>CM073534.1:16211860-17411860 GCA_037074615.1 Leucaena leucocephala | reverse complement strand
TTACCCTGAACAGAAACTGATGCTCTATCTCCCTTGTGTTCAAGGGCATACAACAAACTCAAGCCCCAAGTCACATTATGAGGGAGCTGCTTTGTGATAAAATCATCCAGTATACCAAACAGCCACTTCTTCTTTAAAAGCAACTTGGAGTGGCTAAGAAGATCTTTAAATCTTGATTCCATCATCTGTCCAATGTAAAACAGTGGAAGTTATGGACTAACAGTAAACTGTCTCCGTCTACTGCTTGATAGTGGTATTTTAGCTTGACCAGAATAAAATGCAAATAGAATAAACTAAAGCCAACTGTATGCCGGGCATTTCCGTTCAAACATCACCGCCTGATTATATTTCTTCATATTAGAACCCAAAACATAATATAATATTGATGAGATAACACAAACGCATCCTCCAATTGAGAGTTTTTTTAAGGGCAAAAACAAGAAACTATAAAACATTGTTTAGTTGAGGCGCTCACAGCCTTTTCTCGAGCACCACCTCCAAAGAAAGCAACAGATTCAGCATGTGTGCGCAGTCTTTCATGCATGAACCTAATGGAAGCACCAAAGTGGATAAAGTTCAGAATAATTTCCACAGACCGATCGTTAAACACCATATTGAAGCAACAGAAGCTAAAATGAACTAACCTAAAGGTTCCTTCAAGCCGTTGTTCTTGACTTGCCAAGTTGCCAAAATCAGGAGTAACAGTTCTTAAAAATCCCAGACCAAGTAACATGTAAGCATGTAGTATAGCAACTCCCCTCTGACCTGTCAAAAGCTTCATTCTCCAAGTGAACCTTGTGGAAAAAAGAACATTAAGTACAGCACTACTGAATTGCACCCCAGGTAATAAAAAACTTCAACATTACATGAATGAAGTACTCACCACAAAATATCTACAGATGGCTTTACCATCCCAGTGACCATTCCTGATAAGTTTGGTGTTAATTTCTCCAAGTCATGAGTTATCCTCTGATCTGCATCAATATTTTTGTTTGCCATGTGGAAGACCTGCATAGATAGGCATTTGACATTAGTTTGGCACTCATTCCCAAACATGGGGTTAAAGAGCTTAACAAAACCCAAAAAACACAGTGTTTTGTTTGCCATGTGGAAGACCAGCATAGATAGGCATTAGACATTAGTTGGCACTCATTCCCAAACATGGGGTTAAAGAGCTTAATAGGTATTTGACTACTGTTGGAAACTTGGTTTATATTACTATAAGAAAAAGGGATTTACACATCTAAACTAGTGTTTTAAGAAGAAAACGCAATCAAAATACAGTTAATTTAGTGAGATTACAACAGAAATGAATCACAAAACCCGTGTGTATCCAAGGAAAACCCATATGTATCCCTATCACAAAACAAACATAAAAGGCATGCTTTCCTAGTAAAACCACCAGCTTGAAGTATCACCTTCACCTCTGTAACAGATTCCAGAGTTCTGTCTTAATAGTAACACTTAAACCGCAGATGTCCCCACAAGTTTTACACAGCCTATTGTAGGAGAGGTGAAAACTTTGAACAGAACTCAATAGTTAAAGACAATGGCACAATCAAAAGGTCATGGAACAAGTTGAAAACTGAGTTAAATTTCAAGGATAAAAACTATAACTGAATCGTAACAGTATTCTGACCAAAAAAAACTCAGTAACAGTTTTAAAAAAAATTATGTAAAGCAATTGTAGGTTTAAGATGATTATTTAAAATATGATACTTGATTCAAAATTATCAGTGATTACTAGACATTGTTTAAATATGTGCATACAATCATGGACAAACAATGAATGTAGCGAATACATTTTCACTTACCTTGTAGAATGCATTGTTTTTCAAGTAATTCTTGAGTAAATGCTGTGTCAAACGAATCCTCCAGCCAAGAGCCAGCCTGGCTGTCAAGTGCCTGAAGAACAAGGAACAGTTTTACCATTCACAATGTTATTTTTAGGTCGATAAAATCTTTTGGTTTTCTCTTATGGATGCTAAATTACCTTATAGAAGGTGCAATGAAGGAAGATGTACCGCTTTGGAGAATACTTATACCAATTAGCCGAATAAAAGCAGCCTTATCCTGTTCCAGAACAAACTTCACAGTGGTACCTGAGAACATGCTCTTTACGAATATGCAGATGGTCCCTCAGAACAATAAGAAATCAAATATGCAAACAGAAAATACCATTCAGTGATGCAATACGATCTGAGACCCATGTTCTTGATATGGCAAGAAAAGCAACAGCAAGCAGTTGAGCTCCTTGTTTATCAAATAGAGTCGGTACCTGAATGTGGAGAGTTCATATAAGAAAGAAGCACTAAAAAATATATGGCAATTATGAATTATGCATTAACTTATACACCTAAATTTAAGATCCTTTAAGAAGGGTGGCTGGCTAACAGAGTGAAATACACAAATGAAGTTCTTAGACATCAGCAACCCCATAAAATAAAAAGCATCTACAATAAAACAATATAAAGGAAATTTTCTTTTCCTTTTTGGTGATATTATGCAGAAATTAATACTATCCAACTTGAATGGGAGAAAAATTAACACCCACCCAATAAGGTCAAATCTACAGAAAGTACTCACCAACACTTTGAACATTGCAGCTACTCTCAGTGGCAACACTCTTGTATTACCACGGACTTGTGGTACAGCAGATGATGCAATATTATTATTTATAGACGGAGATGATGATATCACCTTTGTGATATAAGATTGTGCCTTTGAAATCGAGAATGCAGATTCCTAGGCAAAAGAAAAGAGGAGAGGGTATTCTTCATTACAAGGTTTAGAAATGAACAATAAATGCATCATAAGAGAGAATACATAAGAGAAAATCCAAACCTTTTTATTCACGGCAAACGCTAGTAGGACAGCCTTTGCATCACTCTGCCGTTCTGACTCCAACTCCTTCATTGTATAAATCTCCATTTCAGTAGAAGAGTCCTTCCTGGAGTTTAAACTAGTTTTGTAAACACAGTCCTAGAATAGATCCTGATAAGCAGCAAAGTAAAATTCCAACCTTCTATAATGAACAGTCCAGCCTCCCTCACCATCTAAGGACAGAACAACACCATGGAATGCAACTAAAGCTGGACGATGTGATATTGTGATGCAAGATGTTCCCATGGCCCGTACTTTGGCACAAAATCGTTCTTCCATATCAGTTGTGACAGCAGTAGTGCATTCGTCAAGAATTGCAAATTTAGGCTTTTGATAAAAAAGTCTAGCCATGCCCAGTCTCTGCTGCTCTCCCAAAGACAGTTCATCACCCCAGTTAACCTCTTTTTCAGGTGGATAACGGTCCAACAAATACTCAAGATCAACCTGGAATATAAGAACATGCGACTTTCATTAACGATTATATGATATATCCAGAAAATCACAACACAAAACTAAAAGTTCACTACATATACGCATGATATTGAAAAAATTAGATTAGATGGGAATTTTACATTTTTTAATAGCTCTACCATCCCATCATCTGTGAGTGGTTGAACCTCTTGATCTGCAGTGAGAGGATATATTAACTGGTCACGAAGTGTTCCAACGGCTGTGTATGGTCTTTGTGGCACATAAAAAATTTCCTTATTAAGATCAGAGCCAATGCCAGGTTTCACAATATGCCCAGACACCAATGGCCAGAGACCACCTAGAACCCGGAAAAGAGAGCTCTTTCCACTGCCATTTGGACCTTTGGGAAAACAATCATCAATACTATGTCAGAATAATCGTGCCAATAAATGTAAACTTCCAAGAACACAGAAAAGAAAGCATGCATAACATGTGCTCATTTTGTGAAACAGCCAATTTCTTCTACACCAGAAGATGCAAATAATAAAGATATGTCAATTGATAGTTAAACTTTTAACAATAACACAAGCAGACAAGAAATAACTCGTTTCTTTTGGGGGTGGGGGGGGGGTTGGGGGGGAGAGTGGGTGAACCAATACTGCTCAAAAAGCAACAAAACAATTAAGAAACTTCCGGTGGCTACCTGTAATCAAAAGATTAGATCCTGACTCAACCTTCAGAGTCAGATTATCCACCAAGACATTACCAGTTGGGGTCACGACCTGGATTTTTAGTGAACCATCAATATATCAAAATCATGGCATAAAAGATTGTTTCGTGAATGATAAGTCAGCAGATTTTACTTGCCTTGACACCAGAAAATTCAATGTAGTTAGCTTCACTACTGCAATTTCTACTTCCTACTCTTTGAAGGGAAGATTTCTCATTCACCAAACTCAGCTCCCTTGAAATGGCCATTAGCTCATGAATGCGATCAGCATAACCACTTAAAACACAAGGATGAATCAGAAAATGTAAACAGATAAATGAGCTTATGAAAAAGTTGTATATCAAGCATACATAAAGACAAGAAAATCCTCTGATATTAACTTCTGAAATGACAGAAATGAAACATTAAATATACCTGAGACGATTAAGACGTCTTGCACTGATAGAAAGGGTTCCTAGAGACTGAAATAATGAAATGATGACACTTGAATGATATCTAAGATTGCTTAACATCTCCGCACGCCCTAATGTTGAACTTTCAGGCCTTAGATGACCAGAGAAGAAAGGCTCAATGATCAGAATAACAGCAACAGTAGCACCAAGGTACTTCAATAAGAAGTCCTGAACCATGCCAAACCACCAATGGTCATGTAGCACAGTATTCAAGTGCCTAACTAAACTCCTAAACTTCTGCTGAATATGTGCTTCTTCTCTCTTCTCACCACCATAAAATGCTATACTTTCAGAATTAGTCCTTAATCGTGCATGAAGCTGTCGATACTCTCCTTCCAATTGTTGCTCTCTCGACATAAGCTTCCCAAAAGGAGAGAAGTTTCTGATTGCAGCCCCAGCACCAAGTACATAGACCTGAAAAAGTTGACAACAATAAACATCAATTCTTAAAATTATAAAAAACAAAGGAAAAGAAGAAAGAAAGATCTTTCAGATTCCAGCCATCAGCAACAACTCAGATAACAATATTACAGTAGCTAACAGAGAAATCCATGTAGCAGTACAATTCCATTTCAGAGTTACCAATATCCAGAAGACATATTTTGGGCTCGCATATGAACACAGTCGCCAAGTGTATAACAGTCCATCTGTTACAGCTATCAGATCATCCTGTACAATTTCACTCAATTCGGAACAGAACTTTGGTACATCACTAGCAATCCTTTGCTCTGGATTCATTATCCGGCCACCAACATGTGACATTTTGTAATACACCATGTTCTGAAAGTAAAATAGTTGATAAAAAACCATTAGGAAAAGCAAAGTTGCACATACTGTAGTTATTAGGAAGCTGCACAATTAGCCATGACAACCAAAAATAACTATTGGGTAGCTATTCAAACATAGAAAGCAGTTAAAAAAGGTAGTGCCTCCAATAGGAGGATACCTATGCTTAGCACAAAAAAAAACAGAGGTAGTGCAAAGCCAATGTAGAAACAAACTTAATATAAGTCCAATCGAATCAACTTAAGTAACTTCCCAATCAAGCAAATTGTCAAGAATGCCTGGAATGTTCCTCAAAGCATGATCCCAAGATCCCAAAGCCATTGCCAGAAAGGAACCAACTGGACCATCAGATCCCTTTTCACATTTATTAATTATTTAATTAATTCACAGTCATCTATGAAGCAGGTAAGGTCTGTGACATTGATCTCTATCCATATTCCTTAAAAGAACGCAAGTCAAAGGATAGATCTGATGCTAAAATCATTAGGAAAATTCAAAAATTATTGCAAAACAAACTTACAAAGATTGCTGAGAGTGAGAAGAAAATAATTTTGTGTATATACAGGAAAAAACAATTAAAACATGAGAAAGCCAACAGACTTCACTTAGCAAGGACCAATGACAACTAAATACAGACACTTCATATGAGAATAACAATATCTATACAACACAAGTTCAACACTAATGATCTAAAATACATGCTAATTTTCACTTGCAATCTAAAAATGTCTACCTCAAAATAGTGAGAATGGATAAGCTTTGTCAAATTTTTTCTGAAGCGCAGACTCAGGGTTCCTGTTATGTACTTTGATGTAGAATGCATGGTTGATAGAAGGAAACACAAAAGAATATTTTCTGAAATTAACCGCAAAAATGATGGTACACGTCGAAGAAAAGCAGCACGAAATAGAAAGCCTTTCACTTTTGCTAGCCTGTTGCTCAAAGCAGTTCGGAGCACCTGCAAACAAGTAAACAAGACACACATCTTACATCCAGAGAAAACATTTGCGGCCTGTCAAACTCATTGATTTAACCACATTTACATGTACATGTCTATCCAATTATGTCGTTTTCAAATATATCTCATCAGTACAGTGTGGTTCTGGTTCTAACAATCAAATAAACACTCCCCATTTTATTTTTCAACTTCACTTACTCACACAATCATGTATCTTCATATATTAAGCACAATTCTAAGGATACGGCAAGTACAATGCCAAGTACGCATTCCTAGCAGGTCAAAACACTCACAAAGTTACTCAGGCATTGATTCCCATAATCTCAAAGATATTGGCAGCACCGAATATCATCACAAACAAATTCAAATCTATCATGAGTCATTCTGTTTCAAAATATTGAAATGAAGCACAAAGCATCATCATCCACAACAAAACAGGCTTACCACAATGCCAACCAAAGCTAAAAGGTCCCTTGCACCTAGTCGGCCCATCTCTGATAAAAGAATTGCAGCAAGGACTTGTAGGGACTTCAAGCCCCCTTTGTTTTGCTTACGTTTTGTTTCAGTAGCGCTCTTCGCAATGTCCTTCTTGGTAATTTCTTTATCATTATTGTTCCCATTGCTATGGTCAACAAAATTGTGTTCATTAAATCTACACCTTGATTGTACATATGCAGCCGTTCCACCAGCAACCAAGATACCAGTTGCAAGCAGTAAAGTTCTTCTGTATTATGAATCATAGAGAAAATGAATGAAATAGTTACTATATACATGAAAAATTAGTTCCAGTTTGATGATATAATTAATTCCACTGATCAGCAAAACAATAAAAATATATAATGAGGGAAAGATGTCATTACGAGTAAACAAGACCAAAATCAAGATGAATATAAATATTTCAGGTATAAGTATAATAGTAATGCAAAGCTCAAGAAAAAAGCACTTGTCAGAACTAACCCAGGCATATAACAACCGTTACCTTTGTGACATCATAAATAAAATGACTAAAAGCATCATATACATGATATATTAAGTTATTAGGCAAATGAATTAAGAAATTAAAAATTCAAAGTCAAAGTCAGATATCATATTCTATTATAAGTTGTCACCAGAAACAAATAGAAAAGTCAATACCTTCTTGAAGCCAGAAAACCCCGGCCATGCTCAGTTAGTTGCAACAGTTGAAGGGAAGGCATGGCTGAAGATCAACCTCTTTTTAATTCTTACAAACGAACATAACTGTTGTGATTGTACAGCTTACTTTCAGGGGCAAGAAATTCTGGCAAACTCTGACACAAAAACAATAGATAAGCATCTTGCAGGAATTACAAAAATTCAAGGGAAAGTGGAAAAAGCACCTACAAAGATTAAATAGACATGCACTCTATCAGTGCGATGCTTTAAGAGCACCATGCTCCTTACTTCCACTAATTAAGGCCCCCCACGCATGTTAAATTAATGTTTAGATGTGAACTGTAGGAAGATCAATGCTCTAAGGGTGCCCTCATTAGAGAGAGAGCGGATTCAACTAATAGAATTCTCACTTGACGGCCAGGATGCAAGTGTCACAAGAGATAATTCCCCACCCCATCTTTCTTGGTGGGAATCACTCAGTTTAGTTGTCAATGAACTTTCCATTTTCATGAAGTTCCCGCTCTCATATATTTCAGTAAACACTACAAAGCAATACAATTTGCCAATGGCATCAACCACCAACCAAATTTTCATTGGGGAAAAATCGCTCACTCTTATCTTTTCTTTGACCATTTGTATTTTAAATAGTGTAATGATGCTATGAGTTCAGCAAATTTTCTCAAATTGCTGATAGTATGACTAGTAGGTGCCTACTTTCCAGGCGTCAAAATTCAACTGAGGATTGAATGAGAAACTGGTAAAAATAGCCAATTTGTCCGTTAAGCTCATGCAAAACTTTGTCAGTTAACATTGATGCAGCCACACTAAAATAAAAATAGAAATGATTCCACCAAATAATCTATAATATTAAGATCCATTGTATGCCTCTGTGTGCGGCATGCAGAGACAAAAGAAGTTAAACCACAGCATTATCTAGGTGTGAACACAAGAGACATGGCTAACCTTTCAAGTCTGACAATGTTAACACAAGAGACATGCTCCATCATTTCTAAAGCTTGGCTAGAAAGCATATTCCTATAAAATAGTGTATTCTAACTGAGTACCAGCAAACATTGCTCGAAATAGTTGGTTTTTTCTAAAAAAAAGTGAAATCCGTGGCAGCGATCCGAATGACGAGTCTGCAATAATACCATCTGACTCGATAAGCGTATCGGAGATAACACGAAGATACAAGAGAAGTAATTCTCAAATAGTTTTAGTTTGGATAAGATTTTAAAAATTGGGAAACGGAGTTTTGGAGAAGAGATTATGGGAAAAAAATAGTTTTAAATAAATGAGTATTTGGATATTATTTTTAGAAGTATTTTTATTATGGGTAAATTATAAAAAAATATATGAATATTAAATAAGGAGAGATAAGAGATAAAAGAAGAGAGGGTGTAAGAAAAAAAGATAGAGCGTAAGAAAAAGTAGGAGAGAAGAGAAAGGGTGTAAAAAAAATATAGGTAATATAGTAATTAGTTAGTTCATACATTTTTTTACTATTCTATAAGTTACTCTGACCAATTTATCTAAAATCTTTATTTTAAATTATAGTATAGTCTAAAAATTCATTTTGAATAAATATGATTATTTAGTTTAAAAATTTTTTAAATTTAAATTTGAAGTGTAAATTTAAAATTTAGTTTGGCAATTTGCATGCGCATAACAAAAGTAAGTAGAGCATGCATGATATGAAACGATTCTCACTCACTGAAGCTATAACCAACAAGCGCAATTGCCACTTGACAAATTGACCACACGCAACACTGGATATTACGTGTTCCTGGCATAAATAAAGAAGTAAAAAAGTGAAGGTCGAAATTTAAAAGATTAAAAACAGTCATTGGAAAGGAGCTGAAGAAGCAAACGTCACAGCTGAGTAGCGAATATGAGGATCGAACAAATGAAAAAGAATACCTACTACCGTCTCTGACAAATGGATTATGATGAGAAAATTGTCTATTGTGGAGGCAAGTTAGAGAGAGAAGGCGGTGATGAGTGAGAAAGAAGTACAGGTATGGGGTGAGATATTGAGATAATTCTCAGAAGAGTTTGGCAGTGATTGGGTCGGGTCAAGCGGTGATGGGATTTCCTATGGGAAACCTATTGGAAACGAGAAGCACCCCACGCGACCGGCCAACCCGTTTCAAGGGAGGCGATTTTGGGGCATTGAAGGATGCTTGTGCATATAATAAAAGTGTGTTGGGTTTAACTTTTAGAAAATAAATTTAAAAAAAATAATTTTAAATAATTTTAAAAAATAGATTTTATATAAAAATAATTTTTAAAAAATAGGTAATTGAAGGTTATTGTTAAAATATTTTTTAATGGGTAAATTATTAAAACGAATATGAGAAATTATATAAAATATAATTTTAAATTTATATTTTTTTATATTAACATAATAAATAATATTTTTTGTTAAAAAATAATAAAGATAAAATAGTTATTTTATGTTAAAATATCTAAAAACGAAAGTTAGAAACTGGTGGGAGATGTTTCTCTAAAACTATATAGTTTGGTTTCAACCATAATTAATTCTGGATGTAAGATATTTGTGGGGATAATTTTAGACCCAAACCATAATGTAGGTCTAAAATCACTTAGTTTTTGGCTAACCAAACACACTGAAGAATCCGAAAAGAAATTCTGCACTGAACGCCCAGTGCACACGGAGGCAAATTCGGGGTGGCGCTAAATTTTTTACTAATGGGGCAACTGTCCGTGTGAATTCTGGAGACAAATATGCAAACCCGTTCCACCTACTTTCCCGGTAAAAAATGGTCACACTTTTAAACTAAGAGTCATGGTAAAATTTAAAAAACGTGAAAAAAATTTTTTAATAACTTTTAAAAAAAAATAGAAAAAAAATTATAAAAAAAATAATTTTAAATAAATAAATATTTAAATAACTATTTTTAAAAATATTTTTATTGTTAATAAATTATAAAAAATAATATAAATATTAAAAGAGGAGAGATAAGATATGAAAAAAGAAAAGATGTAAGAAAAGAAAAAAGATAAAGTATTAAAAAAAGTAGTAGAGAATAAAGAGTATAAAAATAAATAGAAATAATAAAATAATTAGTTAGTTTATAAATTTTTTATTATTTTATAAATTACTCTTGTCAATTTATTTAAAATTATAATTTAATTTAAAAATTTATTTAAATAAATATAATTATTTATTTTTAAATTTTTAAATTTTTTTTTTTTTAAAAGTTTGGTTTAAAATATGTTTTCAAACACAAAACGAGAAAAGGGAAATTGCCCCACTCTTTTCCACTCAGGAGAACACCAGGACGAGATGCATCAGAAGCAGCAGCAGATAAAACACGTAACCAAGAGTCTGAAGCACCTGCAGGAACACGTACGTGGATTGCGAATTAGAGTAGAAGAACTTGACGGGCTCGAGCCCCGTGATCAGGGTTGACAGGCAGAGAATGGAGAAGTATATAGAGAGATAAATCTGGATGAAAATGAAGACCTTCCGGATAGAGAAATAAGCTTTGATTTTATTGAAGATGGGCGACACTAAAAGCAGAGGGATCAGCGCGAAAGCACACGAAAGTACGGGGGCGACTGTGGCTGCGTATTTGTTGCTGACGTAGGGTTTGAATCTCTTTGCGATTTCTTTATTGGCCTTGGTAATGTCAGCTCTGGAGGTGGTGGAGATTGTCTTCAGGTCTGGAATTAGTGTCTGCTGGAACTTATTGGGCAGATCTTTCAAATCCGAAACGAAATCATCTTCGTCATCTGAATCGATCCAGCTGGGCAGTGCTTGTTTCTTTGGTTTCGGCGGGCTGGCCTTCTGATTCTTACTTGACTTGCCTTATGGAAGATCACTGGATTCGGATTTGGTTTGCTTGAAGTCGCTGGCCTTTGTCTTCTTGTTCTTGGCGTCGCTGGCCTTTGGCGCCGTGTTCTTGGAGTCGCTGGTTTTGGGAAGAAGATCCAGGGATTTCTTGCTGGAAATTGGAGCCGTTTTGGTTTTCGTGGAGTTTGAAGGTTTTGATGTGGAATTGAGCATCTTGAGCTTGGAAGTGGAATTGAGCGTCTTGAGGCCAGTCTCGGCCAGCTTGGCTAGATTCTTGGAAGAACTGGCTTTCGAGAGCTTGGTCTGGTTTTTTGGGGGAGCTGAATTTCAGGAGCTTGGTTTGGTTTTTGGGGTGGTTTTCTTTTTCGGCGGCGGATATTCATCTTCTACCCCCAACATTCTTCTAATACCGGACAACTGTTTACACTGAAGTTGAGAACGGGAGGAGGCACTGATACATGTAGAAACAAGGAGAAAGAAGAGAAGTGAAAGCAGAATTATGTTTCTGGAAGCAGAGGGGAGGAGTGGACGTGGAGCCATTGGCAAGAACAAAGTAGAGTGGTTTCAAGATCTGCAGCCTAGGGGGGCTCACCTAATAGAAGCAGAGCCTCGAGCTGCTCCCTAGTTTATATATATGAGACTTGGAAGAGATAAGAATGAAGTAACAAATATTAATAGTAGGGGATTGAATAGATTTTTTTTTTTTTTTTTGACAATGGAGTGAATAGATTTTACTTGTTTATGGGAGGTCATATGTTAAGGGAAGGAGTGGAAAGGACCGGTCACATGTTGACGCCGCAACAGGACAGTGACACCTTTGTAGTTCTCTCTCCCTGCGCGGTTTAATCTGGGCTCCTGTTACTGCTGTAAGGCAAAATAATGGAAAACCGCAAAACTATTGTCCGAATTTCGAGGAAAATCCTGTATCTCTTCGGGACAAAAAAATGAAGTGAGATCCTTTGATTATTTTCATGGGATTTAGAAGAACAAAGGCGCTATCCCCCTCATTCTCTTCCGAATTGAGATTTTTTTTTTGTGAAAATAAAAAAGGGAGAATTACTTATAGATTTTCTGCAAGAGAAATTAGTACTAAGATGTCCTGTGAAATCAGTAGTCCCAAGTGATTTCAGTGGGGTGAGAGATTGCAATTGTAAATTTACGCCATTGCCCTTATTAATAAATACGGAAATTATTTTTTAAATAGAGCCCATGAAACTTGTGAGATATTGCGTTATTTAAAAAAACTGTTAGAAATAGTCAAAATAATAAATATATATGAAATATACTATTTTTTTTTAAATATACTTTTATTTCATTTATAAGTGGATGGATAAGAATGAGGAAAAAGATAAGAGAAAATGTATAGAAAGATATAATGAGAGAGAGTATATAAATTATAGACAAAATATATTTAATATGTAGATAAACTTAAAAGGGATAAGCTATTTCAATAAAAAAGGATATTATAGTAAGGGAGGAATTGACGAGGCACTTCAAATCAAGCATCGCATGGTTTCTCTTATGAGAAATTCTGAACCAATGGAAAAAGAGAGGGGAATGAATATGCAGCATGTCCTTTCTAAAAAATACAGTCAGTATTTATTTTAAGCAACGACCAATAAGCACCAACAAAAATCTAAGTATGTTTCTTTAGCATTAAATATCCTGTAAAAGGAGAGGCCGTGGTATGAAACAAGAGGGAAGATAATAAGATCTTTTTTATAGGAAAAAAAAACAAGAAGAGGGAGAAAGAAAAGAAAAAGCAGGAAAAGGCGAAGATAATAAATAAGTAAAGGGAATACTGGGATGGGCCAGTAAAAGAAGATCTGAGGTACTGGGTCCCACTGTATTGCGAGATCGGCCATAGGGGTTTGGTGAATCCGCTTGTATTCCTGACTTCATTCATTCCAGAGCCAAAAAATGACACTGAAAAGTGACTCGAGTTTGTTTAGTCGCTGAATTAACGTAACTACAAATTATAACGATAAAAGGCTTTATCCCACGTGCAGAGTTTGAAAACTAAACAGACTGTGTATTGGATTTTCCTCATCCTGGGATGGATGGGGAAGCAATAAAATAAATGGGTTGAGACTTGAGATACGAGGCTTGAACTCTCGACCTCAGGATCACTCGGAAGCTATGAAACAAGAGAGCGACCCAAGCCACAATTCGTGGAGCTACGATCACCCTCATCAAATACAAGACGACCACAGAATTCCGGACAAGTCCAAGTCTCACCCATTCCTCTCCAAATCATCCAAATATAGTAATATGCAGCAGAGGAAGCCCTGAGCAAAACAAGGAAACCGCATTTAAATGTAATAATACTTTCCATCGTTATTAAAAACATTTAACGTTGTTTTGGGCCTATGAAAACAGAACCGCATGGGCCCAAATAGATACGACACAAAGCCCAACCATAAGGCCAAGGCCCAGTATGTTTGTTGATGCTTTTCTATGTCTCTCTCTCGTTTTGGTTTTTTTGGTCTGGAGAGAGAGAATGAGGGCATCACGTATACATAAAGAGTATGCAATTGTGTTGCAGATGCACTTGCTAAGAACGGTCTTGCAAGATCTACTCCAATGACCATGTGCCCTATACGATTGTAGCACTTACTGACTTCTTCAAAGTATTTAGGTATTTTTATTTTGAGTTTCAGTCTTCTCTTATATTAATTAAAAAAAAATAGATAGAGGGCAGCGGTTGATGGGGCATGAAATCCGTACAGATTGAATAAGACTTTTACAGAGACAGCCATGCCATCATCATCATCACTCTCTTTTTCATTGCTGCTGGGTCCCTTCTCTATATTTATTTCCCCCGCTTTTGCTTTTCTAATGCCACCCCGTTTTTAATTGCCAATATATGTACATATTAATAATACTAATATTCACGGCGACACCAAAGAATGACGTAAGCATGACCTCACCGTTGAAGGAGGTGGAATGCAAAAAATGAATTAGCGTACTATCTACTATTACTAATCCGACACTCAAGTGTGTGAGGGTTGGTGGGTATTCTTACACTGCATGAAGAGCTTGCAAAGCATGCCCCAAATATACTCCCCATGATGATGACAGCAACATACGCATGTGTAGATAGGACTTAGGAGCTCATCCGACTGTCGCTGGATACCTAGATGCTCTTGTGCAGGCTCACGCACCTAACCCCGTTCGTTTGTGATGCCCTCCCTCCAACAAAATATTCATACATGCTACTTAGTTAATTATACTAGAGAGAAGAGAGAGAAGAGAGAGAAGATGATGGAGAGGCATGAGGGAGTGGGCAAGATGAGGAGGAAGGAAGGGAACATGATGAAGAGAAGGACGGTGTGGCACTCTCCCCATGTCCCACACATATCACATCTCTATGTCAAACTCTCCTACTCCTTCCCTCCCTTTTTCCTTTTCATCCCCTCCTTATTCATCTTCATTCTTTAATCTCCTCCTTTCCACTCCCTAATTCTCTTTTAAACCACTCATTATTGTACTTCAACTACTAATTACCACTGTCCACAGAGTTTAATTTCAAATCGATCCAGCTGCTAACGGTGCACATACATATATAGCAGAACTGAGCATCGTCGCCATTTTGAACTCTCCCAACAATGAAGCTGCTAACGATGGAGAGGTAGATGGCCGGTTTAACGAAAGACTCGGGGACTCAAGGTTGGAGAATCTTACATGTATCTGTGGGTAACATAATCCGCAAGAACAACGCAGAGTGTCGGGGGCAAAAATGCCATATGTATGCCTTACAAATATATCTGTGGACGTTGTTCTGGTTGGAACACAATAATTTGAATGGCTAGGGTTCCGGAAAAGAGCAAGAGTGGCAGACAGAGTAGGGTTCCTGAACATCACCTATGACCCACTCACCCGGACATAAAATAATGGGAAATATATATATATAAACCCTCCACCGGGCAACAACTCCAACTAATCTCCTTACTTTTCTCTAAATTTTTCACTGTCCATCAAGTGATTTCAACATTATTAACAAACCACATCAACTTCTTGTTTCACCACCAAAAATTCACTCTGGGACCCGTCTTTGTTTAATCTAGTCGCCCATCGGCCGTACGGTCCCCTCAGCTCGGCGGATAAGGTTTTGATGAGATGTGAGTACTATAATAATGCATCGATTCTATGGTTTTGTTAGGGACTGGACATATGCTATGTGTCTCCGAAGAAAGGCTGGAAAAGGGGCATTCAGATTCAGAGACATAGCAAAAGAAAAGGAGAGAGGAAAATGTTATGATTTCATGCATGCTTTATACTACATAGACATATAAATCCAGCTAAGTAGCGTACGAACGGGATGGAGAATATTAAAATGGACGGCACAGGTTTCATCATCTATCCTTTAGAAATTATACACATAAACATCAAGAGAGAGCAGGGGAGCGCATGTTCCACCGAGTGACAGAGGGATTATGGAAAAGGCACAAATGGCGGAATTAAGTAATGGCCTGGAATCATGAGTAACGTAACACAATCTCTAAGACAAGATTTTGCATTCCAACATATTTATGAAGAGCTGAAATTGAGTGTGCATTTATAGCTTTGTCTTCATGTGGGCATCGGATACTAAATTGAATCGATGCTTTTTTTTTTTTTGTGGGAACGAACGGTGCATCTTCTTTCCAGGGGGAAGCCAAAGCGTGGTTCATCTTTTGTGAGATTAGGCTCAAAATTGTAGGGCACTGTTTGTGTGTGTGAGAGGGAGGGAGGGAGGATGGGGGTATGCCAGTTTTGGCTCACGAGGGAGCCCTAATTTGACAATACTCTGCTGCTGGGTCTCAGGCACTGAGAGAGAACCCATCATTACCATATTACTGCCACCCATGGCCCCCCATCATTCTCAATACCCTTCTCCTTTCTCCAATATCAAATGCTTGGGATCCACGTGTAATTATATATTAGTTCCTATATTAAATATAAAAGTTAATTTGTAATATAAATTATATTATAAACTAACTGATAATTATAATATTAATTAAGACTAACAAGTAATATTGTGTCATGGGACCTACATTTAAAGGGGGGGGGGTGTTATAAAGTCTTGATTCTCCAATTCTAACTTTTATAAGTAATTCTCTTGGATGACATGTACTAGTTACATTGTGACAGAATCTCCTTTTCTTTAGCATACGAGCAAGATTGAAATGTTACCTGGCTAGCATATATATGGCCTCCATATTCCCTCACAGGGCACGCATGGCCCTCCCGAATCTCTCACAATCGTATCTCTAATCATTTTGAAATGGGACGGGTAATGAAGAGTCCCTTGAAATTAACAATAGCTAGTGATGCATGTCTTTTCTAAATAGAATTAAAGCCTGTAAACTGAAGGAAGAGCCCGTTTTGATGTTAGCCGTTAACTTGTTTATTTAAAAAAAGAAAAGCGTGCGAGCATCCATCCATCCATCCCTTTTGTGGAAGTACTCAAAATTACGGTTTTTGATTGATTCTTCTGTCTCACCTTTGCCTATATGATAAAAGGATTAATGTTATTTGAAGGCCACCTTTGTCCCCACCCTCCCATCATTTTAAATTTAAAACCAAAGGTGAAATGTGCATAATGGAAGTGAAAAAGATCATGATCTATCAATCAATGGGATGAGAAAGATAACCAACTTTTTAAAGATTATATGTATGTATATATCCCCATCCTCATGCCAAGACAAAGCCTAAAGCTATCTCCCAATTATAAAGGTTCCTTCCAGGGGAGGAGTGCATGCCTCAAAGTTGAAACAGGGCTCCCCTTTCCTTTCACTCTTTTCTTTTCGGCCAGGGTGCTTCAGAAAATGGGAAATTTGTATGCCTGTCAAGTGGCCCCTTTTTTTCCCCTATCAATCATGCTCCACAGAAAGATTGATGCCTTTTCTTTCCTTTTTCTTCGTATCCTCTCCAATATGTAAATCTATTATGTATCTGTCCCTTGTTCTTTATGGATTTCAATTTACACTTGGCTCCAAGGAAAACAAAAAGGGTGAGCATATAGAGTTATTGGACAAATGACACAGCCACACACGCATAATTGCTACTCGAACAGAAAACAATGATGCTATTGAATTGGAACGGTGGCTCAAAGCTTCAATAATAGAATCTCTTAATTTTACAGGCTGCACCCACAAAATGGTCACAATAAAGCGCCACACCGTAAAAGGTAAATGTGCATGGGGGAGTTCGACCTCAAAATTTGAATTTCACTTTTGGTTATATCAAACCTAATTTTAATTCTAAACCTCCCATTCATGAACAATCCAACTTGCTTCCAATCATCTCATCATTTGAATCATTTTGATGGCAAGAGTTTTTCTCCACTACTCCTAAAGCCGAGTGCCATTGTTAGTTAGTCCAAGACAGTTTTCACCATCCCCAACTCAGATACTATATTCCCTGATATCTAAAATACGTACGCATGCATATCTTGTACGACCGGACAAAAGAGAGATTGAGAGAGGGACTGAGAACTATTTCAAAGGGCAATTTTTACGTATTTTCCTTTCATTTTTTTTCACGTATTCATCATAACAAAAATACGGTCAGAATCTACCCGCTATTCGCACTTTCGCAGCACTGTCTATATCATGTATATGATATTACGGGGTCTCATCACGTACATTTTCTTATATATAGTTGCCGTTGTTTTTTAGGATTTAAATTCGGTATCAATTAAATCAAAAGACAGACTTAATTGTTCTAATAAATCCTTATGGCCCCCTTAGTAAATCAAAAACATCCATTTAATTGCCAACAGGGACAATTAAATAATCTCTCACTAAATCTAAATATTAGATGCCATTACTATGATTTCATGAATATCCCCCCAACTCAGAAAATTGCGGAAAACTCGAAAAATCTGAAATAACATGGATTCGTCGTAAATCGATGTCGTATTTCCAAAAATAAAATACAGGAAAACAAAATCCTTTCGAGCTGAAAGCGTGAGTGAACGTAATGTAATTGTATGGACCCATACATATATAACATGTCCATGTGTTTTATATATACACACTCTTACTTTTATATAAAGGTACAAATCTAAAAAATTAAAAAATGACACATGGAAGATATCTTTGGTTCCAATAAAACTATATTGCGGCGGCAAGCGATTCCCCATATCTCGCCACCAATTACTCCTAAAACGTACAAGTTTTTAAACGCCATTTGAATAAAAAATGAAACAAAACAAGGAAGGAGAAGATGCAGGAGAAGTTAGATGGAAACAGCAAGACTGGGGGGTGAGGGCCTACTACCAGAAAGGTAGGCGACGTGGGTTTGTTGTTCAATCAATACTGGAAATTGTTCATTCTCTTATTCACACACAAGGCAAAATTTAAAGCGAGACACGATACTAAACCGCGGAGAGACAGATTTCAGACTACAGCAATAAACAATATACGAAACCCACCACCGTATTCCTTTAGTATATATTTGAATGTATGCGATCAAAAGCATAGTTGAAAATCAAGAGAAATGGAAGAAAAAATTAGAAAGAGGGGAAAAGGCTAGCTGCTAGCTATTATTTACACATAATTTGAAGGGACCCAAAAAGAAAACAAAGATTTAAAAAACCTGTTTAAGTGGATGGTTAAGATGAGAATACGGAGATTCCCTCTTTCATGCATTAGCTTGAACTGATGAGATATTAATTCTTATTCGTTTCCTTTCGGTGGATCGGATGTTGTTAATTAATCAATCAGATGAGCAATTAATCCATGATTCCACCATACCTTCACTTCTAGCCACAGCAGCAACACACTCGGGCCCTCTCTCTCCATGAAAATTATCCGAAGAAGCCAAGTAGTTTACTATCCCATTCGTTCGCTCAGCGTTACTATAGTTGCCGCCACCGAGAGACCTCAAGAGCGATCCATCGTCTCCTTCGTTGTTCGCACCCATGTTGCCCCTCCTCGTCATTGCTCCGTCCGATGATGGGGGAACCATGTTCCGATGAAGACCACCGACGTTGGCGTTGACATGGGCGTGGGCGTGGGTCAATCCCAGTTCCTCCAACACGCCCATTTTAAGATGTGAATCGGCAGAGGGCGGAATCTCCAAAGAGCCTTGAGATTTAGGGGCGAGAATGGAGGAAGAATTCTGGGAAGGGAATTTAGGGGGAGGTTGGAGTATGGACTGAAAGTTGAGAATCGGGGTGTGCATGTTCACGTTGAGCGGAGGCTGCTTCAGGAGGCCTAAATCAGAAGGCAGTTGGTAGTTAATGGAAGTCGGAGAATTAGCAGTGGGATTATTAGAAGGTAAGGGATCAAGCATGGAGGACGTCGTCGGGAATGACGGCCTTGGAGCTGAAGAAGAAGACAAGAAGGGGTTTGCGGAGTGAAGTTTGTGAGGAAAAGGTCGGAGAAGATAAGGAGGCAAGGGAGGGTCCAAATGGGGAGATCGTAAAGCAGAAGAAGGAGTGGAAGAACCAAAGAGATCCAAACGGGCTCTGGGGAAAGGAGAGTGAGTGAAAGGAGGTGCCGGAATACCAGTGAACTCCTGAACCATGGCTCGGAAGTTGGTGGTATCCGTAGTGAGCACAGTGGTGGGCGCACGCCTAGAAGCTCTAGACCTCTTCTTCGGGTTTCGAACCGAGTTGCTATTGGTGGTGTTGGAGTGGGCTTGATCATTGGCGCCTGACACCGAAAGTAATTCTCTCGAACAACTTTCTTGAGCCAGACTTTGCTGTGCCGTGGGAAACGCACCGCCTCTGCTTTGACCTCCCAATTGACTACTCGACACGAAGCCTTGGTTCTGTGCTGACGACGAAGAAGACGCCATCAAGGAGCCAAGATCCGCGGATCTGCCGGGTTTAGACCACGCCATGTCCAAGTTCAGGAGCGGGTTGGGATTCGAAAGCGACGGCGATCTTTGGATGATATTGGGATTGGGATCGAAGTAATTCGACAGAGTGTCCAACATATGGATGTGGCTGTGATTAGAACTGGAGGTGAAGGATGGGTTGTTCAGGAAGGCGGAGATGGATTCGGCGCGTGAATTGTAATCTTCATCACCGCCGCTGGAGGATTGCATGCTCCCGCTGTTACCCGAATCCATGAGAGGGAGAGGGAGAGGGAGAGGAAAATGGAAAGACGTAAAGGTGGGTGAGAGGAGGGGGTGTAGCAGAGAGATTTTGGAGAGTTACTTACACATGGCCATTTAAGAGGAGGCTACAGAATGAATGAGGCATGGAGGGAAGAGTAAAAAAGGGAGATATTTCTGGTTCTGGAAGAAAAGCTTTCAGAAAAGTACCCACGTCTTTAAGGCTCTGATCTGCTAGCCAAACAGTGTTCGTCTTGCTTTTTGCTATGTGTCGGAGCAAAAGGATATGCTTACAGAAAAGAATAAACATCAATTTATTACCAGAAGAGTGAGGGCGGACGCACCAGTTGATCAAATTTCTGTGTTGGGGGGTTTGGGACTTGAAAGAGCATCCCTTTGTCCCGGGCTAGGGTTTGAAAGGAACAGATTTTGTTTCTTTCTGCCTTAAAAGGCTGGCGGGTTCAACCCCAAGAGATCAGGGTGAGGTAGCCATGGCGGGGAGAGTGGTGATGGGAGAAAATGGTAGATGGTCAAAGTATGTGGGAGTTGTGGTTTTGATTTGGTGTGTGAATCGGAGAAAAATATACGACTCTTCCAAATATAATGCACAACTCTTCAATTAATTCTTTCAAATATTAATATCTTTTTCGGGATAATGAGGTCGGCAAACAACCAAATCAGGGCGCGCGATGGTTGTTGAATTATATTTTTCATAAAGTTAAGATTGCCCCAAAAGAAAAGAAAAAATATATTAGTATATATTGCATAAAGTTAATCAGCGCCGTTGCCTTTCCATCCAGGAATCTTCAAGAAGGCAATACAAATATGTACAAAATAATTAGATCTATTTATTCATGAGCCATGAAACAACAAATAAAATATCGACCCGTCTATATGTAAAAATACTAAAGAAATGCACATATATATATATATATATATAAATGAAGCTTCTTTAAGTTTCCGATATATTTGACCTGGTCAGAATTTTAAAAATATCTTCGAGACCACAGAGAATCTCTCACAGTGCATCTCTACAGTGGAGGGAAGATGAAGGAGAAGAAAAATGGTGATATATATATGTTTTTATCTAGCAAGCCATTGGCTGATGTTTTGTAGGTTTAGGTGAGATGTAATTAATTGGTGCGTATTATTCGGGACGTGTCTTAGAAAGGAACAGAAGTGAAATGGCAATTATTTATTACCACAGGTGGGGACTTGGCTTTAGCTTAGCTTGCCTGGGTGGGCGGATGATTCAGTTGAACGACAGAGGATGAGTTCGCTGCAGCAACCATCGGATCAACCAAAAGCGCCTTTAATTTGCCCCTCGTGCTTAATAAAAACGACGTGTCTTCAAAATAGTCAACTCATTGTTTCACATAACAAAGCTTTCCTCCCCATTTTATGCCCGTAATTTAATACACCCACTATTTTAATTTATCTCTCCTGCCCTCTAACCGCCGGTCAACCTTTTTACTTATCCTTAACGTGCATCAACATGCTCCTCAAACCTCATTCATTTTTCCAAATCCTAAATTATCGGCATCAGATCAGATTAGTCAATATTATACTAGTATTTTAATTTCCATATATATATATATATAAGTTCATGTTTTCCACGTCTTTCGTGTGAAAAAGAAATACTAGATGTGAGATAAATTCAGGTAAATGTGACATAGGGTGATCGTAGAGGGTACGTAAGAATATTAATGGGTACACATAGCAAGAGGTGGGCAAAAGTAGGGGGCGGGGGACATTGGTTCACGAGCGAAGTAAGGGAATAAGGACACGTGGGGGAGAGTTAATGAGGCCAAAAGTGATGAGGGAATGATGTGGGAATGAAGTTTTCTTGAAGGAGTAAAACTGAACGAGGCATAGCGGATAGCCGGATATATAGAGACGATGATGGGTTCACCTTCCCTCCACCTACATCCAAAAAGATTAGCGAATGATGATGGGACATCCCTCAAATCTAATCCCTCCATCATTTTATCA
Organism: Leucaena leucocephala; assembly: GCA_037074615.1. NCBI lineage: Eukaryota > Viridiplantae > Streptophyta > Magnoliopsida > Fabales > Fabaceae > Leucaena > Leucaena leucocephala. The sequence goes on along the minus strand of CM073534.1, from coordinate 17,389,643 downwards.
TTAACATTAATTGCACTTGTTGCCTGATTTGACGATGGATCCTGTCCTTGATTATACACTTATCGAATCCAGGTCCTCCGTTCTGTGACACAGGGACCCCTTCACTCCTCCCTTTGTCTCCCTTATCCCTATTTCCTCATGTGAACCTCATATTTGCATTTCCTGATTAATTAATTACTCTCCAAACATGTGATTCTACAAAAGCTCTTCCCTGTTGATCATGCTGGCTTAATTATATCTCACTAATAGGATCCCTTTAATTTGATTGATTAAACGGCGCTTCGCGGCTAACCTGCATGTCACGTAAATGGTAGATACAGAATAAAATAATCCATACATTATATACACCTTCTTTTATCCCGAAATTGATTATAACGTCTGTTTGAATAAATTTTAAATCATATCTTTATATAGATATTTTTAACACAAACTATATTAAACAGATAGCTTATAAATATCAAGAATCATTTTTTAAACAAAATTATAGTATAATTTTGTATAAATTTATGAAAATAATTTTTAAATATAAAAAAATTGTTGAATTATTATTTTATTGTTTTTTTCCCTATCCCTTACCAATCAGCTGATATTTTTTAGTAAAAAGAAAAAAAAAATCTGCTGACATTTCAAGCTTTCCACGTGCTCTCCCTCTACACGTCCTTCAGTCTGCCATTTCCTCCCCAGATCGAAGGCTCTCAACAGCAGTAACAGTGTTCTTGCTAGAACCAAAAAGCTCACCGTAGCACCAGATGGACTAGCTTGGCCTCTCGGTGACGAAAGAGTCGCTTCTGGTGTTTAAGTACAACACTGTTGTTCGGGTGGGAGGGCAAGTACAGCACCGCCGTTCTAGGATGTTGATCTCTTGGTACAGTTGCAAGGGGGTATATGGACTGGTTCAACATTGGGGATGATGAGGAAGATGAGGGCGATCAACTTCAAGAAGGCCCATGAGAGATAAAAGAGTTTTTAATCTTTGAAATTGTTCTTCATCATGTGAACACTCTGAGTTGTTTTGAATAAATAGCTGAGAATGAACCCCAGGTCCTGTCTGTAATACTTTTGTGATTTTTTTAGAAAAAGTAAAAAGCAAGAAGACGACGACATGGCGACGGAAGCTGAAGAGGTGTAAAGATGGGAGAGAGATCTGCGTGGTTGCATAGGAGAAGGTCACCTAGGTAGAAGAAGAGAGCGGTGTGGGTAAATATTTGTGGGACCCATAGAAAGGCAATCGTAGCGTTTTTATTGGGAGGAGTGTAAACGATGTGGACACCTATTAAAAAAAATAATAAACCTATAAATTATAATAATTATTTAAATATTTATTTTTTTAAAATTATTTTAAAATTATTTTTTTATAAACTATTTTTTAAAAGGTTAAACCAAACAAATCTATGTATGGAATGATACATTTGTGATACGCGAATGAGAGAGGCGAAGGAGCTGCTTCATTTATTGACTCATGCATACGGTCATATATATAATTAGATAGGGAATGAGTTTATTGTTAAATATATTCTTTAAGGAGACACGTAGTAGCAGAAAGGAACATTTTTGTTTGATTTTGCCTTAAAATCAGCCGCTCAATTATTTATATTTTGACAGCCGATTAAAAACCAGAAAATGGACTGCGAAAATGACGTCTCGCAATTACACAAATCTTCCTCGACTGGGATCCTCCGTTCAGAAGGATAAATCTCAATTCTGTCACTTTAAAATATTTAAAAAAAAACAAAAAATTAACATCTGACAAAGGCAAAACAAGGACCATATATGAATGAATAAAATACGTGTGTTTGTGTATCCAGTTTATTATCTATAATCAACAATGGGATTTCTTTTTTCCCAGTCCTTCCTCGAATTAACTTTCAAGTTTGTGCACCGATGCGCAAGAAACCAAGAATCGTATGCTGGTTTTTCTTTTCCATGACAGCACCAAAAGCGCCTTTTTATTATGTGAAAAAACACTCCAATGAACGATGTTGATGGGACATGGATATTTAGTTATTTTTTGAATTTAGGCGTATAATGGTGAATAATTGAGGAGTGATTAAAAGGGGGTGGGGATTGACAGGTTCCAAAATACCCCCAATATATTCTCCAAATCGAAATGCCCCTTCAGTATTCAGCACTCGGCTCCACTCATACGAATATTTCGTTGCCTCTCCTTTTTAATTTCATCTTTTCTCGGTGTTTTCCTCTCTGCCATTATTCTGCACCATCCATCCAGAATCAAACACAACTAAAAAGATGGATACCGTGATGGCGCTTCAAAATAATAATAGATTGACAAGCAAGGTTATACCTGACAAATACGATATTGATAATAACGTTAGGGCAACCAAAAAAAAACATCTAGTCAATGAAATACAATAACACACCTTCTTATTAATAATATTTTCCTCGGATCGATGATGTGCGATCAAGCTGTACTACATTCATGCGTTACAGTAATTCAAAACATGGATTTTTATTATTAGACATTATTGACTTATTTTCCTCAATTTTTAATTTATATTTTCTGACCAGAGAGGATGTATATATCATGTATGTAGACGTATATGGGCAGTGCGGTGCAGGAGAACAGAGAGGGACGGGGGATCAGGCTGAATTTTCTTGATGATGCTTTTACCTAACCGGGCCAGCAATTTGAAGATAGAAACTGATTCTTAAACGTATGATTAGACGCCACTAGTTTACTTTTCTCCAATTGTTTAACTTTATTTTCGGAGGAGCAAACGAATTGGATTAAACGCCAAATCAATTGGCTCGATCGATTAAAATAATATTCTACCGGGCTAGGTCAAACAAGTTGTAACTTGTAGCTAGGTTCACAGGTTGCACAATCTAATTTCAAGTTTATTAAAAGGAGAAATGGCGGAGGGTCAAGCAAAGTGTCAAAACTACATGAAATATAAAATAACATTGCTGAGTCATATCCTCGTAGGATGCCTCTCCAAGTTAAGACACACGTAACCTGTCGGTGCAGAGCCGGTTGACAATCATATTCTTCTTCCAAGTTCGGAACTGGGTTATGAAATACCCCATCATTCTATTCTAACTATATAATGTTATTTGGGTTGATTTATTTTAAATAATTTTATGCTCTATGAAGTAAATAAATGAGATGATTTTTTTTTTTAATTGTGTGAGAATCGCCTTTTTAATTGATTATAGAAAATTAGTTTGATGGGTGTTGCGGACGAAACGAGTACTGCCTATGGATTATAGGGAGAGAAAAAAGCACGTCACTGTTGAATCTTCAACGTTCTGAGAATGCTAGCCTTCCGACGTCATATCAATTATAGTAAATCTTCCATTGAATTTGTGTGATGCTCAGCGATGAACCTCAAAGCAATATAGGTGAAAAGTGAGAGAAGATCCCTAAACCAATGGCGCCCCTGATGAAATGATTTATCTATTAATCATTCTCCATTTTGTTGGGTTTAAAAGTATATACATTTATAGAAGATAATCGAATTAATTAAGGTTGGAGGAGTGAAATAATTGAGAGGGGGAATGGGATGGATGGAAGGGACAAATGGTTTTGGTGTGTGGGAAATGGCGTGGAGGATAGAAGAGATGTTGACGAGGCTGATTTGAGATTGATGAATAGATTTGATTTGGAGACAGCGATGTGAATAGACAAACAGTTTTCAAGTCGGAATCTAATGTGATCAATTTTTCAAATAGTGGATTCCAGTCCCTGTTTTTGACAAGTCTTGTGCTACCTAACTGTTCCCACCAATTCCCTCCCTTTTACATTTTTAGCCATTTCTTCTTGCTCACCCCAAAACTACCAAGGACTTTAATTTGGAGCTTCATCAGTGAATTATGTTGTTTGTAGTTTAGTCATTTAAAGTTAATGTCGTTGAGTCTATTGTACAGGTACGTGTTTGGATATGTGGAAGGAACGAGAATCCACAGTGAAAGTAAGAAAAAGGGGCCCATAAATGGAGGACGGAGGAAGGCACACCCGCACAGGACAAGTCTACGGAGTTGGTGCGATGATGGGGTCAAGCACTTTGCACGTAAACCACGGCCACAAGGCGTCCCCCGCATAAAGCAAGAAACGCCCCTCTTGTGTTCTTGAATTTGACCATTCTCGTCTCTTCATTCCTCACTATCCCTCGATTTACCATTTCTACATATCGCTTTAGTTGTGCAAAATAGGCGTTTCTTAAGATTTTTATATTAACTAGATTTATAGCTCATACATTCATCATGAAGATTTTGAGAAAGAACTACACCATTTATTTACTTATTTTTATAAGAAAAAATTAAGTAGTTTCAACACCATTATTCTAGGGTTTAAAAAATATTTATAAAAAAATTATGATATTGCTTATTAAAAGAACCTTATGATAGTAATGGGAATTAAATTTATGTCTTTATAAAATATGAATTTGTCCCTTATTATTTTTATCAATTTTCATAGGCAGAACTATACTATTTATAATTCATGAATAATGTAGTTTTTGTTATGGAAATGATTTTATAAATAACAGGGTTAACAAGCACCAAGCCCAAAACTATGGGCCCCATTCAGACTTGGCCCAGAAGCTATATAAGATGGATGATGAAAAACACCGGCAACTGAACATTGCGCTCCATCCTGGCCCCCAATCAATTACGTTGACTTTATTTTTTTTTTTTTGGTGTTTAAAAATGAAGCAGAGTCAATCAATTCCTATTTTATAAGCCATGCCATTTCCTTGAATCCTGGGTTGAACCGTTGAGGGATTGTTTTGGTTGGAGGTTTTTAGAGGATAAGTTAGGGGAAGGAAAAGGAAGGGAGGGTAGGGGATATACGTATTTCGTTTAAAAAATAGAGGAAGTCAAATTTTTGTTTTTTTTTTCTTTTTTATCTCCTCTTTCACACTTCTAAATTTAGAAGTTTTTGGAAGGGTAAAAAATATTATATATTATATTAATTAAATTACCCTTACTTATTTTTCAATATACCAAATTTGCCCCTCCTGTCTAAAAACCCCTCTTCGCGTTTTTATTCCCTCCATTCGTCTCCCTCCAAGTTCACAGGCTCCATCTTCTCTAATGGTCGGCGCGCCTCCAACCACCGTTGTTGCCTTCGATCAAGTAACATCTTCTACCCTTCTCCTTCTTCGCTCCTTGTATCTTCTCTCTCTCACTCCTCTGTTTGCTCTGAATAATCATCGCTGACAAATATAGTCCCAAACATGAAGATTTTGAAAGATCAATGAGTGCCTTAATCTTTGGTCTCCTATCTGTTATATGGTCATGCAAATCTAGCATTTATGGATCAATCAATGGTCGGTGAACATGTCAAGTTTGTCAAGGAAACAGGAATCGAACCTTCGAGTTTGCGTTTGCTGATGCCCTTATTGTTGTAATATGGATGGGTAAATCAACCTGGGAGATAAAATTGAAAATCCTTGAGAGGTTGGGCTGGTCCAGGGATGCCACCCTTTTAGCATTCACTAAGCAACCAAAGATCATGGATATATCAGAGGAAAAAGTCGTAAAAATTATGAAGTTTCTTGTGGATGAAATGGATTTACGGTCAGAAGATATTGCTAGTTACCGACAATTCTTTGCTATAGCTTCAATAAGAGGATTATTCCTAGATGGTGAGTAGTTAAAATATTGAAAATTAAGGGTTTAATCAAGGATAATATATCCCTGCCTAGCATCATTATTATGAAGGAGGAAAAGTTTCTAGAAGATTTTGTGATTAAATTTCAGGAAAGTGTTCCTCAGCTAATGAAACTATATAGAGATAAATCGAGACCTTTACCTGAAGTTCAGGCCTAGGCAATTTCCTTGAGGTTATGACAGACACGGTCAATTATTGGTTTCCCGGCTTATTATAGTCAATCCGTATAATGGCATAATTGGCCCTTTTCATGTGGTTCAATGTTTCATGATATTGTTAAATTGGATTTGGCTACTTCCTTATGAGAAACTCTGTTTTCTGCTCTGCTGAGGTCTGATAGCTTGGTTTTATGAATATAATGCACTGTAGAGTTGTTAGATCATTTTTTTCTCCTTCTTGTTGAATAAGATTTTGGGCTAAAGATGATAGGGTCATTTGTGCAGGGTATCTGTTTTTGCAAAGAGTATTATGTAAAATATTAAACCTGGGCATGACAGAAAAGTTGGGCCTTTGAGCATTATATATATCATATAAAGATATAAGAGTATATTTATTAATTTTTAATTATCTACCTTTTATTTACTTTTTAACCAAATAAAAAATATTATATTTCTTCCTCTATTTTTACACTTATAATATCTTCTACCTTTTTTAATTCTCTCCTAAATTAACTTAATATTCCTTCCTCTTCATTGAACTAAACATAGTTTTAGAACAACTACAGAGATAGTTTTATTTTATATTATGAGTGACGACTACAACAGAAGAGTTTTACTCCCTTAGTTTCAATCTAGTTTATAGGACTATGGGCATCTGATGTACTCATTTTATCCCTAGAAAAAAAAAATCATTTTTTTAAAAACAGTTGCAAGATTTTTTTTTGGGGGTTAGAAGTGTGCGATACTGTGATTGTTGCCACTGGACATATGTTTCCATAATCAATTTTTTTCCTTTTTTCTTTTTTAAATATATGTATCTTCATATTACATAAAATTATAATCATTGTAATTTTAGGGTATAACTTTAAAACTCAAAAAATATTTATTGAAAGTTTATAAGATTGTCTATTAAAAGAATTTTTAGAATAATAACAAAAATTAAATTCATATATTTATAAAATATGAATATATTTTTTATTATTTTTATCAACTTTCATTTGCTTCCTCACTAGGGCTGTGCACAATACCCATGGCCCGCTATGCCCTGCCCAGCCCGCAAGAAAAATACCCTGCCTAGCCCGATTTTTACTGGGCAGGGCCGGGCATCGGGCTGCAAAATACAGCCTATGCATTTTTTGGGCTGGGCACCGGGTTACCCTGCCCTGCCTTGCCCATGAGCACCCCTTCTTTTATTTTTTTTATTTTTTCTCTATCTTAAAAGGGAGAATATGATAGCTACTGGTGACTATAAGGTAATTTTAGAAATATAAGTAGGTAAGTTGTATCTTTTAATATTTATAACTATACTAATTTTTTTTTAACTTTGTTAATTATCATATGATTACATTACAAATTATAATTATTTATTTTATTTTTTTAGATGCTTTATCTTTGTCAATATTAGGGAGATTGATACAAAGTTATAATTACAAACTACTTAGATTTTAACACTTATTTTTTATATGCAATGGATCTCAAGATTTTAATTATTATCTTTGTTCTCTTATTCTTAGTGAATTATAGATATTATTTAACTCTTAAAGACACATGAATATGAGATTATTTTAGAAATTCATAATTATAATTTTTTTTCACAATATGAGTATGACATCACAATTTGGGCATGCCCAGCCCGCTCATGCCCTACCCAAAATTGTTCGGGCTTTTACCGGGCAGGGCTAGGTATCGGGCTGCAAAATGCAGCCCATGCATTTTTTGGACAGGGCACCGGGCAGAGGGGTTGTCCTGCCCAGCCCTGCCCATGCACACCTCTATTCCTCACCATCTTTTATTTTTTTTATACTATCCTCACCCTCTTTTTATACAACCTAACTGCGTTTCTCTGGACCCTATATTGCGTAGAGTTGGACCAGTCAACTTTCTGGGCCGGTAGTTCAGTGCTGGATCCCTTTGGAATAGAGTTGTTACTGACTTTACGAGTTATGGGCCTATGTTTCGTCCAAAATATAAATTGGAGCAGTATTGTTAATTAATCTCGGAAAAGATCACTGTACAAAAAAGAAATCTCAGAAAAGATCGAAGGCAAGGAATCGGAGGAGGAAAGAAAACAAAGAAGTGGGATTTGGGAAACCGGCCGGGGAAATCCTGAGCTTGGACAGCACGAAAGCTGTGCTCCAAGTCTGCAACGGTTTAGTTGTAGACCAGATGGGCATCGGCTGTTGCTGCCCGGGAATGAAATCAATTCAGCTTGCACAAAACCATTACTATTAGTTTCCTAGAAACTTAGAAATCCAGAATCCCGAATCATGCCCGTTTCAAGGTTTATTCTGCTTTCGTCCCACTGTCGCTACTCAAGAGAGGTTTTCCGTCTGCTTCGGAGGTCATTTTCTGTATTCCTTCTTTCTCCTCGGTTATTCACTTGGAGGCTCTGGTATTTGGATTTCCAATTGTTTCATTCATTTGCTTGATAAAATGAAACGAACATTCATGAGTCTTTTTTTCCTTTATTTTAAATCACTAGATTATAATATCACTTTCGTAATTGGAACTTGCCTGAGCATTCCCGGTAATTTGGTATTCGACCCTTTTATGTTATTTTTTAAAAAATATTTCTTATTGTAGGTTGTTTTTTTTTTTGGTTAAAATTTCACTTATACGAGCATTTGGAGTACCCTTTGATATTTGCTGTAATTAATATCATTAACTCCAGTAAAAGCTTAATTCGGCTGTCTCCGGACGTAAATCATTATGTAAACTTCGACCTTGGAACAATAACATGGTTGCTTTTGAACCCCTTGTCGTCAAGCACTTATTTTTACCCTGACTGTTAATGAAATTATATCAGGTCTAGCCCCTCGAAGAGAGTTCAATGTTTTAGCTATACAAAATCATCAGAACGCTGCAAAGGAAAACCGGAAGCTCCTTCTGTAGTGCATTTAGAGTCACATGCTTCTCATACACCGTCTACTTATGTTATTGTATGTTTTTCCTGCTCCCTTATAACATTGCTCCGCACTATTTGTTTCAATGAATTTTTCTTCTCATGCAACAGTTGCATCAGTGTATATATTGTTTCTACTACAGTTTTATTGTATCATTCACACAATTGATTCTCTGCAGCCAGCTGCTATACTGGGGTTTGCGGGGATAGCAGCATTTTTGCATTACAACGATGAGAGAAGAGCTGTTCCTAAAGGTACTTCTATTGTTAAGTTTTCTCTATTAATCTTCGCTAAAGAGTCTTAAGTACAAAAATTAGTGATCAGCATTTATTTCTCTCTATAGCAGCTTGGACTTGCTTTGCCATCCTACTCGTTCTTCTACATCATAAGCAAACTTAGCATTCATTCTTTTCCATGATCAGCCGCTTATAATGTACCAGAGTTGTTTTCCTGACAATATTTGCTGTCAGGGACAAAAAAAATAGTGTACGGCTTTAGATGCATGTCTTAACATGAAGCTATCTAATTCCTTTACTGTATGACTCGCAATATAATCGTATATACGTTTAGTGAGTGTGAGGTTGCTGCTTGTTCACGCAGACCCATTGCACTGTTGTGTCAAAATGGATGTATTATCTGCGAAAGAAAATCAAATAGTTGAGAGGATAAGACCCAATAAGAACCACACCATCATCTCAATTTTTTTCAGAATATTTTTTGGTAGTCATTGGTGATGTTTGGATTTTGGTGGAAGTACATTTTCTCATTCTGAAGTCCTCTCATTATAATTTGAGGCATCAAAGCTTAGGGACGTATATCCATTATTGAATTAGACGCTTCAGTAATGTCAAAAGAGAGTTCCAAGCTTAAAAATCGAAGTTCAATTTCTACTGTCTTATTTTCTTTCTATGTTGGATCAGGTCAGGCTGATTGCCGTTGTGTGAATACTGCTGGGGGACCCATAATTGGGGGTCCTTTTACTCTAATTGATACAGAGAAACGAACGGTTACAGAACATAGTTTTCTTGGGAGTTGGGTTCTTCTCTACTTCGGATATACCTCATCCCCCGACCTGGGGCCCGACCAAGTCAACACTATGGCCAAGACAATTGATATATTAGGTTCAGCTTTTCTCCCCACCCTTTTTTACTTTAATAAACGTTGTTTTTCTTTGATTAACCTTAACAAAATGTGTTTTATCTGGATGAAGAATCAAAACAGAATCTTAAGATTCTACCAGTATTTGTTACAATTGATCCTCAACGTGATACTCCCTTACAACTTCGTGAATATCTTAAAGGTTAGATTACCTGACACCCAAAAGTTTAGAAGTCTATAAATTTTTCAAATTCTTTGCTAAGAACAATTCTACTATGCACTTTCCCCTATTTGAGCTTTCCCCTGTCTTTGACAAATTGCAGAGTTTGACTCAAGAATTATAGGGCTCACTGGACCTGTGGGAGCGATCAGGCAGATGGCCCAAGAATATCGTGTTTATTTTAAGAAGGTAGAGGAGGAGGGTGGTGATTATCTTGTCGACTCTTCCCATAGCATGTAAGTCGCTCTTCCGACCTTTAGTCCTTTGTGTAATTTTATAAGTATTGGCTTTAGATGGACAATAATTGTGTAAAAACAATCAGGTATTTGTTGAACCCTAAAATGGAGGTTGTGAGATGCTTCGGAGTTGAGCATAACGCAGATGATTTGTCAAAAGAGATATTGAAAGAACTGAAGATAAACACGTCTTGATGCCTCTGATGGAACGTCGAGGGTTGTCCGTGATGCCAATTGCCTGTTGATGGAGTGTCGTCTTCTTCCATCTCATCTGATCGAACTGGTTCTCTGTCTTGGTCCTTTGAGCATTTTCTTCCCGAATTACGGAGACAGAAAAATTCCAAAATTCTGAAATTGGTATTAACCGGAGAAAGTGAATGAGCATTCGTTAGGTCGAAAAATTACTGTGGGTTTTTAGAATTTGGAAAGGGTGTTCACTTCTTTGGGTGCATTGTGGTCTTATGGTTGTCATCAAAAGCTATCATTGCGTGTCCTTCTGGTAGGACTCACATTCTTGGATGAGGTGATGATAAATGAAGTAACTAACACGTGGTTTTAGTTATGGGGAACTTGACGGGCCCGTAGGAACTGAAACGCTAATGACGCGGTATAATTAAATGGACGGTTTTGGGTGCGGGAGCCCACACGAACGGAGTATTTCCGTTAAGAATAAAATGGACTGGATACATCTACATAATAATGCCGACGGCAATAGGAAAGAGGAAAACAAGTCTAGCATAGCAATGGTGACGCTTGGTTGAATATGGGCAAAGCGTAGGAAGGTTTATTATTCAAGTCCACTCTTTATACCTTCTTTTACTGGAGCTTGTTTTATTTTGTCCTAATCCAGCAACTCTTTTTTTTTTTTCCACAAGATTTTCTGTCCTAAATGTTGTTTTTAACTTTTCATCCAAGTGGTCCCCAAAAAACAGAAACTTGTTAACCCTGCCTTCCTAGCTGTATCCCCGAGACGGTAATGTTCTAAATATTGAGAAGCAAAAAATCAAGATTCGTGGGAAAGGACTAGAAAATTAATTTTAAGGAACAGGTGTTGTTGGAATGATTTTTTTTTTTTTTTTTTACCGGTAGTCGGTGTTGTGATGTGATGATGATTTTGTTTTATATCATCCGTGATGCCCGTCCTTAGATATTAAGAACAAGCGGCGCTGTCTTATTGGCGGAATTGGCGGAGGTCAGGTGGGTCTGCTCCAGCAAGGGCATTATTATTGAGATGAAGATTACATTCCGGTGGCCGGATCGCCGCCGACTGAGCAGCTACGCGTTATGATCCATCAGATACAAGGATAGATCAACACCAAAACCTGTACGAACCCTCAGGTTCCCACGACCATCACATAATACTGTAGTACACAAGACGAGACACTGACGACCATTCCTCGAATTACTAATTTACTAATTTGCTGAGCTCGGTTCACACGGTGGTGAGAGTGGGCCTCAGAATGGAAAGTCCAGATCTGAAGCCATCGGTGGGAGTGGCACGATCCTGATCGAGCTCCTTGGAGCAATAGTTCCTGGCCGCCCAGAGCTGATAGGGCGATGCGTCCAGAGCGAGCCACTGCTCCACCGTGAACAGCTTCTGGGAGCAGGACATGTGGGGCCCGGTGGTGGTGACCTCGACGTAGTTGCAGTACCATCCGTGATGGGCACCGGCGCCGTCGGACGTGACGTTGGCGGCGCAAATGGGGCTGTCTAGGCAAGGACCCCTGCCGCTGAAGATGTCGAGGTTGCCGCGCTCGAAGTAGTTGTAATCATCGCCCATTAAGCCGCCCCAAGCCTCGAGGTCTCTGATTTTAATGCCATAGCCATAAGAGTCGTATAACTTGAGGCCGATCTTCGAGTCGGTTCCTCCCTTCCAGATGGATCCTGTCCTAACATATACGGTGTACACGCAGTCGTAGTCATCCTGCATTCAGTCCCATTTCGATATTTCGATATTCAGAGACGGAATTAAGAGTTTGATAAAGAGAAGAGGGGAAGAGAGCAACTTACGGATCTAACTACGGAGGCGAAGCAGAGTGAGAGTAGGAAAATAAGAGAGGAGGAGGGGGCAATTCTGAGAGCCATATTGTTGCGTGCAGCGAGGGCGGTTAGTGAGTGGACTACATTAATTCCTTTATAATTGGCCCAAAGAATAAAATAATATGGATGGGCGCCACGTGGTGAAGGCCTGATCGATCATTCCTCATTTACGCTTGCATTACACTCCCCTCACTTTTCACAAAATACCTCTTATCTCCTCATTAATTTTATCTAATACTAAACTATCAAGTTTAATTTGATCTAAAACATAAATTACATTCAAGAATTTATAAAATGTGCTATTAATTACATTTAAAAAATATAATTAATACCCACTTAGGGATTTATAATAACGATGGGGCTGTATGAATATTTATTTTTTATTTATATTTGTTTATTAACCTTTTTAATAAACTACTATAATATATCATTTAAAAATATTAACTGTGACAATAGGGTTGTAAAAAATAAATATTTATTGTAATAGACCCACGCTATAACATCATTAAGTTTTTATTTTTATTATAAAAAATGTAATTATTTATTCGTTCATTTCTTCCCATTACTTTTTTTTTTTTTATACAATTTCTTCCCATTCCTGAGTCGTCGTAATTTCCCATAAAAAGCAAAACTTTGTTTCAAAGTTTCTTGTTAACCTTTTAAGTAAATTATATTATATTTTAAAAAATATTAATTGTCACGATATATTTATTAAAGCTTAAAAAAAATTGATAAACATATGACGTTAAATTTTTGAACTAGAAAATATATAATTAAATATAATATTATATAACACTTAATATATTTATTTTATTTTTTATATGTATATAATATATTAATTTTATTCATTGTATATTTTACTCAACCTTTTAATTAAGTACAATTTTACTTATAATATTTTTAATTTAATATAATTTTTAATATTTAAAAATAATATTATATATGAAACTGTATTAAATTAAAAAATTATGGGTAAAATTATACTATAAATAATATTATAATATTAAATATATATATATAAATAAAATATTATATATTATATAACCTTTAAGTATATTTATTTATTCCTCATTCGTGAGTTGTTGTGAAACGACAAATAGAAATAATTTCTGGATTCTGGTCAAAAGAAACAGGACAAATGATTATTGTCCACCCGTTAATATATATATATATATTAACACGGATAAGTGGATTTTTTTTAAGGAAAAAGAAACAGGACACTCTTTTTATAAACATAATAATTATTCGAGGGTATTTATAAGTATGAAATACTTTTTGAGCATATTTGCTATTATAGTTGTGATCATTAATGATTAAACATTAAATTAGTCTGTGGCGAGGTAATACTTACTGAATACATCATTAACTGAATAGAATAACGTTGTCAGTAAATAATTAAGTATTGTGAATATTTAATTAATATTAATTGTGTGCTGGGATATGATTTTAAAAATATGTTTATAAAAAAAGGGTTTTTGGACCGTTTATAGAAAATGACTTTTGAAGAAGAGTTTATAAAAAAAAAATAGTTTTGAATAAATGAGTATTTTGATAGTTATTTTTAAAAGTATTTTTATTATTAATAAATTATAAAAAAGGGTATGAGTATTAAATGAGGGAAGATAAGATATAAGAGGAGAGATGGTGTAAGAAAAAATATGAGAGATGAGAGATAGTATAAGAAAAAGTAGGAGAGATGGTGTAAAAAAAGTAAGGGTAATATAATAATTGGTTAGTTCATAAACTCTTTTACTATTCTATAAGCTACTCTAACCAGTTTATCTAAAACCTTAGTTTTAAACAACAGTTTAATCCAAAAACCTATTTGAATAAATATGACTATTTATTTTAAAAAAAATTAAACCTAAATTTTATTTAAAAGAGTTTTTAAAACTATGGTTATAAAAGTTATCAAACATGCCCTAAATATAACAAATCAATTTTTTAATAAAACTGAATAATATTGGGATATGGAGTTTTAATGTTTGAGTTTTGGACTCTTATTCATACCTCATGACACTCGTACAAGTGGAGCGTGAAGTAAAGACGTCAAATAATTTTGGGGAATGCAAATTTACTGTTGGGGGAAGCACGGTGATGGAGTGACTTTTGCTATTGTGAAAAGGAAGACCCAGAAACGATGGGCGGAGTGAAGAGGACAATAGGAGGAAGATGCAATCCCAACCAAAAGCCAATGCCAATTTGCTTATTTAGATTTCACGTGGCTCCAATTAAAGGTACTTGCAATGTCCTGCCCGATTGCAATCCGGACGAGATAAAACTAACTGGAACAGAATGAGATGGGATTCACGACGGGGCGGGCAATAGAATGGGGTGGCCCGATTCTGTTCTGTCCCCGAATATATGCATATATATTTTTATTGTTTTAAAAAATTTATTATATATTTTGCTTATTTTTTAAAGATAATGTTAATATGTATATTTAATCCAAATTGTGAGGCTTTGTCCGTAACATAAATGCCTAGATTGCACCCCTCGAAGGATAGAGAAGAAGGGAAGATGACTTTGAGGATTGAATTGAGAGCAACAGGGGAAAGTCCAGAGATTTTGGGATCATCTTATCATCCTCATCTCCCTTGCTGCCAGGAAGGAGGAGCCATGTTTTGACGATTACTAATTTACTATTACGATTAGTTTGGAAGTTGGAAAATGAAAGGAGGGACAGGTGTCCATCTACCACTGGACACAGATTACAGAACTTATAGATCATGTAACACCTTAGATTGATCTTCAACGCCTTATTATTATAACAGTTGTTGTCCCTATCTTCTTTACTCTGTCTGACGCATGGCTTCTTTATATGCGAGCTCTTGTATCTAAACATATTAAATACTACCAGTCTCCTAATTCTTATGACTACACGAAGCATATTCCAGTGGTTGCAAAGAGATCCACTTCAGCAGTTCCCTTCTGTCGGCGAAAGCGAATAGTTCCTTTCATTCGTTTTCATGAGCTCCATGCGGAACACGTGGGAGAGGATGACAACTCATGATTGTCTGTGATGACTGGTGACCCCCGGGCTCTACTCTCATCCGTTCCTACTGCAAAATAATACTTGTCCCAACTTCATATTCATTTCTTTCACATTTTATAAAAAGTATGGCATTTTGTTCCATCGCAATGGGCAATGGCGACCCATTTCAGATATTAACGGAGGGTGGGTTGAGGCCATTCAACTAATTTCCATATCAATATATCTATGGATTCAATAGGCTACAAGCAATGGAATCCTAATTTTATTGTTGAATGTTGATATTCGAGACACACCAGCACGAGCTCGATCGTGGGGTACATTTTCAGGGTCCGTTCCTGAGCACCACAGGATCCTACAACAAGGCAGGAAGAGCCTTTGCTTATAATGAGAATTGGCGTTACGTTCTGGAGTTTGGGGTTCTAGCAAGGGCTACTAAATTATACGACGGCGGTGATCTGTTCCATGCTGTCCACGAAAATACAGTGGACCGGGTCTATGTTTATTTGGGCCATGACTCTTTCCTCACCCAATAAGTATGCAATGGTAGGATTACTTTGTTATGGGTATAGTTATACTATTTAAAGGAATATTCTAATTCTTAAATATTAAAATTAATATTTGAAAATAATTGACAATTTATCCTATCTGATATTGGTATCATCTAGAAAGAATATAAATTTTATACTATACTTAGTTTGTAGGTAAATCTAATCTCTTTTTATAAATTTTTATAAAAAAAAAAGATAGAAGTGTATTTGTAAGAAGATTTGAAGCAAGAGGTGTAGTATTGCATGCTTCTGCCTTTTATATAACAGGAGTCATTATATCAAGAAGC
Source organism: Leucaena leucocephala (assembly GCA_037074615.1). Classification (NCBI taxonomy): domain Eukaryota; kingdom Viridiplantae; phylum Streptophyta; class Magnoliopsida; order Fabales; family Fabaceae; genus Leucaena; species Leucaena leucocephala. The sequence goes on along the minus strand of CM073534.1, from coordinate 17,373,526 downwards.
AATGCCCTAAAAAATGTTGCTGTTATTGCATTTTCAATATTAAAAACATAAAAAGGAATTGAAATGAATATATACAGAAGAAGAGAAAAAGAATGTCAAGGGGAGCATGTGCTTTAGTTCTTTGTTGGTGAAGGCATAAAGATGGCATCTTTACACGCATCCTCTCCATCGGCCTGCCTTCCTTATCTCTGACACACACAAAGAACTTCAGGAGCTAAAGCATTGTAGGGGTGACGGCGTAGCCACATCATGAGGAGCTGTAAAGTGAGCAGGACTAAGTTGGATGGCGACTTCTTGTTTATTCCCCTCATCAGCGACTACCCCCAACCCCACCATTTTGGCAACTTTTCTATGCAAACTGCGTGCATCTCCATCCCTCACTTCCCTCTTTTCTCTTCCAATGGAATTTCATTTTGAAGGTAATTAGAGGCTAATTGACGCGAGTGCTTTCATTAGTAGTGAAAGATATGGACACAGTTGACCAACTTCTAATTCATTCATTCTTTGTGGCCTTGTCACCCCTCTTTTTATTTTTCGAGTATTCCTAAATTATCTTAAATTTATTATTAATTCTTTTTAAAATTTAGAATATAAAAAGTTTTTATCCTTCTCAACAAGTCTGTTTATTCTATTCGTGTTCTTCTCTTTACTTAGTTAAGATTATTTACTATTTCAATTAATATCTTATTAGTAAAAGAACATTTTTAATACATAACATAACCTTCTATTTTATGCTTCTTTACCTGCTCCTTGGTAGTTTCCTCTTCTTCCTCCTCCTTCTAATCTCTATTCTCACCAACACAATATTATCAACATCATTCTCCCTCCATTTCTGAAATTCTTTTTGTTTTTCCCCCTCATTTTATTCCGTTTTGCATGCCAAGTACAAAACTGTTGAAAGCTTCTTTATCTTGGGTTCTTTGGTGAATCATTGACTCCTTGCAAGAGTGCGATTGGTTATATATTTTAAAATAAAAGATTAGACTGTCAATTTAATAAAATAATACATATGTACCAAGTACTTATCTTATTTCTTTTGTCAATATATGTGAGCCGTTGCATATATATTACCAAATATTTATTTATTTAAATATATCGTTGCCTTCGGTAAGTTAGAAAGCGGTGCAGAGTTGGTCAATTTAATGGAAATGCCCGGGAAGTCACCCTCTCAGCTCTGAGTTCAAATGAATTCCTATGCAATGTTTGCATCCTCCATTGATACGAGTCGTAGAACATGATCAGTTATTAATTAGACAGCCTAAACAGAGAAACTGCAGCTTGCGATTACACAATAGAATCAAACACGACCCCGCAAGCACAAGAAGATTCATATACTGAAAGATGCTATAATTACATTTATTCAAGTACAAGTACAACATAAACCTAAGACGAAGCTCCCTTGGTCGTGCCAGGATTAAAAAGCACCCTCACGACAAGGGCTATGAGCTCCCGAACCGCTTATTTCTACCCTGATTTTGCATAACTGTCTTGGCAACACCTCTGCAAATTCCTAAAATTTCATTGCAGATCGCTGCTCATGACACCCAAAAGTACAAGTACATACATACATACTGAATCTAGAACAGGACAACGCCACATAACAAGGAAGATTGATGACATCTCAAATAGCAGACCAATCAATCTCCACGGAAGGAAACTTCTCCAGCCCGAAGTCTATGGTTTCATCCCTGGAATCCGAGAAATCCAAGAAAGTGATGTCGGATTCAGGGGAAGACGAGCCAGCCCAGGATTCATCAGACAAGGGCGACGATGCTGTGTTCTCCACCTTACAATCCTCCACATCACTTTTCGATTCTGACTCCTCCGACGGCACCACCTTAGGCTTTGACTCGCTGACGGAGCAAGACTCCTCTGCACTCCCCTGTTTCTGGGAGGTGGACAAACTTTCACAAATAGCTTGAAGCTTGGCATCGACGGAGGAAGGTAGAGGTTTGTAATTCCCAAATTTGCCAAACACGTGAGCTCCTTGATGACGCAGATGAGGGAAGTTAAGGCGAGCAAAGTCGCCCCTGAGCTTATAAGCGGCCTTGTCATAAGCCAAGGCAGCCTCTTCGGCAGTGTCAAAAGTGCCAAGCCAGAGACGGGTTCGGTTCTTTGGGAGTCTGATCTCAGCCACCCATTTCCCCCAATGCCTCTGCCTCACTCCTCTGTATAGTTTCGTGGGTTTCGGCGCATTCCGGACATGTTTCATGGGGACAGGCTTAGGGCGGAGGAGGTCGAGGGATTGTTGCTGTCGAAGCTGGAATTGAGCCTGAATCTGAAGAATTTGAGATGGGGTGAGTTGGTTAAGCCCTATGCTACTCGAGAACCCCGAAGAAAATACGTGTGAGTTCGGTGCTGTTCGGAGGTTGGGATAATAACCGGACATAGAAGTGGGTGGAGTATAAGAGCAGGAAGGTGAAGATGGAAGAGAGATAGAAGACAAAGAAGACGTCGATGAATCCATTTTCATAAAAGGTTCGAGCGCCTTTATCAGATCTTCACTACACGGATCTAAGAAATCCGATGCCAGGCTGCCGCTATTATTATACGTACCTATAGTTGCCGCCATCTGCACAGTACGAGAAAATCACAGGGTAAAAAAGGAACCTAAAACCAAATATATAAGAAGACGACCTGTCTCAATTTAAAAAACAGAGCACAGGTTGCAGAGAGCTGCAGCTTGAAGGGGAAAAATAGAAGAAACTTTTAGAAAACTAGAATCTCCCGAGTTTGAAGTGGTTGTTCAAGTATGCGTACGCTCAAGTTCACAAAAGCTCGAAAATTCAATTTCGAAGACAGACGATGACAGAGAGGGATCCAAGAAGCGGGCAATCAGAGAAGGGAAGAAGAAAGTGGCACAAATCTCAATCGCTCGCGATTATTTGGGGGGTTACCTCACTTTGGTAGCTCCACTCTTTGCAATTTCTTGGTGACCCTTCCCTGATTTATAGAGGCCGATGCCAACGAGATCCGTGGGCCTACGACCCTCAGACTGGTTTTACTCTAATCACGTTATTTTCTTAGTTTAAGTGGAAAAAAAATAATAATATGTTGCCTCGTCAACTTCGACGATACTGACTCTGGTCTTGGATTGCGGTCATCCTATAGGAAAACGCCACGCGTGATGGGTAACAGGCAGGTGCCACTCCAAAAGCGGTGAGGTACACGTGTCGTCGTCGAATTGGATTTGAGCCCGGCTGACCACATACACCATGTGCGCCCTCAGTAACTGTCAACTTTTGTTATTACATGCGCTTTTGTCTTGCCTTCCGTGCCAACTGGCGTATTGAGAAAAGAAGAGGCAGAGGCGTGATCGCATTCGCAGGAATGAACGACTGATAATTTATATTTATTACGTTGTGAAATCATGTTGTGGGGTTTTGAATTTTGATGAGAGAGAGGAGCGTGAAATGTGAATGTGATGTGGGAGGGGGAGGACCAAAGATTTGCGATTCCAATTTCCAAATAAGAGAGAGAGAGAGAGAGAGAGGGAGGGAGGGAAAGGAGTAACCATGTGGTGCGATTACTTTAACCCAAGAGGAATGGGGCCCACTCGTGGGTCACAGTGACATAGCCAAAGTTTGAGAATAATTTTGCTTTCATTATTAGCTCCACAATTGTGTGGTCTCGCATCTCATAAAGAAATAAAGAGAGGGTTGAATACAGATGGGGATCCAATCCATGGGTTGAAGAAAGAGATGAAGATGCGGACACCAAAATAGGACCCTGGGGGTGGCCGAATGGACAGGCCAAGTTGCTCACGCAAATTTATAAATGTCCCCTATGGGATCTTTGAAAGGGTGGCCCGACCTCTTAATACCCCCAAACAATGTCCATGGCGAATATATTCCTATTATTTTTCTCAATTTACTGTATTGTCTCTCAATAAGAGTTGCTAGTAAGTCAAATACACCTCATTTTTTTTATATAAAAAAAACTTATTCTATTGTCTGCCCCCATTTTTGAGCTTAATGATTTCTTTCCATATTCAATATTCCCCACTTATGCATACAATATCTTACTTATATTTACATATATATATATATATATTAAATGTATTGATGTTAATTTGATTAAGGCTTACGTAGATCCGTATGTAATCGAATTTTCAAAATTTACAACTCAAAATTCGATATTCACAATTTAAAAGTCATTATTTTTATATTAATGTTGTTTCAGGGTTCACAATTGCCATTCTCCCTAAAATTATTGTGCAAATATTCGAAATATTTTTCAACGGTTAATAAAATAAAAGCTCGATTATTATAAAATGTCTTTTTTTTTTTTTTTTGTAAATGTTGTTTTATTAAAATAAGGGGTATGGCAGAGTCAGAAGGAGAAGGTTGACGGAGCCAAGGGTGGCGTGGAACTGTGGAAGAAACGTGTGGGGGGCCGCATTCATTGGACGAGATTCCTTCTCAGTTCTCCCAGCTTCAAAAGGTGGGACCTCGCATCACTTTCAAGCCACGCAAACCCAATTCATCCATTCAGGCTTCCTCCATGTATTTCCTCCTTAAAATTTCCCGATTCAAAGCCACTTCCCATTAAATAAACACACCATCATCCTCCCACTCTTTCCCATAATCCCCAATCCTCATTTGGGTTTCAGTTTTATATATCTTGCCGCATTTACCATCACCACTTAGACTGATAAAATTATTCATCCATTTCTTCTTTCTTTTCAAAAAGAAAAACAAAAAAAGGAGCCTCCACAGACGAATTCAATCACAAGGGGAAGGAAGTGAATTATCTATGTGGAATACCTTAAAAATGGTCAACCACTGCAGCCATCATGAGTGGCTGAAATTGGGCGTTAGCCGCTCATGAATCATGATAACGTTGGATTCAATCAATCTCATGGGGCTGTTGCTGTTCCATCGTCAACCGAACCCATTCCTTGGAAGTATTTGTCAATTTATCAATTAAATAACTCATCATAGTATTAAAAGCACATTAAATAATAGGATGGACGGGTCGTGGCTCCACTCCGAGACAGAAGTAACCTCTTACATAAACTGATCCAAACTCAGCAATTGACATACTTTTATTGGCTCCATTTTTTTAAATAATGGCGGGGTCATCAGGCATCTCTTTCTCCATGTGCCGCCATGTGCGCCTTTAAGCTCTTTCATCATTCCATTGTCCCAATGACTTGAAATTTTCTGAGCTCGATAAAATAAATATACTCCATGCTCATGTTGGACAAGAAATGCGCTGAACAAACAAACCATGTTAGTGCCCTCCACTTCATGCATTCGTCAACAGCCACATTTTCATCCCTACTTTTGCTGGGCACCCTCATCCATTTTTGGGTATTCTGATTTAAAATCTATCTATACTTATGGACCGGACTCCGATCTTCCAAATCTGTTGTATATGAGTGGTCCATAATCTTTCTTCACGAATTCATGGGCCCCTTTTCTTAGACGACCCAAAATAAGTCACTTCCTTTTTTATTTTGGTAAGAAAAAAAAACTACTTCCCATTATTTTTTTTTGGTACAAACCACTTCCCATTATAAAGTATTAACTCCCAGGTAATAAGTTCATATGTGAAAGTAATCAACAGTTTATTCTATTTAATATTAATATTATTTAAGAGGAAAATATACTTTACCCTACCCTTACATCATGGGTAAACTTAATATTTTTCTAAAAAATCTTATAACAAAAAAAACTTCTAAAACTTTCGTAATATAACAACTACCTAACAGCCTTTTGGTCATAATGACCTACAGAAACAAAATTGAACCAGCCTAGTGTATTTAATATATAAATTCTCAAGTGGATCCAGAATTATAAATCATCCTCCAGTCCCAAGGGCTTTAGATCTATGTTAGTAATCCGAAAGGAAGCAGATTCTTTCATGTCTGGACGAAGGAAACGGCTCGTTTCCATGTATGATTTTCAAGTACTCTACAGATAACATGTCCATTATAATAACCCATAAGCCTACAGGGGAACGGATACAAACTAACTATATATATCAATCTTACAATCATAAGCAACATTTGATCACTAATGACCGTGAAAACGCCCCTTGTCAATCACCTCTTGATCATTCTTGAAGCTCTCCCTCATATCTTTAAGTTTTTCAAAACTTGATTCCTGAAATGCATAATAATTTTATCAAACACCAGGGGAAATAAGCTAGAGTTTATAAATTGTAAAGCAAACAGAAGTCGATTTTTGTCAACAAAGCAGAATATCAATAACTAAGTAAATAGAGAAGTATATGCCAATTGCCAATATTGCAGAAGTTAATATTAGAACATGGCTCGGGAGCAGAACCCGGCGTCTATTTGATATACGACTCCTTACCCCAAACCAACAAACGAATTCCATATTTTCTTGTAGTCAGTGAACTACAGAAGAGCGAATGCGCACTCCAGAGTTCAGACTAAAAATTGAACATTGTAAACCAAACGAAACTCGAATCAGGCAAAATTTATGGAACTTACAAGCTGGCTACTTTCTTGAGCCAGGGTATTCTCCATATGAACAAATAGCGAGCTCCACTGATCCATTAGGTCCAATTCTAGTTTTAATGACTCCGCAGAAGTTCGTTGGCTGTGAGCAACATTGTCCTTTGCTCCAGAAATTTTCTGAACCATCTTTGCTGCTTCTTTCTGACTCTTCTTCAGAGCTAGCAAAACGATTATTTTTAGGAAGAAAATGAAGGAAACTATATGATGGTTAAATAGATTATGGTATTGAATGTGGCACACAAGTTGCCTAGACACGGAAGTTAAAAATTCCATAACCACTCACCACTTAGTCTACCTTTGATATCCTGGTAATGGAGGTCCGACCACATATAAGCAGCTATTTATCAATATAAAACGCGCATTTTAGGTACTAAAATAAAATATAATCCAACTTGTAAAAGATCAAAAATCATAAAGAGAAATTGAAACTACCAGTGGAGCAAACAAAACAAGAGCAAGCTTTGAGAGGATCCCCGTCCTCAGTTGAATTTTCACCGCCATCGCCCCTAAGTCCTACACATCTTCCCAGCCCAGGAAATTTGGAATCCAGTGAACCAGAGATTGGTGACCATTCAGTTGCCCCGCATTTGGAGGATGCCAGTTTGTTGACACTTCGGTTTCTTTCGTCAATTTCTGAGGCGTGATTTGCCAATCCTTGTGAAACTCCAGCAGCGTGTCCGCCCTCGAAACAAACTTTCTTTGCCAAATGTAAATCCCCACCAATGTTATCGATCTTACAACACCCGTGTCCAGATTTAGGAGCCGAATCACCCGAAATCGATGAAAACGCCCTCTTCTGGGGCCGATTCGTGCAATCCGCCAGAGCAGTACGGGTTTCCACAATTCCATCGCTGAAATTATCTCCGCTCCCCATAATTTACTTCAAGGAGAGGGGTTAACAGCAAAATTCACGACGCCAGTTTAAACGAAATCAATAATTTCTTGAACCATCCCCATCCGATATCTCCCGTTGAGAAAAGCTATGAGTAGAATGCAGCTATACAAGAGGAACAAGGGAAACCCTATATAAATTGTATATAACGATACCTAAAAAGACGGGGGACAGCAAAACCCCAGCGGGGTTTAGTCGAGAAATACGGACCTTGTTATGAAGAGAAATGGCGGGTGCGAGAGAGAAGGAGAAGAAACATCAATTGGAGCAGGAAGTGCGCATTCACCAAAACTTCAATCAACACCGCCGAGTCGAAATCACTTGATTTTCCCTAAGCGGGGAATAATGAAGGGAAACGCATCCCAAAAGACCGCGATTTCAACTTTGAACTATCCGTTCCTGAAGCTAGCACGCGCCATTATGAATTCTCTCTCTTTACATAATTACTTGTGGTTTACCCAATCTAAAAATTTTGATAGCAATAATTCTCTCTCTCCTGTTTTTTTTTTAATACAAATTTTTTAAAAATTATTCACTTTAAGAGTAAAACAAATTTTCTCTTATTTCTAAATAGTATTGATATTAGGATGGATAATTCTCTCTCTTCTTATTTGTTTGTTGTCCACCTATTTTATCAAAATTTTATTTTAATTATATCTAAATTTAATCCGTATTATATATTTAATTATGATAAATAAGTTTTTAAATAAATTTTTTTATATATATCAAAGGTTAAGCTCTTGATTTCACTGGAAGCAACAAATTCTCTCTCTTCTGTATGTGGTATTTGAGGCGCTAACAAATTGGGCCAATGGCCTACTAACTGCACCCATTGGGCCTGTTAGACGAGAGATCTTCATTGAGGCCCAAAAAACTCAACATTCTCCCCACATGAGTAATCATTGACACCAGTTCTATAGCGCCTGTTACGTATAGGGGAAATAGGGCATGCCTTTATCATCTAAGCTTATTTCATAAATAGATCAAACTTAGTAGGCTAAAGTCTATTTAGGTAACTAGATTAGATCTATTTTTATAAGGCTTAATCTACATGTATAAACTATTTATCTTTTTTTTTTCAATTTATACTATTTATATAATATAATTTAAATTAATTTTATAAAATTGCTAAGTGAACTTTAACTTTAAATTTTATATTCTATGATTGACACACAGGTTCAACGTTACCCCCTTCCTCATCTCTTTAGAGTATAGGATTATTTGTTGTGACCATGATAAACTTTGAAGATTATTTTTGTCTTGATTATAACATATACTATTAAACAATTTTGACCCGTTATATATTGGAAGCATATATTTTTAAACTAATTAAATTTTTACATTTTAAGTAAACATTTAAATAGGTTTTTATCAAACTTTTTGAAGAATTGAGGTTGAGCTTACAAAAACAAATTCAAGCCCAACCTTATGTTTTAAATATAAGGCATAAATTTAGACCTATTTAACTAAAGCTCAACCTATTTCTACCCTATAATGTATCAAGGAAAAAAAAACAATCATGTGAAATTGTGAAACCAATGAATGCTAACTGAAAATTCATAATATGGTTTTTTTATACATAATATAATATGTTGTAATAAAACCAATTAATTCGCTTTTAAATTTACTCTTTTTTTTTAAACCAAATTCAATCATATTTGAACATATATTATGAGAAACAGCCGAAGAACTCAAATGAAACATAAATTCCTTTCAAATTCTATAAGAAACAACATTTCAATTCAAAATTAATTTAACATTTATCATCCATCATTCGGTTTAGGATTATCTTAAATTATTATGTTATTTTGAATTTATTTTATTATGGCATTTTCTGAAACATGGAAATTAATTTAAATACCAGTGATGACGTGTTATTTAGGTGATGTGAATATATTCGACAACTGACATTATCTACCTATCATAACAGTTATCTAAATATAGTTTCTTCTGGAAATCAATAAATACTCTGTGGCCAAAATAAAAGAAGACATCAATTAATATTAATCTATGCATCTCATTTAGCTAACATCGCATGAATTGATGTCTTGTTTTGGATAAGGTATGGAGGTAGGGTGGGATTGAGGGAAAGTCTATTCTACATAATATCACCTGGTTGGGAAAATCTAAGTAAATCATTCCCTTGACTGATATGGTATATTAATTTATTATAAATGCTCCTAAATATGGAACCAAACCATAAATATATGACAACTCACCCCCTAAAGGTGGAGTACTTTTATAGTTCGATCAGAGAAAAGTATCTAGATATATCAGTTTATTCTGGTAAATTTTTAAACTACCATAAAAAAACAAAAATAATAAAGAAATAGCCGGGGGCCTCTGCCTTGACCTTATCCAAATTGACAAGTTGGAATGGATGTTCATCCTCATATAAAGTTTTTGAAAAAAAACCCCATAACTTATATTTCAAAAATAATGTAGAAAAAAAAAGGAATGAACTTTACAAAAAGTTTTATAGGGTTCGGATCTTAAAAAATTCTCATACGGACGATAAGAAATAAACATGAGCGGATCAGTTAAAAAGAAAAAAAATAGTGGGAGGAGGAAATGTCTATCCGCATATCGGCGTGACGTTGGGAGGCGCGCCAAGAAACATGATCCGTTCAACTTGTGATCTTATATGTATCCGCCACGTCATCAATGTGCGGTCTAAGAAACTATATAATTCGCCTCTAACTCAAGGTTCTTTGACTCACTCCATCCCTTTTCTTGTTAATTCAGTTCCATCGTTCATTGGATCTCCTCCTCAATCCGCGAACAGACCCCAAAATGCAGAGCGATGATGATTCTCAGACGCTGTCCAGGCGTCTCCTTACGCTATCTCTGCACATCACACCTATTCCTCGATCGCTTTCTGATCCCCAACCCCACCTGCAGATGCTAACCTGCGCAAAGGCCAACCTCGACGTCGACCCTGCTGTTCTATCCCTATTCGTCAGGGGTAAGCATAGAGATCTTCAGGAGAGGGTTTTGGAATACTTCAATTCTAGGCCCGAACTCCAGACCCCCTTGGAGATTTCTAAAGATGCCCATCGTGAGCTCTGTATGAGGCAACTTCTTGGCTTGGTCAGGGAAGCCGGAATTAGGCCCTTTAGATACGTGATCAATGATCCCTCTAAGTACTTTGCCATTCTCGAAGCTGTCGGTTGCGTCGACATGTCTCTTGGGATTAAGATGGGTGTGCAGTATAGGTGATCCTGCTTTAACCTTTATGTTTCCCGTTCCTTTTTCTTTCTCCAACAAATTTACCTTGCTTTTGAACAATAGATGAATTTTTGGTTCTTTATTAGAAATTCGAAGGTCCCCACAATTTTTAATCCAGCATGACTTTTTCCTACGCCGTGTTCTGAATTTTATGATCTGTCTTTCGTTTGCAGTCTTTGGGGAGGTTCTGTTCTCAATTTGGGAACCAAGAAGCACAGGGATAAATATTTCGATGGCATTGATAATTTGGATTACCCGGGCTGTTTTGCCATGACCGAACTGCATCACGGTAAATTTTGATGCTTGCATTTCTTTTATTTCTCATAGATTGCTCAGATGCTTGTAACTGCTTGATTAAATTCCAAACAAAGAAAAAATTGAACTTTTGGACTCTTCTTTCTTCAATCAAAAACATCCGATGTACCTCCCACTATTAAAAGTTTAGCAAATGTATTTCCCATATCGGACACTCTGAATAATTATCTCGTATCTCCAAGTTATATCCGCAAGACTTGGCGAAAGATTTTCTTTTTAATTTGACTTATGCGGAGATATTGTGAAATTCACTTTATATTCACCTGATAAAATACTCTCGTTCTACCACGTGTTTTCGCGTAATACATAGCAGAAAAGATGGCGAGATGATACAGTGTTTTCCACGTGTTTTCCTTTCACTATCAGAGTTTTTTCAGTTTCTATACAGCGAAGTCCATGCGGGGGCATTGAGGCGCTTATTTTAGGTTTATATTATATTATAACCCAAACTTTTTATCATATGGCTTTATAACACAATGTTCTAAACTGCTATTTTTGTGCTTAAAAGGTTCAAATGTGCAGGGCCTCCAAACAGTTGCCACTTTTGATCCAATAACAGATGAATTCGTCATAGATACACCTACCGGTGGTGCCATCAAATGGTGGATTGGCAATGCTGCAGTTCATGGAAAATTTGCCACTGTTTTTGCTCGGCTGCTATTGCCAACTTATGATTCGAAAGGTGTTTCTGATATGGGTGTCCATGCCTTTATCGTCCCTATAAGGGATATGAAGACCCACGAGACACTTCCAGGAATTGAGATACAAGATTGTGGTCATAAAATTGGATTAAACGGTGTAGATAATGGGGCATTAAGATTTCGTTCAGTAAGAATACCTCGAGATAATCTTCTAAACAGATTTGGAGATGTCTCTTGTGATGGGAAGTATACTAGTAGCCTTCCTTCTGTAAATAAACGGTTTGCCGCAACATTAGGGGAGCTTGTAGGTGGTAGGGTGGGGCTTGCATATTCTTCTGTTAGTGTGCTCAAGGTTGCTGCCACAATTGCCATCCAATATTCTCTACTTCGTCAGCAATTTGGACCTCCAAACCAGCCTGAAGTTAGTATTCTTGATTACCAATCTCAACAACACAGGCTTATGCCAATGCTGGCTTCAACTTATGCATTTCATTTCGCCACTGCATATTTAGTGGAAAAATATTCAGAAATGAAGAAGTCTCATGATGAGGCATTAATTGGAGATGTCCATGCTCTTTCAGCAGGTCTTAAGGCTTATGTGACAGCATATACCGCGAAGTCACTGAGCACCTGCAGGGAAGCCTGTGGAGGCCATGGTTATGCTGCTGTAAATCGGTTTGGTACCTTGAGGAATGATCATGACATTTTTCAGACATTTGAGGGGGACAACACAGTTCTTCTTCAACAGGTACTGGCTAAACCCATATCATTTGTTGTCAGAAACATTAATGAAGCAGGCCTTACGTTTGCTTTGCCTCAGAACCAACAAGATATAAGAAACATGGATCTATGACTCAGTCATCAACATGTGATTTTGTAGGTTGCTTTCAATATTTCAATCCCCTTTGTGATTTTCTACACAACAGCGTGATTAAATTGGAAAGCTGGATTTAGTTATAAAATACCACTTAGACCTTGAATGCTTGATTTATTACCTTCTTAGTTATTACCTAACTTCTGTCAGCCAGAGGTCGGATTACTTTATTTTTGCCCTTTTCTTAGGTTCAGCATAATGGATTATTGCTTTCTTTAGCCTCCAAATAGCCAGCTAAAAAATGAAAACCAAACGTTCTGTCAAAGCTCTGTTACTGTTAATGGTTTGGTTCCTGTGACATGAATACCTTTGCAAATGCAAATGTAGGTTGCAGCTGATCTATTGAAACAATACCAGCAGAAGTTTCAAGGTGGCACTTTTGCAGTCACGTGGAATTACTTGAAAGAATCCATGAACACATCTCTCTCTCAGCCAAATCCAGTAATTGCTCGGTGGGAAGGGGAAGAGCATTTAAGAAATCCTCAGTTCCAGTTGGATGCTTTTAGAGTGAGTGGCATCTTCGTTCCCTGTCTACAATATAGTACATGGTGAATGAAATGGATTATAGATTTATGTAACTTTTAACATTACAGTACCGCACATCAAAATTGCTTCGAAGTGTTGCTGTACGACTTCGCAAGCATTCTAAAACTCTTGGGAACTTTGGTGCATGGAACAGATGCTTAAATCACCTTTTGACACTTGCAGAGTCACATATAGAGTCAGTCATCCTTGCCAAATTTATTGAATCTGTGCAGAGGTGCTTTCTAGTTTCTACTATTTACATTATGTTTTCATTATAGTTTAAAGAAGATATGTTTTGTGTTTAACTCGGTTTATTTCTGTATCATCAGCTGTTCTGACCCAAGTTCCAAAGCAGCTCTTAAGCTCGTCTGTGATCTTTATGCCCTGGATAGAATTTGGAGCGACATAGGAACCTACCGTAATGTTGATTATGTAGCGCCCAATAAAGCCAAGGTATACTAACACCTTTATTGATGGTATCTTTCAAAAGTCAAAACATATGGTGTCTAGAAACCAGGGCAGTTTAGAGTATTTGTGAACTCACCGTCATAAAAGTCAATTATTACCTTTATTGATGATAGAAATGGATATATTTGCACGTTGCTTCTGTCGTTAAGGATGTGGATTGATAGAAGTTGTTTCATTTGGCAGGCAATCCAGAAACTCACGACATATCTGAGTTTCCAAGTGAGGAATATTGCAAGGGAACTTGTGAAAGCATTTGATCTCCCAGATCATGTTACACGGGCCCCTATAGCAATGCCGTCGGCTTACTCGGAGTACACACAATTCGTGGGATTCTAATAAACTCGTGGAGATAGATACATTTGAAATTGGAAACATTTACCTTTAAATTCTATAAGATATGCCGATATCGAGTACAAAACTACAGATAGAGAAACTTGAGAGTTTATCTCAGGAAAGTATGATTGTTGAAAGGGGACAAAACTGGCAGGTACTAATTGTTTTGCCAGCATTGGTTACTTGTACAAAAAAGGGTGCTTCGGGGTGCAAGACTTGTTGTTTTATCGGTTTTTGTTTCATAGTTTTTACTCAATACTATTTATTTTCTTGAACCCCCTGTGCTGTTGCTATTCACTTTCTCCGTTCAGTCATGCTTACTTTGGCCACCTTCAAACATGCTTATCAAATGATTCATCAAGCAGAAAATACGAGATACCACCCTTTCATACGTCATAGTTTACAATTTTTTAGCAGACAAAGATAGACGGTGGGCTGTTCTTGCAATCTTCAAACATCTAACTTTGACTAAATCCCATCCGTTGGAATGGAATGTCTATATAGCGCTTCCGGACAGAAAGCTCTGTTTCTAATAATCCTCTCTCCAGATGGAACATCTAGGTGTATCTCCGTATTAGGTCATTTGAAATAGACTCTTGCATTTCGAAGATAAAATTTCAGGTCTCAGAACCTTTACATGTTTAAAATATTTGGTTGCTCGGATGATAAATACAGAATTCCTTGTCATAGGAGATGATGTCAATTTTTGTAGACATCTCTTAGCCACATCCTTTCATCGCCATTTCGTAATAATATTTGGGAATCATAAGGAGTAGAAAATGTATTGATATACTTGTACTATTGGTAAAGATTGAGAATATATAAGTGAAATGTCTTTGCTACCTTAGAAATGTTATATATCTCAACGCATTGATAGGTCTAGATTGCGAAAGATCTCCTTGTAGCTAACATTTGTAGTTGTTATCTTAATAGTCTTGGCATTTGGAGGGATATATTATCTTAACTCTCGTCTGTGAGCTATTGAAAATTATGATCATTACTTGTAACATATAGGATGACTATATCATAGGACCAACTATATCATTTATTGTAAGAAACTTTTATATTATCGTCATATAGTCTTGTACAAATGATGAGTACTCATTAAACCCCTGCAGTGTAACATCAAACAGTCTATAACTAGAGATATCTCCTGCGTGTCACAGGGCAGTGTCACATGGGAATAGGAAAAATATATTATAATTATTTATTTATTTTTATTGTTATTATAATTTTTTATTATGGTTACAAATTTAAGATTCGATCTCCAAAACATTTTGAGTCCCATGGTTAAAATTTTAAAATTTATGAGCTTATAATAATAATTAATCAGTAGTTCTATTAAAGCGATGTTTAAAATCTTTTGAAGATCAAAATAAGATTATTGATTATGATTTATAGACAAATAAATTAAAAGTATTAAGTCGAGTCTGATCAAATCGTTTTTCAAGAACACAGAGAAATAAAAAGTGTATAATAAAGAAATCTTTGTCAAACAGTGTATAATTATATCAGTCTACGAGGTATGTATAAATAATAAATAAATTAGGTCTCATACAAATAAATAAGTTACAGTTTTTTATTTCCTGAAACATATGATGAAGTGTAGCACGTTAATCTGCATGAACGTAAAATTCACATGAAAATGATTAACTGTAATAAAAACTCAAAAAGAGCTATGAAGGCAGGTTGGCGATTCCAATAAACACAGCAGATCACAGGAGAGAAAGGGAAAGGAGTTTCACTATTACCTGGCGCTGCAAGCTCTATGAATAATAAGAAGAGTCAAGTGATTGAAAATTTTGGTTATTACTCCCCAAAAGCTCCAGGAGTAGCACCGTCGATTTATGCGTGTGTTTAGATAAAATTTTAAAAATAAATTTATGAAAAAATGAGTTTTTGGACCTCTTATGAAAAAAAATTTTTAGAGAAGAGTTTATAAAAAAAAATTGATTTTAATAAATGAGTGTTTAGATAGTTATTTTCAGAAATACTTTTATTATTGGTAAATTACAAAAAAGGGTATGAATATTAAATGAGGAGAGATAAAATATAAGAGAAGAGAGGAGAAAGAGTATAAGAAAAAATATAGATAATATAGTAATTGGTTAATTCATAAGTTCTTTTACCATTCTATAAGTTAATCTGACCAGTTTATTTAAAATTTTAATTTTAAATTATAATTTAGTCTAAAAATCTATTTAAATAAATATAATTATTTATTTTAAAAAAATTTAAAATTTAAATTTTTTTAAAACCTAAATTTAAAATTTAGGTTTTAAGTGTTTCTATACACACCCAAATATCCGCATGATAAGGACGTGGGCTTCTCAGAATCTTGTTAAAATATTAGTCGCCAATCGTCCCTCGTGATAAATGAAGAAGAGTGTGGCACTATGGGCAATTGACGCGTGGCAATTGACGCCTGGTCAATCCTTATCACTGATCAATCGGAGCATGGGGCATGTTTTCTCTCGGGAAACCATTCTTCCGTAGACTGGGAACCAACTGAAGATTTTGTCTTTCTGACTTGCTTTTCCCACTTTACACTGGGATTCCAAGAGTACCATGTAATGATGCTTATCATCTTCATATATTTCTCTCGTATGATTTTGTTGGCTACCTTCAAAATCAGAATAGTGCCTGTTTGCCAGCCTGTGGGTGGTCTGGAAAGTCACATGTCTCCCGATATGGTGGAGGGCGGAGAGCATGGCATGCAGAGGGGAGATGAGGGTGGTGATATAATTTGCCACGCATTTAATATTTGCGTCATCCCTGACGAGAACACCTTACACGCGCCTATGTTTCCACCATTTCCTCCTTCACTACTTATCGACCTTCCCTTCCCTGTCCTCTTCCTCATCCTTCTCTATATAATGTTCATTCTCAGCCATTGCCCCCTATTTCATCGCATGTGATTTTCAGTAACTCGTGAGAGTTCAACTAGATACAAATAACTTTAATCTTTATTGCCATACTCATGGTAGAGCTCCTGGAAGAGAATGACTCGCAATCTAATCGTACGGAACGACTGAAGAAGAAATCGAAGCCGAAGCCGAAGATGATATCGACTATGATCAGCTCAAGAAGCGCATGTGGAAGGACCGGATGCTTCTACAGAAGTTCAAGGATAAACGTCTGAGTATGAAAAAATGAGTTTTTGGACCTCTTATGAAAAAGAATTTTTAGAGAAGAGTTTATAAAAAAAAATTGATTTTAATAAATGAGTATTTAGATAGTTATTTTCAGAAATACTTTTATTATTGGTAAATTACAAAAAAGGGTATGAATATTAAATGAGGAGAGATAAAATATAAGAGAAGAGAGGAGAAAGAGTATAAAAAAAAATATAGATAATATAGTAATTGGTTAATTCATAAATTCTTTTACCATTCTATAAGTTAATCTGACCAGTTTATTTAAAATTTTAATTTTAAATTATAATTTAGTCTAAAAATCTATTTAAATAAATATAATTATTTATTTTAAAAAATTTAAAATTTAAATTTTTTTAAAACCTAAATTTAAAATTTAGGTTTTAAGTGTTTCTATACACACCCAAATATCCGCATGATAAGGACGTGGGCTTCTCAGAATCTTGTTAAAATATTAGTCGCCAATCGTCCCTCGTGATAAATGAAGAAGAGTGTGGCACTATGGGCAATTGACGCGTGGCAATTGACGCCTGGTCAATCCTTATCACTGATCAATCGGAGCATGGGGCATGTTTTCTCTCGGGAAACCATTCTTCTGTAGGAACCAACTGAAGATTTTGTCTTTCTGACTTGCTTTTCCCACTTTACACTGGGATTCCAAGAGTACCATGTAATGATGCTTATCATCTTCATATATTTCTCTCGTATGATTTTGTTGGCTACCTTCAAAATCAGAATAGTGCCTGTTTGCCAGCCTGTGGGTGGTCTGGAAAGTCACATGTCTCCCGATATGGTGGAGGGCGGAGAGCATGGCATGCAGAGGGGAGATGAGGGTGGTGATATAATTTGCCACGCATTTAATATTTGCGTCATCCCTGACGAGAACACCTTACACGCGCCTATGTTTCCACCATTTCCTCCTTCACTACTTATCGACCTTCCCTTCCCTGTCCTCTTCCTCATCCTTCTCTATATAATGTTCATTCTCAGCCATTGCCCCCTATTTCATCGCATGTGATTTTCAGTAACTCGTGAGAGTTCAACTAGATACAAATAACTTTAATCTTTATTGCCATACTCATGGTAGAGCTCCTGGAAGAGAATGACTCGCAATCTAATCGTACGGAACGACTGAAGAAGAAATCGAAGCCGAAGCCGAAGATGATATCGACTATGATCAGCTCAAGAAGCGCATGTGGAAGGACCGGATGCTTCTACAGAAGTTCAAGGATAAACGTCTGAGAGATGAACCGGACCAAAACGCGAGACAAGAAGCATCCAGACGCAAGAAGCTGGCGAGAGCACAAGATTCAATCCTCAAGTACATGGTGAAGATCATGGAAGTCTGCCACGGTCAAGGTTTCGTTTTCGGGATCGTCCCCGAGAAGGGAAAGCCGATGACCGGTTCCTCCGGCAGCCTGAGGGAGTGGTGGAAAGAACAGGTGCGCTTTGACCAAAACGCCCCTGTCGCCATTGCTAAGTACTTGCCCCTGGTTGAAAAGGCTCAGGCTGATCCGGCGTCGTGTATGCACCTGCTTCACGAATTGCAGGATACTACGTTGGGCTCTCTGCTTTCAGCTCTCATGCAACACTGTGCACCTCCTCAGCGGAAATTCCCTCTGGAGAGAGGGCTGGCTCCTCCGTGGTGGCCCAGCGGTAACGAACTTTGGTGGGGCCAACAAGGGGTGATAGCCCAGGAACACGGCGCTCCGCCGTATAAGAAGCCCCATGATCTGAAGAAGGCCTGGAAAGTCTCTGTGTTGGCGGCGGTCATAAAGCACATGTCTCCTGATTTGAGCAGACTGAAGAAGCTCGTGACGCAATCCAAGTCTTTACAGGATAAGATGACGGCCAGAGACACTGCGACCTGGTCCAAAGTCGTCAATCAAGAGGAAGCACTGCTAGCTTTGACTAAGAAGTGCCTCAGAATATCACCGTCCGAAGAAGAGGAGGAAGAAGAAGAAAAGGAAGCGAGTGAAGGATCTATTGTTCATGTTTTGAACAGCGATGATTTTTGGGAGCTGAGCAGATATGCGTTTGATGAAGAAGCTTCTCAAAATGCAGAGAGTTCCCATGTGAGTGAATTAGCTGAGGGGTTTCAAGAGGGCTCTGCGTGGGGTTCCCGGCAAATGGAGAGCGTTGAAGATTGGATGAACAAGGAGCTGGAAAAGGCTAATGAGATGAATCGTTTGAAGGCAGTGGGAGACTATGGGGGGTTCTGGCTAGATGGGCTTGACGACATGGAACTGCGTTCTGCACTTGAGCTGTTTCAACATGATCGCCTCCACTTGAATCTATCTCCAAACCAACACAATTCTCATGCCCAACAAGAACGAAATACCACTATCTGGGACTTGGCCTATGAAGAAACTGATGCCTAAATTACCTATTTTTGGCCTTTGCCTTTGGGAAATACAAACCTTGCCGTCTTGTACTTGTTAATTCATAAGTTGATGGGTGGAACTGATCCTATACGTGTAATTTTATAAATAAAACATGAGTGTCGCTTTTTCGTCTAACCAGAAATTTGTCCTTCAACGAAAAGTAGCTGAAGGTAGGGTATTTAAATTTTCCCCGGTCTCATGTTGTCTCGACCCTATCTTAGGTAATTTAAGACAAGATAACCCTAGGACAAGATGGGGAAAAGGTCAAAATAGGATTGTTTTAGGTCTGATCCTCGAAATTTCTACCTTGTCATTGATATTTTTTTTAAAAAAATAAAAATATTTTTATTTTATTTATATTTTTTATAAAAATAAAAATAAAAAATAATATTAAGTATATTAGATTATTTATTAAATAATTTTATTTTTCTCTTTTTTATATGTATTTATTTATTTGCAGATAAAACAATAATTTAAGTTGATAAAGTACAAAAATTAAAAAAAATAGTAGTTTATATATTATAATTAATAGTATTTATTATTTAAAATTAGTAATCATAATAAGAAGAATTTAATTTTTTCTATTAATTTTTGTGTTTTCTGATTATATATTACTGATAGACATATTATGTGTAAAATATTTAATAGTCTAATTTTTTTAAAAATAAAATTATATTATCCCATTCTGTTCCATCCCCAACTCGTTCTAATCTCAAATGGGATGAGATACTTTTAAAATTGGATAGAATACAGAATATAAAATATGTCCAATATATTATTTTAGTACGGAACATGGGATAAGATTATCCCGACCCATCCTATAAACTCACCAGGTGAAGGGATATCTCTACTCTCTCTTTTTTATTTCTGCCGGTGAGTGCATGTCTTTACTCTTCTTTTTATTTCCGCCGGTGAATGCATTTCTCTATGTTAAGTGAATGATATTTTAGGATCACATAACGTAGAAAAGCATGATCGAGAACAGTGAAATACAAGTTCAAAATATATCTTGAAGTTTTCTAGTGTTCGTATCTCAGGACTCACCAGGGTATCGCTATCTGCAGGTTGAGCAATTAATTGTGGAGAGCAATTATCACTGCTATAAAAACAAAAAGTCTTTAACCGCGGATAAAAATGGCTTTTAAGGGTAAATTTGAACTAAAAAATATTTTATTAGGGATGTAAAATTTACCCTCGTGACTTTTATACATTGAGAGGATTAATATATAGTTATTAGTGTGCCATGGAAAATGTTTTATTGAGAGAAATAAAACTAACTTCACTGATCTTTACGCCTGGAGGATTAATATTTAGTTATCAAATAGAGATACTACTTATACTCTACAAAAAAAGAAAGAAATAAAGAAATAAATTATGTTCTTAGTGTTGGAGAGGAATTAATTTGTATTAATTATAATTTTAATTATAAGAGTCAGTTGACTTTTAGAGAAAATTAAAAAAATAAAATAAAATAAAATAATTAATTATAACTAAATTTAACCTCTCAAGATGAATTTATATTATAAACATATTAATTTATCAAAATTGATTAATTGATTCTTATATTAGTTATAATTAATTAATTTATTTAGTTTCTTAAATATATTCTAAAAAATTAACTTATTTTTATAATTAGTGGGAGAGGTAGTATGTTAAAAGAAATAGTGGGGAATTTAGGTACTCTCAGTAGTTATTACTTTTTTTTGTTATAAATTAAAAAAAAAGATTATTCTCACCTATAATCTAACTCTACAAGAAGTGTGCATAATGTTTTTTGCTTTTGGTAAATAGAAAAGTGCATAATTGAAGACGGTGCTCAGAAGAATATGGCAGAGAGGCAGAGGATCGATGAGTCCAGTGGGCGAGGCTGATTCTGCCCCAAAACGCAAAAGGTCTTATGTTGGGCTTAACTACATTGGTCTGAACCTCGTCCTGCTTGCAAGGGGGAAAAAAGATAATTAAGCCCACTTACATTTTTTTAAAAAATATTTTGATATGAAATTATAAAAATAAGGGTGGATCTTAATCATGATTTTAATGGGGTATTTAGGAAAATGAATAAAAACATATTTGAAGGGCAAGGTCAAATTTGAAGGGATCTCAATCGCGCGAAGGAGCATCAGAATGGTAGCCAGTTTCGCTCCTCGCATTCTACAAAATTATATTCCATGAACAAGTTCCTGTTAGTCACTAAATAATGTTGCTTGCTCTATGTACTCTTGTTTCATTTTTCCCGCATTCATATATTGATGATGTAGATGTAGTCAGTCGCACGTGTAACTGAAAGAATGACATGAGAAAATTAAAGAGCGTATATACTTCACTACATATAATGCACATTATTTCAAATAAAAACTATAAATCTACACGACACATGATTAGCGAGTGATGTGACCTGCTAAGAGATTTTTAATCATCTAATGATAATCCCTTTTTTAACCACACGTACAAATGTTGAGGATTTTATCTTCAGCTTTTCATTTGGCAAGGTAATAAGGCAGGGAGTTAAAGCTTTTCTGTGCTGGCAGCTTTTCCGAGTTGGAGGTGCGTGCGTGCATACATACATACATACATACATACATACATACATAACCAGTGGTGGAAAGCGGTCGCCGGAACCAAACAAGCAGTGCAACTTGTGATCATTATTCTCACATGCAGGATTGTGTTTGATAGTGTATTGGAATTCTTTCCAGAGTAGCTGCAAAGATTCAAGGCCCAGTCATAATAAGAGAATCTTAATTAAAATAAATAAATAAAACAGGAACGTACGTAAAAATAGTGGGGAGTGGGGTTGACGTCGCTGGGAAAGAGACCGGAGTGGGGCTGACGATGGGATGCAGGAATTGACGGGAGAGGGAAAAGGCTTGGCCCCCCCCCCACCTCCCCGTGAAAAGTAGCCTTCAGAAGATGCTCGATCGAAGCTAATCGAGCCTCTGTTTTCTCTCTCTCTCTTTCTTTCTTTAATGAGAAACTAAAGGGAGCGTCTAGATGGTACTCAATTATGAATGCGATTTTGCAATTTTCAAGATGAAACTATTTTCGCATTAGCGTCTTAACTCAGACTAATTGATTCTCAAATTACGAAGTGTGAGGTAAATACAGACGATTAGATTCGGCATCAAAGAGAGAGTGTTGTGGTGAGTCACGGAGAGGACGCAAACTGCCAAATTACTTTATTGAAAATATTGAGTCTGAATTATTTGCGTGTCCTCGCTTTTCAATAGTATTGGTTCATGGATGGATGGATGGATGGATGCCCAACATGTGGTCGGCATGCACAAGCTCGGATTAGTGCGATGCGGGGCCCATCGTTCTAAACATGAGCTTAATTATGCAGCGAGGCCTTGCTCGGTGTAAAACTGTAAATGGCATTTGCAAGGAGTACCTCGGCAGACCATAACAGCGAACCTGAGGTTCAAGTATACATCCTTAATATTTACAAGGTATGGCCGATGATTTCTATTATTTGCAAATCACCTGTCGTCAAATTTATCATAAACTAATTTCCATACGGATTATATTATATTAAAATCTGCCGATGCTCAGCAGTGTTCCGTTTGTCTAGGAAGCACCTCCATGTCATCCCTACTTCACGTGCAGACAAGAGTGCTCTGTATTATATTAGAGAACAATCTAGCTAGACTGGAGAACCATCTAGAGCCGCCGGTGCTAAAATATTCATTTCTCTCGCTTCACGAGGAAAGAACCGGGTATCTTTTCCCCCATCTTGGTCAATGCACTCTTTTTCTATTTGATCCGTTACTCTTGTCCTGTTGGCTATTTGTAAGTTTAAAACGCATCTCTATATTCAGAAATCGTATTAATGTTTAATAAGAATCATGTCAAGGGAATATATAACTTTAAGCTCATAAGATGTGAGTCCTTCTCCCCTTATTACGCACCTCATCATCGTTCCTAAATCTCTGTCCTTACAAGAACTGCCAAATTTGACTCGGTGTTCAACTTTTCACTGGCCACGCCCACATATATGATTCGGTGCCCATGGGAAGACAAAGTCATTTCGTCCTTCGAATGACACGAGTTCTGCGCTCGCAAACATAATAGAAGTAAATTATGAAGTGAACGAATTTATATCATAAAAGGATATACAATTTACTTATGTTCCCAAATAACGGAACTTGTGAAATTTACCGTTCAGAATGAAGAGAGGCTGCCGCATGCGTTCAGAAACAGTTACCCGCTTTGACCAGAAAACAGAAAAAGGTGACACCGAACATCTCAGCCCTTGTATAGGAGTATCATTTTTATAACAAGTCATCTTAGAGGTTAGGCCATTTAAATACAATTCTAATTTAATAAATAAAAAGACTTCAAGTTCTAAAAGAAAAATAATAAAATATTTTAATCTAAGTAAGAAATTTCTTTTGGTTTTCCCCTATCAAATGCTGTAGGCCATTTCTTTTCAGTTTCACTGCATAAAAAAAAAAAAAAACTGAGTCACATGGAGGAGGCCCTACATGGCACGTTATTTTCTCGCCACGTGTATGCCTAGAGCTTGCCATTTCTCTATATATAGGGACTGCGGGGGCTGCAGAAAGGTGCACCACTCATCCCTTGAAAACCAGAGAAAGGGAGGATATCCACGCCTCTGCTTCAAGGCCTTTCTTCTCCCTCCCCTTCAATATGTTCATTGAGAGCTTTAAGGTCGAGAGTCCCAATGTGAAGTACACGGAGGGCGAGATCCAGTCTGTGTACAACTATCAAACCACTGAGCTTGTCCATGAGAACAGAAATGGCACTTATCAGTGGATTGTCAAGCCTAAGACTGTTAAATATGAATTTGTAACCAACACCCATGTCCCTAAACTAGGGTCAGCTCCCTAACTCTCCCCTCCCCTTTATGCTTATTCCATTTCATTCAACGTATCTTATCTTCCTGTTTCTGTTTTAATGATTTAATCTGTTATATTTCGTTCGTTCTCTGTATGTTAACTTGTTATTGGCTTCTAGGGTAATGCTTGTGGGATGGGGTGGAAACAACGGCTGCACTCTCACTGGTGGTGTTATCGCCAACCGAGAGTAAGCTTCTTCTTCGTCCTCTTTCTGGGTTCGGCTGCAGTAAAGTTGAACACATTAGGGAAAAAAACGTAATATTAATGTTTTTATCCATTGTATCGATTGACAGGGGCATTTCGTGGGCGACGAAGGACAAAATTCAACAAGCCAATTACTTTGGCTCCCTGACCCAGGCCTCCACCATCCGCGTGGGTTCCTTCAATGGCGAGGAAATTTATTCACCCTTCAAAAGTCTCCTTCCTATGGTATGGTTTTAAAATTTATCCCTTTCTTCGTTTTCTTTTATGCAGTGAAACGATTGTTCAAATCCAATGCATAATTTATATATCCGCGCTCAGGTAAAACCGGACGATATTGTGTTTGGAGGATGGGATATCAGTGACATGAACCTGGCGGATGCCATGGCCAGGGCCAAGGTGTTTGACATTGATTTGCAAAAGCAGCTCAGGCCCTACATGGAATCCATGGTTCCACTCCCTGGAATCTATGACCCTGATTTCATTGCTGCAAACCAAGGGGACAGAGCCAACAACGTCATCAAGGGCACCAAAAAAGAGCAAGTCCAACAGATTATCAAAGACATAAAGTAACTACAATACTGTTCTAATAACTCGGTGGCTTAAAATCAGTTAGTTCATAATTAAATATATACCTATAAACTTACTGAATGGGTTCACTTTTATGATATGAAGGGACTTTAAGGAAGTCAACAAGGTGGACAAGGTTGTTGTGCTCTGGACTGCTAACACAGAGAGGTACAGTAATGTCATTGTGGGACTGAACGACACCATGGAAAACCTCTTGGCTGCCTTGGACAGGAATGAACCTGAGATTTCTCCTTCCACCTTGTATGCCTTGGCTTGTGTTCTAGAAAACGTTCCTTTCATCAATGGAAGCCCTCAGAACACATTTGTCCCAGGTATACTATTTACTTGCAAAAGGCTTTGTTCATTGACTTCTCAAGATTAAACCAAGTTTCTGAATTTTGCTTCATGTATGTGCTCATCAGGGCTCATTGACTTGGCCATCAAGAGGAACAGTCTGATTGGTGGGGATGACTTTAAGAGTGGTCAAACCAAAATGAAATCTGTGTTGGTGGATTTCCTTGTAGGGGCCGGTATCAAGGTGAATATAATCAATATCTTTACTTGTCTTTCGGTTACCGCTTTTAATATACTAGTAAGAGCCAATTGTTCGTTAGTAGGGTCAAAGTATGCTAATTTTGTATACCTGCCAAACGAAAAGTGCACTTATTTCAAATGTGTTGGTGATGACTGACAGCCAACCTCAATAGTGAGCTACAACCATCTGGGAAACAATGACGGCATGAATCTCTCAGCCCCACAAACCTTCCGCTCCAAGGAAATCTCGAAAAGCAACGTTGTCGATGATATGGTCAACAGCAACGCCATCCTCTATGAGCCCGGCGAGCATCCTGATCATGTCGTCGTTATCAAGGTAGTTCTGTTTCATACTTTTCGCTCTATTTCTATACATATTGTCGTCTGTCATACTTAACTCTCTGGTTTGTTATTACATGTGTAGTATGTACCCTACGTGGGCGACAGCAAGAGAGCTATGGATGAGTACACTTCAGAGATATTCATGGGCGGAAAGAACACAATCGTACTGCACAACACATGCGAGGATTCTCTGTTGGCTGCTCCTATTATCCTAGACTTGGTCCTTCTTGCTGAGCTTAGCACTCGAATTCAGTTCAAGGCTGAAGGAGAGGTCCGTTTAATCTCCTTCATTAATTGTATCATTTTTATTTTATACGCAGCCTTACTAATACAGATCTGGCTATGGATGGGTTTTACAGGGCAAGTTTCACTCGTTCCACCCTGTTTCTGCTATACTCAGTTACCTCACCAAAGCTCCTCTGGTGAGTCGTCTGTTTACAAGTTTTGCTATTCAGTGAATGATCTCTTTCATTAATAAAAAGAATATTGTGAATTCTACTTTATTATCCTCAAAAGTTGAAGGGATGAATGAATGGTGTATGGCCATGGATAACAGGTCCCACCAGGTACACCAGTGGTGAACGCATTGTCGAAGCAGCGTGCTATGCTGGAAAACATCATGAGGGCTTGCATCGGTTTGGCTCCCGAGAACAACATGATTCTGGAGTACAAGTGAAGCTTGATTCCATGGGAATCAGGGGATAATATGGAAATTGATCCCCCATTTCTCTTATAAATATGTTTGTTAGTGAATCTACAAATGTAATATCTTGGCAGCTTATGTTTGAGTGTATTTAATTCCCTTCCCATGTGAGAAGGGTACCTCTTGTGTAGCTTCTTCTTCTTCTTCTACCGTATTCTAAGTAGATGAAATATAAGTCAAGGTTTTAATTATTGCTCAGCTCCTAATATCAAATACTACCTTTTTCTTCCCCATTCTATTTATTGGCGTTGTAGCATTAAAACGTTGGAAAAGAAATATTTAAGTAGTTTCTGAACGTTAAGGTACTGAAATAAAATAAAGGGTCTTAAGTGAAAGTAATTAAGGGATTGAAAGAGTGTTTTGTATTAATTTTGAAGTGTAATTGAGTAGGAATGCCAAAACATGGCAACTGAAATTAAAAGGAAAAAATTGCTTGGAAGTTCCCTATTTTAAAATGTAGTTATTTGAGTCCACAAGCTTGGTGACATAAGTGTAGATACGAAGAGGAAGTGTGGAAGGAAGCGAGCGGTCCTTGTCCAAGTGTGGTCCTAGTCGTGTTTTCCTTTTTGGCAAACACTTCCCCTGTGTTTTCGGGAAACGACGTTTGAGGGACAAAATTATTTATTTAGTAGACGAAAAAAAAGCACACATGCATAAGAATGACATGTCGAGAGACAGGAACCAATGAGATTGCAACACATATATATTATGGGATGTAGGAGGAGGACGTGGAATTGTGTTTTTGGTACCAAGACGCTGCATCATGGGAGGCAGTTAAAAAAAGCCAAAGGGCTTACCTATCAGAGGGGGACCACATGGACATAATCAAATTAATCATAATTCCACGTGGAACGCTGGAGTTGCATTATTTGCTGCATGAAGGATCGCAAGCCACATGGTACCAGCAGCGGTAACTTATAATAACACCCTCCTCGAGGCAACATCAAGGCTCTGTTTCCCGTGTTTCAATATCAGCCAACCCCACCCCCACAAAGCAGAAAGCCAAAAGCCAAAACACGTACCCCTCCATTATTGGATGTCCATCACATGCACGTCCTTTCCTTTTCTGCTGCTCTTAGGCAGTTATTTAGTTAGCTTCTGCATAAAAGACACTTCGCACGTTGAACCAGACTCCACAGTTTGCACGTATTTGTGGCGATCTTTACACTAGCATCAACTCATGTTGTATCAATTTGCGGGGATACGAGCAGTTATATTAGGTGTTAGCTATGGAATGACAACCTTAACGAGAATACAACAAAGAGAATAGCAAGCCCCGAATGTGTTGCCTCCATATATCTGATCGATCTTATTTCCTGAGTCTTCCTCGTAGAACAGACGTTGAGGCCTAGCTCAACATCAGACCACGCGGTTTAATTTGTAAAATAGGTATATATTGTGGTGGGCCTTATACTTTTTCCCTTTCAACATCCGAGGGTGTCTCATTTTAGGGCCTTGGCTTTTTTCCAGATTCCTTTCCAGTCTCTCTCATTTCCTCATGTCAGCTCTTGTAAATTATGTAAAAATGATAAATTTACCCTAGCAAAGAGGACGGTTCGGTCCTCGTCCGGATGAGTCTACAAAAACAAAGTTTGTTTGAGTATATGGTTCATGAATAATCTGTTCTCGTATCAAGATTTGTCTCGTAGAATCCTCTCTAGTCATCAAAAGGAATCACAAATGATCATCACAACACCGTTTCAGTGTAATGCATTTCCCCCCACTTATAATCTGTAAATATGAGATTCGACCAAATCTAGTTGATAAAAAGAGAGGTGAAGGAGAGCCAGTGAAAGTTGAAACGCACTCAGACACGTACGCTTATTTCTCTCTGTTGCTCTCAAGTCTCAACGAAGGAGGTGGGGGCTGTGGGGGTCCTAGCTGGGAGGACAATAAGGGGTGCTTTTTTCTTTTCTTTTCTCAAATAAACATGTTGCATACTAAATGGACTTTAATTTCAACATAAAAGAGGGGAGTTTATGTGAATTATAGAGGCGCCACTTGGCGACGGCGATGGGTTTCACATTTTCTCAATCAACACAAAATCCCAGAGGAGTCGGTTTCAGTTACGAGTAATTATCAGTGCATGGCCCTACAAACCCACATTCAAACAAACCGACTCGCTCATTCGTCCCTTTGCGACTCACTTTCATTCGGTTTTATTCCCTCCACTTAATATCAATTATCACAAACAGCTCTTATCGATCACCGGATCACTGCACAAAATGCTAACTAACGCCATCCTTTTCATTTCTTTTCTACCGAGTTGTTCCGTTCTGATTCGCCCGAGCGGCCATATAAAGCAACACTTAATTCTAAATCCTTAGTGCCCAATATTCACGCTTTTAACTAAACCGGGAAAACACTGGTGCAGATGCAAAGGGACAAGACTTTTTTTTTTTTTAAAAAGATCGTGTGTATTTTCATGGGAATGATCAAGAAAGAAGCTAACAGTATAGGGAGATTGTGTTTGTAGTATATAATGATGATGATGTGGGCTTCAATTTCTGCAGTTGGCAGTGACTTTATTACGTCACTTTGTGAAAGAAAGACGGGAAAAAGTAATAGAAGCTACAAGGCTTATGCTCATGGAAATGTTGTGGATATTCCCCTCGAACGGTTGGGCCGATTAGGCCCACCATCATAATTATGTGTAGGAAGGGAATTGCTTCAAGTTCATTGCTATACTTGTTATAAGTCTTTATGTAGATAGTTAGAGTTTGAAGAGGTTGTTGTGGATCATCCACTTGAGGCTCCAGAAGTCAGAGTCACATTTGTAGGCCCAATAAGCCCATCCAAAAGTGGCCCGTGAATATACCTCCACCTGCACCTCTACAAATCTCTGATGATCTTCCTTCGATGCACTACGGGCCAGCCAGTCACCGCTCCACTCCCCTGCCACCAAAATTACCAAGTTACCCTCCCCACACCGCATTAAACTTAATCTGTAAACAAAGTAACAAACACGCTACATGTTTTAATTTAATGAAATGTATAGGGTAGTCCCGTCTCACCGACAAAAAGGTAGGGCCCGTTGGCTGAGGTGAGAGAACTAATATCAGAAGCTCTCTGTTTAGTAATGTAATTTATGTTCTGTTGGGCGTTCATCTTGGAGAAGGAATTGGAAAAGAGATTGTAATAATGCACATCAATAACTGCTCCTTCAAAAGCCCCAATGAAAGATAGCAACTCTTTCGAACTTTTATCCAATGGACTCGACATGATCACATAAGCATCGGCACTGTGTTTCCGCACAGCATCGTACCCTGATTGGTAATACTTCTTCAGGCTCTCCAAATTAACTCCTAGTGGCTCATTCATTATTGCTATCGCCACCAGACTCGAGCTGTCACCATATCTGCACATGAAGTTTTTTTCAGGTTCACACGTGCTCTGTTTAAAATGAAAGAAAACAGAGGAACATTATAGAAGCGAGCAAGTGAAATCCCACCTTGCAGCAAGGAAGTCGATGACTGATACGGTTTGTGGTATGTAAGAATCTCCCCATTCGCGAGATCCATCTCTGGTTGCACTGTGCGGGTTGCCGTTTTGTGAGCCCGGAGCCGCATGCAGGTCCACTATCACTTTTATTCCATACTTTCTGTGAATACAATTAAATACAGAGCCCATTAATCGTGTGGGAGTAAGTGAGTATTAAAGAAGGAGCAGTGAAGCAGTCTTGGTCACTCTTACTTACCGTGCCCATGTGAAGGCATTGTCTAATGCTTCCAGCGACCCTCCCACGAATGGTTTTGGAGGTGTTGGGTCAAACGCTATCCACCATCCAACAGGAATCCTCACGGCATTTAAACCGTTTTCTGCTATGAACTTGAAATCTTCCTCAGTTATGTACGAATTCCAGTGATCCTGTGCGTACCCGATGGGATATCAGTTGCCTCGCTTCAATCATTAACTGAATACTAGTTTAGTGAAATAAATATCTGACCCGCATGATTTTGGGAGCTCTGTCTGGGCCATAACCATTTGTAATCTGGTATTCGCCTTTTATAGTCTTGTTCTTAAGGATTGTCATTTTGAATACAGACGGGTTATCGTCTTCCCAACCCGATCCTTCATAATCCGCAGTTACCACGTTCTCCGAAATAGCCTGAAAAGTGAATCGCATAATTGAATCATGCTGATGAAATTTTGGAGTAAACGGGGCAGATAAGAATTCAGTACAGAAACATCACCAGTAATAGGAACACAATCTGGTGGCAACTAGCAGAGCTAACTGAAATGGAAAACGAAGGTACCTGTAAAAACATTCCGTTTGGCGCAAGGATACGAATTAAGGTGGGGTCATCTTCGCTTCTTATAATCTGAAACGTTTCCAAGTCTCTGGGTGAATCTGAATTGGCAACTAACCAGTTCCCTGCACCTTGGTTATCTAATCCCACGAATTGATTGTTGGACACTCTGAAATTGAAATGCGATTCATTCACCCTCCACAACTGCATGCATCGCTCATAGTTATGAAGTGATTCGATGATGAAGTCCTTAAAAAGCCCATCCAATCAAGGTGTTTGTCAATATCGGAAAAGTCGAAGAGCATACCCGGAAAGTTTCCCAACCCGAAGCCCTTGTGCGGTTGGCAACAAGAGTAGTTCCTCCCCCATTTTCTGCGCAGAGGAGCTTCTGCAACTTTGTTGACATCAATTGCACTTGAGTTCCATCCTGAAATGACCAGGATTAAATGAAACTGGCAAGAACATCGAACCAGAATACGACAAGTTAATAAGATATATACCAGAAGATCTTTGTTGATGATTCCATCAAAGAGAGAGGGTTTCATCCAGCCTTCAATGATGAGCCAATTCCCGAGGTTCACAGCTCTGAGAGGCAGAGAAGAGTGTTGAGAGGAAGTAGGGTGGAGAGCCAATAATAATACGAGGCCGAGGCGCAATAATGTGTATCCCATTTTTTTCGCCAAAAACTTGGGGTAGGAGAGTGGAGTTCTGCTATATATGGGGAAGTGTATATAGGGAGCTCATTCACTCAGAGTCAGTAAATGTAACATGTATTACAGAGAGTGGAGCTATAAATATAGTTGTAGTGAGTGTGCAGGTTTTAAATGAATTTGTTGTACATGGTAGGTGGTGCTTCCCTGTGACGTTGATCTTCGTCCTTCCATACACGGGACCAACCAACCAATGATCCAATCGCAATAGAACCAATTTCCATTTCCCACACGAGAGAGTGTGTTTTCACATACTTTCAGACTTTTTCTGATTCTGTCCGTTTCGCTTTTTGGGACGGCCATCTCCAATTTTCATTTTATCCAAATGGGGCCCTTCTCCCTCCATCTTAGTGAGGATGAACTTGTAACCAACGATATTAATTGTATTTTTGTTTAATATAATAATCTCTTGATCTTTGTCTTTGACTCTTTAGAGGTGTTGAATTATAAGTAGCGTTGGATCAAAAATTTAGTTGATGACCTGGGAAATATTAAATTTAGCATTAAGAAATGGAGGAGAGGCAAAAAGGGGGAGCGAGGGGGAAAAGAGCAAAAGGAAATAGCTTAGGCGGGAAGAAGTGTCCCGTACATAACACTCTGGAGCTTTTTCTGGTAATAGAGATAGATTCCCGTGGGAGTGAGGGCATAATTTGAAGCTGAAGAAGGAAGTTCAAGTTGCAGAAAGCAACAAATGAAAGTGAGAGTTGGCTTTATTCCACTTTCAAAAGGTCTCCTTCTTATTTATGGGTGGGTGGTTTGTCGATGCTCCATGAAATCAATCATCATTGAGAAGGTCTCCTAATAAATGATACGCATGGGGAGTGGTTTGGATATGCTTAAAATCTGCCCAAAATGATTTCTTAATGGTCATTATTTCTAGCACTACAAATTCCACTTTTATGATCTCCCTTATAGAATACTCTTTCTTAAAGTTTTATCCTGCAATCAATCACTTACATTTTATCATTCATGTATGGTATTTTCCATGAGCGTCTGTAAATAGGGAGGGCGGAAGTCCTTAATTAGGGGCGGTGCTTTTGTTTTAATGTAGCGACAATTACTGGATATGATATCTCATCCTCACCCAAGTTTTCGCCTCCTTGCCGACTATGGTCGGGTGAGAGCTGTTGAGAGGAGATAAATCGCAAGCAGTCTTATTTAATTTAATTTAATTAATTTTATATTTATAATTAAAAAAATATATCTAAAAAAAATCAATTAACTTATATAATAAAGATAAAGATAGAGACAATGCTATATACTAACATCATTCTCTTTTAATTTGTGTTTAGTCTAAAATATAAATTCAGTTCACTACTAATATCTAAAGTATGTAATGTTTTTCTCACATTTTGTCATTTACTGAGCCAACTTCTATTTAATATAATCTTTAATTTTTTAAAAACGGTAGATTTGAAAATTGTCAAGTTTTTTAACATTTTTGAGGAGCCAACCATAATTTTAGCCATGAGCATGTCTAAATATGGATCCAAGTGGTCTTCTTCAAGTTAATCTGAGGCGATATCACAATATAAGTATCAACCTCTAAATACATGATAAAGTCTGTAACAAACAACATTCACAGGTGCTAAATTATTATATTTGTGGTTTTTTCATTACAGGAGTCAAATTTTAACAAACACAAGAACATGTTTAAACCTGTGACATTTCTTTCGAAGAAGAGGTTGATGCCATTAGATCTAAAAATGTTTGGCCATATTTGGCTTTTTTTAATTTCCACGTAATATAGAAAAGCCCATGTCATTATACCATAGCACATGAAAAACATATGACGATATGAAACTTTGGGTTATAAGCTGGTCAGCCGGGCGAGGTTCTTATTGCCCCTCTGTTTCTTCCTAAAATTCTCCACTTTGTGTAATTACTTTGTTTGGGCTATTCTCTCCCTTTTATTAAAAAAAAAAAAAACAATCTGTTTGGACTCTGCACCTAGTAATGTTCTTGCCTCTCGCAATAGCCATGCCTTGCAGAAACCTACAATCCTGAATCATCAAACCCAGTCCCTCTCAACTTCCTACTTATATCAAACAAGAAACCAAGTTGAGCAAGCAGTATATATGTCAGCTGTCCATATCCAATGGCTTTGGGTAGTTTGGCCAGTGCAAACCCCTGTCACCGGAATTTTTTATATCCGATATTAATATTCCCTAAACTTAGCATAACATTGTCATTGAACTAATTATATTCTTCTGCATGAGAATGTTATCCTTCCCATGGCAGACGTTATCTTTACAGAGATCCTGTTCTGTATGTCTCTTGATGACAAGCCTGGCAGAAATAATTCCCCTGTCAGCTACTCACGCCCCCCTCCGTGGACGCCACTGCCTATACCAACCATTTCAGAATTTTGCCATCCATGACTTTCCCTTAATCGTATTTCCCTACATGTCATAAAAAAATGAGTACTATTATCTTATTCAGGTTAAGTTGGACATGATTATCTGTGAAAGATTGTTGTTGTTGGCGGTGGACATCGGTTCCCCGTTAGCCACATGATGGAAGGGTTTTTTCAAGTAAATATGGCACACAATTTGAGGACGAACTCGAATACAGTTTAATATCCAAGAAACTTTATGAACATGGATGGGCATATCTATGAGTTCATCTTAGGCGTTACGGGAGTTGAAGTCCACGAGGTCTGGACAAGTGACAGGATTCATTTGTGAACTTTGCATTCACTGCAGCCTCTCTAAATGCACTCTGCATTCCCACATGACTTCCTCTTCTGTTTTATTGTTTCGTGACTCGATCTCTTCCTACCTTCCCTCTCTCTGTCTTTGCTTTAAAGTGCAACGGAAGTAACCCTTCCCCACTGCACCGGTCCCATCTTCCTCTCTTCATTTGAAGAAATGTAACTCTCTGCAAACACGTTCTGGTTCCACTTTACACACTACTTTATTGCACCAACTCAATGTCAACCACGTCCCCACTTTTCTCCACTAGGCCCTTACTCCCTTCTCTGACCATCTTCATTCTTACTTCTGTTGGGGATCAGAGAGTACCCAAAATAAATTCCCCCCTCCCCCGCCTATCTATGGGATCGTCACTTGTACCCTCTCCAAGAAAAGGGAAAATAATAAAAGCAAGGAACAAATATATACCATCTCTATCTGTTCTCTACTCCTTCGGTGAATTTTATCTTTGATCTTCCCCAGGCCCCATTCTGTGTTTGTGTTTGACACAGGGGAATTAAGAACAACTGGTATTGGAGAATGGAGGTTCGTTCGAGAAGAAGCAGGCACTCCAGTCCAGAGCGTGCCCAAATCTGCAGCGTGCGTCACCACCAACAGCTCAAATCCCTCAAAAGGGTTCAAGTTGTTTACTACCTCTCACGTAATGGCCTTTTGGAGCATCCCCATTCCATGGAAGTCACCCTTGCTCCCGGCAAGTCTCTTCGTTTGAAGCGTAAGTAATGCGTGTACATTTTTTGCTTCGCTCCACAATTTGAACATGTTCAGTTTATTGACATTACAATTTGTATTATCATAAAAGATGTGCTGGATCGGCTCACAGCTCTTCTGGGAAGTGGCATGCCTTCTCTTTATTCCTGGTCTTGTAAAAGGTTTTACTCTTGCTTCCCAGATCTCTTGGTTTTACTCTTGCCGCCCAGTAATAAGGTAATTTTGCGGGTTTAAGGAACTACAAGTGCGGCTACGTGTGGTACGACTTGGGATTAAACGACATTATACATCCAACAACTGATGCAGCAGAATATGTTCTCAAAGGATCTAAACTCCTCCAAGGCTGTTCTGGTCAGTCTCCTCTTGAGGCTTCCTTGTTATCATCATCATATCACATAACAAAACCTAATCTCTCTAGCTAGTTGACAAGTAGGCTCATCACATCATTCTTCTTCTTCTAATAAATTATTATTGCAGAAAGATTTCAGCAGATTCAGTTGAGCGATAGGCAAGTAATGTATCGGGAGTCTAATCTAAATATGAAGCGTAGGCCATTCCAGAGGAGTCCACAGAGAGAGACCGAAGAATATGAAGAGCATGAAGATGGAGAGAAAACAAGCAATACGAGCTCCACTACCACGTCCCATTCTCACTGCTCTAGAGGTGTATCCATCGATGAACTTGAAGGGCGCCACGAAACAAGCAAGGTCGTCGAGAACGACAGCTCTAAAAGAA
Source organism: Leucaena leucocephala (assembly GCA_037074615.1). Taxonomy (NCBI): domain Eukaryota; kingdom Viridiplantae; phylum Streptophyta; class Magnoliopsida; order Fabales; family Fabaceae; genus Leucaena; species Leucaena leucocephala. The sequence goes on along the minus strand of CM073534.1, from coordinate 17,337,898 downwards.
CATCGGGGTCAGCAGTGAGTCGTAACGCGGCGCTGTTGCAGTTGATAGCATGCGGAAGCTCAGCAGGGTCGAGGACACCGTGCATGAGTAATATGGGGAAGAAGAAGGACATTGTGGAGAAGGTGGCTGTGCGTAAGAGTGCTGAGAAACTGTCGGAGACCGAGATGATGAGGTACATGTCGGAGAATACAAGGTTCGGGAATTCCCAATCAGAGGAGAAAGAATATTTAGCGGCAGTTGAGTCAATGAAGGCCCATTATCCCGTCGTCCCCAGGAAGTCCAATTTCTATAACGAAGAAAGGTGCTGTGCGGCTCTCAATATTTTATGTTGGTTTCTTATTTTTCTTTTCCATATTCTGGAGAGTATACCATTTGTGAATCGTGACAGAAGCAATGTCAGGGTAGAGGAAGAAGAAGAAGAGAAGAAGGGAGGGGTAAAAGGGAAATGCATACCTCGCAAGAAATGTAGCGGTTCATCAATAGAGATCAAGAATTGAAGGTGGTCCCATATGGATATGGTGAGGAAGAATGTGTGGGATCTGTAATTATTGCCAGTTCTCAGAGGGCTTATTGTTCTTTTACTCTGTTCTCCAATTGTCACGTAGTTCGATGGATATCTTTGCACGAAACACGGAGGACGCCGAGTCTTTTCGACTATTGATTTGATTGAAGGAATCACTCTTTATCATGGTTTATTTGTGTATGCATGCTTAGGAGCCCTATGTTTTCCTTGTCTGCTCAAGTCATCGTTTCGGATTGGGCAGTCTTTTACGAAATATTCATTCGCAGAAATATTTAATTAAGCATATCATCTAATTAAATATATAAGTTAAATACTAATAATCTATATTAAATAATAAGGTATCATATTCTGCATATCAAATGTTATAGTTAATAATTCAATTAAATTTAACTTCAAATTAAATATCTTATTCAGTCAATTGAGATATAGAGAGAAAATATGAAGGGGTATTTAGCCACTAGGAACCACCCTAACCAACCTAAACCCTATGAGAACATCAAAGGTTCGATTTGCGTAACTACGGAGGTTTGATCCGGATCCAAACATGGATTTGATCCAGTCTTTTATGAAATGCTCAGTGCTTTCTTGAAAACCAGTTTTTTCTGACCTGAAAACCAGTGAAGGTCTTTAAGAAAACCGATGTTGTATCTTGGTCTAGAATTAGAATGACTTTACATATTTATCTCTAAACTGCAAATACCAATGGCCTTCCTCTAATCGTCATTATCAAATTTCATATATAGCCAGTTCGGAAAAGTCGAGTGATTGAAGTTTTAATTCCTTAGTGCCATTTTTTTTTTGTAGAGAACTCCAGGATTTTCATTTAAAATGGAAATTACAAGATAGTAGCTTGTTATATATGTTGTGTCATAATATGTATGTTTCATTCCCCCTTTATTGGTATGGACATATGCAAAAATACAAAGAGCCGCATAATAAATAGGCCGGCAATACGATTACCATGTCAGAACTGATACTTGAACTTCAGAAGTGGAAAAGGTCCAAGCAGGACAAATTGCGATATGCGAACACACTACCCAGAACTCGAAGGCTAAGGCTCAAAAATTTATAATTATGTGCGCATGAAAAGGATAATGCTATGATGATCACAATGCAGTGCCATGATCTTGCACACAATCTTAAAATTGCCATTTATCTTGAATCCCATTGGACTCTCCTCCCAATCATATTACTTTGCTCTGTCCCTAGCGGAGTTTTCAATTTGAACGACAAGAGGGCATCTTTAAAATAAACAATCCCCAAATTTTGATAACAAGAGCAGATAGTTACGTGCTGGCTGGTATCTTGAGAAGTTTAAATAACAAGTGTAATGGAGCAAATAGCCCCCATGAAAAGAACGAACAATAGCATTTGTGATGAATCTATTTTAGTCTTCATATTGTCCTACCAAGTTAGTGGACATGTTTCAGAAAGTGCCTTCCAGCCTTCCGCCCACATGCCAACACCCCTTTTACCCACTGATCTTTCGTACGCCTAACTCCTCACTTTGGGAATAAACACTTTCCCTTGCGTATTAAATATTATCGGTTGGTTCTCACTTTGTGTGCTTCAATCGCAGCTTTGAGCCTTTGAGCGACTCTGTTCATTGCTGCGACTTCCATGTTAGAGTACGTAGAATAGAGTACTTTGGCCTTGGTGCCGGGGACAGAGTTCTCCCAAACACTTCAATCAAATATGGTTTCTTGGGACGTGGTGGTGATGGCCATTGAGAAGAAGGCTGAGGAACCTAATGAATGGTCTTAGTGGGTGCTCAGTGCTCCTGAGCCTCCAAGTTTGTGGCACGAACTTGTGGGCTCAGTGAGCAACACCATTTCACAGTATCAAGGAAAGGCGTCTGGTCTCAGAAGCCAAGCCGGACCAAAACTTGTCCTTTCATTCTTTCGGCTCATTTTTCCTGTTCTTGACTGGGGTCGAAACTATACAGCCAGACTTGCATGTCTCACTATTGCAAGTCTCTGCATTCCCCAGGTATTCCCGAGCCTGTACCTTAATAAACTCACACAGACAATGAGAACCTCATTTCTTTTCATCGTCTGTTGAATGCAGAGCATTGGGTATGCAACTTTAGCAAAGCTGGATCCTGAATATGGCCTCTGTAAGTTGATTTCCTTACCCAAAAAAAAAACCGTAATTGTCGGAAGAAGTAATTGAAATGAGCTTATATGATGGTGGATAAAACCAACTAGATACAAGTGCGATGCCGCCTCTTATCTATGCAATGATGGGAAGTTCAAGAGAGGTGGCAATTGGACCCGTGGCGTTGGTTTCGTTGCTGTTGTCGTCAATGATTCAGAAACTAATAGACCCTTCCTCTAATCCATTGGGTTACACAAACCTGGTTCTTACTGCCACTCTATTTGCCAGCATATTCCAGGCTGCCTTTGGACTCTTGTGGGAGTTTTTTTAGAGATATGTCATATGATTCTCAGACATGAGCAAATCTTGGGAATTTGTTTATATCTACGTGTTAATATATATATATATATATATATATATATATATAGGTTGGGGTTCTTGCTGGAATTTCTGTCGTATGCTGCTATAGTAGGATTTACAGGGGAGCGGCCATAGTTATTGGACTTCAACAGCTCAAGGGCCTTTTTGGTTCCAACGTTTTATCAACAAAACCGACGTCGTCTCTGTCATCATGTCTGTTCGCGAATCTCTTGATCATGCTGTACGTATATATATCTTTTCGTATTCCTTATAAATTCATTAAACATGGTTTAGGCAACAGTAAAGAAGTTTCTTAAACTTTAGCCAAGAGTTTGACCATGCAAATCACTTGAGATCTTTTATCAAAATGTAAAAAATTAATCATCGTATTTTTAACTAGTGATTATATTCTGTCTGAAAGTTTCACAACAACATAACAAGAAAATTCTCACATTTGAACGCTGGTACGACCTTGTGCTGGGATTACTGTTTGGAGTGGAATTACCGCAATCGTGTTGGGATGCTCGTTTTTCATTTTCATCCTTGTATCCAGATTTGTGGTGAGTGGTATTTGTTACCAAAATGACTTTTGCCTACCTAGTTTGATTTAGTAACTAGTCTCTTTTGTTGGAGGCTAATATGAGCAGGGTAAAAGGAATAGAAAACTGTTTTGGCTGCCTGCAATCTCCCCTCTTGCATCAGTCATGCTATCAACCCTCATTGTTTTTCTCATACGAGCTGATTAACATGGGGTTCATGTTGTGAACCACGTAAAACGAGGGCTCAATCCAGGTTCTGTCAATCTCTTAGAGTTCAACAGCCCCTATATCGCACAAGTAGCCAAAATCGGACTGGTTGCTGCCGTCATTGCACTCACTGTAAGCACTCCCTCCGTTCCTCGGTTCAAGTTCTTATTACTACATTTTCCATTAAAATAGTTCGTACCGCTTTTAATCATAATGATTGTAGTAATCGTTTTCATTTGGCCGATCTTTTGCTTCCATGAGAGGATACCACCTTGATGGAAACAAAGAAATGGTGTCGATCGGATTCATGAACATTATAGGATCTTTCACATCATGCTATGTTGCAACTGGTAAGCTATATCTAATCGAGAGAAATTCTATCCTCCTTTGTTTCTTTTGAAGGATTAGGCAGTGAAAGTAATGAAAAGGTAATTTGCAGGTTTGTCTTCGCGTACGGCTGTGAATGTGGCAGCGGGATGTGAAACTGCATGGTCAAATATCGTGATGGCTATTAAGGTCGTTATATCGTTGCTATGCTTTACGAAGCTCTTGTATTTCACTCCGACGGCGATCTTGCCTCAATCATCACTTCTGCTCTCCCAGGACTCGTAAACTTCAATGAGGCTTTCAGAATTTGGAAGCTTTATTTTCTTGCTTGCGCGGGGGCCTTCCTTTGGGTCCTCTTCTCTTCCGTCGAGATTGGCCTCTTGGTGGCCGTAAGTATCATTCTTGATTGGTCTTGTCTATAAAATATTTGATAATAATTAGAAGGAGTTGGTGTTTAATTCAGGTCAATTAATCTTAACAACACTTTATGGTAACATCGACCAACAGCATATCGACAGGGACACAACTTTAAGTCAAAGGATATGGGGGATCACTTCTAACCTTATGGTGTCATATCATACAGCCCATCACATTTTAAAAGTACTCCACCATGTATAAATAATTAATTTAAGATATAGTGGCCATTTTTTGGGTCCTTTGTAGCAATCAAAGGATATGGACCGGACCACATACCTTTATTGGATTGACTTCCACTAGCTAATATATTTTCTTTTACCTGAACTTGCCCCAGCTAATACGTGTGGGGCAAAGTGTTTGTAATTTCCTCAAGTCTCAGGACTCCATAGAATCATGAAAAGCCAATTATTTAACAAGTGATGCAGATGCTATGGAGAGAGAAATGTCATGCTTTCATATTCTCTCCATCTTCAAAGAAAATTAAATTAAACCTGTTTATTGACTACGTACGTTGGGTAAATTTGATTAACTGCCTTGGTTCAGGGATATGAAAAACAAGGATCAAACAGTAAATTATGGGGATGATGATTTGAATTTACAGGTCTTGGTGGCGATATCCTTTACGAATATAATAATGATCTCAATTCGACCCGGTACAGAAACTCTGGTAAAACTCCCTGGAACTGACTTGTTCTGCGATGTCCACCAGTATCCTATGGCTGTTAAGACTGCTGGAGTCTTAATTATACGTGTCAAGTCTGCCTTGCTTTGCTTTGCTAATGCCAACTTCGTTAGAGAAAGGTATACATCTTCACTTGCAACAAGTGCTTCCCACGGTCATGTCATCATGAAACTATATAAGAACATCTCTAATTATGAACAGTGTCTGATTCTTCTCCTTAATTTTGTCTTAAAGGATCATGAAATGGATCACCCACGAAGAAGAAGAAGAAGAAGAAGAAGAAGAAGAAGAAGAAGAAGCCGATGAGAACGAGGGAGACACCACCAAAAGGACAATTCAGCTTGTAATCCTCGACGCCTCCAGTAAGTTGTTCTTCCTTCTTATGGCTGAAAAATAAGGATAGTTCTTGCGTAATATTTGCTCCTCATCCTTGGTAACATTAAGATGATGGGTTCATTCTTGTATAAATGCAGATTGAATGAACATCGACAAGTCAGGAATTGCTTCTCTAGAGGAACTTCATAAGAGTCTGGTTTCACATGGGAAGCAGTTAAGCATGGCCCAGTAATATATATAGCAGTTTTTCATGTTTATAACGAATTTATTGACTTAATACGCTGAGGGTGTGTCTCAGTTAGCAATTGCGCTCCGCAGATGGCAAGTGATTCACAAGCTGAAGGCCGCTAACTTCGTCACAACAATCCGTTGCACTTTTTTCTTCGAGTTTTTATCCAAAAGCCTATAGAAACCGGCCTATATATATGTATTTATGTGTGTATGCAACAAATGGAACAAGAGCTTAATAATCTTGTGTTAATACTTGCGTTTTCCCTTAATAAACTTGTGTGTGAATTGTGGTATGAGAATAAGTCAACCCAAATTATTCCTGTTAGACGCACGGGAACTGTACTATAATGGCGTCATTGGCGTGTCACGTGTGCCTACTAGTAGACTGTTTGATGCGTGCGAAATTATGCAATCGGGTGTTCCTCTTTGTCTTCCTTTTCTCTACCTTGTCGCCTTAAAACACTCTTACCAAATATTGAAACGGAATTACAATTAATTAGGATAAAACCGGGGTAATTAAAAGAGATATTTGATTATATATTATGAATCTTAATATGGAATGTATCATTCACTTTTCCTCGTTTCTGAAATAGAATCCAAACATAAAGGGAACCTGATGTTGGAAGAATTGATGTCACGTTCATTATTTTGAATTTATTTACAAATTAAATACATATACATTTAAAGAATCTGAATGAATAAATAAAATGCAATATGAAGAGACGAATTAGAATTGACAGTCCTTTCTCCTTTTCATTGTTGTGGAGTCTAGGCCATTCACAAATGCGTCGTCTTAAATTGTTGCTTTGGTGGTTCTTTAATGTTTTCCTTGGAAAACAAGGAAACAGATGAATCAAGAATAATAGAACGACCCCTCTTCCGCATACATATCCTCTCCTTCTACGTACAAACTGAACAAAACTTGTGGCCTTGATCTCTCATGCCCACAAGGACTTTGTCAAAGTAGAAAAGAGGAAGCTTTTCTCCGAAAGTGGCGTTTCCGTCTTGATTATTCTCTGCCTCACCTTAGCAATGAATGAGAATGCTTCAGAATATGGTTCAGAGATTGGTGCCCTTGAGCTTTACACAGAAGGCCCTTCACTCTTTCTGTCATCTGCTTTTCAATGAGTTTCGTCATCATTGTTAGCAGACGATCGAGACGGAAATGCTAGTATGTGCATAAAAAGAGTCGAATCAATTATATAACCTTGTACAAACTTCCCCTTGCATAAGGGACTGCCCTCTGATACCCCAGAGAAGTTGGTGGAGATTTCCTTCTTGTTTCTTCTTTGCATGGTGATTGCCCGTTAGTTCTGCTTCGCGTCATAATATTCGAAGTCCCATGCCATCTACTCTGCAATGTATTTGGGAGACTTGATTCCTGACATCACCCAGTCGCCATTACAGGGTATAAATGAGAATATTCGTTTCTATAAGGTAATAAAACTAGCAAAATGTGAAGATAAGCTGCATTTCATACCAGAAACAATACAGTTGCGCAGTACTTGAGGACCTCCAAATTCATGCGAACATCATCCAGGCTCCTGCTTCCAATAAGACATATATAAGGACAAGAACAATCCAATTTTCACTTAAACCAATGCCATACAGAAGCTAATATGCCATAGAAATACATACCTGTGCTTTTGCTCTCCGAGACCAAAATAAGAAGCCAATGTTGCCATCTGCACCCATTAAAAAAGCTTACAGTTGTTGTGAAGAATCAAAGACTAGTACTTTGGCACTCTAGAAACTTGCTATTTCTTACGTACGTACCTTCATATTGCCAGCTCTTCTCCCAAACTTCTCAGTCAGGACCCCAAGCGAATCAATGATTCCAACTGGTACTGGTGCCGGCCCGCCGATATCTTCAAAAGCCTCTTTGATGCGAACACAATCGAATCTTTGGATGTTATGGCCTGCCCACACCCTTCCATTTAAAATACCGAATATCTTTTCGGCAACTTCCTCAAAAGGTGGTGCATTTTTCACGGCCTGACGTGTTATGCCACCGCATCTTCTGGGTTTCACGGAGACAACCGATAGATCTTTGGGTCTGATGAGAGTCGTATAACTTTCGAGCTCGACGAGTTTGTGGGGGCTAACTACAATTGCACCAAATTCCAAGACCCAGAAACGCTGTCCACTTTTGTTGGGTACTGTAGTTTCCAAATCAAAGAATACAATTTCGGGTGCGTGCTCGTTGGATGAATGAGAGACCTCCATTGTTTTCTGCCTATTTCCCTTAACTTGGATTTGATTTGATGGGTAATTACAGAATATAAATAGGGAGTCCTTTGAAACAGAAATATGGATGAGGAAGAAAGCCAAGACTTATTGTTGAGATTGATTGTCTTTTAGTTCAAGTAACTTGGGTTGGGTATGAAGGGCAAGGGGGTCCTTAGCTTCTTGAGGATGTAAAGAAAGTCCAGCTTAGAGAGGAATATGAGAATAAACGAGGGAAGATTAATTTTTGATTCCCTTTTTGTCTGACGTGTTTGCCTGGAAAACAGGTTACTTTGGATGAGGCCTTTTGGAAGGGAAACTTGTGCAAATGGGGCACTGATATTTTGGGACATTCCATTCCAACGAGTCTCCTGTGCGGGAATTGATTCCCAAGGTACAAAGGAATAACGGACCTTACATTAAGTTATCCCTCAACCAGGGTTCATTCTTCCCCACCCAGTTGGAAGCTTGTACATGATGACTTCTCTGATGGTCTCTCTGGGAAATTTGTGTCATGGTATGCTACTTTTTGTGGATGAACTTGTGTCACACGTTGTTCTTGTTTGCAAAGAAAAAGAGAAGGCAAGCACGTACGTATCCAAAAATAAATCATTTGTTTTTGTTCATAAAAATTTTGAAAAATATTCATAATTTATGGAACAGAAAATTGAGTGTAGTGTATAAAATATATATTTTTAATTTGCTAAACCTGAAATTTATGAACAATTAAATTTATGCCATACATTTTATTTTATTTTATCTAACTTTTTGTTATCGATTTTTTTGGGTATATTTATTATATCGTTTTAATATAGTTAATATGTAGTTTTAAAAAAAATTGTATTTAATCAAACTTGGTAGTAAAATCATTTAAATGTTGAAAACAAAAATTAACTATGAAAATATAGTAATCACGTAATAAATGATAAATAAGTAACAGTACTTACTCTTTTAACTTGGATATATATACCTTGACCTGTTTTGTATGATATATTTTGTTTTCTTTTTCAGTATTATAGCCCAAGCAAACTAAAAAATAAGCATGGAAGCCCAAGGTTGCGTTTTGCATTTTTCTCTGTCCCAACAGCAGGTTGAGATTAGAATCGGTCCCCGGTGCGAGGAGGATCGAGAGGAAGAGGACAGATGTCATGCCTAATGCCAACATAAGAAGTAGGAGCTTAATTGGTAAAGGAAAGAGAATATTATTTTGAAATACTACAAGAACGCAAATTCCACAGGCAGCCATATCTGCCATTCATTAATTTGAGAATAAACGTAACACAAATTGCACATTGCCAACCCAATATGAAATACAAGGACAGAGTACATAATTCAATGGCATTATACAAGAGCGGCAGCGGCTAGGGGACTAAGCGCTTTCTTAATCCTCTCAACTGCAGCCTGCAAGGTAGAGAGTGACGCTGCATAAGAGATGCGAATGCAACTATAGTCTCCAAAGGCACTCCCAGGTACCACGGCAACCTGTAAATCAAGAGTTAAAACATTACCTCAATAACTTCAACATCTGAGGCACTACAAGTTTTGCTTCTGCAATAGACGAAGCTGTGCAGATTTCCTTTTAATTCTAAAGGTAAAATGTGAAGCAAGACAGCGTACCTGGCCCTTGTCCAGCAAGTATCGGCACATTGACTCAGAATCCTCAATTATGCCAAATCCTTCAGCTTCTCTTCCATAGAAGGAGCTGATATCAACGAACAGATAAAATGCTCCCTGCAAGTAAGAAAGTCTACTTTTACGGAAGCAAAAAAATACAAGGCAGAAAGAGAGAAAAATCACCATGAGGATAATCATTGTGCAATAAGCAAATAAATATCTGAGTTCGAACCTGGGGTTCTGAAATCTTGACACCGTCTATTTCACTAAAACTTTTAACTAAGAAGTCCCGCCGTTCCCTAAATGCTTTCACCATCATGGCAACTACCTCCCCACCAGCTTTGCCAAGTCCTAATGCAGCAACTCCAGCTTTCTGAGATATACTACAGGCCCCCGAAGTGAACTAAAATTTGACAATGCACAAAAGGTTGTTATATGCAGTATCAATATAGATAACCAAACTAACCCAAAGCAATTAATGAGTTTGAGTTAATGACTACATTACTGCATAATATGAAAACTAAGCATGTACTAGATGTCTTGAAGAAAATGTTAATCAGGAAATACGATGCAAGTTTTACAAGCTGAGGTGGCCAACAAAAAAAAAATACAGCATACCTGACTCTGAAGCTTATTACACGCTGCAATAAAATGATTTGGACCAGCAATATATCCAAGACGCCATCCAGTCATTGCAAAGGCCTACAGAAACTCTCAAAACATAAAAATCCTATCATGGGAGTTGTAACAGCATATCATGGTTATGTTATGATCTACAGTCACTATAAGAAATAAATAATAGACATTTAGCTGAAGGTAAGAATAGAGAATTAACAACCTAAAGACCAATAATACACCCACAAACAATATAGTAAAAAATACAACTTATTCCTCCGGACATTAGAAGTCACTACTCTACCAGAAGTCAAATGAATCACCACGGACTAACCTTAGAAAATCCATTAACAGTTAGAGTCCTATCCCACATGCCTGGTAAAGATGCAAAGCTTGTGTGAGTTGTTGGTGCATAAATTATGTGCTCATATATTTCATCAGAAATGACCTGCACAATAAAACCATTAAGATCTCCAAAACCCAACCATCGTCTTAGTTGAGTACACAATGAAACACTAGAATTCGCAAATATAATTGTACCAGAAGCCTGGGGTGTTTTGCCACGATCTGAGCTATTTCTTCAAGTAGTTTTTTAGGATAGACAGATCCTGTTGGGTTAGATGGTGAACAGAGAATTAGCAATCTTGATCTTTCAGTTAATTTGGACTCAAGGAGTTTTGGATCTAATAGAAAATTGTCCGAAATGCATGTTGGTAGGATCACAGGCTTTGCATCAGCCAACCTTGCCATTTCTGGGTAACTAACCCAATACGGAGCTGGAATAATGACCTGAATTATTCGTAAAATAGGTATATTATAAGCATCTCAAGGAGACAACATAAAACTTAGTATCAATTGCCCAAAAGCAATATTAGAAACATTGATATAAATTGGAAAAATGAGCTAAGGATGCAATGACTTTTTAAATAGCTCGACCCCAAGCATAGGAAGAACAAAACGAGCTGAAATCAGAACATACAATAAAATTTAATTAGAGAGAAGTAAAACATGGAGGCAAGGCGCTAAGTGTGCAATGACTTTTTAAATGGCTTGACTCCCCCAAGCATATTAAGAACAAAACAACCTGACATCAGAACATACATTCAAATTTAATCAGAGAGAAGTAATACATGGAGGAAAAGCTTTTAAAAAATGTGTTCGAGTAAACAAGACAAGTGAATACGTTCACACAGACTGCAGACAGATCCTGTGAGTGCAAACATACAATACACACGTAGAGAGGGAGGAACCAAGGGGAGGAAGGTTGAAAGTTGAGGGGAAACACCCCGCAAAAAACATTTAAGTTTAGCACCAAAATTTCTTAGGCACTGTACATCTTCAGTTGTATTAGCAAAATAACAGAGAGAAAAACTTTCATGCGCTGAAAAGAACAAAATTGAAAATGCTATGCCATAGATGATATGAGTTTATTAATTCACACAAGTCCCAATTATTTTACATCACAGTTGCATCCAATGTTCTATTAATAGGGTATAACGCCCTTCACCTCATCTCCAGGGGAACAAACAGCGAGTACTGCTTGAACAGTACTCTGCTTGGCTCCATTACTGACAACAATTTGATCAGCAGTATAAGTAAGTCCGTTCTCCTCTGCAACAACAGTACCAGCATACATTCATGCTCATCTCAAAAAATAAAAAAATAAAAATCAAAGCATGTTAATTGAGTTACGACTCAACAAAATGCTTTGAACATGTAGACTGACCTTTTAGCTTATTACAGATTGCTTCGCGGAGCTCTAATGTACCCGCGTTTTGGGTGTATCTCGTGTAGCCTTCGCGAATTGCATTTATTCCAGCCTATCCGTATTTCAAAATAAAATAAAATAAAAAGTGTGACTTCAACAATAGTTTTATAGCAAGGAGAAGATAAATTCGATAAATTCTATAAAAAAGGAACCCGCTCCCACCTCCGCTATAACAGCTGGTGTATCAAAATCAGGTTCTCCAGCAGCTAACCGAATAACGGGAACGCCAGCTTGTACAAGAGCTGTGGCTTGGTCACTTATGGCCACAGTCTTGGAAGGTTTCACAGAGTTTACTCTTGGGCTCAGAGAAATATCAATGTCTATTTCATCTAAATTGCTTTTTGCCTTCACCAGCATAACGTTATAATTGAACCCTACATGTTTTCGAGTTTCCAAACTACTACAAAAAATAACAATCCATTATCAGCAATCAACATTGCATAAAGAATGAGCGAAACGGAAGCCAAGATTTACTCACTTGAGAGAAAAATCCGAAAGCTGCGACGAAAAGGAAATTGATCTAAAAGCACTCTGAGAAACCTGACCAACACCAAGCCATTGGTCTCGAAGTCCGACTCGCGAGGTGGTCGCATGATATAATGAATTGGCCATTGAAATTACAGAATGGAGAACCAACGGTGATTTGATGGGCAAAAACTTTCACCTAACACAATGAGCGAAGAAAATGTTGGATTGAACCCTTAAAAAGAGAGCGTCGGTCCCAAGGAAAAAAATGCACCTAACTCAATGAACAAAGAAATATTTAAGAAGAAAGAAAGAAAGGGAGCGAGAAAATAAAGGGCGGGGTGGGGGTTGGTGGGGTTGAGGCAGGTGCGTCAACGGTCAATCAAGTTTGCGTATTTGGACCAGTGTTCTAAGAGCTGAACGCCCGTTGAAGAAGGAACGTGATTATCAGCTTCACATACATGTTTGGCTTTATATTTGGTCAACCACGTTTTGTCAGAAACTGGGGAAGCTACTCTAGGTCACTCTTGCATTGCGTCGCGTCTTCATCAACCTTATCCCACCATCCTCAGATGCTTATGCCCCAGGCTTTTATATTTCATCTCGTGCTTCAGAATAGTATTCACCGATGCCTCCAAAGAAACTCGGATTCTCATCCTTACGGTGATCTCCCCTCAACCTGCGATGGCTAACGGCACTCATATTGACTGCTTTCACTGTCGATGAACAGACCACCAATACACACAGACCCCGAAATTTCACAGACACAGAGAAGGAGAAACCGGAAGAGCAAATTTCACAGGCACAGAAGGAGATGGCAAAGATAAATCGATATGTAATAACTTGAGAAGCTTCGCGCGATTATTAATCAGGAGAACCGCCACTGGAGGAACAAAAGAGGAAGAAAACAATGGACACGACCAGAAAGCTCCTCCGAATGATCGGTAAAAATGGCTGAGCGGAGGATCCGACTAGCAAATGTATTAATTAAACAACAACAATAATAATAACGAAAATAATTATTTTGATACATTTTATTTTAAATTTTTAAAAAACAACAACATTTTAATTTTATGAAGTTATTCATGCGAGGAGGCAAGAAGATAGGTGAGGGAATGAACATTTTTTTAATAAAATGATTGATTATATAAAAAAGCTAATAATTATATAACTAAAATTAATTTAACCAGTTTAGTAGATGAGAAGTTAATAGCATATTAGTTTTATAAAAAGAGTAACTGAAAAAGAATCTGAAGCACTAAGTATATAACCTTTTACAAATTTTATGATGATTAAACATGTTCTCATTTAGCATGTTGATTTTTGGGCATAAGGATTCATTATGTTCTTCATTTTTAATTACTTAATAAAAATTCATTTTAATTTATTCTAGTATGATAGATTATTTACTATTTTTGGACAACATGATAGATTATTTGATTATAAACGAAAGTGTGATAAGATTAATGAGATTAAAAATATATTGATTAATGAGATAATGGAAGAAAAATAAGAAAAACTAAACCAACCTCAAATCTCTCCAAGATAATCTTAAAAATAAAAATCACACCGTTTTTGGTGTAAATCGCTTTTTGATAAACCAACTATTGATTAAAATCAATTCTGCAAAATCAGGTTTACCCAAACTCAGATGATACTGCAAGCATACCCTTCAGCTCCCGCCGCGAGCCGCCCTTCCTATCTTTCACCTACCGTTTATTACTAACACGATGTTACGTTTTTCTTAAATAATAATGTAACATGATGCATTAGACTACGGAAATTTATTTGGGAAAAAATCAATAATGATGTAACAAGAAAGGCTTGTTTTACCCTCTCTTTTGCTAACTTATAATCCAAATTCAAAGCAAGGTTACTGAGACTAGAGAGGGCAGATGAGAGTTACAAATGATAAAATGGAGGGACACCCTTCATCATCATTCAAATGTTCTTCTGCCAGAGTCGATCAATCTATAAAATGCCAGAGGTTGTGCACCCATCCCCGGCGGAAAGTAACTAAAAAGTTTTTTTTTTCAAAAAAAAAAGTGTACTTATTTGCCAGCAAATATAAATTCTATTAAAACTCAATGCAATGCGTGGAGCAAAATTGGAACAATAAAAAAGTATACAGAATTTGAGATGACACACATTATTCGTATCTTATAAATAGTATAACTTTTTTAAAAAAATAATTTTATATGAATATTGCTTATAGCTTCACTTCTATCTTTCTTTTCGCCCTCATTAATATGTAGTTTTGCTTTTGTTCTGTGCTTAAATGAATTGCTTTGAACCTTTTATTTAGCCAGATATGCTATATTTTCACATATGAAATCGGAGTTACCATCGCGCGAAAATTGGTACCTCACGTAGCCTGTTCTACGATTTAAGTCACGCCCCCTATTCTTTGGATTTCTCATGAAATAATTATATTTTGTCTCCATCTTTGACGAATCGCTGCTTCCTTTCTGACCCCTATATAAGTTTCGTTCCAGCCATCCTTTTAAACGAATGTTTTCTTCCTCGTTCATTGCCGTTTTGAGTCCATAAAACTAAGTTTTGAAATGGGACAGATTGTTCATGGCCTATAAATATTTTTTTTTCTTACAAGTTTTATATTAGATATGGAATATATATAATTTAAACTATATATAGGATATGGATTTAAAATGTTTTGAACATAGTAAGAATTTTTCTCTTGATTGCATATCAAATCTATACTTTGTGCAGAAGGCAGCAAAAGAGTATAGAGAGCGACATGCCCATAATCTTTAGCTAGCCAGCTACAAATTGAAGAGGCATGCCGGGTGTTTGTAAGGTTCAAATTCCATGGGGAAGGTACTGTCAGTAGTAATAAAAACTACTATTGAACAAGTAATGAAGCTAAAACATTCACCAAGGAAAAACCCAGCGACTCTATACATACCTCAAAGCATCAGAAACCTAGAAAGAGGGCGCCATGTACAACACAAGTCTTGACACCAAAATGATGGGCAATATCCAGGTGTTGGTACCAAAGAGAAGACAGAAATGGCTTGAATCAAAAGTGAGGAGCAGTGAACTAGGAATTAGATTACGGGTTCATATACATGGCATAAAATCTGAGGTGTGTCACACCAATCATAAGTTATAAATGATATGATTTTCTTGTAGATTTTATATTAAATTAAATATACATCAAAGCTCTTCGTATTTATAAAATGCATATCAATAAAACTGTCATGGAAAGACAGTCAATCTATAATCAATATAGGCCACATGTTTGTGGCATGAAAGTTTCACTCATAATCATAAATCAAAATACCCCAAGTACCAATCACATAGTTTTAGCTTAATGAACCCCTACTTCAGAAGGTTCCCCACTAGCATAGTATAAACCTTTGCCAGATACCAGCTAAGAGGTAGATTCATTAAGACATTTCACTGATTTAAGCTACTGTTTTGCTGAACCTTCGAATTTCCAAAGACCAATTCAACATACGCAAAATTTACAAAAACAAACCTAGATAGACAAAATATTATTGACTCAGTTATATTCCAGAAGTTTAGTGAAGAATTTTAATTTGCAACAGAAGCCAAATATTAAAATTAGAAGACCATATAAGAATAACAGCTATTGAACTTGTTGTATCGTGCATAACTTCACTAGAGGCTCACTAAGCAAAGCATCAAGCTCATTGGGATGCAATGACTGCCATTCAACTGATTTCTTCATTCCTGAATGCCTTGTTCTATTACACAAACCAGATTGCAGCCGCATTGCACTTTACTAAAAGACACATGCTAGGTCAAATAAATGAGAAATGGGTGAAAAAACATACCGACAAAAAGTTGTCCTGAAGTTGGAATGAAAAGAAATGAAATGTTAACACCGAATCATTAATATAGAACACAAATTTATACATTTCAATAATGTTACAAAAAGAAGGTCAAAAGAAAATGAGATCCCCTTGAGGGGGAGGGGTGGATGAGATACCTCATGCTCGAGTACATGTTGCATCAAAGTCATCCGGAGCAACACGTGCTATCCAATTGCTGAGCGTTTTCTTGATAGCAGACTGATTAACATACGCTAACTCGTACATACTACATAAATCACAACAAGCGTCTCATTCAGAGCCACCGTAGGAACTCTTTCAAGTGCATTTTCTAGGACTTTGATGGAATCAGACAAATCCCTCAGATACATCAAACAAAGGGCTTCATTATTTATAGCCAATACGTCCGCATGGTCCCTCTCAATGCACTCTTCATACTCTCTCACAGCGGAGACGTAATCCTTCCCAACCATATATACTAAGGCCTTATTTCGGCTCACAAGATTATTAATCTCAGTCTCGCTCAATGACCCATTAGTCTTATTCTCTTTCAGCAAAACCTCGATCTGCTCGAATGAAGTTTTCGCGCCCTCTAAATCACCAATTTGCTTTTGAATATACCCTAGTTTTGAAATTGATGTGGCACCCGAAGAATCACGATTAAGCAAATCTTTAATCAAACTCAAAGGTACACTAAACTCTTTGTTGGTCAAATGGTACCCGATCATAGAGTTCATTACAAACACCTCCCTCTTTCTCCACAAATCAAAAGAAACACCGGAACCTTTCATTTCCTTCTACTTCAACTTTTCACGCACAAAATCAAGGAGACTTTACAGCCTATCTATACCTTCCTGGCGCTGACCCAATTTAATTGGGATCAGGGCATGAAGCCACCGAATGCAGAAAGGCACCATGGAACCGGATCGATTAGGATAAATTTTCGGGTATGTTTCGTACTTGTAGTGAGAACTGTTGAGATCTTCCATGGAATCGAGCCCAGAAGAAGCCTCATTGAAACGGCGCAATTTTGTGAAGGCGAGGACGTTGTAGGCGAGATAGGCGAGGCGATCGTGGGGTTTTTGGAGAAGGGAGAGAGCTCTTGCTCGAGCAACCTTGTCGATTATCGAGCGCCAGGAGCCACGGGTAGCGAGTTCCCGTAGAGATGAAAGCTCGTGGCACCCGTCGTTGAGAGAGGCAAACTCATTAGTGAGCGGATTAGTGATGGATAGCTTTTTGGTATCGGAGGTCACCGCCTGCATCCCTGATTCGAATAGATCCGAATCCATCACACGCGGTGGATCAACCGGGGAGAAGAACTTTGCCCAAAAGATGAGCTATTTAACGGAGGCAACGTAAATGGATCGCCGGAGCTCAGCGTAGTCCTTATAGTAGTCCCGTAACAAGAGGGTTCTATATCGCCACTCGGGCCCAAGCCGAAAAGTAAAAAAGGAAGAGGGTTCAATTTTTTTTAATTTTTTTTCATACAAGGGTTCAACTTTGTTTTGGGACGATCGCGTAATTTCTTTCTAAGCTATGAAATTCAATGGGCCGCATTATCACTTACATCAAGCAGGTGCCGGCCCATCAGATCCATAGGAGTCAGTTTAAATACATAAATAATTTAATTAAATTTTGTAACAAAAAATATTTTAATTAAATTATAATTATAAAATTTTCAACAATAATATGATAAATATATGATTTTCTAATTACTTTAAGGAAATTAATATATTATATGATAGTAAAATGAGTGAGAAATGTCACATATATATTGACCAGCACGCACACACATATTTAGTAATTTTTAAAGTGTCAGTAAAAGAGAAAAACGATAATTTTCGGGACGTAGAAAGGAATAAGGAAGATCTGTGCTGGTGCGGCTTGACCTGGGTCCCAGTATATCCATTGCCATGAGTCTAGCCAAAATGGCCAGCCTACGCCTTACAAAAAGTCTAGCTCTAAGCAACCTTCAAACTTCAAAGTTGAGAGTGCTTCATATCGGAAAAGAAATCAATGGCAGTCTCTGCTCTCTCCGTTGCCACTACAAATCCCACTACCCTTCAACTCTCTACTGCTCCCAAATTCGCTCTTTCTTGCCATTCAAAACCCACTAGTTCTAAGCCTAAGTTTTCTTCATCCGCCATTGCCGCAACTAGGAAAACATTCCTGGACATTGGTATTGGAGTGGTAGCAGCCTCAGTCCTGGCCTTGACACCCTTGGATGCCGATGCAACTAGAATCGAATATTACGCCACTGTGGGGGAACCTTTATGTGAGCTTAACTATGCCAAGTCTGGTCTCGGTTACTGCGATGTTATAGAAGGACCTGGGGACGAAGCCCCTCTCGGCGAGCTTATTAATGTGAGACCCACTCTCAATTTCCATTTTTGATCCCTTGCATGATTCTCTCCTCTCATTTTCATTTGGCTTTTTGGCATAAGCGTCTTCCTTGGCGCCTGTACAATAACAGTTATAAGCATCAAGTATAATTAGCTCCCAGCTAGAGCCTAGTTACCCAAGATTTATAATTAGTTCCTCGTGATTTTTGTGTGGCATTACTCGGAGCAAGAATGTCTCAAAGCATGCCAGTAATAAGTACTTAATCAGCTTTATTAGTAAGCACTTGAAATTTCAACTGCCAAGTGATACCAATGATCTACAGATTCACTACACTGCAAGATTCGCTGATGAGACTGTGTTCGATAGCAGCTACAAACGAGCTAGACCTCTCACCATGCGCATAGGTGTTGGTAAGGTAAGATGTTCTACATGTCTGGTTTGTCTCTGCTATCAAGTATGTCATCACTTGGCCTCATCCAGAGTTCCACAAGTGTTAGCTCATAAAATATAAACTATGTAAGTCCAGGTTATCAAGGGATTGGATCAGGGAATTTTGGGGGGTGAAGGAGTACCTCCAATGCGGATAGGTATGAAATAAAAATTGTCATGCCATATGTTTCATTTTAGTCCCTTTAAAGACTGGTTAATCTACCATTTGTTTTTTTTTGCAGGCGGGAAACGCAAACTAAGGATTCCTTCACATTTAGCATACGGCCCAGAACCTGCGGGATGCTTTTCAGGTTGTTTTCCAAACTGAAATTGCTGGACTGTGTAGTATCCAATTAAGTCATCCACTGAAAATTCTAGTTATACCCCAGTAATACGTTCCCTCTAGTTTTTTCTCATACTATTTTGACATTTCTTCATCCGAGAAGATATCGATTAAACCATGAACTTCATTTAATAGAAATCAGGCTACCCGTTTGAGGAAATGCTTTTGATTGCATTTGTTGAGTTGAGAGAAGCATTTTTCTGGTTCAATGGTCAAGGTCCGAGAAAACGCTTGCCTCACATACTGCATACATCATCGTCATCCCTGCCACCACTAAATGCAGCAAGTCATTATTCTGAAGCTAACTCATTTCATGCTGACACAATTAACACTTGTTGTATAGGTGACTGCAATATACCGGGCAATGCCACTCTTCTGTACGATATTTATTTTGTTGGTATTTACTCTGGTAATGCAAAGTAAAAGGATAGAAGATCGTCGGATACATATATGCACCTAATGCACTTGGTTCAAGTGAGTTCCTGGTCTCATGAAAAATTACTTCACATTCTTAGATAGTTGAGATGGTAAACATACAAGCATTTTTGTTTTTCTATGCCTGGCACCTACAATTAATAGTTTCTTAAATGAACATTGGTGAAGTGTCAAATATTGACTGTATTATATGATTAATTAAATCATAGTTCTAAGTTATGTAGTTGGTCAGTTTAGTTTCTATAGTTGGCCGATATGTGCTTGTGTCCTCTGGGTGCATGTACCTCGATACATGATGAATAAGATGAGATTCATTTTTCTCCTTGTCGCTTCGTTTCCTCTTGCAATCTTCTCAGTTTAATCGCAAAAGATTCGTCAATACTATGTATGACACTTGCGGACATGCTCTCTCTACTCTGTTCAGGATAACCTAAACTAGGCATGTTTCTCAAAGGTAACAGCACTTAAATCGACATATTGGTGAGCGTGGATCAACCTGTTTGGCAGAATCTCCTTTCTGATTCCAACTACCTCGGGTTACTGTTCTTCCTGGACAGGCGGTTGGACACTCGACTGATATTGATACCCATTTTGAGAGTAGAGATATGGAATTGTGACATGGGATGCAACTTTTGTACCTTTAGTGTATATGTAATTTTCAGTCTTATCACCTCCACTTATTCGTTTTTCCCTGAAACCACATCGGTTCCGATTGCTTAGAAATTAGAACAATGAACTGCAAATTCGTGATTCTGAGTCTTGTTCTACTTGGTAGGTTTCGTGATATCTTCCTGTTAAAACTAGCTATTTTGAATGACTTGAAGAGAAAATTAGGAAAACAATCACTACTTCTCCCTTTAACGTAGGGGATATCCTGGAAAAGGAAAACTTGAAAATTGGAGAGGAGACCGAGGAAGAAAATAGAAGAACTCACATTGAAATTTGAAATTTTTACAGTGCTATCCGGAAAATATAGACTACTTGTTCTCTCATCAATCATCTACATGATAGAGCAGGCGTTGGGGTTTTCATCGCTGAACATGGTAACATAAGGGTCTTCGTAACTTGTCATGGTTGCAGTGGAATGAGTGCTCTCGACTCTCCTGACATAACCAGGAGGAGCCTTCTTGTCATAAGCTGGAGCAGCGTATGGATGAGCCACTAGGTTGTATGGCACGTAGGGCCAAATCTCAGCCTTCTTTCCTGTTGATTTGGCCGCCTTTAGCACCTTGTTTGCTTCTACATACCCGGCTACTGCCACTTTATGCTGCTTCCTGTTTATGTCCACCGATTTTACTCCTAAAATCAACATTTTATTTAAAGTTTAAGTAATGGTCAAAAGTTGAAAACACGAGGGGAAAACAGGGGAACTGGGAAACAAAGGAAGTATGTAACTCACCACTTAAGGATGAGACAGCTTTCTTAACCTTAAGCTCACATCCATCACAGTCCATCCTCACTTTCAGTTCCACTGTCTGTAATTGCTTTTTCTTCTTCTTCTTCTTCTTGTGATGGTCAACACCTCCCATTAGATCAGACAAGTAATCCAGAGTGCCTCCAAGTCCCATTTTATCTAAAAGAGAAGTATCGATACGATAGCTCAAACGAAAGAAGAAAGAAGCTTTTCAGAGAGAGAGAGGGTGTTACAAGAAAGAGGAGCAGATCGCAGATGGGGTTCATGGGAATGTTTTGAGTTGAATTTATACATTGAAAACAGAGGAAGAAGTTGCAAGGAACTTGCTTGCCGAAAAATGGATTCCTTCCTTACCTTCTAATAATAAATTATGAACACGCCTCAAAAACTGCTGTCAAAAGTCTGAACAACTAACTTGTTTACTGTTTTAAGATATTTTGCACCAGCGCTTCGTATAAAGCCATTTGATCAGAGATTCATAGACAGCAAAGTGAAGAGAGGAATATTATATTATGACACCGACGCGTTTGGCCCGTTTGGCGGGCACAGCTGTTTAGGAGCTGTTGAATGCATTCAAATTTAAATTATCTGAATTTGTTGAACACTCTAATCCGCAACGCTTAGCAGCTAAGGTTTTGGAAACTTCTTTGTCCCCCACAACGCCCACGTTGAAGGAAGGATACTTCATTCTTTGTTGGATTGAATTATATAAGCCTTTCTTTCGATTCAATTATGTACTCATACTTGGTACCATTATAAAACCACCATAATTATTCATTTGTTTAGATGAATGATTGTCGATTGCTGTATCTAACGGGAACAGTTCATATGTGTTTGTGTGTGTGAAATAATTTTAAAAACGACTGCAACGGGGGAATTTGTTTTCTTATTGTCCTAGAAAATAAAGTACCCTGAAAAGAAATAAAAGATCCCAGCCTCTTGTTTACTTCACATGAAATCTGTAGCTAACAAAAGTCCCAGCAGGATGATATTTTCCTTCATTTGAACTTTTGAGCGCAACACACAAAAAAAAAGTCTTTTTTTTTACCACCCAATTTACCGAAATATTGCTCCAATTATATCCAGATTTGATCTGCGTCACGCAGTTGACTATAGTAGGTGAATCGGGGATTTTTTGCATACGTTAAGGCTCGAATTATGCAGAAAATCTCTATTAGAAATCTCATCCACCATAGCCAAATACACGACGCAGGTTAAATTCGGATATAGTAGGATAAAACTCTAGTGAATTAGGGTGGGCAATTAAAAAAAATTTGTTTTTTATTCCAGATTTTAAGCTTATCTCATTTCAACTTAACGAGGCCCAAATTATTCTAGATCAAGCCAGATTTCAAATACGAAATCTCTAGTTGAACTGATACAATTTCCTGATTAAGTGCTTGTTGATGATGTAGGTCATTGTTGTTTGGCTGGTTTCTGCTTCTAGGACCCACGATATGCATGTGATTGAGATCACTAAGCTCCCCTCCTACACCAAACCAAAGACTTCTGATTCAATCAAGGAAGATGAAATTAAGCGATACTTGATACCCTAAACCCCTAGTTGATATGGACATATGTATGCCAGACAAAGCTGTCTATCTCATTCATTTAGGTAAATTATAAATATGAATGAAATACAGTTGTACCTATAGAACCGCAGTGCCACTGATCTGGGCTGTCAAGTTTGACATCCTGATGAAATCATTACTACATCATGACGTCTTACATACACACACATACACACACACACGAAGTGCTGCAGCTTTTAGAAAGCACTGTAGTTTGGACACACATCGCATCCACAAATATGAATTTGTGTTTTAAAGCTCACTCGTTGCGATTAAAAAAGGTCGGAAACATCGAAGAAGGGGGTTTCTTCTTTTCCTTGGATGCAAGGTTGGCTCTTTTTAAAAGAACCCTAAAGTGGGTCCATGGCCATATCAATCCATTTCTTTCCAATAATTTGCTCCTATTCTATTTTAATTATTGAACTTCCTACCAAACATACCAACCTTCCAATACCCCTTCCTTCCTTTTATTGGGAATTCTACAGTGCCCAACAATTCATAGTCATAGTAATGCTATTTATATATTGCTACAATTACTTCATTATTTAATAATATGATTAAATCATACTTGAATTAATATTTAGATTTTCATTTGTCAAATTGTGAATAGTAATAATTAACGTTAATGCTGGAGTTTATTTTTATGTTTGACGTATAGCCAGTTTGCTGAGAAAATTATGACAGACTCACATAGGTGATTGTGCAGATAGAAGTTTCACATATCAAAAGATTAATGATTTCATAATCATGCCCCTCTTCCTTCTTAGCTTGAAAGTCAGAAGGATCTCTTAGCATACGAATGTTAACAGAGCTGTAAACAGGGTAGCTGGTCAATTGAGCAACCCATTCAAGTTGGGTAAAGTGTGTTTCTTTGTCCAAAAAAAAAAACAGAGACGAAAAATTAGAATATGAAGTAAAGGGGTGTTCATTTTGTCCCGTCCCGGTCCCAGGCAATTCGGGACGGGTCCGTCTAGTCCCGTGAAGAGTCAGGATGGGACAAGAAAGAGGGTCGGGACGGGATGGGTCTCGGCTTGACCCTCGGGATTTCCGTCCCGTCCCGAATATTTTTTTAAAAAAGATAAAAAATATTTTTATTTTATTTATTTTTTATAAAAAATAAAAATAGAAAATAATATTGGTTATATCATATTATTTATTAAATGATTGTATTTTTCTCTTCCTTATATGTATTTATTTCTTTACAGATGAAACAGTAACTTCAGTTGGTAAAGTGAAAAAATTGAAAAGATAATAGTATTTGTAATATAATTAATGATATTTATTATTTTAAGTTGCTAATCATAATAAAGAGAATTTACTTTTTTATATTATTTTTTGTATTTTAATTATATCTGACTAATATATAGGATGTACATAAAATATCTAATATTTTTTTTTAAATTGGGTTCAAGAATTCCCGAATCCGTTCTGACCCGTCCCGGTCCCTCGGAATCAGGATATAGTTAGGACAGGACGGAATTGCATCCCGTGTCTTATCTCAGAATAGGACTAGGACAGAGTTATTTTGGTCTCATTTCGCCCTATAAACACCCCTATGAAGTACAAACAAGTTGTGCAAATGATTTGTTTTGACTTTGAGTATTAAATGTACCATGTCTTCAGTACAAGGACAACAAAAATAAACGTCAACTACAGGCTTCAGCTGGCAAGCTAAGAAAAGGATTGGGTGAAGTCGTGCGGGTAAGGCTTCCCTCAATTTGCACTGTTAATTGATGAGAAATTCCATCAGCCGCTGTAGAACTTTCCCCCACGCTAAGTATAGATATTCCAAACAATTATTATATTCGAGAGTACTTTTTTTTTAACTGTATAAAATTTCATGAGCAGATATACAACTTATAAGCCATACAACTACACGATCTTAGGGCATTTTTGAATTAGTTTTTAAAGAATAGATTTTAAAAAGAATAGATTTTAGATAATAAATTTTAGGAAAAATAGATTTTAAAAATAGAGATGTTTGAATAATTAGTAGTAGAATCACTTTTCATATTAGTAAATTATTAAAAAAAATATTATTCGATTAAAAGTAGGAGAGAAGAGAGAGTAAAGGGTGTAGAGAAGAGAGAGAAGAGAAGAGATAGGGTAAAGAAAAGAGATGAGAGATGAGAGAGAAGAGAGGGTGTAAGAAAAAATAGGGATAAAATAGTAATTGGATAGTCTATAAGCTTTTTTACTATTCTAAAAGCTAATTTCAGTAGCTTATTCAAAATCATGATTTTGGCCAAAATCACTTCTAGACAAATATAGATGTTTATTTAAAATTTCTTTAAAGCAAGATTTTACCCGAAAGAATTTTTGAAACCATATAACCAAATATACTTATAGGAATATCAAGATTTTTGTATCACCAAAAATAAATAAATCATGATTTTCATCTCCATAACAACACATTCGGGCATGGCGACATACCCTGATCAATCTATCAGAGTTCTTGAGTAATTTTTAAATTTATTTTGAAATAAAACAAAATGCAAAATGAAAACAATCTTTTAATTGTAAAATTTTAAAAACTAGCAATAAAAGAAAAAACATATCCTGTTATAATTTAAATAATCTAAATACAATTTCGGTCTGAAACCTAACCACAAATCTCATAACTCGATACACTAATTAATCAAGTCTATTAATGAAATATAAATTTGCTGTAAAATGAAAGCACTGATGTTGAGAGGCATTTGGCACTCAATCATTTTGTTCTCTTGGTCTCGATTATTATTGAATTTATCAGTAGCGAAATCTTCAATTTTCTGTGATCCTAACATCACTCCAGCAAATTGGAGTTACATACATGTAAGGAAAAAAGATATAATCTGCTTAGGGATTAAATTAATACGGTTCTGTGAAAGTTCCCGATTTGAGAGTCATGTAAGGCTAATGGAAGAGGCATAAGACTGAAGAAGAGTTAGAGCCTGCTCAGAAATAGCTCTGTTCCTTGCGTGTCTCACCCAATCTGCAGCAACTTCTGCAGCTTGTGTGCTTCTGACACTTTCTTCCAGAACGTTCGCTGCTTCAGCAAATTTTCCTTCAGCCAAGTAAAACTCAACTTTATTTAAAACGGATTCAATCCCATCACTCGACTGGTGAGTTTCCCTAACCTGAATACAAGTCAGAGACGACATCAATTTATATCTGGTGATCTAGGATGTCTAAATTTCTTCCATTCTCACTACTACCAAACGCAGCGTCAAATGATCGGTTGGTGATTTGAAAATCATCTGCATACCTTTAACCAGGATGCTACATGAGCCAAAGAATGAGCCAATATCCCACCACCTCCAGGTGGAAAGAAACTGAAGTGCCGTATTGCACCTTTTAGAGCATCAAACTGTCAAAGAACAAGAACAAATTAGAAAAATTCATGAACGAAATTGTAATTAGAAAATTCATTGTAGACTCCAGATGTCCATCAGATTGCAAAATGATGACAATTAACAGAATCTATAAATGTAACAACTAATGTTAAGTTCAACTGCCTTTTGTTTTAACAGCAGCTGCGTGTCAGTGCCACTGTTCTTTGTCTCTTCAGGAAGGGATGCTAGCACCAATCCTAAAACTGAATCTTTATCTGAACCTTCAAGATATGACCGCAAAGATGCAACTTCTTTATGAATGGGCAATCCTTTTGACAGTGCATCTTCCAGGGCAAGAGCTCCCTGCAGGATTCAGGCAGGGTTGATAACAAACTGCTAGGCAAAACTGCAAAATTAATTAAAATACTAGATAATCACATTGAGCCTTTAGGCTCTTCTATAAAAGAAAGAGAAAAGAACAGCAAGAAAAAAATTAGAAAAACAATCTACCATAGAAAAATGGTTTGCAGCATGAGTTTGACGAGCTTCTTCAGATCGAGCATAAAATGCCATGCTCAAGGCATTTATCTATAATTGGAGGGAAAGAAAATTTTAGTGGCCAATAAATGATATAGATAATCGGAAGAAAGTGAACAAGTATGACTGACACACATGAACAAATATAAATCCAAACCAACCCTCTCTAATAATGATGGAAAGTTGACAATTCAAGCATTTATATGAACATGAAACATTTGTTCCCTGATAATAATGGAAAGTTGATAATTTACCCTACCCGAAAAATCTATCAATTTCAATAACCTTTTTTGTGTTAAGATGCTGTCATGACTTGGAATGCAATCACTTATCAGCAGCGTTTAGCTGGTATATGGCATACCATTGCAGAAGAAAGATAAAACCATAACTGGGTGGGGTAGCAAGCTTTAAAAAGTAAAAATTGAGCAATTCAGACCTTCCTGACATAAGTTTCTCTTAATAGAAGAAAATATTTATCTTATTTTCTTTTTTCAGTCGCATACATATCAATGGTCAAAAGAAACCACTTGGTTGCTCATTCTTCCATACAACAATTCCTGAAATCATATCTCTTTTCATAAAAATTATGGAAATTTATTCATTAAACCATGAATAATCTAGATATAGCTATCCAGCCATTCTTAATTTCAACAGAATCCTCACATCAACATATGCTTCAACCAATTTTTCAAGTTGGGCTGACTTTTCATTTGCTATGGCTGCATTTAACTCAGCCTTAGCTAATTCCTGAACTTTTTTCAACTTCATTTCTGCTTCACTTTTCTGCAATCAACCAAAAAATAGCTTTGCTTTAAGAAAATTAATAAGTTGACAGTAGACAAGCCAGTAGATAGAGAGATGGAGAAAGAAAGGGGAAATAGCACTGACATTTCCAACATAAAACTAAATGAGCACCTTTTGTTCAAGTTCCATTTTAAGTTTCTCTTCCATCTTTTCTTGAAGTGACTTGATAGCAAGGGCTGCTTTAGATCTTTCTCGTTTTAGCTCCTGAAAAGTATAAAAACACAACAAGGAAGCAAATTGGCTTATATTCTTTCATATTTAAAAAGATAGGCATATAGACAAACCGATTGAAACTTGTAAGCAAACATAAACCAGCACATACTAAGGAGAACACCGGGTATATCAATGGACAAGCTGTGTTCACATTATTGAGTCAAACTGAACAGAATAGTATTGGTTCCTTTTCACTGAATTATTAAGTGTAGTAAAAGACTAGCAACAATGGTTGAGTTAAATTCAGAATTTCATATCAAGTAAACAGCAAATGTTTACACGAGGTTTTCTCTGCCTGAAGGATTGAATTAGTAGCCATCTGTTGTCTTTCTTACACTCATGCAATTCCAATTCATGTTTTTACAGGGCGGAAAAAACTAGTGAAGATTGGGTTGAAAATGAAAGGAGGAAATAAAAATTTCCTAACCTTATCCAACATCGCTACCTCTTCAGCTCGCATAAGTTCTATAGCAGCTGCATCTTTCAACTTTTTCTCATACTTTTCCTAGCATGAACAAAGGGATTAGAACAAAATAAGACAACAAAGCTAATGAAATTATACCAAAAATAATAAATAGAAGTACAAATGCTAAGCAAAGTTGAATACAGTGTTAAATAAGTTATATACGTCCTACAAGCTATAGTTATGGGCCAAACCTTCAACATTTTCTTCTCTTCATTAAAAACACGTGCATCCAAGTAAGCTTGCCTTTTCTCAGCAGCATGGATTGCTTGTAGGAAATCAAGAACCAGTTTCCCATCCTTAGAAATGTATCCACCTTTCAACCCCTCCATTGCACTACTAAGTGCCTGGTGTTTCAAAGAAATAAGTCCATTTTCAAGTTTTTACGCATGATCTAATTATTTTCAGCAGCATACCAAGACTAAGAATTATTAAACTACAAATATAATAAAATAAAAGTTAGATCCATACAGTAACCTCTTTTTCTTCATAAAATTGACTGTTCTCAGTAAGCCCTTGACTATACAAAAACGTTTCAGCACTTTCTTCGTCCTTATTCCTTAAGTGATATTCCTCAAGGAGAGGAGATGGCTGTTCTACGCCTTTATCTACCGTGTCCTGCATTGGTGTAACAATGAAAAGAACCTCATGCAAAAGTAATCAACATCAAAATGCATTTCAAACAATGATGACTTTCAAGTAATCCTCATTTACAGAAGATATAAAAGGTTTAGATGTAGAATCAAAAGAGCATAAACAAAATCCATAAAGAAAGGGGTAAATAGTGACGGATCCAATCCCTGACATCCTTGAATTAATGTTACAATGGCCCACGTTTGACAGTCAAATATTACTTAAAATAGTGATGGAGGAACTAAATCATTTGATAAGCTTAACCAGTAAATTAAATCACGGAAAACTGTTTATTGGGAAAAAATCAAGACAGGCTCATAAGTACCTCTTTTCTTTCCTCCATCACCTGTTCCAATGGTTCAGTGCTTTCCCCTTTTTCATCTGGACCAGCAGTTGTCAGAGTAGATGTGGGTGTTTGTTGAGTTCCCTCTTCTGGTCCCGTGGCAGTGTCAGTCTCTTTGCTTATGTCATCAATCTCTTTTGGCTGTATCAAAGACTCCTTACCTAAATCATCAGATGCTGCATTGCTCTGAGGAGATTCAGGCAGCTCACTTTCTTTGGCATTGACAGTACCGTCTTCATCATTATCAGCTTTATCTGGCACTTTAATCTGCTTATCACCAGTGTCTTCTGATACATTTTTAAGATCAGGAAGTTGGGTATCCATCTTTGGCTCTGCAAG
The DNA here is from genome assembly GCA_037074615.1 of Leucaena leucocephala. NCBI lineage: Eukaryota > Viridiplantae > Streptophyta > Magnoliopsida > Fabales > Fabaceae > Leucaena > Leucaena leucocephala. Next base: position 17,308,492 of record CM073534.1, on the reverse strand, counting down.
CTCCGGAGAAGTAGCTCCACTGCTCAATTTCTCACTGCTAGGTGATACTAACTGTCCCACTGAATGTTGGAGGCTTTTAGAATCTTCATTGGTAGCATTAATATCCGCATCCTGGGGAACACTGTGCTGGTCTTTCCTAATATATTGGTCCAAATAACCAGTTTGGTAGGCCAAAAAAACAGCAGCACCAACAGCAAAACTGCCAGTGACAAACTTTGATAAAGAGCCTTGAGATTCAAGTGGCTTGCCTGTGGAGCCGGGAATAGAGGCCCCACCTGATTTAGATGAAGTTGAGAATTTCTTTCGTGAAGACAGACATGAAGGTATTGCCTGAATTATGCAATAAGGAAAAGGGGCAAGATTGTTCAAATGCGAGATAATTTTGTCTGAGCGGATAAACTGTTAATTTTGAAGCAATAGTTCACAGATATACAGGAGGCACCAACTCTCAGGTCTTAACTTGGTTAATTAAAATTAAAGGGGAAGACTTCATGATTGAAGTAATAAGCAAAAGTAGCTCGTGACAGACTGAAACAAGTGAATTAACAACAAATCCAGGTGCACCACATATTATATATGTTACACAGAATGCGTGTCCTAAATTTATCTATGAATCAGTCTCCATAAGACCATATGAATATACATTTTATACATTGCTTTAAATAGTTGCAGCACAGATTACGCACCCGATTTGTAAAATGTCTGGGGTTTATTGCAAGAGTTCGGCGGGATGATATTTCCAAAATCGACCTGCAATTCAACCAAGTGGAGTCAGTCTATACATATGGCACGATGATATCGCAGCCAATAAAGCAAATAGAGTGTTAGCCAACCATTCCAAAATTAAAACTCAGTTAGAGCTGCAGACTAAAATGCTTATAATCTCTCTTCAGCGCAGAAACCAGAGAGTTTCTGCAACGAAAATGCTAGATGCCAATAAGACGATAACAATGCCTATACTTACCTCCGTAACATTGCAGTGAGCTATGCGCCTCGGAAAGTTTGAAATTAAACCAGAAAAGAATTTCCTGCACCTTGTCTCAAACGATTATTGGGAGAGTATTAGCCTAGGAGAGGGGAATTGAACGGCTGCTAACTTGATGACAGTGGAACCAATCTTCGTTACCGTTTTATGAGTTTTCAGCACCGGAACTGGTAATTTGAAGGGGACGGGCTATTGGAGCTGAAGGAAGATCGAAATTTGTATTAATGTTAGAGGCGCTTGGTGGACGTAATGATCTCCGAAGGAATTTACAGCGGTCTGGGCAGGTGTCTGAAGATGGGCATGTGAAATTGTAACTCAGTAAACTGCAAAGCGTGGGTCACCGGGTCGGGGCCACTGGCCGGTGTTAGAATTAGAAAGTTAGAAATTACTTTAGGCTTTATTTAGATCATTATAGAAGAGAGTAGATTAAGTTAAATTAAAAAAGGATAAAGAAAAATAGGAAAAATTAATGAATGATATTTTTTATTTAGTTTAGAAGGGGAAGGGAGGGGAGTTAATTAAAAGTTGACAAAAATATTTTTACCTCTTTATTTAAATTTATTTATTCTTTATTTACAATATTCATATTAAAATTAATATTTTTTAATTTATAAATCTTAAATTTTTTTATCTCATTTATATATATAATAAAAATAAAAAAATATTAAAATTTTAATATTATTTTTTATTAATTTTATAATTATTATATATTTTAATATAATATATAAATAATTTATTATACTTATTAAGTTTTATTATAATTTATTATAATTATTATGCAAGAAAAAAATTAAATGTAAAAAGAATAAAAAAAAAAGTTTGAGGGTATAATTAAAATATTAAAAAAAGTTTAGGGGTATTTTAGTTAAAAATAGGGTAAAATTTTCTTTCCCCTCAAAAAATCTCCACTTTTGGAGGGGAGGGGAGGGGATCACAAAAAGACAAAAAATCTTCTCTTCTCTCCCCTACATTTTTCTCCAACCAAACACACTTTACTCTCCCCTTTCCTTCTATCCAAAATCCCCTAACCAAACAAACCCTTAGGAAAACAAAGAAATTACGGATGCAATCGGGCGGGTCGATTCCGAACCGATATGAGCTTCCCTGATAAACCGACTCGGGTAGAACATTGAAGTTTTAAAATATATTTTAGATATTGAAGTTTTAAAATATCACTTAAAACCTGTCGGTCCTTTATTTATCGAGTTTTTTAAAATTAATTAATTGGAAAAGGTATCTAATCTTTACTACATGTAAGTGGAAAATCACAAGAAACTAATTGAAAATGCTAGAAGTTTCAATTAGAATAACTTTCGATTATGCAATTTTTTTGGAATAATGCAACTATTAATAAATTAATATATTTTCAATAATATATGTTTGAGATAAAAAATAATCATCCCTAAGAATAAAAATGAATAACTAAATCAAATATATATATATATTAGTGAAAAATAAAATAAAAAATATACTACTTCATTCCGGCCATGGAGCTAACCTAATTAACCTGTTTTCTGGGCCAAAAAGAAACGGGGTTTAAAAATATTTATTTCTGCTTGTTGCAAACAGCCCTTGGCGCCGTCGCGCGCTTACTCCGTCTTGCCAGAAACCTGTTTGCTGAGCATCATTCGAGTCTTGCGAATTGTGAACCAACAGCACGATCGACTATAAAAAGACTTCATCGCCATCAATTCGTGGTCACCCTCTTTTTCAGAATGGGAAATAACAAACAGAAGAGATTCAGAGGCCATCGCAACCATCGCAGTCAATCCAGTCGAGACCAGCAGCTCATATTGTAATTCTTCTACATGCTTTATGTTCAATACTTGATAATCACCTCTTTTTAAGCTTATTATTTCTTCTTTGCGGGCTTCATTGTCTCACTTCACCCCCACTTGTTCAGGGATGACGGATCTCAGAGCTCCTTCCAAGGTGCCAATTGATCCTTTATTTTTCTTCAATCCCTTCATCTTCTTAAAAAACGCAAACAAAAAAAAAGAGAAAGATATTGAGTGATTGTCATTTCTAACTGTAGCAACTAATGAGGAGGAGCCAGCGGGCCCGAAGATCCAGCTTGCAATGTGGGTATGAATATTATTTTATTGCTATTTTGGATTGAAACCCAAGTCCTTTACTTATAATTTTTTTTAATGGAATTGACAAAGGGAACTAGGCAGGTTTATTGACTGTGTTGACCAGGATGTATAGAGGACACGAAAAGTAATCTTGGCTATATTTCTAGTTTTGGATCAGGAGTCATATTTTTGCTTTTGAGGAGCATGGCAAATGATTGAAAACTACAAAAAAAATTATAGTCCATATGCTAGGATAGAAGAGGGCAAACATGAGAAAGGAGTGGGGTGGGGGTTGTGATAGCTATATGTTCTGAAGTTAGAAAGGGTAATATATATATATATATATATATATATATTACCCTTTCCAAGTTGGAAATGATCAAGCTGCATTTTGTATCATAGTCGCATTGCTTGAGCTTCAAGGTTTTGTTGATATATTATTTCAAGAAATTAAGCAGTAAGAATTAGATAGATTCTTTTTGTGTACTCTCACCTCTTTACTTCATTGAGAAACCCTGTGTAGTATGTATGTCCTCATGACGTCAGAACATGTATTTAAATGAAACGTGCCTCTAAAATTTGAATGTAATTGTTGCTTATGATTTTGATTCAGGACTTTGGGCAATGTGATATCAAAAGGTGCACAGGACGCAAGCTTTCAAGATTTGGCTTGTTAAAAGCTAGTACTTGTTCTCTTTCTTCGTACTTTTTTTCCCCTTTTAACACATACTTAGGTGCTTGCACCAACACACACAGGCCTAAGCAGTAATATGTCTTCATATAAAATTTACATATATCTTGTAGCTTTTCTGTATTATTTAAATAATAAAAGTTATTTCTGCTATTATATCAGTGGTTTCTTTGGCACAAACTTGTCACACTTTATAAACATGTTACAGAATACAAAATGGCTCCGAATGCTAAGCAGTTGAATGAGATGGATTTCCTTATAATTTGTGAGGATAACACATATTCTAATGTTCTATAATAAAAATAGATGCCCAAGGGTTTTGATCATCAGTATTAACTGCCGCTACTACTTCCAAAGTGAATATGGATCTATGATTACATATTTCTAGTAAAAGTATAATGATTTAAAAGCATTATTTGCTATCGTAATACTCAATTACTACTATTATTGTCAATTTTGTATTATCTAGAGGTCTAATTGTACTAGCTAAGCATGGTTATTTATTTAATGGCCCTGACTGAACATTTCTATGCAGGAGTTACGTGTGAGTAATGGTTTTGGGGGCATTGTTCTAAGGTATTTAGCAATAAAATATTTTTCCTTCTCGCTGATGGGACCTGTCAGTTCATTCTTTCAGTAGCTAACCTTTTAGAAGCAATGAAATTCCTATGATTGTTGAGCAGAGATATGTTAGGAGCTCTTGTACTTGTATCCATTGATTGTATATTGTGCTTCTGTTTTGACAGTCCTGTTGGAAAGCAATGTGTCTCAAGAGAAGATTACCCTTTAATCGAGAAGAAAGGATTAGCTGTTGTGGATTGCTCATGGGCGCGTTTAGATGATGTGCCTTTTGTGAGGCTACGTTGCGCTGCTCCACGCCTCTGTATTAACTTAATCTTCCTTTATGAACGCATTATATCTTGAACCATGTAGCATAGTGGTCCATGATAGTTATAAGTGTCCTCTAGCAATGGCTCATATATTCTTTTGCTTAATTTGAGGTCGCCTCTATCCTAGTGACGGTATGATAATCGTACTTTGGTTTTCATATCGTTAATCACTGACTATATTGTATAAAATTGCAGTACCATGGCTTGTGGCAGCTAACCCAGTAAATTATGGTCGACCATGTGAGCTTTCTTGTGTAGAGGCTTTATCTGCTGCTCTAACAATATGGTACCAGAATAATTGTTTCTTTTGTTTTTGTTTTTTAAAATCCTTTTATATTAGATAGGCTTGCTTCCACAGGTTGCTACAGCTGTCATGAGCTGATATCTTAATTTCATCTTGCTTCTAGTATTTTCAACACTCCCACCCAAAGTAGTAATATCCTTGTAATTGGAGTTTGTGTTGATGATGCTTTATTTAGGCTCTTTGCTATTAGGCTACTAGCGCTAGGGATGCCTCCCAGATCACACATCAGACCATAATACTTTAATATAAAACATGCATTTAGATTATGCATCCCATGTCCTAGCATAAGCTTCTTGGAAGGAAATCATTGTTATTTGGAACCATTTATTCTCCACCTAAGATGGAAATGTATTTGACTCATGGCAGAGTATATATTTTACTTAGCATTTTGCATATAGCTTTAAAGCATTACTGGATCATTATTTATAATGTTCTGTTGTTGAAATTTTGCTTCATTATTATATATAGATTTGAATAGATTCATATGTGTGATAAGGTTACACATCTCCAATTCTTTTATATGGCTTTACAGTGGGGAAGAAGAAACGGCAAATCTGTTGCTTAGCAAGTTCAAATGGGGTCATGCTTTTATGTCGCTGAACCGGTATGCTTTAACTGTTTTGTTATTTAGGTACATAGAAGATGTATAATCAAAAATTTAAAATGGGATTAAAGTGTAAGTAACTTTTTGTATAAGGAAAAGGTTTTGTGTATTTTGAAAATTGAGAGATAGTCTTCATAAAAGTCTGTATAATTTACCTTATATTTTTAGAAGAATGAAGAATTTATTGTGCTGGTGTTCAATGACGGAGATTTTCCTAAAATGTTTTAAATCCAGAAATTTGTATTATAAATCAATGCAGGGAACTGCTGAAGGCCTACTCCAAATGCCAAAATAGTTCCGATATTGTTTCTGTTCAAAATGCTTGGCTGTCCCAAGAGAGTCAGATTCCAAGGACTCCTACAGATGGTAGGTACATTTTGCTCTTAATTTTTCTCTATACAATAGAGATTAGTGGCCAATGATATCCGAGGCAAATTTTCTTGTCATTTTGAATTTAGTGTTTGGGCCATATCTTTTATCTAATATCATCTATTTTTGTATCTAAAAAACTTTATGGGTTTTTCTGCCGCTGCAGGGACAGCTGTGGCACCTGAAGGCGAGTCTCAAAGCGCTTCTGATTCTGAAGATGATCTTCCCCCTATTGAAAGGAACATGAATCATTTGAATATAATCGAGAGTGATGAAGAAAGCGAGTAAGTGGATGGTAAATCTCCAATGTTCGATCTTGCTCACAGCATGCTGCCATCTTCGAAGTAATCTCAAGACGAGCACAGTGCCCCAAATATATTGGCCGGCATCGATTTGAGTACATCATGTGTCATATAGTTCCCAGCTCTGGATTTGCTATTATCTATCAAAATTTTCTCATGAAAGTCATTACCTATTATTTTAAATATGAATAAATGACTGAAGTGCTAACTTGCAGTAATTATGTGTTATGTTTTCTCATTCCTTTGGATTTTGGGTATATGTTTCGATAATGCGGAGTCAAGCTTCACAATTGATTCGATAGGTGGCTTGTTCATGTTGAACCATGCCATTTACCATTTCACGTTACACAACTTCGGCTCATTGAATTATTTTCTTTTGGTTTTTTTTTGTTACAAATTTTTTTAAAAAAGAATTAGATTTACATATAATCTAAAGGCAGTATAAAGTCTACCTTTTTTTTAGGTGATATTAATATTAGGTTGAACGAACAGTTAATTATTCTTAAATATAAATTTAGACATTAAAATATTAAAATATTTTTTTAAATATTGTAATTGGAATCATAATAAAGTATTATTTTTTAAGAATTAATATGTTTTAAATTATATTTTAAATAGTTATATATTTTATTTTATTTTTCCCGCTAAACCATGGACGATGGGTTTTGAATCATCTTCTCATTTCAGCAAACGTGACTTCGGTCTTCCGATTAAAAAAGGAGAAGTAGACCATTGACCTTGAAAAAGCCGTGACCGGTGACGGACTTAAAAGCCTTTGCCTAACGTAAGTCTCCGGTACTGCCGATTTACATTTAATTGATGTTAACGATTCTCATTTATTCCTTTTCCTGATCATGTCACCTCATGTTTATTTAATGCTTTGAGAATTAAGATTGGCAGGGATTCTTTTCTTTTCTTTTTACCATAATTGGTAGGATTTCAAAGAATTGATCTTAAAGATGTATTATGTGGCTTGACCTTTGGTTAGAGGTGATAATACAGGCCAATCCGCCAGATACGAGTTAGTCTGCCGTGGGTTAGCCTGAAAGTGGACCAAAATTAACCGGCCCGCTTTCAGGCGGGTTGGTGAAACACCAACCCGAGCTCGCCATGGTGGGTTGGCGGGTTAGCCCGCCAACCCGCCAGTTTTGTGTTTTTTTTTTTAAATTATTTTTAAAAAAAATATTTTCATATATATATTTTTTTAAATAATTTATATGTATCAATATTAATTGAAAGTATGATCTAAAATTGTCAAAATATTTATTTTTTTAACTTTATCACTATCCATATATAAATCTGTCACAAATAAAATAATAAAATAAAATATATATTTAAAGAAATGACTTGATAAGATAAAGTTAGCATAAATTAAGTATAATCTAAACTTTAATTTGGTTAAAACTCTAAAATTAATAAAGTGTAATATAAATAATAAAAATTATTTAAAAAAAAAAAGCGGGCTAAGCGGGCTAACCCGCCAACCCGACGGGTTAGCCCGCCGCGGGTTCGGGCTTGGCGGGTGCGGGTCAACCTAAATTCCCACCTCTACCTTTGGTGAACGTGCTAGTCCACAAAACAACTGGTCACTGTGACAAATATCTGTGTTCAATTTATTTATAATTCATTAATTATAACACTAACCAACATCTTTTGCCATAGAAACAAAAAAAGGCTCAAGACACATCACCTTAAGCAAGTGAAAATAGTTCATGCAAAAGCAACATTAGCTCAAGTGCTCAACATTTTATTGCTTTCCTCAAAATAAAATCCCTAACAAAAAGTGGCAAATGGTACATGATGGCCATGATGAAAGAGTAATGGCCAAGGGAGAACCATGCAGGTGGTTTTTTTCCTCAGGATGGCAGCTACAGTATGTTTAGCGAACTCGTCCGTAGGGATGGACTTGGATTTCTGGGGAAAATAAGCGCTCTCTCGGATGGCAGCTTCAAAAGGCTTGAATAACTTCCATTCAGGCATGCGGTTGTAGCTGCAGAATGTCCAATATTTGACTTTATAGCTCCAGGGACCACAGCCACAACAATTCCAAAATGGCTCAGTTCCAATATGTAAACCAAACCACATTTATATATCCAAAAAAACTAAATCAGATTTAAGTTACAGTTCAAAGCAGATTTATGTCACCAATACTTATGTCTCTAGTAGATTTAAGCAGCCATGAACATCAATTCTATGAAACACGTTTGAAGGACAAGCAAATTACCTGAGCGTATCCGTTAAAGCATGAATAGCAGCTTTTGAGGAAGCATAAGCACCAGACCATGGACCTGGGGCCATAGCAGTTACACTGCCAGTGTTTACAATCTTTCCCTGTTTCCTAACTGCCATATGAGGAGCACAGGCCTGAATCAACCTCAGGGTACCTGCATATGTGAGAGAAACATGGAACATGTGGTCTTTTATTGGCATTTGGCAATGACCAAATAATGCCCATTTGAAGAGTTAGTTTTAGTGCATAAAGATAAAAACAAGCTATCACTGAATGGATATTATTGTTAACTTGAGTTTTGACAATGCAAAACATTTTTCAAGAGTCTTTATTGTATCACAAGGAAAATTTGTCATTACTCAAATTACACTTGAGGTTTGAAATAAGCGTGAATAAGCTTGAAGAAAGTGTTGCCAACTTCTTAGAGACTATTTGCGCAACTTTCCTTCTAATCTCTTCTTCTAGTACGCTTCAAACATGTATTCCTACCAACATCCAAAATTCCATTACCCATGAATTACTAAAGCTACTGTGCCATCTGCTTCACAGTTATAACATCTTTGATCCATAAATGTCAATGCTACATAGCAAATTCGTAAATAAGCAACTCCATATGCTTGAATCGTTGGCCAACTTCCCCGTTCACATTTCAAACTTCTGCGAACAATAAATTAAACGCACATTGGTGGGGCCTGTGGAGTGTCGTCGAGCAAGTCCGGTGTGAATTCCTTTTCTGCCTCACCCCACCCATGTGAATCACTCCTCCGTGCAGGAGAGTTAATTTTGTATCAGTTTTTTTTTTTTATATTTATCAATTTTTATTTAAATTATTTCTATAGATACTTTTATAATAATAATTAAATAAAAATATAATTAAATAATTAAAAAATAATTAATATATTTTAAATAAATTAAATATATTTTATATTAAAAATTAAAAGAATATTTATCTATCTTTAAATTTTTATTGATAACAACATTATCTTAGAAGTTTACAAAATAGTGTCATATTGCATGCTTTACCAACGTTTGTTATAAATTGAACAATCCTCACTAAGATTGTTGAAGGTGAATTTTTCCCTCAAAGTTTTTTGGAAGGAGCAATTGGTATTAGAAACTTTTTATTGGCACGTTTGTTTTGAGTTGTCAATATTCACATATTCTTATTAGAGATCATGCCCAAAGTTATCTGAATATAAAACTAACTCTATCCTAACTTTTTTTTTATAATTTTTTAAAAAAAAAGTTAGACTCATTCACGATATAAAAATATAATAGAATTTTCCTTCTCCTTAGACGATACTAATATCGAGTAAGGCGAACCGTTTATTATCTTTAGATGTAAATTTAAATACTTAAAAATTAGAATTCCTCCTCAAATATCACAACTGAAATCATAACAAAGTAATACTCTCTAAATATCAAATACGTTTTAAATAATAATATATTTTATCTCTTTACTAATTAAACCCATAATGGGTCTCTATCCTAGAATTATCTTTGAGCAAAGTCCAAACTTTCCTTTATTTTACATGTGACATATCCATGAATAAGTATGGGCTTGTTGTGTAGGTTTAATCGTTAGGAACTTGTAACTGTGAGCAACATAGACTAGCCCAGGGTAATAGGGATGTATCAAAGCAACTTATGCTAAATTTAATGGATCGTGGTGGTTTGTTGTGGTTCCAGTCGTGGTATTTGGGGAGACATCCTAATTCTTGGGTGTTTAGGTTTACGCCTGAGAGTAATAGACGGCTCGTCCTGTCCGACATTAGTATCGCCTAAGAGGAAGGAAGACTTTGCCCTACCCTTCAATTGTGGGTGAATCCAACCCCTTTCTAAAAATTTTTGTACCAAAAAAAAATGGATCGTGGTGGCAAAGTCATTTTTTTACATGCTAGTTAAATTAAAATGTAATATAATTTTAAAAAACATAAAAATGTATAATTAATGATGAAAATATAACAAGTTAGCAAGCTAAATTACAAGTATGAGATATGGGATTCTAAATAAATCAAACCACATTATTTATAAGTTATAGATTATATAAATAACATAATTTTTTTTATAAATTTAACATCAAATAGATATATTTAGTAGTTAACATGAATGGAGGATGGTTTCTATTCACCTTGCCAGGTGACCTGACCGTCGTGAGACCCCTTTACATAAAATTTCAAGAGATCTTTCCCGCTCTCAAGCCAGGGGAATTCTTTGCTTGCATTAATGATACATTCACCAGTGATGAGGGACACATAGGACCATAGCCTATTCTCAAATCTACATTATTCTTAGATCACCTACTCATAATTTCCATCGACAATATCAAAAGCTATATTAGATTGTTATTTTGGATTATATCTTTAGAGGGTCAAATAATTATATGAAGTAGTTGGCTCATCAAACTTATTACGTACGTGGATGATACCATTATGCTCTCCCCTATCAAAATATAGATATTTTCTTCCTACAATTTGACTTGGTTTTATTTTATTTTTTTCTTTTGCACAATTTTTCGAGACTCTTTATTAAAAAAATCTTTTTTTTTTCAGATCAAAATTCAACAAAATATGTTCTAGTTGATTGTTTTAATATTTTTTTATTTTTAATAATAATACAATATGTAATAAAAATCAATTTTAACTATTAAATTTTCAAATAATAACATATTTAAGTTAATAATTAAAAAACTTAAAATCAGAACTATCTAAATTAGTTAAAGGGCGAGGAGTGCCCCGCATAAACTCGACTATAAGACCAGCTTGATACATTCCCTGCTCTGTAAACAACATACAGTTTAACGTTTGGGAATCCATTGCCATTAACATTTGGTAGCCACGCCATGAAAGCTCTCTCTGATTTCTTCTTTCATCTCTACGCAAAGACCATCGTCTTGTTGGTCTTCCTGCTGATAGAACTCATCACCCTCATTCGAAACCTAAAAACACACGCACCTCCGATTACCATCTCCCAGTACCTCCAACTCATTGAAGAGAATAACCCCACTGTTTGTTTCACCAGAACTCTGGACGTGGCCGACCAACTAGAGTGCAGGGTTTGCTTATCTGAGCTTCAAGAAGGCGACAAAGTTAGGAACTTGAAATGTAAACACACATTTCACAAGGAATGCTTGGACCGCTGGTTGCTTCAGTTTTGGGCCACTTGTCCTCTCTGTAGGAACAGAGTCCTACCAGGAGATGTCGTGACCGATTACCGACGGCTCCGGAATCAGGTGAATTATGATGACGACGATAATGATAATGATAATGAACACCACCCAATTATGTCTTACTTGTTTGCATTACGTGGTGCTATCACCTTGCAAAGATATCTCTGAGACAATTGTCTTCATGATGATACATTGTTTGATCTGTGAGTTTCTTTCTGGTTGTACAGAGGGAATTCATCACCTTTCCCTTCTGGGATTCCTTGGAAGATTAGTGATGTACCATCTGCTGTATGTATGAAGGTTATGGTAAAAGAAAAATTCAACCTTTTTACTGTTGTTCGTCTACCCGCATGTGACTCTATGATTTTATCGTTTGATTCAAATGTTTGTAGGGAATGGGCTGGATCTCTGGAAATTCTGGAAATATTGAAGTCTCTATCTGTCCAGTTCACGTTGAAAATATCTCAGCATAAGCAGATATTTGTAGACATATTACTCTACAGATTTTCATGGAGTTTAATTCTCACAGGAGTGAACTGGGTAACAACGAGGCATGACAGCAAGTTAGAGTTTCATTATCTACACTCTACAATGCAAATTTTTCGAACAGTAACATTGATTATTTGGTAGGTGGAGAAGTTAGAAGGTTTAATGGGTGAAAAGGTACAAAGCGTAGAAGCAATTTAAGGGCAACTTTGTTTTAATGTTTAGACCCCACAACTTCACACGAAGCCAGATTCACATGAAGGGAACAAGCTAGGTCAGCTGAACACAATAAAAGTGTTGATTAAGGAGCTGATAATAGTGAGAGAGCTTCTGAGGACGATAGGTCAACTGGATTTGCCGAACAACGCAACAAGTGGTCCTGAATGTTAAGTGAATCAACAAAGTTTAATGTAATGTTTCGCCAAATTTAAACAAAGATCGATATTAATAGAATGCCACTTGGCACACTCTTTCTTTTATTTGCACACTACTATCACTAGTTAGTGGCTTTTTATGGGTTATAGTTTTGCATAATCTCTTGTATGCTATATTTCACAGGAAGGGTTATGGGGAAACATAGCATTTCCAAAAATGCCGATCCATGTTGGTTTTCCAGCAAAATATTGGCAGAGAACATATCTGCGAGGCTTATCTTTATAGAATGGCTTTTGAGTCGCCATCACTAACGGCAGCTTCATTTTTTTGTTTAATGAAATGAACACAAGCACCGCTAAATATTTAATTTCTTAACATGCATCTCATGAACACCTGAATCAGAGTGATGGTTTATTAATTATGATGTCCTTTGAATCACTTTTGTGCGAAGTAAACGGCAAGTATTTCATTGAGATAAGACCTAACATGAAATGAGACAAGTCACGGTCATACGTAGGGCAGTGTCGTTTTGGTAAATGCTGGCACTATTGAATGAGATGGAATGAGAGGTAGATGACCAAATTCAATATCAAAAGATAAATAACTATAGACTAAAAAAGATAAAGACTAAAAGAAGAATAAATATAGATAATAAAAAGTAATGTTGTCAGAGTCACATATTTAAATAAATTAATTTTTATTCGTTTAGTGAGTATGTTGCATTGTCACTGTGTGCTAATTATATTGGCCCAAAGGGTAGGGACAACAAAATCCAGCTTACATGACTTTTACTCTATATTTGGATAGGAACAAAATTAATAAAAAAATATTATAAGGGAAAATTTTTAAAAAAATAATTTTTTTTATTATTTTAAGATTTTTTTCCTAGTATTTCCTCTCCTTATTTTTGTTATTTTCTCTCCATCCAAATATAACCTTAAGGTATAGCTTAAAATTATATTTAAAATCTGAAAAAATCTTAATTAAATATTTAATAAATATTGATTCGATCCAAATTTAATTAGTTTGGATCAGTTTTGAGACAGCTATAAATGTAGTCCCCATCACAAGTTGGGGCGAATAACACGGCCCATGAAAGCCGTCACATCCCTGCCCTCTGCAAGTTTCCACCGAATTCGGACACATAACTTTTATTTTCTTTTTCTTTTTTTGAAAAAAAAAATTTGGACAATTATATCATATCACTGCTTTTTTCTTCTATGCATGTCATTTTACTTGTAGTATATGTCAAATAATGGGCTTTGAAATGAACGTGCCAGGCAGCGATGGCAGATCATTGCTAAATTATTATGTTCCCTAATTGCTTTTGAGGGTTCATTAACTTTGGAGGACAGAATAATTGTAGTGGGGCATTGATATTGACAACGAAAAATAATAGGCAGATAAATTGTGAATTGTTCAAAAAATAAGTAACAATAATCCTAGTTGGATACATGTAATAGAATGGAATAAAAAAGGTTATTGACAAGTTTGTCAAGCTCACCACTCATAACGTGAACTTGAATCATAATTTTATGAAATTTATTGTTATCAATATATATAATTAAATAATTAAAATATAAAAAACAAATAATTTAATTTAGATATGTTTTAAATCTAAATAATTGAAATTAAATCCATAAGTACTCATAGTCTATCACATTCTATAAAAAAAAACTTATGAATCTTATATATAAAGTTATTAAATATAATTAAAGCTAACAAAAATAGCATGAGTATAAGATAAATCTCTAAACATAATGCTTTTGAAAGGGATTTATTTAGGACAAATCTCAAAAGGGACTAAAATGTCATTCTCTCTAAAAGAACATGGACTTGGGAACAAAGAAAGGGACAGTGTACAGCCACCGTTGAGTCCTACCTCCGCGGTGTAATAAAGCATAAGTGCTACTCAAGCAAAGCCTTTCTGGATAAGTAGGCCTGCCATGTGGTCCCATCGTATGTACTGCGAGCCCAAAACCGATAGTGTGGGCAGAAAACGGCCTCTCTATGACCCAAATTTTTTTTATCAAAAGGAGACTTTACCCTTCCTGCATTGCATAGGGCCAACTCCCTTTTAAAAAATTTTATACCAAAAAAACCAAGTTACCATTTTGAATTAGATGCAGTTCTGATAAACTTATTGTATTAAAAAAATCTACATATTGATATAATATAAGTCTACATACATTATTTTTTGGTTGAAAGAGATGAGAACACATATATAAATTATATTTATTCTGGAAAAAAATATCTTTATGAAAATTCCCCATATCTAATCCACTGGGAATGAACAAGGGCATCGATATTATTTTTTCCCTAAAAAGGCAAGATATGAATTATTTGATTGGCTCCGAAAATGTTGTCCTGCCCTACTAATGGTACGTCTTTCATCAATACCTTTACCAAACGATAGGCCCAACAGGGGCCACTTTCAAGCCCAATAGCCTAATGACCTTTGCAAAAGTGCAAAACAATCTAGCCAATAGAGACCAACGACCAACACCATATGGCTATAGCCGAGTCTTTTAAACATAATATTTTTATTTTAATAATATTTATATCTTAAAATATAATTAGTCTCTAACTATGTATATACTCTGGACCAACGAAATAAAAGACTTTTTATTCTTTTTTATTTCGTCCCTTTTTTTTTTTGTTGCATCGACGTGTATCCTTTTATATATTAAGCTTATTATTATGTAATTTTTAAAAATATTAATTAATCACCTCGTTTTTTCTTTGTTATTTTTCTCAAAATACTCCGGCATATCAGAAGGTAATTCTTGATCCATTCATCTTATTTGCCCTGATCTATTCTCCTTCATCTCTTCCTTCCATACTCAAAAAAGGAGAAGCCGAAAGCCGTTTTAAAAACAAAAATCAATTCGCGCATTCCAGTTCCTACAAATTTGTGGAGTCTCACTTGACTTCAGTTCTCTTCCACCGATCCAAACCTTCCGTTATTTCCATTTTGAATTCTGATGCGCTGGAGGGGAGTGGAATTGCAAGCTTCTTATGCGCTGAAGAACTTAAAGGCTGTTCTGGATGAGAACGAAGAACAGTTACGTTCGAGTGAAGACGACCCCGTAGACATCAAACAACTGGCAATTCCGAAGAAACGCGATTGTAAATTTGATTATATAACTGATGATTTAGAGGAAAACTCAGTTCTAACTACTAATATTGTGAATGTGAATGAGGTTGATGTGTCTTCAAAGGCGGAGAACACAAAGTTCCTTTAATAAATGGAAAAGAGAACAATGAATGAACAAATGGAGAAATGGGGATTAAAAGAGGAAAACAAAAAGTGAAGGAACTGTGTGTGAACGGGGAAGCATGAGGATCAAGCAGAGAAGAAGCTGGCAGAAGCAGCAACACCCAATTGGGATTTAGGCTCCAAAGCCCACTTGAGGACCTCCCTCTTGTGCTTCATCAGCCTCTCAGCCAAAACCGAAGCACCTTCCTCAATCCTCTCCCGCGATACGCCGACACCATCAACGCTCGCCTTCCTTAAAATGCTCACCCTCCTCTCGTACTCTTCTACAACCAACATCGCAATATCAGACATCCTTGCTTCTTCAACAAAACTGGATCAAATTTTTATTGTTTGTAGATGTTGCCTTTCCTTCCACCTTGAGCAGTAAACTCATTATCTGAAGGCATTTATAGAAAGCAACGTCTGCAGCTGCCCAGTCAGAGAAGTTTGGGATAAGCCTCCACCTTTTTTCGGCCCCTTTTGTATTTCTTTTCCCTGTAAAGTTGATGCCACGCGCATATGGGGTTGGTCCGCGTCCTGCTCGTAATCCTATGTGCCTCATACTATAGGCGCGTTCTAATTCAACCTTGGGCCCGTTTGGATAGGATTTTAAAAACGGGCTTATGAAAAAAAAGGGATTTTGAACAGATTATAGAAAATGGCTTTTGGAGAAGAGATTATGAAAAAAAAGTGGTTTTGAATAAATGAGTGTTTGGATAGTTATTTATAGAAGGGATTTTATTATTGGTAAATTACGAAAAAGGGTATGAGTATTAAATGAGGAGAGATAAGAGATAAGAGGAGAGAGGAGAGAGGGTGTAAGAAAGAAAATAGAGAAAAAGTAGGAGAGAGGAGAGAGGGTGTAAGAAAAAGTAGGAGAGAGGGTGTAAGAAAAAGTAGGGGTAATATAGTAATTAGTTAGTTCAAACGTGGTTTACTGTTTCAAAAGCTACTCTGACCAGCTTTTCTGAAACCTTGGTTTTAAACCAGAGTTTAGTCCAAAAGCCCGTTTGAACAAATATGACTGTTTGTTTTAAAATTTCTCCAAACCTAAGTTTTGAGCCAAACCTTGGTTTAAAACCAAGGTTTGGATTTTTCCAAACAGGCCCCTTATCTGACTGAACGTGATGAAAACTCTGGTGAGATTTACTACAACGATGCCCAAATATTTAAAGGCACTTCGGTACATGATGCAAATATTCTTGGAATATTTTAAGGTTTAAAAATAATCAGAATTCAAAAACTACTACTATCTAAAATTAGGTATTGAGTTGGGCGGGTGGTGCCCATTGAATGATGGAACCAGGGGGCATAGCAGCATACCACATGGCCTCGGCTCTGTTCACGTTCATTGTAAACGAGAGAACGCGGCGGGCAAGTATACCCGGTCCGCTGCTCTTTTATGTGTCTGTTTGGAAAAATCCAAACCTTGGTTTTAAACTAAGGTTTGGCTCAAAATCTAGGTTTGGAGAAATTTTAAAACAAACAGTCATATTTGTTCAAACGGGCTTTTAGACTAAACTCTGGTTTAAAACTAAGGTTTCAGAAAAGCTGGTCAGAGTAGCTTTTGGAACAGTAAATCACGTTTGAACTAACTAATTATTATATTACCCCTACTTTTTCTTACACCCTCTCTCCTACTTTTTCTTACACCCTCTCTCCTCTCTCCTACTTTTTCTCTATTTTCTTTCTTACACCCTCTCTCCTCTCTCCTCTTATCTCTTATCTCTCCTCATTTAATACTCATACCCTTTTTCGTAATTTACCAATAATAAAATCCCTTCTATAAATAACTATCCAAACACTCATTTATTCAAAACTACTTTTTTTTCATAATCTCTTCTCCAAAAGCCCTTTTCTATAATCTGTTCAAAAGCCCTTTTTTTTCATAAGCCCATTTTTAAAATCCTATCCAAACGGGCCCTATGTTATCATCACAAAGTCCTTCGCTTTGTATCGTAGTCGTCTATTTTCTAATTTATTCCACGTCATCGTAGGCCAGGCCCCCATCCTATTTTAATACTGCAACATTTTACATATGGGTAATCTGCTTCCGCGGTTCTAAGTCGGCGGTCGATTCTTTTATCTTCTTCCATTCGTCACGTTCTTCACAAGGATTTTCCTTTCTCGAGGTGAAATTGCAGTGTGCGGACATGATCTTAGAACTTCAAACTCATTTCCACTTCCCCGTGCTTCAAATATCTCATCCTATCGTCTCTTGTATTGTTATGGATTATGGATGTTGTTGTTACTATTAGGTTGGTCATGACACGCTCTCCAAAAATCATTGACGTTACCCCCAATTGTCTTTCTCCCTCTTCATCCGCTCTTTCCTCATCCCCCGTTGAAAATGATAAAGATCTTCCATTCATTTCAGTCTCACAAAATTCTGCGATTCTGCTCTGTTAAGAAGCCGTATGAAACTAACGGGAGTGTGATGCTTGAATGATTAAGGACCTTTTGGAAGACAAATTGAAATCTCTACAAATAAAAGGACGTGAAGAAGGCCACATTCTACTGGTTCCAGTCACCCGCGCCACCATAACCATTATTATTAGGCGGTCCATGGGATGGCATATGGGGCTTGTCAGTATCTCCCATGGGGCTGTGCCTTGTTTAGGGCTATGCTCATGGCCCGCTATACTCTGCCCAGTCCGCAAGAAAAATACCCTGTTCAACCCAATTTTTACTAGACAGGATCGGGCATCGGGCTGCAAAATACAACCTATGTATTTTTCGAGCTAGGCACCGGGCATAGGGGCTGCCTTGCCCTGCCCATGAGCACCCCTTCTTTTATTTTTTTTATTTTTTCTCTATCTTAAAAGGGAGAATATGATAGCTACTGGTGACTATAAGGTAATTTTAGAAATATAAATAGGTAAGTTGTATCTTTTAATATTTATAACTATACTAATTTTTTTTAACTTTATTAATTATCATATGATTACATTATAAATTATAATTATTTATTTTATTTTTTTAGATACTTTATCTTTGTCAATATTAGGGAGATTGGTACAAAGTTATAATTACAAACTACTTAGATTTCAACGCTTATTTTTTATATGCAATGGATCTCAAGATTTTAATTATTATCTTTGTTCTTTTATTCTTAGTAAATTATAGATATTATTTAACTCTTAAAGACACATGAATATAGTATTATTTTAGAAATTCATAATTACAAATTTTTTTCACATGAGTATGACATCACGCCTATGCCCAGCCCGCTCATGCCCTGCCCAAAATTGTTAGAGCTTTTACCAGACAGGGCTAGACATTTGTAGCCCATGTATTTTTTGGGTAAGGCACCTGGCAGGAAGCTGCCCTGCTCAGTCCTGCCCATGCACACCCCTAGCCTTGTTCGTAAGATATTTTATCAAGAAAACGCTTATTATGAATAGTCCGGATGATCCTTTACAACGCTTGCTTTATCGGATATACTTTGTGGTTTATCTTAATATATCGGCACATCACAATTGAAGTATTGAACACAGGATAACAATAAAACTAGCTGAATCATAGCAAGAAAATATCGATATCATGATTCTTTACAAGTATTCAAGAGACTCTTGTTTTTTTGCACTACTGGACGGAATAGAATTTCTGTCATGTACGTCAGCAAAAGTACACATATCTGTCTAATTTGAGGCGGCCGGGTCTAATCTCAATCATGTGATATATTCTCGTCAGCGATTAGATGACTCCACACTCATAGGAGGCGCTGTGTTTTCAGCTGCTGAACATGCTCCGGTGGCAGAGATGGGGAAGACCAATCAGACCCTGCCATCACCTCATCAACATCCTCAACCACATACTCCAATGATAACAAGCACAACAGTTAGATAATCAAGTTCATGTCAGAATCTTCAAACTGGGGGCAACAAGATGCTTCCCGCTATTTCTACAGGTACTAGTATGATAAAATTTTGGGTGCTTAATGAGCTAATTCTAAGTATCAGTTATGCATCGAGCTTGACCTATCAGTTATGTATTGAGCTTGACTAAGTTATTACAGTGTACCAATAATTAGTACCTAAGTGAGGCAATCGCACCTTTGTTAGCATCCTTTTTGCAAGTATATGATAATGTCGCTGCCATATCCTTTGTCCTACCATGGTAGCCACTAATACACTGTAAAATATCCCTATTACAGTAAAAAGTCCTAGAACAATCAATGCCATTATAAATAATAAGGGCAACCCCACTTCCCCGGCACCTCCCAAGCAGCCACCACATTCAGTAGCCATAGCTCCAGAACTCTCAAAGCATGCGGTGCAATCAGTCCACCCGGCAAACGACAATCTGCACAGACTCTGCAGAAACAAACAAAATCAACCTCACACTATCGTTCTGGATCATGAATTGGCAGCTCACATACGATACCTTCTTAGATGACACAGCATGATTTTATCTGTTTAGCATGTGGAAGGATGTATAGGTAAAAAATGCATTTTATGCTTTCTCTCTCCATGAGAAGGATGGCCTTCAATAAATAAATCTTACATATTGCTTTGAAAGCAAAATTTCTGGCACAAAAAGGACCAAAACCAATATAAAAACAATCATCATAGTGATGCTTTGGGTGGATGGCAAGAGTTTAATCATGTGACCAAACTATCAAATTTTCATAAATGAATAGGAATAGAGTAACTACCCAGGTTGACAGCAACAAAGACATAATTCTCGACAAGGCTGAGCCAAATCATTGAGAACCCTTCGATCATAACTAGTAATGAAGCACCCAGATAGGCCAAGCAAAGTAAAAAACAATAAAGCTCCTACATTTGACAGTACAAACATAAAAATTATAGCCAAAATAAGAATCTTCTATGTGGAAAAAGAAAACTCTGAAACCAAAAAATGCTAGACTTGTATAAGCATTGGATGACTACGTAAAATCTTAATATTTTACCGCATATATAATAAAAGCTAAGCTCACTATCAAAACCCCAGATAAGACGAAGCCAGTACTGCCGGTAACCATCTATTAGGTAAACCAAATAAGAAAGTGAAGTGACCTGCATACAATGGAAATAAGGTTTTGAATTATAAGTAGAAAAGGACAAGTAGCATCTATATGGCTAAGATAATGGGAAGAGCTCACTTACAAGCTGGACAGCCAGAAATATAAACAAAATGTCTCTGGTAACAAAGAATCGAAACTTCAAGGTTCGCCATTTCCTATCAGCCGCAACATGAACACGTAAATGATAAGGAGCCTTGCAGGTTGTGCATTGAGCAAATGCAAACCCTTCCTACAAAAAGATGAGGCAGCATCCATATCCGCTATGCATGAAGTAATATAAAGTGCACAGTACCATGTGTAGAACTATTAGCAGAAAACTGTAATCCAAAATAGATCATATTTTTCAGTTTTTTTCCATCATTTGGTAAAGGCAAAAACTCAGCCAAAGAGAAGAGGATTACTACAATGAATATCTCAGAGAAGTTGAAGTGAACCATAATATCCACATGGATTCATATGTTCTAGCATACAACAAATATGAGAAAAATAAAGTTTGCAAACAAGCCAAAGAACACAATTTACGTTAAGTAGAAGATCTAAAGGAGTGACCTTGCCAAAAAAAACAAAAACAGATTGCAACGCACAAAGACCAAACCGAAGTTCTATATACAAACTACTAAAATTAAATAGCAAGTAAGTCAAATATTTTCATGGTCAAATCTTTTCATCACAGATAATGGGATGACGCAAACAGAAGGAGAAGAAAACATCACTCCTCCAGAAATCCTAAACAAATGAGGGGAAGAAGGGAGAGATTTGGAATCAATGAAAAATCTATGAGATGAACAGATGAGAACATAAACAGGCTCTTGTTGAATCAATCAAGGGACAGCCCAGTACACAAAGCTCCAGTTATGTGTGGGGTCCAGGGAGGTCCTTGTTGAATCAATCAGATGAAGAAATAATTCACTGATCACCTGAAATGGCCTGTGATCAGCTCAGTTTCACAAATGCAATCACCATCCTCACATGCAATTATCATATATGAATCACATAATAACCAGACTAAGTTCACTAAACAGGTGTGGTTCCTTGCTGTGGCTACAGCATATCATGCTATGATATAGTTAAATCAAAAATTGATTAAGAGTCAGAGATTGCATTCCCACCTTAACTGCTCGCCAATGATCCAAACACTCTCTATGTACATATTTTGATGTGCCTTTGCACTTGCAAGGAGCTATGAAATCTCTACCTATGTGAAAGAGAGAAGACAAGATCCATGTTAATACACCCAATGCAGACATCAAAGGTTATGCACAGTTTTTGCAGCAAGTTAATATACAACTACAATATCCTTCCGAGAAACTCTATTAAATCCCTCAGTAATGATTGAGGCATCCACAACATCACAATGCCAAACTAGGAAATTGAAACAAAAACCAAAGAGACGAATGCCAAACTTCCATCAGTTTCAAGGCAAATTCGGCATTGAATTTGTTCACTGGGACCGGCCTCAAGGTCGATCTCGCTGGGATCAGTGATCGGGGGGGGGGGGGGGGGGGGAGAGACCAGCGGTGAAGTGTCTGAGTGATCCGCCATTAAAACACAAAAAAAAAACAAAGAAAAAGAAACTTTGGAGGGGAAAGGTAGAATTGAGATGTGAAATGGAGTTTAACCGAATCTGTCCCACTCTCCGTCCCTCCCTCGCTTAGTTAGCCTGTGAGTTTCAACGCTTCAGCACTAAGATGGTGGGATTAAACGATTGAATTAGTGAATTCCCCAAACTAACACCTGCCTTCTGAAAAATTAATTCGCCTTGAATTGGATATTGATTTACTGAAATAGTATTGTGTAATGTGTATTTAGACAAGTCGTCATTATTCATTTTAATAAAGTGACTACGTTTTTTACCCACTATATTTTCTACTAATTAATAGCTTTTTTTAATATCAGCCATCAATCATTATCGATCAACTTTATTCTTAAAATCTTATAATCAATTAAAAATAATTTAAAATTAATTTAATTCAATACTTTTAATTCTCACAATCAATGATCATATCTTAATGTTTAAAAGATCTTGAGCTTAAGTAATAATCTTGTTAATTGATGATATGATATTTTAAATTTTTAATCATAATAAATAATTATAAACAACTTTGATTTTTAAAAAATTTTGAACATATAATAGTAATTAATAAATAATTTTATTAATTAATTCTATGATATTTTAAATTGTTAATTTTAATGATAATTTATAATAATAAATAATTAATCAATTATATCATTTTTTTTATTTTTGAATAATTTACATGAATAAAAGATATGAAATATTTTTTGAATATTTTTTTTATATCACGATGTGTGACTTGATTGTTACTCTTGATTTTATCGTTAGAGAAGCGAATGAGTGTATCAACTTATTAATTATTGTCATTGTATTTACCAAAACCCTTCTTCATAATGTAAGCGCCAAACTCAAACAACTAAACTTAAGCATATCAAATTTGTTATCATTAAATCACAATGCTATTGGCGGATATTAACTAATCTACCAATTCATTTTAATTATATAAAAATTTCTATTGAAATGATCTCATTAAAGATCATTCTATTTGTTTCATCATAAAATTTGTAAAATATAATAACGAAATTAAAAGCGGAGAAAAGAAATGGAGGAAGGATCGAGGCATACAAATTCTAAATAAATTTAATGACCAGCAAAAATTAAGTTTTGGATCAATAAGCGTGCTGATAGTTTCACTGGCAACTGTGTAGGGCATATCTGATCTCTCTTTGCGAGGCCAATACTTACACTTGACTTGAGTTAAAGCAACTATGACCTTTTTTTTTTAAAAAAACGGTAGTGTCAAGACAAAAACCATATAAAATTCAGTACAACAAGATTAAATGGATGTTCAAAGTCAAAAAGTGTTGATGACTTTGAGGTGTTTTGTGAAGTCAAGAAAGTGTTCATGTACATATTTAAATAACAGTTTAAAAAAATTATAAAATTTTTTTAGATAAATTTTAGAAAAGAATTTTTAGAAAAAAAATTATTCTAAATGAATAAATGAGTGTTTAAATAATTATTATTAAAAATATTTTTATAATTAAAACATTATAAGAAAGAGTATGATTTTATAAAAATAGAAGAGAGGAGAGAATGCAGAGAAGAGAAATGAGATATGGTGAAATAGAGTGAAGAGAGAGGTGGAGAGGAGAGAGATGAAAGAAGATAAGAGAGAGAGTATAAAAAATAAGAATAAAATAATAATTAAATAGTTCGTAAACTATTTTATTATTGTAAAAACTAGTTTCAATAACTTATCTATTTAAATCATAATTTAATCTAAAAATATTTTTAGATAAATATAACTATTTATTTTAAAAAAAATTAAATCAAAATTTAGATCAAAGGGATTTTAAAATTTTAGTTTGAAAATTTTTAAATAGGTACTATGATTGTTTCTACGCGACTTAGTTTAGAATTTTTAAGATATTTAGTTTAGAATTTTTAAGATATTCTTTTAATTCTAAATATATATTATTTTTAATTAATTTACACTTACTATCATATGTTTCAATAAGAAAAGCTTAAAAATATTAAATTTATTATAAAATTCAAGTAATTTATAATATTGCTCTTGTGAATTTATACTCTATCTTATTATCCTTCTCTTGCCACTCTTATTAAATATGAGAGTATATGAAAAAGAATATTTAATATTTCTTAAAACTAGTAAAACTCATGGTTAAAAAGACAAGAAATTATAGAACGTTACTCCATAGAGGACCAGTTGAACTTGGAACTACTAAAGCTGGAAGGTGGGAAGGAATGAAAAGAAAACGACGGTGAAAACGGAAATAGGACCATAAATTTGTGACTTGCTTTGAATTAAACACTAGCCGCGCAATAATGTTAACCATGTGCTGATCTAATTATGCAATGGAAATCACAGATTCCAATTAAACATGTCCTAAATAGGTCTTCTTATCAACTGAATAAAAACTCGCTTGAAGTTAGCCCCCAACTTCGTACAGAACCATACAAACACGAGGCCTGATCCTGCTAATGGTTTACTTCTTCCTCTTCTTTGGCGGCTGCAATGCTTCCTCTTCCTCATCCTCCTCATCCTCCTCCTCATTCTCCTCTTCTTCAACTATTTCCTCTTCGTCTTCTTCGCCACCCTCATCCTCTTCGTCATCATCTTCTTCTTCATCGTCGTCATCGTCGTCTTGTTCATCACCGTCCTCTTCATCTTCTCCGTCCTCGCCATTCTCTTCTGGCCCACCACCTGCACCAGTTTCAGGAACCTTCTTTGGGTTGCTCTTATTGTTAGAATTGTTGCCATGTCCACCTCCATCTTCAGATGACAAGTCCTCTTCGCCCTCTCCGAATCCGCCATCTCCATCATCATCGTCGCCTCCATCTTCATCGCCATCCTCTTCCTCCGCATCAACTTGCTTCTCCTGGCTCTGGGTCTTACACTCTCCACCCATCCCCACCTTGTCTGTAGTTAGCAGCTGCAGAAGATCCTGCACCCATTTCATCAATATATATACTGTGCGAAGAAAAACTCATTGCGAGTTTGTATGTAAATCAATCACAGGGCATTAGTCTGAGTTTAAACACTCGCAACGCTTGTTATAGTTACGATTGATTCGATATGACATATGTTATTTGGCCCTGGATTAATAGAAATTTGTTTAAACTAGCCAAAGGAAATAGCAGAGAATCCCACTCCTACTTGTCCCTAAGAATTGGAACCACCAACCAATAAAAATAAGTGTGGGTTGAAACAATTAGAGCATAACTTTTCTTTGGGATGCGACTTGAGCACCAACTATTTTTAATTTTATTTGTCCGCGATGCTCTCCACAAGTGGCCGGATTCGACAGTAGACTCCACTATATTACAATGTCCCGCGCCTCACGGGATCAGATTCGCCACTCCTCATCCCTACGCTCCACTCCGGGGGAATAAAAAAATGTATATAATATTTTAAAAAAATAATAATTAAAGCACGAACACGAAAATGACAGGTTCGCTTTACGCTATGCAGCATATCCAAGGACCAAGGGAATAATCCCCCAGCGAACCCAATTCATTTTCTGGGCTTTTGACTTTTCCCCTCAGACACGACAAAAAGATATTTCTATCCTGAACCGGCCCCACAAACATGGCGTAATATCGGAAAACTTCAATCCTTAACGACAAAACCGCAGTTTTTGTCTCTCAATACTAGTTTTCAACACCCAAGGTGTGCACCTTAGCAAACCTGAACTCTCAACTACCGGCAACCCTTTTGGGAGCCCAGACGCTTGAGCAAGGCTTTTAGCCTTTAGGGGCAAGGGAGCACCAAATTCAGATATTCGCAGATCTGGCGGACCAATATACTTTAAGTTTGAAAATTTAGCTCTTATTTTTAAAATTATTTTGGCATTTTTTTTCTTAAAAATAAAACTATAAGAGCGATTGAGATTTTAAAAAGATTAAAGAAAAAAAATTGCCTAAATCTATACCGATGGTCTAGATTTATAGTTACTTGGGCAGAGAGTATAACATCCCCAAGAAAGGCAAAGTTGGTCAGTCGGGCGTACATTAGCAAGGACAAAAATATCAAAGCACACTACATGACTGCGACTAGGATACCTCTAGATCAAAGGAGAAAATTCAATTGGAAAGAACCATTTTAAAAAAGCTTAAAATAGCAGTAAATCAGGTTAGGGTGCGAGCCAGTGAGAATTTTACTTTGGGCCTTTAACGCTCTTAAGCTAGTTTTACAACCCACCTGTCTTTAGTTACACTCTTTTCAGTTTGGATCGACAGAAATAAATCACGTACCGGGACCAAAAGTTGGGTTTTGACGAGAGCTGAGACCAGCAAAGTCGCCACTGCTTCCACGGCGCAAGTTAGAGCGCCGTAATTAACCGTAACGGTAACCGAACCCTGATTAGCTTCCATTCTCTGCCACCAACAGTTACCTGCCGAATCTAGAACTATTATCGTCTCAATAAATATAAATAATATAAATATCTCACACAAAATGGGCTGACCACCGCCAGATCAGTCCTGAAACCAAGGACAGCCACTGATCTTGACCATTTTACTAATCTTATTTTTTTCCTTTTCTTCTAATTTCTAATTAAAAGCAAAAGACCATAAAACTCTAGTTAACAAAAAGAAAACCTCCTTTTTAAATATCATATCACTTGCAAGAATGAGGAATCGAAAATGAAATTCCCTTAAAAACTCAGAACAAGAAAAGAATGTGAAAAGGAAAACTTTTGAAGTGAAAAGTAAACTGGTAGCGTCGCCAGAAGTACCAGAACTTAAACAAATTCTGTATGAGAACTGAAAAACCTAAAGAAGCACCCATGTGAACGCAGAAACGGAGAGATCAGGAAAGAAGAGGACCAAAAAGCTTGAGTCAGAGTAAAGAAAGTGAAGAACGAAGCAAAAACTGAAATTGGAGAGAACTTTAGAAAGATAAGGTTGAAAAGGCGTACCAGGAGAGAAGATCTGAGGACCGATAAGCGGGATCTGGGTGTTCCGAGCTCTAAAACCTCACAATACAAGCAGTATAAGCCCCGTTCATTCTGGACCGTCCGATTCTGATCGTAGAAGCACAGAGCACCAAAATATAGAAATATCAGAGGTCACGCTTGAGCTGAGAGGGAGGGGGTGGAGGGGGAGAGAGAGAGCAGGAGAGAGATAATGGAGAGCTATTGCCCGTAATTTCTCAGCCAGGTATCGGGCAGGTTGGGCAGAGGGGTGGCAATGCAAACGGATCGCTTTGGGAGCTGCCCGAGTAGCAGGTAAGGGCAAGTGTGGGTTATTACTTAAAATCATTTTGGTCTCATTGTCAATAAGGACTAATTAGTAATTACATTTACCAGGGTCTTCACCCTAAAGTCAATTTTAATTTTAATTTTTTTAAATCTCAACATTCAAATTCAATGTCGTTTCGGCCCTTTAAGAAAAGGCCTCAGCTCTCACGTGCTTTGTTAGATATGACTTTTCGTAACCATGGTTACGCCACCCCGATTGTCTAACTTCAACTGCTCAGGAATCAGGATCCATGAACAAGAGTAGATGAGAATTGTAGCAAAAAAAAAAAAAAAAACAAAGAGTAGATGAGAAGCTTTGTTTTCTAGCGTTAAATTAACAAACAACATTATATCAAAAAAAAAAAATTAACAAACAACATGTGCTCGTCTCTATAACGAACTTTCTGTCAACTCTCCAGTTTTACAAGGCCACGTGTAGGTTTCTTATTCGCTAGGGCTATTTTTTCCCTTTTTCTTCTGTAATTCAGTTGAATTATGCAGTAATCCATATACATAACAGTCATTTAAAATTAATGAAATTCGTTGCTTGATGATTATATTTGTAGTCAAGCCGAAGAAGTTAAGTTGGTTATGAAATATTTATTCCAGGCATGATTAAGTCTGGAATTTGAATTTTCAGACAGGTTTGTTAATCTCAGCTACTTTAAGGTTGATTTTTTTTTTTGGGGGGGGGGTAAAATTAAGGTTGAAATTTTAATAACTCCGAATTAGCGCACGATTAATGGTTAGAAATAAAAAAGCTGTACGTGGTAATGTCAGGACTTGGGCCAAGATTGGTCATCCCATTGGGCTATCGAGAGGCCCATTTATAGTGGCCAACACAAGATCAACAATCAAGTGACGAAGCCCACTTGATGGGTTAAAGAGCGGAAAGAATAGGAAGAGGAGGGCAGATAAGATGTCCCCATCGATTCTAACGTACTTTATTAGGTTTGGTTGATTAATTTAAAGGAGTATATGAGGGGTAGGTATTATCCTCTCGGTAGTTGCGTGACGCTGTTCAAGGAACACAGCAGAGGGGTTTCTCATGGTGGTGGGGGGCAGCTGGCACCTATTCAGTATTCAGATTCTTTCTTTTCCGGTGTCATTTTTTCATGACATGATGATTCGATTTCGAGCGATCTTAAGTATGTTAATTACAGGATAATGCGGGCATAAATAGTATTTGTATATGTAAACAAAAACTGAGCCTTTCTATGATTTTTGTTCTTTTTATCCTTGCCCTCCCCAATCAGATGTTCGACTTTAGGTAGACTATGTGTTATTACTCACTATTTTAGGAATTGTGTCTGTCTTATTGGAATAGAAAATTATTATATATATATATATATATATATATATGTATGGGTTGGCATTTTCAGGATGTTTGGCTACTAGGCATCCCACTAATTTGGGTATAAAATGTGTAGTGGGAATAGGAAGAACCTCACTGACAATCGTATGTTAGGCGTGAATAGAACTCACCACTTACTGGTCATATTAATTAACACCAATGTCTTCTGATACGAAGAATAATTTAACCAACCAAAAAAAAAAAATGAAGACTTTGTATTATTCTAACCAAACCGAACTTTTGTAATGTCGATTATATTTTTGTTGCCAACATTGTTACTGTACGTTATTTTTTTCCCTATTATATTATTTGAACAAGAGTGCAGTTGAGGTTGATAACATTCATATTGGTCAAAGCGATAATCTGAATATAATTGTTTAATTTTAATTAATATTATACATGTTTTCTTTTTTATTTTATTTTCTAACTTGGGAATAGTCTTTAAAACTCAAGAATCCTGACTCCAGGGCTGCAAGCAGCACAACCAAAAGGCATCTTAATAATTAACCATTCTCAGAGAGTGACAACCCACATTAGAGGGCACTGGATAACACGGCAAAAAATAATTGAGTGCCTGTCACTTTGCCTGGCGTCTCGTTTGGCTTGGCATTCAATTATTATATTCACTAATTCTGGCCAATGATAAGATATATTCGACCGAGAATGTCAATGGGGCACACATCACTCCATCCTTTTAATTGTTGCTCTTATACACACCATAGACGCCAACATCTCATTTCCCACTCCTATCTATCTATCTATAAAATTATAACTAATATAATTTGGATTATTGATGACTCAATCGAACCTCACTACAGTCTCGGCTCGAAGCTGTTTCTCCCAAAGTACAGTTTTTCCTCTCATGTCGTTTTACGTAATGCCCTCATCCCTGCACATATAACCAGTACTTTTGTAAATATTGAGGATAGGGATCTGGATCCAATATTATATGATCGCCTAGATCCGGCTGCCACTCATTTCTTTTAGCATGATGGTTCAATTTCTTTTTGTTTACAAAAAAAATTTAAAAATTAATATTAACGCTTAAGGAAGCAATTATTTTTTTTTTACCAAACAAATTATCGTTAAAATTTAATATCGTTCAAATCTACAACCATGCGTTTAAGGATGCAAACTCATGTCACTTACAGTGCTTCTTAAAAATGCCCTCTGCCTCCTATTTTCTTATTAAATATTTATTATCTTTTTATTTAAGATATTATCATGTATTAAATATAAATATATTTTTTAATAAAAATTTAAATATTAATTTATTGTATTACGGGGATTACTTAAACTTAACTTGACATTTACATTTTTTTTTTAAAAAATAGAGATTTTAGGTTTTGAAAAATAAAAATGTTGACAAAGGTAGGGGAAAGCGAAGTGTG
This sequence comes from Leucaena leucocephala, assembly GCA_037074615.1. Lineage (NCBI taxonomy): Eukaryota > Viridiplantae > Streptophyta > Magnoliopsida > Fabales > Fabaceae > Leucaena > Leucaena leucocephala. The sequence continues at coordinate 17,278,202 of CM073534.1, read as the reverse complement.
AGGGAGGAAAAGGATGAGGCTGCCTAACTAGTACTGTCGGGTCGATCCAAATATGGTTAACAACTTGAAACCAAGACTAGTGCTAAGCAGATTCCACCCCTTCTTTTGTTACTTTTATTTTTTTGTTGGGCCAAATAAATAGCAAGAGATGATGTCACGTCCACAACCGTATGCAGAATATTTTCCAATATAAAATTGGAAAGATGGAATTATGAAGAAAGTGGGGCCGTAGGGGTAGTTGATGAGGAACCAAGGCGTGTGATCGTCATTCTCGTCCCGACGTTATCTGAAAGGCCACCGTCCCCTCTCTTATTCTTTATTTAAAATGTTCAGCGTCTTGGTTCTGCAAGCGCGGCGACAAACATAAATATACAACATTTTCACAATCTTCATTTTAAATAATGGCTTACTTTTGGATCCACCAAGTACTTCATTTGCATATGAGAGGCGATACTCTCTCTCTCTCTCTCTCTCTCCCTTTAAACCAAAGATTCGTTTTGTTCATCTTTTAGATCTACGCATGAATTTAAAAAATATTACTCAAGGCTGTGCGTGTAAATCTCAAAAGAATTAATGAAGGCTCTAACATTGTACATGCTCAATTATGGAATGGAACTAGACAGATAGTACTTACATCACGTTCTTCGTATCATATACTTGTTAAATTATTAAAAATAATATAATTTAATTAAAAATATAAAAAAATATATATATAAAAAAAAAGAGACATGAGAGAGGAGAGAGTATAGAGAAAAAAAATAGAAAAGAGATATGGCGAGAGAGTAGAGATAGTAGAGAGAAGAGAGGAGAGAGAGTATAAGAAAAAATAAGAATAAGATAGTAATTAGATAGTTTATAAACTCTTTTACTATTCTAAAAATTAATTTCAGTAATTTATTTAAAATTTTAATTTTAAACTATAATTTTATATAAAATTATTTTTAGATAAATATAATTAATTAATTAATTATTTTTTAAATTAATATTTTATAAAAAGAGTTTGTAAAACTTTAGTGCCAGATACACAATAAATGGAAAATAGAAAAACTCCATATTCCAAACGCTACCCTCGCGCATATCCATCCCGAACCCAATTACTTCTGGGTCCCTGTCTTATCTCTTCCAGTCGCCGGTGACCCACAAGTCTCCGACCACTGGACTTATCGGTATGTGACGTAATCCTATCGCTGAAAGGGGTGCGAACTATGCCCCCATCACCATAGCCACCTGGTGCGCAATATAATGGGTAGTGGAAATATGACGATGACTGCTACGCTTAGCTTATTGTGAATCCTTTGACTCTATCAGAATCACACGATGCCACGCAGAATATAAATACATCAATAAAATCATGTCTCCAAGTTCAATCCTGCATCTTCAATATACATAAATCGATTCAAACAGTGAGTCTTCTAATATAATATAATCGGTGGAATATCACAACGAAGTAGAGAATTAAATTAGAAGCCGGCGGGTCCCTTTCTTTCTTTCTTTTAAGCCGCCTTCTTCCTCTGTCGATCATGTTGGGAGCTTAGGGTCTTGCAAGGGATGGTGCTTCGGGGTCCAAGGAATTTAATTTCCTTGTGGTTTCGTTGGTTATCAAGTGACAAGTTGGCATGATGATTTGAGCGGGAAAAGCTTCTGAAAGTATCTTTTTAGTTCAAGGTACGGTTTTTATCCCCTCCTCTTCTCATTTCAGTCTCATTTAAAGGAATTGAATAGGAATCAAAATCTAATGACTTCCGATATGAAACTGATGCGTGGTCTTGAGGTACCTGCTTATGCAGTTTTTTGTTTTCTATCTAATATCTATGCTCACTGGTACTTTCGTCTTTTAAACTATCACAGGGGATTGAACTTTCTTTCCAATCCCAAAAATGTTATTTTTGTTGTTGAATGAAAGTAAACCCAGCTTTGAAATCGGTTTTCTAGGAGCTGTTAAGTGTAATTATGGTTGTTGTAATTAGCTAAGATATAGGAAGAAACTAAAGCATGAGTATATGTCTATATGCTATCTTTATACATTTAGCGTCGGGGTTTTCCTTCAAATGAAAGTTTCATTACCGATCATTCATTTAAAAATACAGATCCTCACGTCTCTCTCTTCAATGTATTTCAATCACTACTAAAATTGAAAGAATGAGACTTTTAGATTCTAAGCTCCAGGAAATTGATGTTTTCTACTCCTCATCTTACTCTAACGCTGGAACATCTAAGAAGACCAAGTTATTAGACTACTTTATCATCTCTTCCTTATTATTTCAAATCTCCATGGTAGCCAGGGCTAAAGAGCTGGGATAATGAGTCTTAGAAACTGAAATATTTAAGAAACTGTACCTTTACATTTGCTCTAGACTGCAAATAAACTGTATCCATAAAACACTTGAATTTTCCTTGCGTCATTGCTAATCAAATTGATCTGCTTTGCATAGTCTTTCCTTTGATTCCCTCCCAGAGATAATTGTTCTTTGTTTATCTTGAGCCATCCAATGATTTTTATTTGTATTAACATTAATTTCTGTTACGTACTGCATTGTTATATCATGATTATATCGGAAGTTTTTCCCCTAGTGTTTGACATTTTTGTGCCATCAAACCATGTCAGTCCATAAATGTAAATGGGAAGTTGATTCTATTAGTTTTGATTTTGCTTTTTCATTATTTCTTTTCTTACTCTTTTAAGTTAGACTAACTTTTGATCAATGATTAACTGCAATGCATTTTCTTTATTCTTCACAGCAGTTTCTTGTAAACACACTTGGGTGTCTAATGCTGATTGAAATTCTGCATTAATTAGTCCAAAGAGCATGAATTCGACATCCACACAGTTTGTTTCCACAAGAAGGATGGGTGTATATGATCCTATCCACCAGATTAGCATGTGGGAAGAAAACTTCAAAAGTAATTGTAATTTAAGTGCATCTGTGCCCTTAATTGGTGAGCCAGATGTGAAGTTGGATAATCAGGTGCAACTTTACAAAATTTGTGCTTATTTTGGCAAATTAAATGCTTGTTCTGTCTGCTAAGAAAATTAATTTCTGTTGGATAATAGTCAGAGGATTCTTCTCATGGAATGCTTGGAGTTCCAAAGAATTATGACCAAGAAGCTAGCAAGTCTATTGAAAAGGTAAAAGCATGTAATGCTAAGGCTATTTGCTTGTTAGCTTATCTGCAGTATATCGTTCAATCTGATGTTTTCAATATAACATCATAAACATGCAGATACAGAGACGCCTTGCACAAAATCGAGAGGCTGCTCGTAAGAGTCGTCTGCGGAAAAAGGTTTGGAACGTTCTTGAATTGAAGATGTGTGATAAATATAAAAGGTTTTATGACATTTGCATAAATTAAATATGTTTTCTGGTATTTCCTTTCAGGCTTATGTTCAGCAATTAGAGTCAAGTCGCATGAAGCTGATCAAGTTAGAGCAAGAGCTGGACCGTGCAAGACAGCAGGTACTGAGAAGAACATCATTCAGAACTATGCTTTCTATAGATCAACACCTGTTTTTTTCCTCTCTTTCTCTTTTAATTTTTTAGGAAACAAAAACTGCAGGGATCTTTTATAGGTTGTGGATTGGATACTGATAATTTGGCATTTGCTGGTCCTGTAAATTCAGGTTTGTTATTTTGTTGCTAAATGTTAATTAGTCATTGTTCTTGATTTTTGTCATATCTTGATAGCTGAGGCAATACTCTTGTTTTTATAACTTCAGTTTTGTTCTGTGAGTAAATCACTTGCATGCAAAGCCATCATCTAAAATCTTGCATTCTAAATCGAGTGGAAGTAACAACTGTGCAGGCATTGCAACCTTTGAGATGGAGTATGGGCACTGGGTAGAAAAACAAAATAAACAAATTTGTGAGCTGAGAACCGCTTTAAATGCTCATATCAGCGACATAGAGCTCAGAATACTTGTAGATGGGATAATGAATCACTATTCTGACCTTTTCCGTCTGAAATCAGCAGCCGCAAAAGTCGATGTTTTCTATGTTTTGTTTGGAATGTGGAAAACAACAGCTGAACGGTTTTTCTTGTGGATTGGAGGATTCCGCCCATCCGAGCTTCTCAAGGTGATTGCTTCATATCGAGTGAATGAAATAATCTAGGATTTTGTAGTGTCTTCATTCGCTGGGCTACTTGATTCAAATGTGATAACTTCTGTTGTCAGATTAACTTTGTAACAAATGATGTATGTTGAGAAATTTATTTTTAACTGCAGGTTCTTGTCCCTTTGATCGAACCTTTGACAGAACAACAACGAATGGATGTTTATAACCTTGGACAATCATGCCAGCAAGCAGAAGATGCCCTTTCACAAGGCAGGGACAGACTTCAGCAAATACTTGTTGAAACTGTCGCCGCCGGACAACTGGTCGACGGAACCTACATTCCTCAGATGGCTACTGCGGTGGAGAAGTTGGAAGCTTTGGTGAGCTTTGTGAACCAGGTAATGAACTTTCACTTTCTTCACACTCTTTCGTTCCTTTTCAATGAATGCGATGTTCCAAGAACACCTCAAAGAAAAAAGTGTCCTTTTCCAACATGCATTTGAGCGTCTTTACCTACCTGTAGGTATAAAAGAAGTGATGATCCGTATTCTCACATCATCCATGAGAATACACTGAAAGTTTACCTACAATCTTAAATGTCAGTTTAGGCCTCTACTGGTGTTTTCATTCCAATTCCATCACACACAGACAAATACGATAATTACTTTATGAAAAGCTGTGTCTTGGGTTTTAGCAAACTTAACCAAGCTTATATGTGAAACAGGCCGATCATCTTCGGCAGGAAACTCTGCAACAAATGTTTCGAATCCTTACAATTCGTCAAGCAGCTCGGTGCTTGCTTGCTCTAGGGGAATACTTCCAACGCTTGCGGGCTTTGAGCTCTCTTTGGGCAAATCGTCCTTCTGAACCACCTGCTTAGTCTTGCAACACAGAACAAACTTGTGACGTGAAACAGAGACAAGTGTGTGGCCGGCGACTCCTACAACAAAAACAGGTGTCTTCTCCAAGACCTGAAAGCATGTGCCACGCGTAATGCAGGACGCCCCAATTTTTCCAGCTATCTTAGTGCTATGGAGAAGTTGTAAATATGATCATCATATACATAGGAGTATGTAAATAAATTAATGGTGGAAGCTAGGCGATGCTGTCTAGATGAAACATCTAGACCATGTAACGAGTTTTCATGGAAATTGGCAATGCAGATGTAATGTTTATGAAGATGTGATGTTTGTTTCCGAATAAATCGATGCTTCATGGACAATTATTTTCTATCTATTAGCTCTTAACAATAACTTATGTATGAGCATGAAGAGACCGTTGGGCAAGCAACATTAGCTGTGCAAAGGTTGAATATAGATACGATGTCTAGTCAACAGCTTTTTAATTATATAGATTATCTGTCCTGAATCTGGTCAAAAAATTACTTAATAACCGATGCACTGTGTAATTCACCCTTGAAAAGACACAATCTCTCTCGCAGCGAAACGTGTGATATCCCCTGTTCTAAAGGAGAAAAAACAGGGAAAGAAAAATCACATTTTTGAACAAGATGTCAATTCGAGGAACAACCACTTATTAATCAGTCTGCACAAGAAAGTTTGCATCTCTGTACATGATTTTCTAGTTGAATACCATAACCCCAGGTTGAAATTGAATTTATGACACCACTAAACATTCACTACTGAGAATCTATGGATCCATATGAGAAAGAAATTCACTTTGTACGGGGTTGGGCATTGCATTGTTATTCAAAGGGATATAAGTGATATATATATTGACTGGGCAAGTGCTCTTCCACGAGTTCATAGGATACATGGTTATCTCAGCTCCTAGCAGATTCTCACAGGTTTGAAATAGCATAGTCCAAGGCATCCACAACAAAATCTGCGTATCATTAAGAAACCGGTGAATGAAATAACATTGTTTTCTCAGAAGACTTGAACAATAAATAAAGATAGCGGAGAAAGAACAAAACCTGCGTCATCTTTGGTGAAACACATCGGTGGCTTGATCCTAAAAACATTTCCGTGCAATCCTCCTTTGCCAACTAAAACACCAAGCTCTTCACAATTCAAAAGCAAGCAGGTGGTTAGCACGTTTAGAAGACATTTCGAGGAACGCTTTATGTATATAATTGTTTGGGTTGGCCAGTATATTTTGGTACCTCTGAGTTTTTCAAATAAAACTGCAGTTTCGGCCTTTGCAGGTGTCTTCTCTTTTCGATCAGTAACAAGTTCTATCCCCACCATCAAACCTCTTCCCCTCACATCTCCAATGACTGCCGCAAAATATAATAATTGAGAATATACAACCATATAATTTAAGCAAAATGAGAAACATTCACATGTACAACACATAAAATGCGGATGCAAACTGACAATCAGAGAGCAGGCCATGGACTAGGCTCCAACAACTAAGGCCCCTCGTGCCAAAGTTTATGCCTCTATTCAACCAAGCATATAAAAGAAAAGTAGAGTCCAAAAAGATGAAAGAAAAATTTCAGGGACGTTAAATTCAATATTACATACTTTCATGTCGATGCATAAGAGACCTCAAACGCTCAAGCAAGTGAGAACCCACAACATCACAATGAGATTGACGCTTTTCCTTATCAAGAACCTGAAGCACTGCAACTCCACCAGCAGAACATACAGGGTTGCCACCAAAAGTATTAAATTGAATCTTTTGGGTCATTACACTTGCAATTTCTGTAGTTGTAACTACGGCTCCTAATGGCAAACCGTTGCCAATACCCTGATAAGTGTGAGCATGAGATACAAGACTGACTGGGCAAGATAAGGAAGCCACTTCACCTAAATCCATTTAATGAAAAAAATAGCATAAAGGGAACATAAAAGGGAAATGTCCAAAACAATCAAATGAAAAACCTAAAATTATGATAAATAATACAAATAATTAATATCGTGACAGACAAATGATAGTTCAAGTGCAGGATTAAAGTGCCCAGATTTTCAAGGCACTAGTAAATAATGAGATGATGGTCTAGACCTTTGCCATGGTAACAATATCAGGAATGACACCCTGAGTCTCAAATCCCCAATAATGGCTTCCCGTTCGTCCAAATCCCGTCTGCACTTCATCAGCAATGCAGACACCACCTGCCTTGTGGATAATGTCATATACTAGTTTTAAGTACCCAGGCGCCAGTTCAACTGCTCCTCCAACTCCCTATATGTCGTGATAAAATGTCAACAGAAAAACCAGACCAAGAGCATCCTTGAATATAAATTTGAGCACTAGATGTGGTAAATTATATGAACCTGTATTGTTTCAGCTATAAACCCGGCAACGTTTCCTGAAGTGCCGTAGTCAATGTGATCCTGTACTTCTTTGGCATAATAACTAGCATCTGAGCCAAAGACTCCACGATACGGATCTGGGTTCATAACGTGATGAATCTCACCCTTAAAATGTCAAAAGTCTTGATAAGCATAACTGGCATACCACCTCTTTAATGTAAAAATACTGTGCTCACAACGGTATGTTTTCAACTAAACTAGCATGCAATCTGGGTAAATTTCTTTCCACTGCTGGTCTGTTTTGCCTTAGAAACCAAATAGACGAAAAGAAAAAAGAAATTCAAGCCTTATCATTTTGATAATCACGCTGTAACTTTGGTTCCTGAACTTGACAGGGTAAACTTCATGACCTCAAAAAAGTTAAAAAGAAAAAAGAATGATAATTATATTGCCATGGATAGTGGTATTTGCATGCAGCTGATAGGTCAGAATGAATGTTGACAGTGCCAGGTAAAATTAATCAACCATTAAAGATCATGTGACCTATTGTATAGACATACCTCTGGTATTGGATATTTCCACGTGTTCAAAGCAGTCAGCCCAATTGTGCTAGAACAGCCTCCATGATATGCATTCCTCAAAGAAATCATACCAAGATTACCAGTGTATAAACGGGCCATCAACATTGCCAATTCATTTGCTTCTGAACCAGAATTTACAAAATAAACAACCTGAAATCCAAAGTTGTTTACTGGATACTTATGTTCCACATGTCAATATCATGAAGAAAACTAAAAAATATTGAACATAGTGTCAGCAATAGGTGCCTTAGAAGAAAGACTCCTCTTCGTCCCTTCATTTCATTCATTAAAATCTAACTAGATGCCATGGAGAAATAAAGCAAATGAAGTAGAGAAATTGTTGTTATTTTAAAAGCAAACTTATATCAGACCATAGCGCGAGAATTAGAGACATTTCAAAAAGGTTGGGAATTATAGAATCATACCGGTGTCAGAATATGTATTTAAGCACAACTAAGAAGAGAAAGTTGACCTTAAGGTTTCCGGGCATTTTTGATGCCAGTGCCTCGGCAAAATAGATATTGCATGGTGTAGATATATAGTGGTAGCATGCTGCAGAAGTTGGCTCTGCTCCATGATAGCATTCAATACTTCAGGATGGCAATGCCCACAAGAAACCGTAACTATTCCAGCAAAAGCAGCAAGATAACGCCTGCCACTCTCATCAAATAGATATTGCATTTTGCCTTCCACTATGTTGAGCTGTTAGTACAGTTAAAGTTTGAATTAGATGTACAGCGCTTATAGAAAACAGGGAAAGAAGTATCACCAAATGTGCAAAGTTCACATATTATAAACTTGATATGTGGAGGGACCTGGACCATTCATATCTTAATAAGCAGTGACAAGATATAATAATAGTTCTGGTCATGATAAACCACACAATACAAAATGGGAGGAAATTATATCAGGGTGTCAGGAGATCAGATCCCAAACCGAGAAAGGTTATGGGATGTAGCAGAATAGATCATTGTAGAAACGGGATTCACAGAAATTTTTTCAAAAAAGTGCATTGAATGGCAAAAAGCTACTGAGAACTTGCACGAGTAAAGAGTATGCAAGAACGTCAGACCCGATATTGACATTGCTCAATCTATCAGCTCATTTTGATTGTCCCTCTGAAGCCAAGCTAATAAACCCAAAGCTAACATATAAAAGGAAACAGACAGCCAAACCCCTCTCTCAACGAAAAAGAGAATAAAGTAAATGTTTTGCTGGAATGAGTTAAACTTCTCTGCTTTAGTCCATTCATTGCACGGTTGCGCCCAAATTTTAAAAAAACAAGTCCCGATCACCTGTGGTTTCATTAGTTATCAATTACAAGTTATCAGATTAGCATCTCATTCATCCAAAGCGTCGACTTTCATCTATACAATACGTACGAGTCAAGAGCAGATACAATTTAGAAGAGATATCTAAACAAACCACGTATAGTTTAAATCAAGAACAAAAGCTGTGTAAGTGAAAAACTGACATGCATGATGAAACGAAAGTTACAACAAAATCAAGAAAGGAATAAAAAAATGTTGAGGGAAAAAGATCCCAACCCAAAGAAATGCATGCACACACAAATTCAGAGCAGAACAGAGAAGATAATACTTTTGATTGCTCATTATTGGATTTAGCCGAAGTAGAAAAAGATAAAAAAGGGGGGAAATAGACAAGGCTTGATTTGTTCGGGAGACTTGCAGGTTTCTGATAGTAGTGGAATAAGGAAGGACCCAGGAACTTCTTGCGTTTGGCGAAAACCTCATCGGCCAATGGACCTTTGTATGGCTGAGGATGATAATCAAATGGTGGAAGCTGAGGCAAGCGAACATCATGGGTGGCAGTGACGGAAGTAGTGAAACGAGAAGAAGAAGCTGCAGAGAAAGCACCGCAGAGAGAGAGGTCGGACCTGGACTTGGATTTTGATATGGCTTGCTTCAGTAGCCTTTGCAGAGGCATGGCCATACGGATCAGATTCTTGAATCAGCGATTCAGGGAGAGGACACGAGACAGATTCAGCGGTAGGACATGAGTGAATCGGGGGACGTGAGTGTGCTCATGAACACGCGGGGAGGTGGAGTGTTTTTTTCTGTGTTGTGTGTGTTTTTGTTTTGGTGGGTTGGGGGGGGGGGGGGGGGGGGAGGAGAGGTGTTGTTGGTGTAGCGCAATTTGTTTCCCATACAAAATTAGTATGTAAAATTAATGGTTTGAATTATCATTACATTCCAGCAAAAAAAATATAATTGTACGAAATTATATATATATTCCCCCTCCTCCTCCATTAATTTTTTTTTGTTACCAATATATTAAAAATATTTAAAAAATACTATTTAAATTTTAAATTTTAAAATTAATAATTATTTTTATACCTTTTAAACTATTTACTATCCTCGTGAAATAAACAATAATATATTTTTGTAAGAATTCTTAATTTAAAATTTTAAAATTTAAGAAATATTTTGTTTTAGAATTTTTTTCAATAAATTATTAGTTTCCATGGGCAGCTGAAAACTTCGAATTAAAGAAAAGAATCCCAGTAATAGTTCTCTGGCACATGCGTACAAGTTACCTGATAAAGGGTATTATAATGAGGTAATGAAGACAAAATGAGAAGATACCATGAGATAGATATTACGGGATCCAGCTATACTTGGAATTTTATATATATATATAAACAGAGTGTTTTCTCTGGGGTTTGCTGAAGAATGATGGAGTAGGTATATTGTCTATTTTAAAAAAATAATAATAAATTACATATAGATTTGGCCAAGACACTACTAGTAATAAACTAAAACCAAATCACTTGCTACCCTTTTGAGGATTACGCATTAAAAAAGGCGTGTTGCTAAATATAACTAAACGTATGTTTAATGTGGCACAAAATATAAAAAATCAAAGGCGTATTAATGAATAGTACATGGTTTCTTAAAATGTTCACATTTGAATCAAGTTTTCATATTTATTCGTGATTAAGCTACCCTGTTAAATGCTAATAAGGTAGACATGGAAAAATATATTTATATTGAATGGATGGAATATTAATAATTGGTCAACCAGCCCTATCCTATCCACCGCCTCTTCTAATAATGCAACTTGGAAACAAATTCAAATCATAAATGATTGATTAAGTTGGTGAATCCGATGATTCTACGGGGGCCTGTATAATTTTGTTGATTTGTTTTTTTAAAAAAAAGCACTTATACTATATATAAACAGTAATAATTTTTTAATTGGTTTTATAACAATAACGATGGGGATTACCATACTATCTTGTGTCTTAGCTGGTTTCTCTTAGCTATATGTTTTTCTGAAATTCGACGAGGATTATATAAACAGTTCTCTCATCTCATGTATGGTATATTGTCCATTCAAAAGAGTGATGAGAGTTATACGTATGGAGTCTTTCATATAATGAGGCATGTCGACGATGCTTTAAGAAAATGATGTAGCAGCATTTGATGCCAATACTTGGTGGACCCCCATCACCAACTCTGGGCCACATCTTGCGACGAATCATCGATGATTTATGTGATTGATCTTATCTCGTAGTCGGACCATATTCCCAAAGTAAGCATATAGAATTTTATTTATTAGGTGTGTGAACTGGACTTGACCTTTTCCCTCTCATTCCCCTCCCTCCTGCATCCCACCAATGTTCTTCCATTATTATACTTTATTTTATTTTTAATAAATAATTTTATAAACTTTTTATAAGCGTTGTCTGAACTTTAATGTTATACAGTTAAGGATTAATGTCAAATTTAACTAAAATTTTTTATATAAATAAAAATTCCTTTGCTTCAACTATTATGCATATTCTCTCTCAAAATGAACCCCTTTATACTAACGAGATTGAATGTAGAAGGATGGATACCTATGCTTTCAAAAAAGAGTGAGCTTCTTTATGGTGTGCACTTGCACCTTTTATTTTCATTTCAATTGCCAATTAGTATATTATCTATATTCTTATTCATTATTCCCACCGTGCAGTTCTCCTTTACCTCTTATTTAATTATTTATCCATCCTTGTTTGGAATGCTCATGTTGCCACGTTCTTTCTTAGCTGTATATTCCTCCCGATGTTCGCCATTGCATGTTCTGAGAATCCGTGTTGATTGCTGGAGGAACCTTTTTCTTCATAGGAAATCTCATATTTCTTTTGTCAGACACTTTTATCAATGTAGTTAGATTCCTATGTTTCTACCATTTTGCGACAATTAGGCCCCACGAATGAATATTCTCACGAGGAGAGAATACACACGGTCACATTTACACACAAAACTTACACTGAATCTCACATGCTTTTCATATAAGGGCCATTTTGCGACAATTAGACCCCACGAATGAATATTCTCACGAGTTGAGAATACATACGGTCACATTTACACACAAAACTTACACTGAATCTCACATGCTTTTCATATAAGGGGGAAAAGTGGCATGTTGTTTATTCCTAGCTCACAATTGCACCAACCATTAACAGAGTGGCCATACAGAAGTTGAACAGGGATCGATCTCAATGAAATTTTCTAAAAGCCTGCAGGAAAACCACCCTTTCTTGGGTCGCTCACTGCCACTAGCTTCCCAATATCATTATCTTTTCTGTACCGCTCAGCTTCTTGAACAATAAACTGGCAAATGGTCCCTCCTGAGAGGCCTTGTAGGACATGGCCCTTCTTTTTAAGGGCTGCCCTTATGTCAGCAGAAAGTTCTATGTGGTCACCGCTCACTGTAGTCCAGTTCTCATAACTAACCACGTTAGGTATCAACTGTTCACATCACATCATTAGTTTCTCGAGTAATAAATAACATGGTTGTATAAAGAGTTACAAGAAAGAGACAAATAAGCGATCTGCAAAGGTGAAGGAGCTTTGATGTACCTGATGATAAATCCTTGGAGACATTACAGAATGAAAAGGATCCATTCCTCTGACAAAATGATTCAGAAGAACTTCTGCAGTTCCAGCAATGATCATAGCTCCTCCACTGGCACCTACTACAGCTTTCAGCTTCCCATCCTGTATGAATCATCGGTTTCTTTGACAACATGGAACATGACATGCATCTCAAATTCAGAAAATTTTTAGCAGAAGGGATACCTTAAGGACTATAGTTGGAGACATGGATGATAAGGGTCGTTTTCCTGGCACAATAAAATTGGCGGGAGCTGGCGGTGGAACATTGTTCGAAACATTTGCAGGCACGGAGAAATCATCCATCTCATTGTTCAACACTATTCCTGTACTTGGTGAAAGCATTCCTGCTCCAAAATAAGCATTTATGGTGACAGTCATAGAAACAGCATTTCGCTCCTGATCTATGATGCTTACATGACTGGTACCATGATCTTTGATCTGATTCCACCTTTAGGAGTAAACAAAAAAAAAAAAGACAGCGTTGTCAACATCAACAAGTAGAAGTATTGTTGAGATTCCCTGCTGTTTGAATCTGTATTGGCCTCCAAAACACAAATAAAAATATTTACGGTTCTGCATAGTAATGATTAATTGATTGTAAATGGTTTTGCAGCATGTTTAAGCATCTGCCCCAAAAGCTGAGAATAATTACTCATTTAGACTAGTATGCGCCACAAAAGAAACATTATGTCGGTAATTTCTATGATTAAAAAGAGCATCTAAATCTTTACAATTCAACATTATATCTCATAGGAAGTTATCTCTTGTCAATTTTGCAGCTTACCTTCCACCATAATGACTGGGACCAAAAGTCCTATTGTCGTTGATGTCTTTCTTCAACTCCTTAGCGAACTTAGGAGAAAGCATGTCTGAAATAACTGCCGTTATATTTACAAAATCCGGATCGCCAAGATTCATTCTCACAGCAAATACATGTTTCAAAGCTTCAATTTCTCGATGGATACCAAGGGAACCTAAAAAACCAGAAGGCGCTTCATATTGAGCTAGAATGTTCAGCATCTGTAGCAGTACATGAGATGTGAGTAAAGCATTTGCAAATTATGAAAATCATAATGGTCACTAGCAACGTGATAGAGCTAGAAAATTTATTAAAACCTAATAAGGTTTTGGCCACCAGAATCAATAAGAAACCTTTTGAAACATTGATTCGGTTCCTTTTTGTCATTTAATAGTAAAAACCTCAGAATTTCCGCTCATTTATTGTTGCAGTACAATTTTCCTGTTCTGGTTGTTGTTCCCTTCAGCAAGTTATATCACAATTCAAAGAAGATATACGTACAAGTATCACTGCAGGGCCACCCGAGGGAGGAGGCATGCCGAGGATCTTTAGTCCAAGAACGTCTGCAGCTAATGGTTCTTTCTGTTTAACACTATATTTTTGCAAGTCTCTCATGGTCAAAACACCTCCAGCCTTCTTAACATCTCTGACTAAATTAAGGCCAATGGTTCCATTATAGAAAGCTTGTGGACCAGATTCAGATATTGTTCTTAATGTTTCTGCTAGCTTTTCATTACGGCATATGTCACCAATCCTCAAGAGTTTTCCTTTTGATGTGAAGATAGCGCGGAGTCCTGGGTCATGTAATATGAATGATTCTGTTCTAACCATTTGCATGTTGAGGTACGGGGATATCTTAAAACCTTGACGAGCAAGAACCTCTGCTGGCTGCACAAGCCTCTTCCATGGCAGCTTCCCATGTTGTTTCCACACTTTGTAAAGGCCTGCAAGTTCTCCAGGGACTGCCACAGACAGCCCACCTCTCTCCTTCAGAGTAGAATTGCCAACATACATATTCTGAAAAATGAAAAATTAATCAAGACTCATTTTGAGGGATTCGCCAATTACTTATGAGAGTTTAAGATCAGCCTACAGAGTACTCTATACGGTTCATTGTCATGAGTCTCACGTGGAATTCTACAATAAGTATCAATTCAATGTAATCATCTTTTGACTGGAAGCTTATGAATAAGTACGATGACGTCGTTTGTACTTTGTATATTAAAAGTTCTTTCTGGGTTTTCGAAGATCCGATTGTAAAATTGAAGGTATGACTTTGTTTTAATTTTGAAAGTAAACTCGAAGGCAATCGACAGCAAAAACGAGAGCTGACCTGAGAAGCAAGGGAAGGAGCAGTTTCTCGCATGTCGAAGGCCTTTGCTTGGCCATTAGCTAACCTGAGAACCAGGAAGGCTCCACCACCAAGGCCACTCGACGCCGGACTGACAACCCCCAAACAAAGAGCAGCGGCGACGGCGGCGTCAACGGCATGTCCTCCTTCACGGAGAACGTCGGACCCGATTCTCGAACATCGACGATCATCCGTCGCAACAGCGCCATGAGGCACTTCGATTACCTCTTGTCTCTGTTTTTTGTGCCCAGTTGAAGCATTCAGACTCGAAGCAGAGGACAAATTTGAGATAAGCAGGAATGTTGTGGCAATGGCAGCCCATAGCATTACAACTGCATATCATAAGGAAAATTAATGATGACATCGAGCCTTCCAAAGCCTACTCTTAAATTCTTTATTACTTTTTGGAAACTTAACATCCTACGACGAATATAACGTAGTAGAAGGTTTTCAGAATTTTTGATTTAGAACAGAATTATACATTATGAAGCAGGGGACATACCTGGACCTGGCATATTGTGTCAAACAGAACCCAAGACACAAACTTTCTCCGTTGTGTTTAGCTTATTATCTGCCACTCGCCTAGCTCAATGAATTGGTATTCGACGGCAATCCATAAATATTACTCTATTATACTTGGACATTTGAATCTTGTTTTTTTTCCCCCTTCTTTTGACCAAAAAGGCATGAGAGAAGGACAATGAACATGTTTAGATCATGAAATGTTTCATTCAGGCGGCTCAACATCACCTGGCGTCACTTCATGATTATGAGTAGGTGGAGAGAGAGCTTATTGGAGAGCAATATCTACATATTATTAATCTTTCTTTTCCTTCTTTTCACCAGAAACGCACGGGAGATGAATAATGGACCAGATAAAAAAGTCCACAAACTCATCAACTTTAGTATTGTTTTACTAAAACTCTTTTTTTTTTATTAAAAAATTAAATAAATTAAATAGTGATATCCTATTAAAATTAAAATATAATTTTAAGGTTTAGAAAATATCTATAATTTTTTTTTTATAAAATCATCAACTAAATAACTCTTTACCATCTTATTCCATAACTCTTTACGATATGTGATGGCCGTACTTTACTAAAGTTCACAACTCTGTTTTTTTTTTTTTTATATGGACTAAAGTCTAAAACTCGCACTATTGAGAAGTACGCACTTTAGTCTGTTATTACTAATTAAATAATTATTTTATCTCACTTCAACTAATTTATACCCATTATTCATAAGTTTAATTGTTAAAAGAATAATATATATAATTATTTAAAATATATTTAATTTTTAAAAAAATATTATTTTATTATAATTTTAATTGCAATATTTTGAGAGACTTATAACTCTTATATACCTAAATTTATGTTTAAAAATAATTAACGAATTGTCATGTCTAATATTAATATCACATAATAGGAATAACAATTTCACTCTACCATTTAATCGTGAATGAACCCAAATTCTTTTTAAAAATTCTTATATAAAAAAATAATTTATAGATATGAATTAAAAACACTTAAAAGTGTTAAATTTGTTATAAAATTTAAATAATTTTTATATTAATTATATTAATTACTTTAAACTTCAATATCATTAATTTTTACTCTCTTTAGCCTTATTAAATATAAATATATAAAAAATATTTAATACTCTTTTAAATTATCAAATACTTTATAAAAAAGAAAAAAAAAATACTTTTTAAAAGGTGTCATATATAATAAGGATTTTAGAGAGTAACTTTCTTTTTGTTCTCTGCGTAAACATAAATACCTCCCATGGATATTTTTGGGCCAAAATTCCAAATAGCTCCCGTATTTCTTTTTTTGGTCTGGAAATGGCTACCGTCGTTCATAAACGTGAAAAATAACATGAAAGCGACAACAATCTCCCTTCGGGGGCCTGAACGAATGGCAAAAGTTAAAAGAACTTCTCTTTTTTATTCAAATGGAAAAGGCAAGTTCAGTTAACTTAGAAGGGCGCAGACAACAAAAGTTAATTTATTCAATAAAAATTTTGTTTATAATATATAAAATTATAAATTTAAATTTTACTATTAAAATAAGTACTTTGTGTGTTGACAATTTATAAATATTTTTTAAATCTAGAGAGATATTTAAACCACATAAACTTTTATTATATAAAAAAATTTAGAAAGGGTGCAAAATAAAAGCCAATTTTTACGGATTAAAAATCAATTAAAAAGGCAATTAGGCCTAGTCGTTGGCTAGAATGTTTAAGCAACCCCAGCGCAACTCGAGGTAAACAATTTGGGCAAGTAAAAAGATAAAAAAACAAAATCTTGAGGTAGACAAAAGTCAATATCAAGATCGTTTAATATATTTTAAAAAATTAGGATATTTTTAAGATAAAACTTAAATTTATTTAATTATATAGTTCAATTTTCTAATTAAATCTTAACTTATTGCAAAATTTAATTAGAAATTTGGATATAAAGTAAATAGACACAATTATTATATTTTTTTGTTATAAAAAATTTTTAAAAAAGAATTAACCTCATTTACTATCTAAAAACATAATTAAATATTATTTCTTTTTAGTGATACTAATATTAAGAAAAGTAAACTATCTATTATCTTTATATTTAAATTTAGATATTTAATAGTTAAAAAATCTCTTTAAATATTATAATTAAAATTATAATAAAATACTATTCTTTATAGATTGAATATATGTATCACAACTATTGTTTTTTTTATGGAAGGAGCTGAAATTAAAAAAAAATACGGCCCAGTTTTCTCCTTTGGGTCTCATATAATATGGGCTTATATTCGCATGGGCCACCCACAAACCGAACCCTGTAAACTGTAAAGTAAAGGCCGCCAGTGTCAACGCAACTTCCTTCTTGGCTCCCCAACTATTTTGTAATCTGAACATTGCTCCAACTTTTAAAACTTAGGTCTTACTTTTTAAATATTTAAATTTATATATATAAATTTATATATATATAAATTATATATATAAATAATAAATAATTTATTATATTAGATATTATTATTGTTTAAGAGTAAAGGAAATTTTACTCTTTATTTAAATTTTAGATAAATTTAATTTTTTTAAAAAATTATCATACTAAAAAAATTATTAGTAAATTTAATTAATAAAAAAACGTGATATATAATTATTTAGAATATATTTAATATTTAAAAAAGATGATTTTATTATAATTTTAATTATATATTTTAAGAAATTATATTAATTTTTAAATGGATAAATTTATATTTTAAAATAATTGATAATTTATTTTATTTTATATTAATATTATTTATGAGTAAGGGAGTTTTTAATATAGGTAAGGTAATCACTTTTTAAGAATTTTTTTAACAATTTTGTACCGAAAAAAAAAAACTTTCAAAAACCCTCTCCAGCGAAAGAAAAAGTAACGGACGGAGTCGGCAGTTGGCACACTCCAATCTGCAAGCTCCTTATAACGGCGACCTTCGATCCCGACATCGATACGCTACCTTGTTTTCACTTTCATGGTACTAACTCTGCAACCCTACTTTCAGATTTCATTTGACGTCATTTTTATGCTTTATATTAAAATTACTCAACAATAAACATAGCCTTTCGAATGACTAATGAGAATAGGCTCTTCTCTGGAAATAGTGAGATATTTGTTTCTTCTACGCGAATATGGCGAAGCGAAGAGCCAAACGAACAGTTAAAAGAACTGAACCGGTACCTGATTCCATTGGGATCGGTACTGAAGATCCCCAGGAGCCTCAAGTTCAAATACAAGGAGCTCAATTTGTTGACATTGAACTCGAAGGTATATTCTTCTCATTACTTGCATTGCTTTCCCTTCTCTCCTCTAGGCACTCAATCAGGTGTAAAAGCCCAATTGAGAAGAGATGCAGACTATTCGTATTTTCCTAGACTCCGAGTCCTATACAAAGGCGAAGCTTTATCGCTACGAATGACTCCATTATACTCCACCGGCATTCTGCTCTCTGGATCAGCAGACTCTTACCTTCTCTATAGAAGAGGGAAATTAAACCTTTTGCTTGTTATTTGCTTTTCACTAATGAATTAATCAATGAATACATTCTCTCGGTCATTTCTTGGAAAATTTCGCTCTAACTTGGTTTTTTTGTAACCAGTCCAGCGACAAATTGCCGCCGTTAGGGCTGTGCGTGATGTGGAGATTGAACATTTATTGACTGAATTGCGTTTGCTTCGGTCATACTTTAACAAGGAACTGCTCCAGAAACCCGTACTAAGATTCTTTGAAGAAAATTTCCCAGATCTCGCAGTTGTTAATGATAAAGAGAATAAGAAATTTGAAGTTAGATGGGATCATAAAGACAGTAGATTGTCCATGAGCTGCGCTGATCAAAGAGATGCACACGCTTCTTTTCTGCAAAGGTTGTCTATTGCTTATCCTGACTGCTCTGCTGCAATTCCTCCTTTGGGTGGCTATGAATATTCTAGCAAAGCAGGTATTTTACTTTATCTTATGCATAAATTTGAAGTCTTCCTCTTCTTTCTGGCATGGATTATAACTGACTTCACTTATTTGATTGTTCATAGGAAGAACAAGCCTTCTTGGTGCTGATAACCTGCACATCAACGAATTTGCATTTTTTTTCCTGCTTTTGTTATTGTTGAAAGTAAAAGTTTATCTTTTAAAAAAAATTAAAGAAACTCTGTCAGTATATGCAGTCTCAGGGCCATTTATAATTCATACGAAGTATTTAATCTTATGCATCAGCAGTTTCTTAATGGACCAGATCTTAGATTGACCTTTAAGCCTTTTATTTTAAGTGACATATTTGTGTTTTCTAGGCAATTGGATCCCCTGCCATATCAAAAAATGTGTAGGGGATCCATATCCATCTTTAGTTATGACTCAAAACGAAATGTTTATTGTGTCGGTTTGGCAGGAGCCATCTGAAACTCAGACTCTCGTAACACAAGATGTTCTTCAGACTCCTGTGGTTTGTATCTTCTTCCCCCTTTTTATTTTACTAAGAAACATCAGGCTTCTGTTCAAATTGCTAGGAGTTTTTTTGTCTTTGTTGGCTGTTTCTCTACGGGACTTGAATTCTTGCATCTTTTCTTCAAATACAGAACGTTCTTGCATTAGGGCTGAAAGTTTTGTCAGCTTATGTTATATTACTTGACCATTAGTCAGATCCAAAGATGTTCTGAAAACTTGCACTATCAATTACATTGAAAATCAGTTGCTTACTTGGTGTGCCTTTTAGCGCAAATTGAATTGTATGGTTGAGGGGACTATTTTAAGGTTTGAGTATGGAGGGATCATAAAACGCCTAAAATTCATTATGAATTATGATATCTTGTTCTTTTAATTATAACTTGGAGCTAAAGGGATGTCTAT
Organism: Leucaena leucocephala; assembly: GCA_037074615.1. Taxonomy (NCBI): domain Eukaryota; kingdom Viridiplantae; phylum Streptophyta; class Magnoliopsida; order Fabales; family Fabaceae; genus Leucaena; species Leucaena leucocephala. Next base: position 17,257,923 of record CM073534.1, on the reverse strand, counting down.
TTGGCTTTTAACTCTCAATAACTTAAGACATTAATTTGATTGTGATGTTTTAGTAGGTGAGCAGTCAAAGAATATCTGTTGGAATGACCCCTAAAACACTTAGGCTGCCCAAATCTGGCGAGATGCTCCTCTCTGTCCATGGGTTGCCCCTGGGTGTTTACAAGGAAAACAACATGGAAGCAATACATGGTATGAAAAATGTCGAAGTTATCTCTGTTTCCTGTTTAAAGAATTTCTTTTCGTATTGCAAATGGAGGGAGTGTGCTGTCCCTTGTCTCTAAAATATGCTTATATTTCTTGAACTATAATGGATATACGTGCCTTCCCCTTCTGGAATCTGCATCTATTTATGTTGTATGACGCCAGATGAAATACGGGTTTTTCCCCTTTTGGTTCTGAAAGTTGATACTTATTGTGATTTGCAGAGTAAGAGGGAGGTTGAATGCCTGCTAAAGTTCAATGAAGAAAATCATGGATATCTCATGCGCTCTGGCCAATACCGTTTATGTTGGTCCTTTAGACATGGATGGCTTTTTGTTAGGTTTTGGGGGCTGTTCTGAACTTCAGAGGTTATTTCAACAGACAGGAGGACCCAGTGTGAAGATTTATTTTGGCCTTCTATTCTAGCTCTCAGCCGGAAGACGGTCCTTAGTCCTAACTCCTACCTAGCTGCGAATTTGTCTGACTAATGTGGTAAACCCGAGCTGTAAAAGAACTCATTTTTCTCATGAAGCGACGAAATTCTTCCCTTCGAAACACAAGAAATTATGTGCTGCAGAAAGTGGGGTCAAAGTGAAAGATACAAAATACTGACATTTAAATTTTAATTTAATATTCTAAAACGGAATATTTGGAGGGGCTGATTCAGAGTATACCACTTACTGAAAATATTTTTATTGGTGGGGACCTTAATAGTCATGTTGGTAAGGAAGCGGGGCAATATGCAGTGGCTCATGGTGGTTTTAGTTTTGGAGAAATTAATAATGAAAGGCAATCTATCCTTGAGTTTTCTTTAACTTACAACTTTAAGATTGTCAACACATGCTTTAAGAAGCGGGAGGAACACTTGATCATATACAAGAGTGGGATCCACAGGTCATATATTGATTTCTTTTTGGTAAGGAGTCAAGACAGAAGACTTTGTACAAATTGTAAAGTGATTCCAGGGGACGGAGTGACAACTCAGCATAAGTTAATGGTCCTTGACGTGCGTATTAAGTGTAGGAATGAAAAGCGGTGACAGGTTTTAAACACAAGAGTCAAGTGGTGGCAGCTAAAGGGGGAGAAGAGGGAAACTTTTACAAGAACTATGTTAAATGAAAGGATTTGGGAGGCGCAGGAAAATGCTAATATCATGTGGAAGGAAATGACGGAAAAGGTCCGAGCGGACGCTAAAGTAATTTTGGGAGAATCAAAAGGTTTTGGCCGACGAGATAAGGAGACTTGGTGGTGGAACGAGGACGTACAACAGAAAGTTAAGTACAAGAGAGACTGTTTCAAAGCTATACACTTATGTAATAATACCGAAAATTGAGAAAAGTATCATTTAGCTAAGAAAGAAACTAAGAAAGTGGTGAGTGTATCTTGTTTTAAGGCTTTTGAGGAATTTTATAAGGAGTTAGAGATAAAGTCAGGAGAACAAAAGATTTATAAAATTGCAAGAGACAGGGAAAGGAAATCGAGGGATTTGAATCAAGTATGATGTATTAAGGATGAAGAAGGTAAGGTTTTAGTTGCAGAGAGTGATATTAAAGAACGGTGGGAGACCTATTTTTATAAATTATTTAATGACGAGAGGGGAGGGTCGAGTTATAAGCTAGAGGATTTAACACGAGAAGTTGAATCAAATTTAACTTTTTACCGTAGGATCCGTGTTGGTGAGGTTAAAGAGGCGCTTAAGAAAATGAAAAACAGTAAAGCTGTTGGATCTGATGGTATTCCTATTGAAGTTTGTAAGTGTTTAGGTGAAGTGGGGGTGGTGTGTCTTACTAAACTTTTTAATGTGATCTTAAGTTCTAAGAAAATGCCGGATGAATGGAGAAAAAATACTTTAGTTCCTATTTACAAAAATAAAGGGGATATTCAAAATTGTGCAAACTACAGAGAAATAAAGTTTATAAGGCATACTATGAAATTATGGGAAAAGGTAATTGAACACAGGTTGAGATTAGAGATTGATATTATTGAGAATCAGTGTGGTTTTATGCCGGGTAGGTTTACAATAGAGGCGATTTATTTATTAAGGGGGTTAATGGAAAGGTACCGGACTAAAAGAAAAGACTTGCATATTGTCTTCATTAACTTAGAAAAAGCATATGATCGAGTGCCAAGGGAGGCGCTTTGGAAAGTTTTGAAAAAGAAAGGTGTACGCATGGGATATATTAAGGCAATGAAAGATATGTATGAGGGAGTAACAACTACTGTAAGAACGTTTGGGGGTAAAACAAATGATTTTCCCATAAAGATTGGTCTACATTAGGAATCATCCTTGAGTCCTTATTTATTTAATCTAATAGTGGATGTTCTAACTAACCCTATTCAAGAAGAAATCCCTAAGTGCATGCTTTTTGCTGACGATATAGTTCTTGTAGCGGAGTCAAGAGAAGAAATTAATTTTAAACTTGAGTTATGGAGAAGTACTTTAGAGTCGAAGGGCTTTCGTCTGAGTAGAAGTAAGACTAAATATATGCATTGCAATTTTGATAAGAGACAAGTTAGAAGTAACTTAGAGGTCAGATTGGGAGATCAAATTATTCCACAAATAGATAAGTTCAAATATTTGGGATCAATTATACAGAAGGACGGTGAAATTTTGGAGGATGTTCATCATAGAATTCAGGCCGAGTGGTTTAAATGGAGAAAGTCTACTGGGGTTATATGTGATCGGAAAATACCAGATAAAGTAAGAGGAAAGTTTTATCGCACTGCTATAAGACCAGCAATACTTTAAGGAAGTGAATGCTGGGCTTTAAAAGGACAGCACGAGCATAAAGTTGGGGTAGCTAAGATGAGGATGTTGAGATGGATGTGTGGGCATACAAGAAAAGATAAGATTCATAATGAACATATACATGGAAGAGTTGGAGTGGCACCTATTGAAGAGAAAATGGTATAGAACCGTCTTAGGTGGTTTGGACACGTACAAAGAAGGTCAAAGGATGCGCCAGTGAAGAGGGTGAATCAAACAGTATGGACACCAGAGATAGGCCAAAGAGAACGCTCAAAGAGGTCATTGAGTGGGATTTCTTGGTTAATAACCTATCCAAAGATTTAGTTTTTGATAGAGCACAATAGCGTCATATGATTCATGTAGTCGACTCCATTTAATAGGATAAGGTTTGTTGTTATTGTTGTATTCTAAAACGGAAGGATGGTAATGACAACTCCTAAAAGCATACTTCAAGAAAAATAGGTTTTGGAGTTTAGAGGGACGAATGCAGTTCCTTGCATATCCTTTTGTGAATGAGGGCAACCAGAAGCTGTGTTCAGCATTGCATTCTTTGCCTCGATTATTATGGATTAGCACGACAGACTTTGACTTTTATATAGGATAGAAATCTATGCATGTGTGTTGTTTTAGTTTTAAATATAGATGTAAAAATGTAGATTTTAGTTGGAATTGTGCAGGTTAATTCGTTGGGGTTATTTTGCATAGAAGCCTACCAATCCGAAAGCCACATGCGTTGAAAAATTGATAATTGATAATTAATCGACTGATGAGCAACTGACATTAAGGTATTAAACCCAGAACACATAAGACCGAATCTGATTAGACTTTATACGGAATGAATAATTTCGATCTCAGTGATGGAGAGAGACAAACAGAAGGCTTCGTTTCAAACTTTCTATAAAAGGTCGATCCCAGGGACAGCAAGTAATTAAGTAAGCGACAAAAAACAGCATCTTGTGCTGGCGCACTCCCGGAACTTGACTAATAAATAGTTTGGGTGGCCAATCCATAACCTCAGATCATGCTTTCAGTTCAAGGATTTTTATTTGAAATAAATAAATAAGCAAACGGGTGACACCTTCTGAATGAAAAGGTTGGTTATTACGTAATATTTACCAAGTCTACACTCGCTTGTATATATAAAGAAACTCCGTTAGCTTCAAGGAGACGCACACATCTCGTTTACCAAACTAGCTAGCTAACAGGAGTATTATCATATTGGACCATGACTTGGATTGCCATTTTTCTAGTTTCTCTTGCTTACTGTTTCCGTCTGAATGCATGGAGAAACTGGAAGGTGAAGAAACTACCTCCTGGTCCCAGAGGGCTGCCAATCTTAGGAAACCTTCACATGTTAGGTTCTCCACCAACTGTCCCAAAAATATGAACCCATCATGAGCCTACATTAGGATTCGCGCTAGCCATGGTCGTGTCTTCGCCTCAAGTTGGTCAAATCTTCCTCAAAACACACGACCTCGTATTTGCCAGCAGACCAACCCACGAGGCAGCCAAAGTTCATGGCTTCGGATCAGAGGAACTTGACCTTTGGCGAAAATGGTTCTATTTACGCAACATGCGTAAAATGTGCACCTTGTAAATTACTCAGCAATTCCAAAATCAACTCTTTCCTACCTATGAGAAAAGACGAGCTCGACCTTTTAATCGCATCTCTCGAAGAAGCAACACGTGATGGAGCTTCTGTGGATCTTAGTGCCAAGGTCGCAGCACTGAGTGCCAACATGAGTTGGAGAATGGTCCTAGGAAAGAAGTAGATGGACGATGAGTTTCATGAGATAGACCTCAAGGCTGTGTTTCAAGAGGGAATTCACTTAGCTGCAAAGCCTAACATGGGCGATTACGTTCCTTACATTGGTGCCTTCGATCTTCAGGGCCTCACTCGACGCATGAAGGCCGTGGCCAAAACGTTTGATAACTTCTTTGAGAAGGTCATAGACGAGCATATTCATGAATCCAACAGCATGGACAAGAAAACCAAGGACTTCGTGGATGTCATGTTGGACTTCGTTGGGACTGAAGAATCTGAATACCGCATCGAACGCCCCAATGTTAAAGCCATAATGTCGGTACGCATAATATAAAATAATACTAGTTCTTCGCCGACAGAATAACTGAAACTCTTTGACTAATAAGTGATGTTATTATAGGATATGCCGGGGGATCAATGGACACGTCAGCAACAGCCATAGAATGGACAATGTCGGAGCTCATGAACAACCCCGAGATGATGAAGAAGGTTCAGAGAGAGCAGGAAAATCTTGTGGGAATGGAGACGAAGGTGGAGGAATCAGATTTGGAAAAGTTGGAATACCTAAACATGGTTATCAAGGAAAGCTTGAGGCTTCATCCAGTGGGGACCCTTACTGGTTCCACACCAGTCAACTGAAGACTGCACTGTGGGAGAATATTTTATACCAGCAAAATCCAGAGTGACAATAAACGCGTGGGCAATCATGCGAGACCCCAGCGCGTGGAGCCATGCAGAGAGGTTTTGGCCAGAGAGATTCGAGGGCGGAAGCATAGAGGTGCGAGGGAAGGATTTCGAGCTGATCCAGTTCGGGGCGGGTCGGAGGGGTTGCCCCGGTTTGCAATTGGGGTCTGACCGCTATCCGCTTGGCGGTAGCTGATCAGCTTGTACATTGCTTTGACTGGGAGTTTCAACGTGGTATGTCGCCTTCAGATTTGGACGAGTTGCAGTTAGTTGCAGTTCCCACCAAATATCGACTCTCCAACGTTGAATTGTGAGTTACTTTTGGATCACTACATGAATCTCTATATATGCATGGCCTTTTCCATTTTCAGTGACAAACCCTTGGAAATTCCAACGTCGTCATTCATGAAGTTAGGTCTTACTGATTTGTGTGTTTAGCAAAGCATGGTTGATGTACGTATCGGATATTTAATAGACTTCATGATTTTTTTTGTCTTTGAAAAAGTTTATAAATAATTAAATATGCTATTTACTTGGCGATTTGGCGCATTGTGCAAATCAAATATTCTTCTTCATTGTGATAATGTCTCAGTACCTGCTCTCAAACAAATATACGTTCGTCCATGGAAATCTCGCGTCTCCAGAAATGTAATTTTTTTTTACAAATTGAACTTGTTTTAGTATATGATCCAACTCGGTTAATAAATATGAAAGTTTAACTTGTAAATATAAATTATTAAAATTTGATTTTTAAATATGTAAATTGGACTTGTAAATATGAAATTTTAGGATCTTTCGATATTTAATTGTCTTACTTGCGTTGCGACCTATAGATAATTTTTCCAAAAAAAAAAATATATTGATGCGGGGTTACAAAATAATATCACCATCAATTTCGTCATTTCAGTGATAAGTGATGATGCATGGAGAAGACACAAAGGAATGAAGAAAGAACGCGTATTTATGAATGTCCATCCAACGAAAGTACGTATCAACGTATATTTATGAATTACTAATTGGAGTAGATATCAACAATAACAATAAGGGAGAAGGAGAATCGCAAAGAAAATATATCTGCACCACATCAGTCAAAGGAGAAAAGTCGTGGTTGGTGGTTGAATTACTAATTGCATTGTCATGCATTTAGGCAAATGTGAAGATCTAATGAGTTGAGGGTAAGCTTGGAAAACCTTGTAATTTTGGGTAAGCTTTGGAAAACCTTGTAATTTTAGGTAAGTTAGGAAACCTAGTCGAGTTGTTGGAGTCATGAATTAAAATTTGGAAGCCTAACATACTCTTAATATGTTAACAACAATAAACAATCACAATGCCAGATGACTTGTTCTTCATGTGTTTTCGTGTTTTCAAATCAAACTCAAACCCTCAAGCATTGTCAATGAATCAATTAATTGAACGAAACTTTACAAGGAGATTGTAACAGTACTAAGAAGAGAAGAAAAGAAAAGATCAGAAAGCCAGCAATTCGTAGAGGTTTTAGTCTTAAATATAAATGTAAAAAATGGAGATTTTAGTTTGATATGTGCATATTAATTCGTAGAGGTTAATTTGCACAGAAAGCTACATGAATTGAAAATATTGATAATTGATAACAAATAGAATTGTTGAGCAGCTGACAATAAGATATTAAACTCAAATAGAATGAACAATTTCGATGTCAATGAGACGTCCATAAAGTCAGTTGCTGATTAAACTCAACGTACATGGAGAGACCGAGAGAGACAAAAACAAGGCCTCGTTCCTATAGAGAGTCGATTCGAGGGACGGCAAGTAAACAACAAGAAAGAGCATCTTGTGCAGGCGCTCCCATTGAACTTAACTAAATAGTTTGGGTGGCTAATCCATAACCTCAGATCACGCTTTCAGTTCAAGCATTTTTAATTGAAATAAATAAATGTGGTGACACCTACTGAATGTGAAAGGTTGATTATTGCAAAATATTTGCCAAATTTCCACTCACTTCCCAGTATATATAAGAAACTCCTTTTGCTTCAAGGTGACGCACACATCTTTGTTAAGCTAGCTAGCTAAAACAGCAATATTATCATATTGAAACATGACTTGGATTGCCATTTTTCTAGTTTCTCTTGCTTATTATCTCCTGCTGAATGCATGGAGAAACAAGAAGGCGAAGAAACTACCTCCTGGTCCCAGAGGGTTGCCAATCTTAGGAAACCTTCACATGTTAGGGTCTCATCCCCATCGAGATCTGCACAAACTGTCCCAAAAACATGGACCCATCATGGGCCTACGACTAGGATTCGTGCCAGCCATCGTCGTGTCTTCGCCTCAAGCTGCTCATCTCTTCCTCAAAACACACGACCTCGTATTTGCCAGCAGACCACCCCATGAGGCTGCTAAGCACATCTCCTGGGATCAGAGGAACTTGAGCTTCGGCGAATACGGTTCCTATTGGCGCAGCATGCGTAAAATGTGCACCATGGAATTACTCAGCAATTCCAAAGTAAATGCTTTCCAACCAATGAGAAAAGAGGAGCTCGACCTTTTAATTGAGTCTCTCATAGAAACAACACGTGATGGAGCTTCTGTGGATCTTAGCGCCAAGGTTGCAGCATTGAGTGCCAACATGAGCTGCAGAATGGTCCTCGGAAAGAAGTACATGGACGATGAGTTTCATGAGAAGGGCTTCAAGGCTGTGATGCAAGAGGGAATGCACTTAGCTGCAGCGCCTAACATGGGTGATTACATTCCTTACGTTGGTGCCCTCGATCTTCAGGGCCTCACTCGGCGCATGAAAGCGGTGGGCAAAACATTTGATGACTTCTTCGAGAAAATCATAGACGAGCATGTTCATCATTCCAACAGTAAGGACAAGGAAACCAAGGACTTCGTGGATGTCATGTTGGATATCGTTGGGACTGAAGAATCAGAATACCGCATCGAACGTCCCAATATCAAAGCCATCATGTTGGTACGTATAACATTGAATACTCATTTTTGGCTAACACAACTCAAACTTTGACTAACAAGTGATGATGTTATGATAGGATATGCTGGCTGGATCAATGGACACGTCAGCGACAGCCATAGAGTGGACAATGTCAGAGCTCATGAAGAACCCAGAGGTGATGAAGAAGGTTCAGAAAGAGCTGGAAATTGTGGTGGGAATGGAGAGGAAGGTGGAGGAATCCGACTTGGAAAAATTGGAATACCTAAACATGGTTATCAAGGAAACCTTGAGGATTCATCCAGTGGCCCCATTACTGATTCCACACCAGTCAACTGAAGACTGCACTGTAGGAGAATATTTTATACCAGCACAATCCAGATTGATAATAAACGCGTGGGCAATCATGCGAGACCCCAGCGCGTGGAGCGATGCAGAGAGGTTTTGGCCAGAGAGATTCGAGGGTAGAAGCATAGATGTGAAAGGGCAGGATTTCGAGCTGATACCGTTCGGGGCGGGGCGGAGGGGTTGCCCCGGTTTGCAATTGGGTCTGACGGTGATACGGTTGGTTGTGGCTCAGGTTGTACATTGCTTTGAGTGGGAGCTTCCACGTGGCATGTTGCCTTCAGATTTGGACATGACTGAGGAGTTTGGCCTCACCATGCCCAGAGCCAACCATCTAGTTGCCGTTCCCACCAAATATCGACTCCAACGTTGAATTGTGAGTTACTTGGGATCACCTCGTGAATATATCTCTCTATGTATGTGTGTTGCAGTTTCAGTGACCAACCCAGGAAATTCCAGTGTCGTCATTCAAGTACTTAGGTCGTACTGATTTATGTTTAGGTAAGCATGTTTTATGTACGTATTGGATATTTAATAGACTTCATCACTATGTTTTATGTACGTATTGGATATTTAATAGACTTCATCACTTTGTCCTCTTTGTAAGTCTATAAATATCCTACTAAGGGTAATGGTGCAAGTCAATTATTCTTCCTCCTCTCCCTATCGTGTTTCATCGTGATAATGATTCAGTACCAGCTCTCAAACAAATACACACACACACATATATATTATGTCGGTGGAAGTTTCACACAAAAAAGTGGAAAAAATTACACATAAATCCGACGTAAAAAAATTAAATACAGGGGTTTCAAGAAATTTTGATTGCCATCATTCACTTTGGAATTTCCATGTCTTAATAACAATGATATTATGAAAAATAGCTTTTATGACAAAAGAAAAGGAAAAGAAAGTAAAAACTAGTGCGCTTAGATATAAACAGTCTTTCTTTCAAATTAGTATTACATAACCTAGCCAGCTGCTGCTAGACCTAGTCTAAGTATGAAAGGAGTAATCCTAAGTGAGTGGCATTAACATAGTCTTGAAGAAGATGATTAGGCAATCCAGGAACTGTCAATCCAATAATCCTAATAATTCTTAGAAACCAGCCTTCCCTGTAATCCGCTCCATTTTTGAAACCAATAACGAAGCTCCTTATAAAAGCCCTCTCTGCATTTATCCTCATTGGCATCATTGCCCACGGCGAGAAGTAGTTCTTATTCTGCTCCTCTTCCACCATCTCAGTTAAAAACAATCAATCAATTAATCCCTGACTCTAATTTCTGGTGATGATCGCATTCAATGTCTGACTCGGATAGATAAATGACCAAATTTAAAATACACACACACACACACACTTGCCTGGCATTCATGGTTGCTATCAAAGTATAGGCACCGCCCAAAGTGCTTAAACATCAGATTCCTGCAGTCGTAGGGCAACCTGGGAACAACGTCGTTACTGTAAACAAATCTATAGTACTTAATATGGTGGTGTTTGAGTTTGTGTTCCATGTATTGAGCAAATTCAAGATCTCCAACTCGAGGTTCCCCAAACGTGCATACTCCTTAAAGTCTATCCAGAAACAAGGTTTCATCGGGCAGCGACAATATTGCAGGAAACAGAATTGTGAGAGCTCCTCCCAAACTATGGCCAGTCACAATGAACTTGGCTTCCGTATTTGCATTCACGTGCTGCTTTAGAACATCCCTAATGGAGGATGGTTATTATCGTCTCTTTGAATTTGCTTAGGCCAACCCACGAAGCTTTTCTGGAGACCTAAGGCTTTCATGAAGCCTGTATGGATCGTTCCATCACCAGGAAGGTGGCACAATGACAAGTCAATATCAGTATTCTATGCATCACCTTCGGTTCCTCTGAAGGCCACTGCATATGTCTGCAGCTCGCTTTTATCTAACATGATGAAACCCTGAGTCGTGGCTTTCCCTTGATAATCTGTTCATTATATAGTAATTATTGATCAGATCAAGTTAATAGAAATCAATATAACTGCAGGCCAAGCACTTGTGATGATCAATATCACCTCTGCAAGGCATGGCTGATGAGAAACCAGCAGATCAAGACAATGCGAACAAGAACAATGAATGAAAGAGAATTCAGGGTATTGGCTGCGGTATGATATCCTCTGTTCTTAACCCTCTCTATATATAAGCCCTGGGGTAGGGATGGTCATATGCATGTTGAATGTTGATTATTGAATGAGTAGTATGGGGTACTACCAAGTTTTCTTTAACTTAAGAGAATACTCTGTCTTAGATAGTAGTACTGTAGTAGTTTCTTATTTTTAAAACTTTCCTTTTAATATTGTATTTTCTTGTTTTCGAAGACTTTCAAATTTTATTCTTCTTTCAATTTTTTTGGTCAAAAGAATAATTTTTTTTTATTTGTGAAGATTAATTAAGATTTTGCCAGCCCCACCCCCATCATTAATTTTCTAGAGAAAGAGAATGATTTTGGTAACTCCAAAATTACCAAAACCATAGAGATGACGATAATGATTTATCATAGAGATATTTTTTTAAGGTTAACTACGAGCTTGGATGATAAGAAATAGTTTTCTATCAATATATATATATATATATATATATCACCCCAGATATGGAGTCCAATGAACATATGATTCAATAGTACGCAAAAGGGTATTTGGAGATCATACATGCACGGGGAAATTTTTTTCTTCAGAATAAATAAAAAAGTATATGCATGAAGGATATATTGCCGTTAATTACAACCAAGAAATATTTCATTGCGGGGTTTTGACAATTAATGAATCAGGAAATAAAATCCACGTGCCTAAAATTGAAGGTCAAAAAGGAAGTCCGACGTAACAGCGATGCAAATAATAAAAGATGACTCATGGAGAAGACAAATGAATGAATCAACGCGCATAGCATCGTGAGTGCAAGTTGCATTCAGAAAATAAAATATGTGAATTTTATTTGTTAAAAAAGTTATGGTTACGTTGAAGTGATCAACTTCTGATGTATTCATGGCCATCGCCTGTAAAACCTCATTCCTTGAATCCTTGTTCATCCCCCAAAAGACTCGATGAGCGAGAGGAGAACTTCGAGAAATTAAAAGGACAAGTCCAAATCTTAAATTTTTTAATTCAAAAGAGTTTTATTTTTTGGCCTACATACTTTTTTCATTTGACAAACCAGTCATATTGAGCCCCAGTTAATTCAAATAAAGTGGTGGGTTATATTGACATAAAATTCTAAGAAGAAAAAATAAATTTAAATTTTGAAAAATATAAAAGATAAAAACCATTTGCGCTTTAAATTTTAAATGGGGATCAAATCAAAAAAGTTATCTCAACAAGAATAGCCTTCATATATAATATCTAAAACTTTCCTTAAAGGAACCAAGGAGGGAACCACTTGAATAAAGCATTTGATCTAGGAAGAGGGAATCATCCAGAAGACAACAAAGTTTTGAGGTGGGAGGAGGGGGGATTATAAGATAGGGTTATCCAAAGAGTCATGTTAATTTTCAAATCAAACTCAAAGCACTGTCAATTAATCAATTGATGGAACGTCACTTTACAAGGAGATTGTAACAGCAAGAGAAGAGAAGAGAAAAGAATTGGAGGAGATTATCCAAAATCAGGTGGCTATAAACCAATTAAGGATGAGACGGACGAAATCAGAAAACAACAATGGGTCGAGGAACCAGAAAAAAAAGATACTAATTCCCAGATGCATTTACACAAAATTTCAAGCTGATATAGAACAAAGATCGTCAAAAACTTGTCTGATATTAGGCCTCTCATTTACAGGGAGAATACACCTGAGTGATATTGCAAGCAATTCGTCCATCTCTCTGGAAGATTCTTCACCGCCTGCAATGTCTCTGTCAATACAGTCCATTACACGTCCTTCTTGCTCACAAAGCCTAACCCAATCTGTTAGATCCACAGCCCCGGATTGCCCTGATATTATGTCGCCTGCACTTTTTCTTGTTAATAATTCCATTAAGATCACACCAAGGGCATACACATCTGCCTTGAATGATGGGACTGGTTTATTCGCAGAGGCGAGTTCTGGAGCACGGTATCCGAGTGCTCCGAGATTTAGTATCTGCTCTGATATTCCAGCAGGCGTCATGAGGCGGTGCAGACCATAGTCAGTTAGACGTGCACTGTATTCAGGGCCTGCTAATAATATATTTGTTGGTTTTAGATTTCCATGGGGAAGCCCTCGATCATGAAGGTATAAAAGACATTGAGCAACTTCAACAGCAACTCTTACTCTCTGGCTGAATGATAATGGTGAGTACCTCCGAGGTGTTGTCTCTGCAAAATTCATATTGTTATGGACTCAAATATAGAGAAATGTGCCTTGACAAAAGGGAATTTGTAAATCGCAGACTGATAATAGGCCAGGCTTTCCAAAACATGACTCTAATCATACGCATAACGATCTAATCTTCTGCCAAGACATTACCAGGGATCTTTTCATTACTTTGGTGATAAATCAAAAATTCATTGCTTGTCATATGTGATAATCTATAGGGTTGACCTCATCATATCAATGTATAATATCCAATATATATATATATATATATAAAATCGCACTATTCATAAGTCATGAACAGTGCAGCTTATCTCAAACTCCATATGAACACGGTAACTAGGTATGCTTATATACAATTACAATGAAATGAAGCCCTTTCTTTCAAACATTTTCTTCAACTTTTGAACATTTAGTATTACATTCTCGTTTTTCTTCTCTGTTGAATATTCAGGAGATTGTTGAGGACACTAAAAGGGAAAAACCATGAATAGAAAAGTATAGCAGTGTACATAGTTATATATGGCATGTAGAAATTTCAATGACAGCATTGAGGGGGAGTTTAACAATTACCATAAAGATGCAAGGCCAAGCTGTCGCCAGGTATATAGTCAGCTAGAAGAAGCCTCTCTTGTTCCCTGGGCCCCCAATAGTATGCCCGCAATGGGACAATGTTAGCATGCCTCATAGAACCAATCCTTTTAACTTCTCTAGCAAATTCCTTCTTATGTTTGACCAATCCAACACGTAACCACTTTACAGTCAACATATGGCCACTGTCTAGCGTAGCTTTGTATAAAGTACCATGGCTACTTCTGCCAAGAACTTCCGCTGGAGCTCGAGATAATTCCTCTGCAGTGAATGCCAGGGAAGAATCAAGGAAGTACAACTCTCCAGCCAGGCGATCCGGTGAATACACATCCAATAAAACTGGTTTTTCGTGTGCTTCTATAAAACGGGGGGAGGAAGATAATGGGGAACCAGGGGATGAGTTCCTTCCAGATGATGTGGGAGGGTTATCCATCAAATCTGGATTTACAGAAGCTGAACTAGCTGCTCCCGATCCCTGAGCTAAGCCATGCTCAGTAATTTCAGTTACAAACTCCGACTGTCCAGAGAGTGATCTTGAATTGGACGTCAGCAAGTGATCATTTGAAAAGCTCAATGAACTTGCTGGTGGCTGAGTGGGGTGGAACTTGAAGAGGGAAGGCCGTGCAACTCCTCCTGATTTGATATCCCTTCCAGTATTTTGACCAGCGAACCCACTTCGGCCTCGGAATTCTTTAAGTTGTGTTCTATGATAAGCCAAGAAAACAAAAACAATCATCACAGCAGCACCGACTGAAGCAAGAATAATGGCTATCTTGATATTTCCCTTTGAACTATGACTTTTCCCATGACCATAAATATTATCAGGCACTGAAGCACCATTAGTATAATCTGGAAGGTTCAGCTTTTGATTTCCAGGGTGAAACGATGAAGGAGGAAACCTCCTCAAATTAACTGGAACATCACCAGATAAATCATTATTGGACACATTAAACAGATTCAAGTTGGGTGAAAGCTTATCAGGAATTTGTCCCTTAAATCTATTATTAGACAAATCAAGGTACTCCAAATTAACAAGTTTGCTCAATTCATGGGGTAGCTGTCCTGAAAAATCATTCCCGGCAAGATTCAACAGTTTGAGCCCACCCATCCTACTTATGTCAGAAGGTAAGATACCTTTTAAGGAGTTATTAGATAAATCAAGATATTCCATTGGCTGATAAGGTGTCCTAATTATTAATTCGCTGGCTCCTGAGCTTCCAAGAGGAATTGACCCGGTAAAATGATTTCCAGAAAGGTTCAGGCTTGTCAATGCTGTTGAAGCAAATAAACTAACAGGAATAGGGCCACTAAGTTCATTCAAACTGAAATCAACCATGGACAATTTAGAATAGGTCCCCAAATTAGGAGGCAAAGTTCCAACTAAGGAATTATTCCTGAGAGAGAGAGTGGTTAATCCCTGAAACTGATTTGTCAAATTGGGAAAGCTTCCTGACAGCCTGTTTGAACTCAGATCAAGAATCTCAAATGTGGCTTCCCAGCTCTGCATAACAGATACATCACCATCTAACATATTCCTGCTTAAGTCCAGCACGGCGCATTTTCTCAAAGACCTTGGCAAAGAGCCTGATAAACCATTTGATGAAATATTCAAAATATTCAAAGATGTCGAGTTGATTGAAGGAATTGAACCTGCACATGTTAAATATAATGTATAAGACATTTGTAAGCATTGAGGCATACTTCATCAAAAGACTCAATGAAAATTTCTATAACAATTGTAAATGAAATTGGCATTGTGTGGGTTAAATCAAAATAGACCAAGCTCCAGCATGTGCATTTGCAGCTTTTACAATTCCTTTCTTGTTGTCTCAACTCTCAAGTAGTAAAAGGTTGGGATGGAAGTAATACCAGTATAATCTAGTTTAAGATGCTTTTCATAAAAAGAAATTAGCTTGATGAAAGAGACGGAACTATATCATTGCAACTCTGCCTCGCTCAGAACAAACTAAGAAGAATAGTTAAGAGCCACGCTAAGGCGACAATATATACTACGGAGAACCAGATTATATCAAAAGGAATTAATAGCTGGCCTGCATGCTGAATTGCTGCCCAAACCCATAGGATAACAGGAAGAACAAAGAAATGGGTGAATCGGATGCCGAAACAGAAATTGAAATTACTTACCCGTAAACCCGTTGCCGCTAAGATCCAATTCTTCTAATGACATAGAAGTTTCAAACAACTCCTCCGGAATTGATCCAAATAATAGATTACTGTCAAGTCGCAAAACTCGAAGACTCGGCAGTGACCCAAAAGAGGGAAGCTCCCCCCTGATCTGATTGTGACCCAAATCCAAAACTTGCAAATTCCGAAACAATGCAATTGACCCACCCACAAAGAAGGGGCCATTTAATTCGTTGTAACTCAAATTTAGAAAATGGACCGTATTCGCCAAGCCAGAAACATTCTCCGCTCCAAGCGAGAGCCCCCCGTAGAACTTATTGGAGCTCAAATCAAGATGCTCCACATTTCGCAATGCGGATAATACATCGCCAATATCACCCCAAAGCTCATTCGAACGCAAATCCAGCGCTCTGAGCTGCTGAAGATTATATATCCCTCCCGGAAACCCACCCTTGAAATTATTCTTAGACAAATTGAGGTAATTCAATCCCCAAAGGTCATTAATTCGAGCAGGGATCGGCCCGTAGAACTTGTTGTCGGAAAGATCCAAATGCTGCAGAGTGGTCAATGTCCCCAATGCCGGCGGCAGCCGCCCAGTAAAGTCATTTCCGGAGAGGCTGAGATTCCTTAGCATCTTGAGTTCAAGTAGAGTGTGAAATTTCAGCTCACCTCCCAAACTGAGCCTATCAAGGACTACGGCGGTGACGTTGCTGGTTCCCTCTTCGCAGGCAACTCCAGCCCAAGAATGAGGACATTCGTTGAGGTCGCTGAGTGAAGACAGCTTCCATGAGTCGAAAACTCTTCTAATCGGATCTCTTTCAATCCCTTTCTTGAATTCAAGCAAAGATCGGAGTTCAGCTTCAGAGGCAAAGCCCGAGAAGAGCAGAGAGAGGAAACAAAGGGAGAAAACCGCAACAGAGAAGTTGGGTACGGAATTCATCGGAGTAAATATAGAAAGCCACCTTAATGATTCATTGAGGGGGAGGGGGAGGGGGAGAGAAAGGAGGAAGGGAGTTTCCGAAACCCTAGAAGCTCAACATTGGAAGAGAGAGCTAGAGAGAGAGGGGAATGGAGATGAAGAGAGAGAAAGTGCAGGTAAAGCTGAGCTAGGGTTTTATATATGAAAGGGAGAGAGAAATCCGTTAAAAATGGCGGTTTGGTCAGGTGGGAGAGTGTTGGTTGGTGGGAGTGAGTAACTACAGTCTGTAAAGGACAAGTTGCTCGTCGTCTCCTTCTCTCCATTCATTCACTCACAAACTCCCTACTCTGTTCCGCTCTCTGTCTTCCTTTCTATCTGTATGTTTAAACCTCTCTCTCTCTCTCCATACACAGCCCTACACGCACATGCTCTTAACGTCTCTCCACGCCGTCAACTTCACTGTACCAATAACCGCTTGTTTTACTTCCAAAATGGGAAATTTCAGTTTTTCAATTACGCAGCCCATTAAGGATAAGAAAATACTGCGAAAAAGTTCCATTTTTTTTTTTTACGAAAAACCAAAGTGCAGTGTGGGTTGGCGGGGAGGAAGGAATTGACGGGAGAGAAAATAACGAAGGCAACGGCGTGAAGGAAGAGATGGGGGGCGTCTGGAATGGACTACCAGCGAAGATGCCGAACCAGAGGAGCATGTCTGGAATGGGATACCATCCCCTCTCTTCATTCCTTCTGTTTCATCTCCCATTCTCCAAAATTTAAATTTAAAAAATAAATAAATGTAAAAACTCGTATTATTTGCTTTTTTATTTTGCAGCTGCATAATTTTTTTGTACAGCTGTATTGGAATTTTGGATAGGATGCTAATGTACTTCCTTTTTTTATTGTGGGGTAGGAAAAGAATACATAGTTTAGAAGTAGAAGTGATCTGACTCCATATATTACGATACAATATTTAAAAAAAGTCAGCTTATTCCTGTACTCATATTATATTTTGTATATTTTACATTGAGGTTCGTGTGAATTATAATCTCATGCATGCCATATTTATTTATCTATTTATGAGACAAAATCATTACATGATAGTAAAACAAGTATTAGAATGTTATAACAATATGTGCCCATATGAAATTTTAAACTAAAATTTTAAAATAACTTGTAATTTTAATTTTAATTTAAAAATAAAATAATTATATTTATCTAAAAAAGTTTATAAATTAAATTATAATTTAAAAAAATAAGCTATTGATACTAATTTATATAACAGTAAACTATCTTATAGATTACCTACTTATTATTTTATCCTTACTTTTTTACAGACTATCTCTTCTCTTCTCTATCTTCTCTCTCATTTAGCTCTTCTCAGTATCGTCCAGTTCATGCTACTTCTTACTATCCGTTGAGACGCTAATGATGGATGAAGAAGAAGGAGTAGAACGAAAAGATATTGACGATATTGAGTAGATCTTGAATATGTGTCTCTAACCATATCATCGTTAAAAGTCACTGCTTCACTTAAGAGATAGAAGATGGAATAAGAGAAAAAATATGCACAAAAGATTTATGGTAAGAAAAAGAGAGTAGAGATTAAAAATGAACACTACGAGTGAACAGTATATTCTGTTAATTTACTAATTATAAAAATTATTATAATAATAATAACTATCTAAACTCTTATTTAGTGATAATTATTTTTTTTAAAATTATTCTCTAATAATTTTTTTTAAAATTATTATAAGATATTTTTTTATAATTTTTTTAAATAACTATTTAAATAGATTTTATATTAAAATAGGGCTGAATGAAGGTCCTCAATATTCTCTGTATACATTACGAAAATGGAAGTAATTGATTATATATATATATATATATATATATATATATATATATATATATATTCATGCACGAACGTATATAATCATTGTTTAATAATTGTGAAATCCCTTTCTCACGGTTACCATTCCAACCCCGCAAGGCAGTATACCGAGCCATTGGTATTGCCTATTAGGCTGGTAGAGTCAAAGGTAAAAGAGCTAACCCCCCTTTACATAATATAAATTCCCGGAAAAATCAGAATAATTATTAATTTATTATCAATTTAAATTTAAATATATACTAAGTTGATAAAAAAAATTAACTACATAGACAGAATTAAAATATCATGTAAAATAATTTAATCGTTAAAACATTTTGTATCTAGCGAAGATTATGCAATCCATCATAGTTTTTATACTAAATCTTATAATTATATGTTACTCATTTATTAAATAATTTTTAATAATTAAATTATTTGTATATAATTACAACAATAACTCTCCCTTACACACATATATATATAGCATAAATAGCAAGTTACCCATTTTCAACTTCTATTAATTTTATATTTTATATTGATTGATGTTGATTTTAGATTTTTTTTTAAAAAAAATCTTAGGAATAGAGATCATTCAAATATACCAAAAAAAAAAAGAATTATGTTACAAAATGGAACAGAATTACGGTGTGAAGTAAGGTTTGGTGGTTCAACGCTGCAATTAGTATCAAGATTAAAATGCATGAATTTTGTCAAAACTTGGATTTGCTTTTGTATGAGAAATGCTGGCACCAAGGGAATACGGTTCTGAGTGGTGCTTATCCACAACAAACGTTGACCTTCACGTCAAATCCTGATATTCCTTACTTTAGTGTTTTAAAAATTAAAAAGGAAAATAAAAAGAAGCAAAAGTATGAGATACTGTATTTATTTTTGTCTATGCTTCGTCTATAATTGAATTCACTTTTAATTATATCTGATCATTTATTCTTGTTATGTATTGTGAAGAGGAGGAGTAGTTGGCGAAGGTAGCACAACAATTATTCTGTGACGGAAGTCATCATGAAGAACAGAAGCATAATTAAATCGTAATATTACAATAAATTACTAATTAACTGTTGATACACTAATTAACATCAAAATCAAAGTTACGTGTTGGATCTTACCACCTTGAACTTGGCTTGAGTTATATCCAACTTATGTATGAAAAACAGATATGATTGAATCATAACTAAAAAAAGAATAAGAATTTTCCCAGTGAGAAAAAGATTGAGTGATGCATTACATATTTTAATTCTTAACCAAACATACATACCTATTGGACCTCCTAAGTTATTCAATCAAATAAAGCAAATTTCCACATTTGATTAGCTCAATAAGCCACTGAATAGCTGGATTATATTATATATTTGATAACTTGACATTTAAACAATAAATAAAAAAATTGGCAAAAAATTATAATTTACAAAATTTATTATCTAAATGTGCTTGAAATATGTTAAGGGTTAAGGGGGACGTTCAATCCATTTTTAATAGATAGTTGGATATAACTCTTATTTAATTGTGTATAACGTATATTTAATAATATATAAAATAAAAGACATTTATATATAAGTGAGTGCATGTTATATATAACTAAAAATAATTTACATCTATTCAAAAGCTTAATTCTGATAATAAATTTGATAAGGAGGGATTTTTTTTCATAATTTTTTCCGAAAAAATAAGGCATTTCGAAAATGCAGAGACTGTCCCAATTTTTTTGTCTTAAGAGAAGGACGAAAATGGGCATCAAACAAATGAAGTAGTGGAGGTATCTGGGCAAGCGATCTCTCTCAGCTTCTTGTGCCCTTTTATTAAATATAATTGATTGAGAAAACACCAAGAGAAGCCAACCTAGCTCTTGATGCGCGAGCTTTATGCTGAGGAATCCGAAGACAGGTCAGAGAAGAAGCTGAAAACTCTTAATTGAATAATCTCATCTTCTCGTCGGTGCTTCTCTGTAAAGTTTTCGGAACACCTTCGTTATATAAGCGACACTACAACACTTAAATCACACACACACATCACATTTTGCAGGATTCAAGGTTCAAACTAGATACCTACATAGCTACAATGATACTCTCGAAACCAGCTTTGTTTCTGATTCTGCTCATATTCGTCTTCAATGTCGTATTACTTGTTCAAGGCGAGGCAGTTAACAAGGAGCTAGTTGTGGGTTCTGGCACTTCTTCCTCAGCTGTGAGTTCTGAATCGATCTCTTTCCTTCCCTGATTATTATTGATATTTGATGTGAATTTTGCTGGGTGTTTACGTAGACTGATTCAAAGTTTTGGGAGTGATTAATTAATCGTTACTATAATTAAGGTAATTATGTTGTACAGAGAAGAGATGGTGGGTGCGAAAAAGAGGGCGTTGAGTGCAAGAAAGGAAATGGGGGGTTGGAAGAAAACGTTCTGGAGAATGAAGATTACATCTACACCAACTCTCTACCTTAATTAGATACAATATTCCTGTATTTTTTTTTTTTAATAATTATGCCAGTTTTTTTTGTCAAAAGTTACCCACATTCGTAATTTCAAAGGATAATTTATTACACTACTAATTATTGTTTTACTGAGAGTTTTTGAGGTTTAGATTCTACGCATCTAATCCGCTCATTACAGCAGTTAATGTGGGGAATTGTGAATTTACAATTTATAGTTTATGCCTTTTTTCCCCTTTATCACGAATTCGCAAGGGTGAATAATGAATAAGCCGAAATTCTGAAATTCTGACCCATTTGATAACCATGGAATTTTCTTTTAATTTTTTCCTAAGAAAAATCTGAAATGTATCCTCAGGCTAGTAGTATATTGAATGATTCTGCGAATGGGAATTTGTGTACAACATACTTTTTCAGTTGAAAATAGTACAAAACCTCACTAAAAATTGGATGAGACACTCGTTTTTAACATTTGGGGAAAAGTACATTTTACCTATTTCTTTCCCGTTTTCACACATGCAATTGAATTGATCCTCTTGAATGTCACAAGGATTACATTTTGACTTTTTATTTTTTTATTTTTTGAAAAAAATCAGATTTTTTTATAAAAACTTTTTAAAAAATATTGAGTTCACCCACTATCTATCAAAGCGAAGTTCCATTTTCTCTTAGGCGATATTAATATCAGATAGAACGAATTATCTATTACCTTCATACGTAAATTTATGTACCTAAGAATTAAGATATATTCTCATATATTGCGATTAGAACTATAAAAAAATAATATTTTTTAGAGATTAAATATATTTTAAATAATAATATATTTTAACTTTTTATCAATTAAATATATTTAGATGAGTGAAAAAAAATCACATATGAATCTTATGGGATGTAGCTGACATTTTTAATGAACAATGGGCTAGTGAAAGGGGGACTTGTATTAATCAGTCTCCCGACATACTTCTTAAAATTGAGACTTTTCTTCTTACTAGATCTTAGAGTTGAGATCTACTTAATTAATAGTACGATATTTCGTCCTCTCATCTAGGTTCAGCTAACCTGACCCCTTTTGTTTCGAGATTTTTTTGAAAAAAAAAAATATTACTCCGCTTGGATAAAAAGAAGTAGGAGAAATAGCAAAATTAAAGGAGAAAACAAGAGAGAGAAAATATACTTTTCCTTATTTGGATATGAAGGGGGAAAAAAGATGCGAGGTACAAATATTTGTTAGTTTCCTCATTAAAAGTTGAGAGGTTTTGGAGAAAAATATGCTTTTTAAAAGTGCTCTGAAAATTACAATACTCTAAACATGAGATCCACATCTTTCTTCGTTGTTTTTCCTATTCATCCAAACTAATGAAAGAAAATGTTTTCCTTTTATTCCCACATTTTATAACCCTAGTTCCATTATATCACCATTTATTACCCTAGCTCCAAAGTCAGATGACTCGATTGCGACAATGAAGAAACACAAATCTCGTTCATATGAAAACCTAAGGTTGCCACGCACACTAGCTCGGCCAAAAGCGGAAGTCACAGAACATGCCCATGTTGGATGTCTGGATAAACTAGCGTCCATTCGAGCTAGTTAGCATATGATGTTCCTTCCTGGGGATGCTCTTGTCCTTATTCCTGTTTTGCTAGACCTCTGTCATGATGTATACACTTGAATATTCACATTTTGGGGAACGGTGACATTAAAGGCACGAGACTGAACAAAAGGACATCATTTCTTCCACGGACACAAACCACAGAAACAGAAACAGGCAAACAACGGAAATTAAGACGGAGATCTTGTCACATATGAAATCGACAAAGCGAATTAAATTAGGTCCTGTGTGCACCATGATGAAGGTGGTACGAAGTGTTCAGGACATGAAACTCTGTACATCAATCACGTAAACTACCAAGAACCCAAAATGCCGTTCGAAATGCAATTTAAAGCCATCACATGGATGTCATATGCTTACATTTTCGCTGTTCGTCAGTGGATGGATGAGCTTACCACTGTCAAATTTTGTGGGAAGCTGCCCCATATATTACAACAAATGCTAATTTATTATTAAGCCTATGTAACAACCTATATGGAAGGGCCGTAAAAAATACAATTTACGAACTGTTATTATGTGAATATACACGGAAAGGGATCAGGTTAACAACCGAAAAAATGAGTTGGCAACCTCATAGGCGCCTGATATATTAACGAGATAATAAACAGAAGTCTCGAGCCCGCAGGAACCCTCACAAGTCACAACATATGTTTGCCGACTGAAATTTTTTGCATACGTTGATGTCTTTTGAAAGGTTGAGTTTAGCTTTCTTTGAGCTCTTAATCATATTCTCATCCTGGATGTCGACTAGCATGTAGCACCAGCAGGAGCTATTACTTCTGCAATGGACCGAATCAAAGAAAATGGAAAAAGAAAAAGAAATTACATGCAGTAAAGGATGCCGGATAGAGTGTTGAGAATAAGTTACTGTCCACTTTACTTACTGGTTGATTAAGCTGTCCCTGTTATTAACTGTTCCCGTTCATCTAGCTTCTTCACCTTCACAATGCCAATGAGAACTTGAAAACTGAAAAATGCACACAAAGCATATGCTATAATAGCAGGTACCTGAAAAAGATAATGAGTAACAGAGGAATGAGAAAGTGAGATCAGAGAATCAATTAATTGACTCGCTAATGGCCATGAGAAAGAAAGGGTAGCAAGAAAGCTTACGTGAATCGAACTGAGATACAAAACTGTTGCAAGATTTATTAAGCTCCCGGCAGCAACACCCTGTCAATTGATAACAATGGTAAAGTGAATATGCATCATGCCATTGCCTAGCAGGTCTTTCTGGTTTTTCCTCAGATAATAATATCATAAACTAACATCAACAAACGGGTAAACAAAATAAGCGTGTGGATTATTATGCATACATGTATAAATGCAATACAGTCGTGTTAAGTATAAATAAATTATGCACATCCATTAGTCGTTTACAGGACATGAATACGTCCCAGAAAATAAATATATGAACATCTAGTAAGCAGAACTGTAGAACAGACTCATATAAGGTGAGAAGTAAACTTTATAATTCCCCAAAGTTAAAGGCCAGCTTGACTCACATTCCCTATTGTCTTCTGGACAGTGGCAACACGTTGAAATGCTCTCTCAGATTCCAGAGCTCGAACTCGGAGCTTCAGATCACCTTGCTCCTGTGTAAAAATTAAATGCAGTAAGCAGAGGTGTGGAATACCAGATGTCGAAGACCAAGCAATAGATACTCATTAAATGCACAGTTCAAATTATCATTTAAAAACTGAGTATTACGAGTCTTTGGATTATGTCAGCAAG
Source organism: Leucaena leucocephala (assembly GCA_037074615.1). Taxonomy (NCBI): domain Eukaryota; kingdom Viridiplantae; phylum Streptophyta; class Magnoliopsida; order Fabales; family Fabaceae; genus Leucaena; species Leucaena leucocephala. Next base: position 17,233,630 of record CM073534.1, on the reverse strand, counting down.
CTTTTCAACCCTTTCAGCCTGTCTAAATAAGTTATAAAATGCTTGAGACTGTTTGTCCCACCTCTTCCTGAAGTCCTGCACAACTACAAGATGGATATGAGAAAACAAATACTTAAAGGATACTGAATTCAAGCACATAAGACGAAATTTATCATTGCCTTTAGGACAACTTCAACCCCTGCTTCACGAAATCTTAGCAATTCCAAAGCATAACTACAAGGCAAAGCAGGATGGATATGTTAAGCATGCAAAAAATAAAAGCTTAAAATAGACATTTAGAAGGACTGAAAATTTGTAAACTATGAAAACAATACTCACGGTTTGGCAATCTCAGTAATGTCAAATCGTGGGTCAAGCCCCTTTCCAATGCCATCCAACACTACAAAAACACAAGCTCGTTGAATTAATAATCACATGCATATAACATGAAAAATTGATGAATTAGCCTAAATTATATTTACCTGAGAAGGCTCGAACAACAAATGTGAATGTTGCAGGAAACCGGAAGGGCTGGTCTGCAGCAATGGATAATAAATCTTCACCTGTTATTAAACAAGACGGCTATGAGTGGCAAACATACCTTTTCTCAAAGTGAAATTAAGTCTATTGATCGCAAGATATTATTGAACCAAGAAAAGAACACCCAAATAATTTAAAGACCAGAGGTCCAGATGCAAGACATAAAGCTTATAGTTAATCTGGGGCATGTCCAATTTCATGGTCTAAATCCTATTATTTTTTATATGATAAAAAAACATAATGTAATTAATAACTCAAAACTATACATAAGATTCTTCACCGACATGTAAGCTGCTGTATAACATTTTTAAAACTTCATTAATAACTAAATACAAAATGATAGGAACAAAACAAGGCTAGGCGGGCTATAACATAAATACTAAATAATCTCTCCGACATATGCCCGCTTGCTTCCTCACATGTGACCAAAATAGTGATCATTGATTGTCATACGCTTTACATACATTGGTTGAATAGCATAAAGTATAAACCTAAAAAACCTCATACAATTACACCAGGTACAGTACCAATAGCAGCCAAACGTTCTTTCTTTTTCATTACTTTTTCCTCCTTGCTCAATGGTTTTTTGAATCCGAGTTCAGTTGTTGCCGTCTCTCTCTCCCTCCTCTGTGCAGCTAGACGCTCTTCAAAACTATAGGGTATTACAAGAACTCAAGGTCAGAAATTCTCCATGAAAGTTCCAAATAGATTTTAGAAGATTGCTAACATAATCAGCCACTCAAATTATTCTACAAAATATTAACAGCGATTGACCAAAGGCAAATGAAATCCCACTGCAATCAACACCCGCGCTGTGTGTTTGGATTAGCTTTTAGAGAATAGATTTTGAGAAAATTAATCACTTGGAAAAGGCTGTACCAGTGAGCTTTAGTCCAAACCATGGTTTTGGGCTTAAAATCTATTGAGTTTTGGATGGGTGTTTGGCTAGTATGCATCTAAGAATTTGGTTTGGATAAAAAAGTGCTTTTTGGCAGCTCTCCCAAACACCCACTAACTTAGACTTATAACAATCCTACTGGCACTAGATATTCTCTACTTTTGGTAACTCCCACCAACTGGGTTCAGCAAGCTACCTGTTGAGGAAGAATTGTGCTGTTCGTCTAACAGCAGTCAAATCTCCAGTAGGGACAAGAACACCCATTTGAATCATTGCTTGAAGGACCTAAATCAAGCCAGAAGATTCATTTAGTAATATAAACTAAGTAAGGATTCTACATTACAGTATTCAAAGCATGATAGGACACCATTCATAGAAAAACAATAACCTTATCTGGACTTTTCTCATAAACTCCATAAAATGCTTCAAGCAAACCTTCTCGGATGTTAGGACTTATACTGTAAGGTGCCATATAGACGAAATGTAAATCATCTATCAAGGTTAAAGATTGTGTTAATTTTACATTCATGTTTTAAATGACAAGAGATCAATTATAAACCTTCCCATCATTCCAAAATCATAAAATATCAATCTGCCACCATTTACATCATCAACTGCAATATTTCCAGGATGCTGCAAGAATGTGAACAAATTATAATTACAGACAAGATATGGCACCAAGTGTCAAATTTCCAAATAACCATGAAACATAAGATTTGAAGATTCCTCATTCTAACAATATCAGGAGTGAACAACACAAATATATATAAACTTAGAAACAATAGATACTTATGTTTAAACAAATGGCATAAGAACACAAGTGTCTTGTGGTGTGCAAGCTACATTTGAACCTATGGTGCCCAAGACCAAGTCGCCAACATTAATGGCCAGCAGGGAGTAGTTATAGACGATATCAGAAGGACAATCTTCGTTTCATAATTTCTAAGAGGCGTAGGCCTCCTAAGAGTAGTAGAGGTGTGGGAAGGTTTCCACAAGCCACAGCCAATGCAAAAGTTAGCCTAATGGTGCACATTTTGGGGAGAGGCAGGGCCATGGGGACTTTTAGCATATAAATGTTATTCTAACAAAAACACTTACAAAAGTCCAAAAGATCCACGTAGCACATTGCTAGTACTTTAGGCAATAGAGGCTTGAATGTTGCATATAAGAGCACATTCAAAGATAGTAAACTTCTCATGTTGGTTCTACCACACAAATATGCTAGACAATTTAAAATACATACATATATGATATATAAATATAAGACAAATCTAAAATTACTAATCAATTTTAACATCAAGAACTCACTGGGTCAGCATGGAAGAAACCATGTGATAGAATCTGCTCCAAGTATGACTCAACAGCATATCGCCCTAACCTGTAAAAGATAAGAGCAATATTTTAATTGTTTTAGATTAGACATTAGTCTGAGCCTCAAAGTATACAAGTAAAACATAACACGTTATTAGGGATTTCCGCGTAGAAAACAAAGAGGTTCCACAAACCTTTTGCGGTCAACCCCAAGCTGATCTAATGCTTGTATTTTGTTTATTTTAATCCCTGGAACGTACTCCATTGTCAGAATCTGCATTAGATATCAAGTTAGAAATGAAAGATAAGAACAACATTAGATCTCAAACAAGAAAGATCCACTTGGTTGCATCCATGGACAACAAAGGTTAAACCTGCGGCGTGGTATTATCCCAGACAATTGTAGGAACTTTAACATAATCCATGTTTTTAAAGTTACTAGCAAAGAGCTCTGCATTAGTAGCTTCCTTGGTGTAGTCAATCTCCTGAAAGATGTCAATTCGGATTGCATTAACAGGAACACAGAAAGTTAAGAATGTGTAGGAGCTTATGAATAGCAAATGCATCATACTGAAGCAGGAACGACATCCATTAATCAAACAGGAATTAAAACCTTAACAGGCATTCTTTTGCATGATCTGTTCCTTCAGCATATACTATTTAAATAATTTTTCTTAAGACTGGATTAGCGGGGCTCTATTTTATAATTAGATGTACTTTTGCCCATTACAGCAATAGAAAATTTTAATATTGCAGCTCAGAATGCCGCAACCCTCCCTCTTCTCTTTCTCAATTCTTTGCATCACTAGTTATAAAGTCCTGCTAACTATATGTCAGCTAGCCTTTAAAATTCACAAAGTAATTCCACCGTCCAGAGACAAGAAGTTAAATATAAAACCTAGAGCACGCAACAAATATGCCTCAATTTGAAGAGTGACACTGTCTCGAGACAATTAACTACATTCTTAGCTCTTTTATATGTTTGAATAAAATAACCTCTTAATCAACCTACAGGAATCTTCATAAGATGCCATTACTAGATTATCATCACCTGATATAAGACAGAGGCACACTCATCATAAATGGCAACCCAGTCCCTTTTTGCCCCATCTGATTTTGGATCAACCTTTTGAAGATATTCAGCAATAACCTGGAGAAAAACAGGCTTAAGTATCAGTGTTTGACACATGGGTAAAGAATCTTCACAATAAAGGTATGTGAACCTATCCATGCAGACGTGTGAGGGTGATATGGGCAATGAAGACAAGAAATTTTCACCCAAAAAAAACTGAGAGAAGGAGGGGATTTTGCAGTATGGACAAGCTAACATATGATATCTTGGAAAAATATTGACAACTTTGGTATGCTAGTCAAAATTTAGATAATAAGTTTGAGATAAAAATAGTGTAACTGTCACAAAGAAACATCACCTATGCACGCATCGCCAGAAGGTCATATGAAATGTTATGATAAGCTTATGACACTAACCCTGAGGTTTTTAAGATCAATATCAAACAGACCCTTGAGACCAGGCCTTTGCACTTTAACAACAACCTCCTGTCCCTTTAATCTGGCACGGTGAACCTGACCTGCATTGAAAAAGAATAGAAGACACCGTTATTCTTGTCTTCTCATCAAATAAGACACCAATAACTTATGTTCACTTCTTCTTGGTTCAATATTGATTTCACATATGCACTATTAGAAATACATGCAAAGCAAATTATGATTACCAAGACTCGCAGCAGCAATTGGTTCATAGTCAAATCGATCAAAGATGTCACCTACAGGTGCTCCAAGCTCCTCTTCAACAATAGCTAAAGCAGTCTCTGAGGGGAAAGGGGGAACTTGATCCTGGACCCAGTAATGAGGTAGCTTAGGCCCCAAATAAATACAACCTTAGCATAATTTTCTCTATTAGTCATAAACTTTTTATAACTACCATTTTTCCATCATATATTTTTGTTGTCAAATTTCTTAATGCACCAGTTATGTGACCACTAGATGAACAAGATGTACATCTAATAATTCAAATTCAAGTATGGATGACAACATATCATTAATAATAAAATGTACAAAAGGTGATACACAACAAAAGGAAGTACGTGATATTTCATTCCAAGAATTAATCTTATAAATGGTGTTCAAAATAAAAACCTGTAGTTCTGATAATTGGTCAACATATTCCTGTGGAAGAATGTCCACCCTTGTGGAGAACTGCTGGCCAATTTTGATAAAAGTTGGACCTAGTCTCAGAATGCTTTCCTTCAGCCACCTGGCAAGGGCCTTCCGTCTTAAGGTTTTCTTTTCGTCAGTCATTTCTCCTGCAAATAATGTCTTTGAATCAATGCCCCCAAAGAATTTCGGTGAAAAACACTTCATGTATTATAAGAGTTATTTGTTGTTAGTATAAAGTCTTAAAACATAAAGTATGGATAATAAATAAAATGAACATTGTAACTAGACCATCCACCCAAAAAAAGAGTAAAGTCATGACGTCAGTGAAGTTAACTGTTGAGGGGGAGTTGATTGTATAGCAAGAAGCATAATTAACCTGCACTAACTTTTACAGCCACTTCCTGAATTTTGGTTCATAGCGATCTATAGGACTAAGGGAAAATGAATTAGTTTGGGAGGCACATAATGCCACTTCAACGGCTACAATAATTATAATGTACAGCTTACGAACCTCTGTAAGAGAACTTCTGGTTGTTCCACCAAGCCTTAAAGATAAATGTTACAACAAATCCCCAAATTTCCACGGTTCTCTGAATTGTCGAGTACGTTTTGAATCTACTCCAACGGCCTCCAGGTGCAACCGCAACCTGCAAAATTCACACCTTCGTCTAACTTGTGGAATCTCAAACAAAGTGATGAAAATAAGAGCCCAGAGCGTCAATCAACATCGAAGACTCGTACCTCGACATTGCCTTCCCCTGATTTTTTGAACCAGGCGTCTTCTTTGCCAATCTCCTCTATCCTTCTCTTCCTTCCATCCTCCTTCAGTTTGGAGGCTTCGGCATTTACCACAATTTCCGTCTCCGCACCATTTCCATTCACATACTTCACCAAGCTTCCGTTGTTGTTCCCACTCTCACTCTCTACCACGCCCAAGCTACCATTTACGTATCCCTTTATGGATCCATTGCTACCATTATTACTCCCGCTAGTACCAGATGCTCCATTGCCACCCCATTCTATATCATTTACTCTCTCCACTAATTCCTTCTCTTTCTCTTCAATTAAAGCAGCTTCTTCTTTGCCGGCCCGGATTGGCGCACGAAAAGAAACACTGTACCTAGTGTGCCCAGAAATAGACTTAACCGTATAAAATCTAGAGACAGAAAAACGACGTCTAGGAGTGATCTGTGAGGAAAGAAAATGGAGTTCCGGTAACGGTAGAGTAGACAAAGCCATAATAGATACTTGTTAGAGTGGTCAGAATCAAACTATAAACCTAACTTTCATGACCGTTCGGGTGCATAGAAACGGATGGGAAGAGCCAAAGGGTAGTCGTATGGAACAGTGGTAAGGGTGGAAGCAAGCAACACAGAAATGCGAAAGCAGACAGAGCAACAATGAAAGAAAACAAAGGAACAAGTGAAGGAAGACAGAGAGAAGGGAAGGAGGGAAATGGTGGAGATAAAGAGGACACGTGGCAAGTGTTAAGATGAGCAATCGAAGTATGGGAGATGTTCATTGGCAATGAGTGTCGCGGTTTGTCCAGGACTCGAGTGAGCTAACTACACAATGACTCTGCAAGCACCAGGAGCCTTTGGCTTGCGTGGAATGTTTTTTTTTTTACAAAATATTTTTAAAAAAGTTAAATTATTTATTAGATTTCCTTTCTCCTAAACAATAGTATTGTTAGGAGACACTTAGTAATTAAGATGTTTTTCAAGTACAATAATTAAAAATATAATAAAATAATATTTTTAAATATAAATAAATTGTCAAATTAGTTAAACAACAATGGGTCGCTTGCGTGGAATTTGTTTGTACGCTTTAAGCTTTCGGGAGCACGTTTGCGGTTTCATTAAGGGGACGAAACGGTTCAAAGATATTTGGGTTACCCAATGGGCTCCAAAAGTGTTGGGCTTATAATCTGGCCCATTATCATCGACCTTAAAAAAACAACCCGAGCTGCTTTAAACCCAAATTGAGCCCTTTTTAATTGTAAAATTCTATGATCAACTTAAAATTAAAGGGTTATGGTTTAGAACCTTGAATTTAGGGTTTCAAGACTTTTAGGATTTAATAATTCTTTTGACACGGTCATCCAATACTGCTAAATTATATTGTTGAGTTCAATCAGAATAGCTCTTCCGCATAAATTTTTATCCATAAGTCCAAGAATCATTACAGGTAAATATCTACTATTGAGTTAACACAAAAATTTCCTGGGATTTGAATGAGGGTGTCAACTCACAACTTCTTGGTCACATTTATTAATTTCAATAGGTGTTTAATATGTTGGAAATTATCAAGATTATTGTTATTATCTGTTGTAATTTGTCACAAGTATTGTGGAACCATGGCAAGTACTTGAGTTTTGGTCATGATTTTACTTCCACAACGTCATCACCTACGTACCATCTCTCTGTTTCTTTCCCCTCCCCCCCGCCATGCAATGCGATTCCGATGTTAGCTGACTTTCTATCAATCTGAGTGCTTGTTTGGCACTTGGTTTAAAAAAATTTGTTAGGTAAAATTTTATTTTAAAAAAATTTTAAATAAACAGCTATAAATAAGTGATTGAAACTAATTTTTAGAATAATAAAAGAGTTTATAAATTATCCAATTACTATCTTACCTATATTTTTTCTTATATCATTTTTCCTCTCTTATCTCTTTTCTCTCTCATCTCTCATATCCCTTTTAATCTTATTCCATCTTTCCTCTCTCTTTTCTACACTATTTTCTCTCTTCTCTTTTTTTGTATTATCTCTCATATTTCTTACTTTTAATTAAATCATACTTTTTTAATAATTTACTAATATGAAAAATGATTATACTACTAATCATTTAAATATTTTAATTTTTAAAATTTACTCTTCTCAAAATTTATTTTTTAAAATCTATTTTTTTAAAATTTATTTTTTAAAAATTAATCCAAACATATTGAGTAAAAGACTAAAAGCCGGCAATAATCAGATTCGCGAATGGTTGCAAATAAACAAATAAAGTACTAGCAATAAACTATATACGTAATAAGACGGACAAGGTAGTTTCAACTTGTGCAAGTTTGTTTTTTGTCCTTGGCAATAATCCTAGGGCTACCAACATAGGCACAAGAACATATACTATTTCTAGCCATACATCCATGACGTTATTAATTATCTCACTTAGCATTCCGTACCAACGTGGCAGCACCAACAACCCCAAACAAATCTATCAAACATACATAGACAAAGTAATTCATAAACACTCAACTTTCATTTCATGAACCGAATAAAAGCTACTTTGACCAAACTCGACACAAAGATTTGTTTTACCACTCAATCTATTGATGTCTGCACCTGTAAATAGGCAATGCTTTTGGATTTGGCAAAAACCTTGCTTACATTTGTATCTACTATATGCTAGCTAGCCTGACTACCTTAACTTCAGATTCAGTATTCTATACAGATGGATGATAATGACTTGTATGCGTATATGTGTGTGTATGCGTGTGCATGGTGGTTTTCTTCTCAAAACCCACATACGGCACATATCATTAGGTTATAATTTTTCTGGTTCTCTGATCATCAGCAATTAAGAGTGTATTTGGACGCCACCCCATATCTGTGCAGATGCTACCTTTTTATAGCAGCTTCTCTGCACAAACACGTGTTCAAACACACACTAGAATGGTCCTGGATTTACAGGATTTAATGGCAAAGGGTAGGTTTTCTTCTCATACCAGGTTTAATGTGTTTGGTGACATTTCATCTCAAATAATAATATTATATATACCAGGTTTATTCTTAACCACAAATGATTGCAGTTTTGACTCAACTTTGTCCAGTATTATTTTAAGAAGACCAGAGAGAACACGCGTATAAGAGCCGGTTCATCAGTAAGCGTGTTTTAAATTAATGCATGGTGGATGAAGCTCCAAAGGGTTGCACGTGTCAGAAGACTGTTCGATAGCTTCTGTGCTCAAAGTTGTGATATTTTTCTGCTAGCTAGAGAGAGACTTGACAACATATTCCACGGGGACTAAAGTGTGCTGGTTTTGTTTTCGTGTGATGTTTTTCATTCACTGATCCTAATTGAGCTGAATATTAGCTTCTTATGGTTGCAGCGGGTCTAGCAGAAAAGTAGAAAAATTGGAGGACTGAGGGTGGAGATGCCTTGATGAGATGATCCTCACGATATGATGTGATCGTTCAAAGAATCTCTCAGAGAGACAAAGCAATTGAAAAAAGTGGAGAGCACAAATGCTAGTGCCTCTTATCTTGTTCAATTATTTTTTCCCAGCCGTACAAACTTATACTATATGCACTTCGTACGAAGAATTCACGTTATAGCTTGTAGTTTTGAGCTCTAAACCAATGAAAATTCCAACCCCAATCAACAAAAGTATTCTGTCTCGTAGCAGCCCTTTCCCATAATCATTCTCTCATCATTTGGCTTGTAACTCTCAACAATCACTGTTTTGACATCTGGTTTATATTAATTTCTCTCAAAAAGCATTTCTCTTGCTATCTAGAAGCTACTAAAGATGGTCCTAAGATCGGGACATATAGATGCATACTGAAAAATTTGGGATTACGAACCTCAAGGGAAGCACAGTTTTGAACTGAACAAGTAACATATATCACATTATTAAGTTCCAAGTTTCAGCATTGAATTAATTGAAAGGAAATATTTTTTGAAGTCTTTCAAACCGTTTCAAATATATTATACCAATCTCTGCTCCCAAAATTTAATACCTACAAGCAATCTCTCAACAAATCCACAACAGGGTTCCAGAATTGAAAATTATTTGAAGGATATTGCCGCTATTGACCCTTTCCAGAGTCATATACTTCTTTCTCAGTTCTCACCAATAAACTAATAGTTCTTGAAACATTATAGCTGCCTAAGTTCTTCAATAAACTGATAGTTCTTAAAACACGTATATGAGCTCCATATGGACCCCCCAAAAAAATCTTAAAATCATAATATCTGCAATTTGAGTATTATTGGTTTATTTTAATGGTGATGAAGGGAGAGATATAAAGGGCCATCCTTTGAGCAAGCCCTCATCGCATTTCGCTTTGCTTTCTTCCCACATATTCTAACATCCAATCGCCTTTTTCACCTTTTCTTTCTTTTGATACTTAATATCTCTCCCCACTTCTGCTAGCCTTAGCTTATTAAGAACCTCTTCACCCAACCTCAGACGCAACACAGCCCATTTTTATTAGCTTCTCTGTTCCAAATCTCTTGTTTCTAACATGACAGGGAAGAGAAATAACCAAACCAGTCCTGTGGGAAGCCCAACTTCTGGGAACATCTCAGACAGTTCTTCCAAAGAACAGGACAGGTTCCTCCCTATCGCCAACGTTAGCCGTATCATGAAAAGGGCACTTCCGGCTAACGCCAAAATCTCCAAGGAAGCGAAAGAGACAGTTCAAGAATGTGTATCTGAGTTCATAAGCTTCATCACGGGTGAAGCATCCGACAAGTGCCAGAGAGAGAAGAGGAAGACAATCAACGGCGACGATCTTCTGTGGGCCATGACAACGTTGGGGTTCGAGAACTACGTTGGACCCTTGAAGGTGTACCTCAACAACTACAGGGAAACAGAGGGAGACAAGACTTGTGTTGGCACTAAACCAGAAGATCAGGCTCAGACAGAAACAAATGATGAGGTCTCTGAGATCAACAAGTGGGCTAATTCTGTGTCAGAAAAAGCAGATCTTGCCGGTTTCAACGGTACGTTTTACTCTGTTAGGTCTCAGGTTGCTCCAAAGAGCTTGACAGAGATAGGAGGGCTCACTGGCTTCAGAGAGAACCCCATGAACATGACTATTGCCCACAATGCAGTTCATAGTGATGCAGATGGAAACCTGCGTTACAGGGTTGAATGGTAGAGTCTCTACCGGGGAGATGTGAGGGAAAGAACTAAGAATCTATAACTTTGCATTGCTGATTAAGCTGCGCCAGGGAACGAATCACTTTATATTTGCTTGAAAACCTCTAGATTTCTAAATATATGCTTTTGAAAGATATATATAAGTCAACAGATTAGGACTTTGTATCCTGCTTGTGACTCGGAAAAAAAGGTAAATTAACTAGCTACTGAAATAATGCATTTGAGATTGGCGCTGTAATTATCTGTTTGATGAAGTACAAGTAATTAATTTCTCCATGATCATCGCATAAAGTATTCAAGGTGAGTAGATAACTACAGCTAGGAATTAACGAAAAGACGAGTTTGGCATGCTATGCTGCTGCTTCATTTATGAAGAAATTCTTGTTTTATGCCGCTCTACATTTAGCTCTGTGCCGCTTTTTCCGGGTTGGTGGATCATTTGATGGGAAGGCTTCTAATATAATGTGGAATATGGTTTTTATTTTGAAAAACTTTGATTATTCAAAACAAACATAGTGGTGATTAAAGCCACACATAAGCCAGTGGTGGGGTCATTTTGCGCATTTGGCCACCGAGTTACTTTGAACTATGCGCTAAGATGTGGAGTTATTGGTCACCAATAATTCGTCATAAAGAGTCCTGGACGACCAAGTTTTTACGACATCAATGTATGAACTTTTTAACAATAGAACAAGATACAATGGAGTTCCTCGAAGATGACCCATATTGTTTTAGGATTGGATCAGGATGCCTTTGTCCCCTCGTAATAAAGTATTAGATAATATCATATTTATTTTTTAATGTGTATAGAATGATAAATGGAGTTTTTTTTAAAACATATATATATATGTCTCCTCATAATTGTTAAGGAGTTTTATATCGTTAAAAAAATGTGAATATATATATTGATTTAAAAAATTATTTACTGATTACGGAATCTGTGTCACGTCCTACCGACTCCCATCACGATTAAAAGTATCGATTCTGTACTGTAGCCCCGACCAAGCAATCAGATTAGGATCTGGCCGGAATCAGAAAAGGCAAAGACGAATAATGTACAACTTTCGCGTTTTTAATTTTTGATCTCTGAATTCTCGTTCTCTCTCCTCTTACCCCCTCCGCTGCAACGAAAGCATGGAGGATGAGTGCACCCCCGTCTTTAATTCTGAGAACAATCACTCTCATCTCAAGGGCGACAATTTTTGCCTCAGGAAATGCAAGAAGAAAGCTTTACTGAAGAAGGAGGCTTTGAATGTCTCCGAATTGCCATCTTCGTCATCGTCTCCTCATTCTTCTATGGATGTGAGTGTATCCCTTAAACGACGAAACCCGAGAGTCCTAGTTCGCCGCAATCGGGGTGATGTATCCGCGATTGGGCATCCTCTTGGAATGTCTTTCGCTGCTGTTCTCGCTCAGGTGATTGTCTTTTTCTCTTTTTTTCCTTCCATGGTACTGGCGATTTTATTATTCTTTATCGAGTTCTTGAATCTTGACTTGAACAAAATTTAGAATCGTTGCTCCATTCTGGCATTTACCCTCTGATTCCCATTAGACATGTCCTGTACGAAATTACAAGTTCTTGCAATGTACTTTCTTAACTTAGAGGCAATGCTTAAAGTGATCATTTAATCCTGGAGCTCTGATAGTGTTAGCTGATAAGTATCTATGCCTGGTACAACTATTGCATGATAATGTGCATTGGGTCTTTATCGTTCAGGTTTTGTACAGAAGAGATGCAGCAGCCGAAAGGATTTCTCCTGATCATCTCTCGATGGTACTTTTCTCGTCCATTTCTAACACTAATCTCAATAATAAACTATTACTCCGGCTTTGAAGGTCTATGCACTCATTGACCATATTATGTCCATTTATAAGGATAGCTGACTTGGATTCGTAGTCTTAGATTGTGATAATTAGTACGATGTTGCAAAAATATAATATCTCGTTGAAATTATCTGGCTGATAACATGAGAGAGCTGCCTTTTTTTTTGTTGATGGTTTAGTTAATTGGTACCATGAAAGACAAAGGCCATAAACATTTATATTCACCTTGACATATGCCAATTATTTTTATTAGATTTTGATTCAGACCTCTACTGATTGTATAATTTGCAGATGTGCACGTCAGCTGTCAGAGAATCTCTAGCCTATGTAAGTTGGATCCTAGTTGCCATTCACCTTAAGCTTGCAGTTTAGCTACATTTCTCTATTAAGTGCTTTCTGCTAAAGTGTCCACAATACTTAAGTTGTGACTACCTATATGGCCACAGGTTTATGGAGACAAGCTGGATGGTTTAGCAAGAAACTTTGAACAATCTTTTGGTAGCTCTCTGAGAACTCTTGAACTAATTTACGATTCATCTGCAAGTAACAGAGGTAATAATAATAATTTCAATACTATAAGGATGGAAGTTCCAACTTCCAAATTTCCTCTTGACAAAGGATATTGCTCCAGGGATGTTGTCACAGAGGATGTTCATTCAAAGACAGCATCCCATACTGAAATCCCAGATCAATCGAGTCATGACAAAGAGGTTGAGGAGAACTTTCCTATTGAGCTAGTTAGTAGAGATCTTACTGTGCATGACCAGTCAGGCCAAGTAGTTCGTTTTTCTCCAACCGCTTCCGCGTTGGAAGCTGATAACTCCTTGATTGGTACTTTTGAGAAATCTGTGGAAGTGCAAAGTCGTTCTAATGACCTCAAGGAATTAGAAATTGGTCTTACAATGGAAAAGTTGGAAATGAAGAAGATACAATTGGCTCTCAACTATAATAAAAATGATTTGGAGAGAACAAAGCTAGACATGGAAAGATCGAAGGCCTCTTTTAAAGGTGAAAAGTTCAAGAATCAGTTAGAAGATTTGAGGCATGGTGAACTCAACAAAAAATGCATAGACTGTCTTATTTCTGGTCTGCTTATTATGTCATCCTCACTTTTCTACGGTGCTTATATATATTCCTATCAACGGATCGTTGAAGCTACTGCATCATGCACACCTTTAACCAAGGCAAGTTTCACCTTTGTCTAACTCTTGGTTTGGTTCTATGCATGATCAGATCTTATCTAGTTTCTTATATCCACGGTGCTTTGGTTTGGAATGAGTTGAATCTGTAACTCAAGAACTACTATTAATGATCTTTCTTTTTCCATTTTAGGAATATAACTCGTGGTGGACTCCTAAGGCAGTGTCCTCTTTGAATTCAGGGTTGAATATTTTGTGGTGTCATGTTCAAATTATGAGCCGAATGGCATTCGGGGTGTTAATGATATTTGCAATGGCATATCTGCTTCTTCAACGGTCATCCACATCAACCCAGATGATGCCCATTACCTTAATCCTTTTGTTGTTAGGTGTTGGTTGTGGCTATTTTGGGAAGCTGTGCGTACATGCATTGGGAGGGGATGGTCATGTCTGGCTTTTATATTGGGAGATTCTTTGCTTCCTCCACTTCATAATACTTGCTTGTACACCCACTTTTTTCCGATTCCTCTATGGACCTCTCGGCGCGCCACAAACAACCAAAAGGAATAAAATTTTCCCATATTGGATTCGCCAATCTTTATTCTATGCTACTTTGCTCGTGTTCCTACCATTGGCTTGTGGTCTAGTGCCATTTGCGAGCCCTGCTCAATGGAAAGACCATTTTTGGGAGAAGGCTTCGGCTTATTTTATAGATTCTGGTCCTATGTCTTGAAACCACGGTTTCGTAAAGTTTGATGCATGAATTTTGAGCTGTATGTGTCCGCCCACCGCTGGGATTATTTAGTGCCTGTATTTTTTAGTTTCTGTTGGAGCATCTAGGGATAGAAAGAAAATCCACTGAGCTCGAGACTCTGAGAAATTGTAAAGAGAATATATAATATAACTCTCTGTATTCGCTATGATTATGAAAGCTGAGATCAGAACCATCTGAAAGTGCTACACGATTCTCGCAGAAAATGCGTATCAAGGGGTTTAACCTGAATTATATCCCTTTATCCACCAACCAATGGGAGCTTGCAAAATTTAAACCACCTTTACCAAAGTCATTTGCCACAGTCAAATCCAATCAAAAGAACATAAATAAACGTACGCACACAGGAAAACTCGACAAATTTAAGGTCATACGGTAGGTGACTGTCCTTAATTTATTAGAATTTTATTATAATTATATTTAGATTTGATCTACATTACATATTTAGTTATAATAGATGAGTCTCTTAATAATTTTTTTTACATACGTCAAACTAAGATTCAAATTTAAAATCTTATTTAAATAATATTGAGATACTTATTACTTAATTAATTCCTTTTTAATGAGTGAGAACTCTTCTTGCCTCATAAGTAAAGATTTTTGTAGGCTATCATTTATCACTCGTCCTGTCGCACTTCAATTTTTGGTTTATATTTAATTACCCATAACACATTAAAATAATGAGAATAGGAATAAAAATTTTTAAACTATTTTACTCTTATTATAAAATTTTTAAATAATTTTAACTATTTTTAAATTATAAAAAATATTTTAAATTATTTTATCTTAAATTAAAAAATATATACATTAACTTTTATATTAATTTACATCTTATTAACTAAACTTTTAAAATCTATTTCCATTACATTTTTCATCCAAAACGTATCGTTACAGTTCGTCCACAACGTCCACCGCCAATGCTAGAACTCAGAACTTCCTCCCTCCATTCAGAAGCCTCATGGTCTTCTTCCTTTACGGACACCGACACCCCAACCTCCTCTTACTCCACCCCTCCGGCTCCGCCACCGCCACCGTCCCGATCGCATACCCTCCTTCA
This sequence comes from Leucaena leucocephala, assembly GCA_037074615.1. Lineage (NCBI taxonomy): Eukaryota > Viridiplantae > Streptophyta > Magnoliopsida > Fabales > Fabaceae > Leucaena > Leucaena leucocephala. The sequence continues at coordinate 17,218,045 of CM073534.1, read as the reverse complement.
GCCAACCCACAAAAAGAGACACAGAACCAAAGTTTTTCGAGCCTTACGTTCCGTTTTCCGATCCTTCCCCGTCATAACCCCCTCCTGCAAATTCCCCTCCCTCCCCAGCACCCACTTCGAATGCCATCACCACCGCAACTTCCACGCAACAAAGGTCACCGGCACTTTATCTGGTTACCGGAAAGGACTCGTAAGCCTCGCCGTGCAAGAAACCTCTAGATGTTTGCCTTCCTTTGTGATAGAACTCGCCATCCAAACGAATGCAATGCAGAACGAGATGAGCGAAGGAATGGTTAGGATAGCTTTGGAATGCGAGAAGAGGCCGGAGAGGGACAAGATCAAGTTAACGAAGGAGCCTCTGTGGACCATGCTCTGTAACGGTAAGAAAACAGGGTATGGCGTGACGAGGGAAGCCAGAGGAAGACCTTAACGTAATGGAGCTTCTGAAGGCTGGGTCCATGAGCGCCGGTGTGCTTCCAGGGAACTCCGACGTGGACGGATCAGATGCTGAGATGGCATACTTCCGGGCCAAGTTTGACCATGTAGTGGGCTCAAAGGATTCCCAAATTTCTATATGTTGAGCCCAGAAGGGAATAATGGGCCTGATGTAACCGTTGTTTTTGTCAGATATCATTAATCCTTTTTTGGGCAAACAGTATTGTTATTCGATTATTCCTAATAAGTAAGTTTAACGTAGAATTAGGAGATATCTGTCCAGTTTCATATTAGTATCACATAAAAAAAAAATAAACTTTTATCTTATCTATAGATTATAGGTGAGCTAAATTTCTTTTCAAAATTTTTTAGGAGATATCTGGTTCTGGTAAATTCGTTACTCCCGTTGATTACAGTTGCACCATTCTTTTGAATCTGGAGTGCTCTTTCAATAAATGGAACTCTGCAACTCTATGGAGGTCTAATGGAAATATTGCAATTCTGAAATTTAATGCTTTTATCAATTTTAAAAAATCATCAGCATTTCCCAAAATAGATAATGTTTTCTTCGTTTCTTGGGTTTAAGTTTTTTATTTTTTCTGATACTCTTATGAGCTACGTATTCTACTTGTTAGCCTCATCTCTCATGAAACTCCTCTCCATCGCTACCTCGCCCCAATATAATATTTAATGATGATTCATTAAAACCACAACACGGCGACCAAATGAACTTTGACTTCCCTTTCACACCGTTATCTGAAGACCACCCTGAAATAGAGGATTTGACACGTAGCTATCGGGCCCCACTTCGTCGTTCCATTACTTGTTCCTTCTTCCTTCTCCTTCCCACGATAGCATCAATCAAATACTAAACTGTTCAGCCTCCTGAAATCCGTCCTTTCTTGCGTCTTTCATGGCATCCGCCACTCGTGCACCGCACTGCCGGCTACGGTCCCCGACATCCACTGTTCGGTCGAGGGGATCAGACTCTGGTCCGGTTCAGGTTTCGGTTCCCAAACCCAAAACGACGGCAGAGTCAGAAAGCACCAATATTGTATTACAGCCGCGGTTGAGTAATTTGAGAGCATACGGATCTGATCGAGTCGGAGTGATCAGGACTAGGAACGATGGCGATGACGTGTCCCCGTTCTTCGCGACGCTGTCCAACTATATTGAGAGCTATAAGAAAAGCCAGGATTTCGAGACCATCTCTGGTCGCCTAGCTATGGTAAGCAAATACGTCGACACTTTCCATCAAATCTATTAGGAATGGGAAAAAGCAGGTTTAATTCATAGAGAACGTTAAGAATTTCACGATTTGGTAAACGAGTACCATTCTGATTGTGACTAGCTTTGATTTGAATCTGTGAGGTGCATGCAGCACCGCCGTATATATTCACTTCTGAGATGTTAATTGTAATGAAAGGGAATTGTGATTGATGCAGATGGTGTTTGCAGTGACGGTGACAAAAGAATTAATGACGGGAAGCTCTGTGTTTGGGAAAATGGACATGGAAGGATTAACAGGAGCAGGAGGTGTGTGCTTGGGGGCAGTAGCATGCGCGGCTCTGTTTGCATGGTTCTCCAGCGCCCGAACCAGAGTGGGTCGAATCTTCTCCGTTGGCTGCAACTCCTTCATCGACTCCGTAATTGATCAAATCGTCGATGGCTTATTCTATGAAAACGATTGGTCTGAGGAACTCTAGTTCCTTGAATCTACTCCGTTGTACCCTTCCACTCCCTTCCCTGTATTGTCTTCCTTTTCTTGTCGGTGTTATTTATAGACACAAGGTGGAGACTGGAGTTAAGTTACATGGAAGATGGACGGGAGTAAATCAGTAAATAATAATGACGCTGCGGTAGGAGCTTAGTACAATACAGTGCCTTCTTTTCCCTGGGTAAAATTATACAGTTCCCTGATCCAAGTTGTCAGGTTGCTAGTTAACAAGTTTAAGTAGTTGTTACGGTGTTCCCGTATATGTACCGTACCATTTGGATAATAGTAATAGCACCACGGTGATTATATTTTATGAGATGATAAAATATAGTTGTTCAGTAGTTGGATGAATTTCATTTACATAAATCATAAAAGCCTTTCCTATCTAGATTCCAAAAGCAGTGATTTTTACATATATAATTTTTGGACCTGGCAAAACTGCGAGTGGCTTCGAAAATGTTCCATCCTTTTATTCTAACTCAAGTCCAGTCGAAGAGCACTATCAATATCATAGACACTGGCTCTAATCTCATCGTTGAAGTATATCTGAGTTTTCCAGCCAAAACAAAGTATACTTTAGTTTTAGTCAAGTTTCTATGATACCTAAACTTTTGTTAATAAATCTTTTTATACAATTTTTTTTTTGTGTTAGTAAAATTAATGGTACTATGAAAAGATTTATTTTTCACGCTTCAATTATTTAGAGCACAATGTACTTAAAAAAACAGATTTCTTTTTTATAAATATAAATATTTTTATATTAGAGATAATTATATTAAAGACATATCTATATTAAATATAAGTATGTCTCAGCAATGAATTATGAGCTCATTGGTTAACATATGCTCATATTGATTATCGTTTTCTCTATAGACACACGTAATAGCTATAAATTAAGAAAATCGGTAGTAAGAACTGAGAAGCCTATAGTTCGGGATACATTGGAGGGGTACCAACAAAAAGCAGCAGAAGAGGAACACTCGGAATATTGAACTGCTTCTATTGTCACGTGTACTCCACCTGTACATCGTGGGAGGAAAAGGATCCACCCTACCCCAGCGCAGCTACGCTGCAATCCATTTATAAAGAGGCTCTTTTCCTCGTCTGATTTACTAAAAACGTAAAGAAGTGGGTCCAAACTACAATTCCAGATAGATGGCGGTATCCTTCTCAACCTCTTACACACAAGCATGGTGCGCTCGAGCCCTCTCCTATACTCGGGCGGGCTACCTCCATCCCACGACGTCTCTCAACCTCTTCGGTTCTGCTATGTTCACAGCCAAAGCAACTCATTCGCTGATCCATTGCCAGAGTGTTTTAGCTCAAGGCAGCGTCGGTGAAGATTTACCTGACGATTACGGTAATTGGCTTCCCAAGCCCGGCCCAGACGATCGGAGAAGAGCCGGTATTCTACTCCATCCGACGTCGTTTGGAGGTCCCTACGGAATTGGCGATCTCGGAGACGAGGCCTTTCGCTTCATTGACTGGCTTCACGATGCCGGTTGCTCCGTTTGGCAGGTGGCGTCTGCTTCTCTTTAGCTCCTTTGTGTGTGCAATTATGGAAATAAACAAGGTGCATCACTATGGTCATCGTGGCTTGGCCTTGGTCATTTTCAATAAATTGTATGATTGGGAAATTTGTATATTATGAAGGGTCAAAATGTTAAAACATAGGAAGGCACGGTTATTCTGATGTATGAGTACCGAGAAATTATATAATCTGCAAAAATTATAATCTGTGTTAGCAATATTTTCCTGCGCCAGTTTCAAGCTATTTTCATACCTTCCTAGTGCAATTTAAATATTTTGGTTGATATTCCTTCATTTGATTGTCTAACTCTTGTGCATGGCATGCAGGTCCTACCTCTTGTACCTCCCGGGAGAAAGGCCAATGAAGATGGATGCCCTTACGCAGGCCAGGTTACCAATTTTTTGCAGTTGGACATAGGCGCCTATCTCTATATCAAAATTTTTCATTGACAGCGAAGTTAGGAACAATTGGATGTAGTCAGTAGAAAGGACCATTATAATGTCCAGTCCTCCTGTCTGTTTTATTACAAGTATAATTTCTCACGAGCACGCAGTGTCCATATTCACCCTGTGTGTGTGTTAAGATTGTTTTGGGTGGAGTTGTCAAGGATCAAGGCTCAGCTATATTACTCGCGTGCTCAAGAGAACAAGCTTTGATGTTTGCTTTCAGGATGCAAATTGTGGCAACACCCTCTTGATCTCTCTAGAGGAGCTTGTTAAGGATGGATTGTTGTACAAGGATGAGCTCCCAAAACCAATGTGAGGAATGTTAATATAGTTGGGAATATAGTTTTGACATATTTGCCTGTCTTATTGTTTGTCTATCATATTTTTAACATTAAATGCACGCAGTGACGCTGAACGTGTGAATTACTCGCTTGTTGCTGATCTTAAGGATCCTTTGATTGCTAAAGTAAGTTATTTCGGCATCTTTACCGCTCATATTCTTTTGTGCTTAAGGGAAAATGCATATAGGTTGCCTTGGTTGAACAATGAACTAATGAAAAAATTGTCTATTCTCTTTTAATTTGATGCTTTAATTATTACTTGATTATATTATCCCCTACGAACTTGTAAAGCCTCTCAAAAGTCTTGAAGATTGAGCTTGGTGTGGGGCAAAAGGTTGGTTAACAGACTACTGTATTGCAACGGAGAAGAAAGTCAACCCAAATCTATGCCTTTTGTCAAGAATGTTTGAAGTCATTTCATTTCTCATGTCAATTCTTTCAATTTGAACTTTATTCAGTAGCATACTCACAATTTATGATTTTAAACTTTATGTTGTCAGTGTTTTCACTTTAATAGTAATTCACAAATACCATGTTATCATGGTTGAGAAGTCTAGTGCCACAGCAGTGGGGTTACAAAATCATGACTGCTGATGGCAGACAAGTGAAACTGTTAGTCTTGCATTGGTTTGCAGGGGCTTGTAAGATTCTATGTGGCTATTTGTGATGCCAGAGTTACACTATTTCCTTTATGTCAATGAACATGCCTCTGGTAGTTTATTGTAAGTCTCTCATTGACACTTATCTGCAGGCTGCAAAGAGGCTCATTTCAAGCGAAGGAGAACTTAAAAAGCAACTTGAGAATTTTCGTAGGGACCCTAACATATCAAGTGAGACAATGGTTTGCTATTCTTCTTTTGTTTATATTCATACATTCTTTGCTTTGGTATCTATAATACATGCTTCATTTGAACATGGTAAGTTGCAAATAATAAATAATAACTATTCTGTACAAGAGCGTTGTAAAATTGGAAAAAAATGTAAAAACTAATATGGTTGTGGTGGTAATTATTCCATTGAAACAGTGCAATGAGATTTAATTTTTCCCTGTATTTCCTGCTCAGTGACAGGGTGTGAAGCTTATGGGCGCTATTAGATTATTGGGTGTAAAAGTTGGAAATATCAGGGATTGTGTCGAGTGGTTGTAATAAGAGATCTTGAACAATAAAAATTGCATGTGCATATCATTCCCCAAAAATGTATATGAGAATGTATGCCTCAGTCTGAACCATATAAATTCTTGGTTCCAAGGTTTTTATGCAAGCTTTTCAAAATTCAGCGGAGGCTAGTTTCATGAAATGCTGTAATAGTTTTTCTATGTTTTAGGCTGGCTTGAAGATGCTGCATATTTCGCTGCTATTGATGACAGTCTAAGCACACTGAGTTGGTACGATTGGCCTGAACCTTTAAGGAACCGCCATCTTGTAGCTCTAGAAGATATTTACCAACTCAAGAAAGATTTTGTAAGAATAGAAATCAGCTATTCTTATCGTTATCGCTTTCACATTGTATGCATACTTGAAGTTAGAAGTGGTCATGATGAGTCACTTTTGCGTTTACCATGCAGATTGAAATATTTATTGCGCAGCAGTTCTTGTTTCAGAGGCAATGGCTGAAAGTTCGTAACTATGCCAGAAGTAGGGGAATTAAGATAATGGGAGACATGCCCATATATGTGGGTTATCACAGTGCAGATGTTTGGGCAAATAAGAACCAATTTCTGCTGGTTGGTAGTCTGAAAAGAGTAAAAATATTACTCTGAAGTCTGTTCTAAGCATGTTTTTAAAACCATTTTGTCCTGTTCGATCACCAGAAATTCTCTATTTGTCTGACAGAACCAGAGAGGTTTTCCTCTTTTAGTTAGTGGGGTTCCTCCTGATGCATTCAGTGAAACTGGTCAGCTGTGGGGCAGGTTGGACATTAATTAGCCTTAATGCTACCAGTAATTCTTGTGCTGATACCAACTTAAATTATCCTTCTTTATTTAAGACGTCTTATCAAATAAAGCTCATGAAGACATCTCCCGACTTTATCAGTGGGTTTTTCTTGCATGTCGTTCAGTTTTTTTTTTTCTAACCAGTTATGACTATAAATGCCACCTGATAATTCTGCTATTCCTTTTCTGAAATTATTTATCCTGTTATTTACCCCTCCTCCTCCTCCTCTTAATCAAATTTTTAATTGCTTTCATTCTATGATGAATTCAGATTGTAGATCGCCTCCTGTTCCATTTAAATAACTGATTTCTTGTTTTTGTTTGTACATTCTGATTTTTTTTTAAAAAAGCCCTTTGTATGATTGGAATGCCATGGAGAAAGAGGGATACTCATGGTGGATACGCCGTATACGACGTGCTCAAGATGTATATGATGAATTCAGAATTGATCACTTTAGAGGATTTGCTGGATTTTGGGCGGTTCCCTCTGGTTAGTATACCCTAAGTTAATTTCAGCTTTTTGGTCATGATTGGTTAACAAGTGTCTGGCCTATAATCTGCAGAAGCTAAAGTAGCAATGGTCGGGAAATGGAAGGTTAGGTCCCTGCCACTTGGTTCTACTACTCTGCCTTTTATTTGTTTTCTCAATCCATAGTCTACCCTATAATCTTTCATTTTCTAAATCCATCACATTAAAATGATAGGTAGGACCCGGAAAATCCTTCTTTGTTGCCGTTTCCAGAGCAGTTGGAAAGATTAATATAGTAGCAGAAGACTTGGTGTGTATTAAAATGAATTTTGATTCTGATAATTTTTCAACTCATCCGTAGCAAAGTCTTGTAATTTTTGGGTTACGCCGCAGGGGGTTATTACTGAAGATGTAGTTCAGCTAAGAAAGTATATTGGAGCACCTGGAATGGCTGTTATCCAATTTGGTAATAATTAATTTTGTTTTCCTTCCTTCCATCACCAGACTGAGAATAACTGCTTAGGTCTTGGTGCCTTAAATTCTTTTTGCCTTTGTCTAGCATTTGGTGGTGATGCTGATAACCCTCATTTGCCCCATAATCATGAGTGCAATCAAGTTGTGTATACAGGGACTCACGACAATGACACAGTAAGAACTTCTTAATCCACATTTTTTCTAGTGCTTCATATCTGTATTCTTAAAGAGGACTTTCGTTTGCGATGGGGTGGTCAAAGAAGGACTTGTATACCCTACTTATCACATGATAATTGTTGTATCTTCCTCATTATTTTCCTTGATGTAAAAACATTGACCTTTTCTTTTACAGATCAGAGGTTGGTGGGAAGCTTTGAAGCAAGAAGAGAAGTCCACCGTCGGTGCTAATATGTATTAATAAAATTTTTGTTGTTAAAAATCTTAGAGAAGGCTAACGTCTGCTTGTTTCATTCTGTCCAAGTTTCAGGTATCAAATTATCTTTCGTTAACAGGGGAGGATGACATCTCATGGGCGCTAATTCAGAAGGTCCTGTCTTCTGTTGCTCAGACAGCAATAATACCTATGCAGGATATTCTCGGACTTGGAAGTTCTGCAAGGATGAATACTCCTGCAACTCAGGTAAAAGCTTTCTTGCAAAGTCTTCTTTAGTCTGTTTTAGGAACACTAGTATTTTTGGCCTCGAAACAAACTATACTTCCTCATGGAAAAACTCTTTTAATGAGAAGAAAAAGGACTTTTGCTGCCACGACTTTCCCCTTAAATTTCCTAGAAGAATGATGCCATTCATGCCACTTGATTTCGTTTAATAAATGCAGTTGGGAAACTGGTGCTGGAGAATTCCACGATCTGTGAGCTTTGATAGGTTGGCGAGAGAGGCGGCTAAGCTTAAAGATATGCTGTCAATGTATGGGAGACTTTGAATAAGGAATCCTCCGCTATTTGGTAGTAGTTTTAAGTAGGATGAGTTTGCCTCGCATCGGCAACAATAATTGGAAATCGCTTTTGGTAGTGCTTGGAGTATGGCTGATTTTGGTCAATCAAAGGAGAGTCCTCCTTAATAACAAATTTGAGAAAGTATATTCACCTACAAACGGGAAATAGAAAAGAAAAGAAAAACGAAGTTGAGAAAGTAGGGTGCTTCTCTGGAATTATTTGACTGTAGTACCAAATTATGAGAATGGGCCATATCGCTAAAAAGCAAAGCCCATGAACTAGTCACTGTCAGACTAGCTCCGAATTAAATATCATGGCGCGACCTTGATCTGAGTGGTAAGTGTTACGTATTTTTTAATTACATTTAATATCATAATTTTGTTTATAATATATCTAATATATTGGTGTTATTTTGTTGGCACATTTAGCATCTTAATGCTATTTATAGTACATCCAGTATTAATCTCTAAACTATAAATAACATCAAGGTATCAAATGTGACCAAAAAATAATATTAGGGGATGTTGGATCCATTAGAAAAATAACATTAAGATGTTGTATTTTAATAGGAATGCTGGTTTGTTTTGAACATTTTATTCATGTGAAGTTAAACCCAACAATCAATTATCTATCTGAACGTGCTGAAAGATTACAGTCGAGACATGTAGGCCAACTTTATTGCAATACTAAAACAAGCATACGAGTAACAAGAAAGGCCAGTTACTTACGAACTATATGAAGATTCAAGAATGTACAGTTTAATCTTCTCCACTGTTCGCAGTGTGTGAAGAAAGAGACAGGAAAATGTAATCTGTATTCATGTTTCAAGTATTGTTCATAGTAAAGACGTACAATTCTGAGTTTCGCACTTCACGGCTTAGAAAGGTTTGAACTTTGACGCAGTGCTACTCCGCACTCTCGATTGCTTTGATGCATTCCAGGACGCTTGCCTTATTTGACATAGCTTTTGTTAAGGCTTCATGTAGCACCTTGTTATTTTTCAAGAGAGAAGCAGCAAACAAAACCTGCAAGCATCAGCATTCAAGTGCAAAAACGCATTAAAACATTTTACCACAAGAAAAAGGCATCAAAACGAAGGACACATTCAATCTTGATATGATTCAAACTCTCAAATCCATAATAAAATCCATTGCAAATCTTTTGGTTTAGAAGAACCCACAGCCCATCTAGTGAGATTTTGTTGTTGATCTTTGCTGAGTTGCGGCTTGCTCCGGTTTATAAACCTCTAAAGGAAAACAAGGAATACAATTGTTTGAGACAACAATAATTGAGCACAATAACATCCAAATCTTAGACCAACGATGTCAAACCTGGAGAGTAAAGAGATCAGCAGATTGACCAACCACCTTGTCGTATGTTAAACCTTCGGCTGCCAATCCAGCCATGGCCACAACAGCCAACCTAAAATATACAATTACAATCAAGCCTTTTTATTATTATTTTAAATTTTATGCATCTTGGTCTTTGGTTCTTGAAAGTCATAATTTGGCATGTTCCGTTGTACAGTTTTTAAGAGTAAATACTAAAATATAGCTGCCAAGTAAACACCTATCTAGCTCCTTAGCATCAAGCTGCCCACTATAGATGAGCTTTTCGAGTCTCTCATCAATTAGATTCACATGCTCTTTCCCAATATCCAGCGAATAGCCCAGGATGGGTAAGCCAAGCAGATAAGCCGCTAGAATAACACATAATGATCACAGGTCAAACAGCTACTCATTAGTTTGAGACTATGATGAGATGTTTCAAATAAATAATGCTTTCACTTTGAGCATGTAAACCCAAAAAGGAAAAAGAAACAGTACTCAGAAAGTGAGCTGCTTCATGTCTGGCTATTCTCTCTTGATAATCAGGAAAAACCGATGAAAAGCTGCCGATTGCAGCTTGAAGAAGCCTGTGATAACATATAAAAGCATTAATATGTTAAGGCCAGCACTGAATATGGCAGGCATTCACTCACATCTTATTCAAAACAAACTCACCCAGGTGATATGCTACCGACAGCCAAAACCACTAAGGAAACGCTTCCAATCAAGTATGGAACAAAGAATCCCCAATCCTACAGAGTCAGCACTGATTAAAGACGGAAATACAAGGAACGTTATATTAAACTTCTGTTGAATTAAAGACGACTCCATTCTTAACTTTGAAATTTATATGCAGAATAGTATTTAAAAAACCTTGCTTCAACAAAATTCCTTTCCATCACAGTTCTAAGAAAGGTTTAAAATATCGCTTTCCAGATACAGAAATAAATACAGAAGCAGGGTGTTGGAGATACCCCAGGAAGCTGGCCAGCTAGAATACCCAAAAATCCAGTTGTTCCCACCACCGTAAAAAGAAAAGCTGCCTGCATAATTAGAGATATAAGACCCCTAAAGATTAGAGTGAACCATTTCAAGTATGCGTACAAGAAATTCCAATGCCATGTTTTCATGAAAAAGATTGCAACCAAGACACGTTGCCGTGGAACTTTAAGGCACTCAATCATACACAGACTAAAAGCACTGGTCATTCCATTTGACACAAAATAATTGCCAGAACTCACATCATTCCTGACACTCGGGATTGCAAGATTCTCGGCGTTTTTTATTCCTAGAGATGTCAACTCTCGGAGTGATGTCTGGTGCAGAGAGTTGAGCAGTCAAAACTTGCACGACCAGTCAAACTTATATATGAACAAGTATTGGAAGCATTGAACAAGTATACATTATATTTATGAGTATGAATGCACGAATTGGAAGATGAGTCAAATGTTTGGATGGCACTTCCCCAGAACTTCACACTTGTAATGGAGACTGACCGTACGACGGGAAACGTATGGCTGAGAACTCCATTTCTTGGCCCATCCAACTTCACTCAGCTGATCAAGCGCCACTTTAACAGCATTACTATCTTTCTGCAAAAATATATGCCTCTCAAGTTTCAATTACACATCAAGGACGATAGGACCTAACGTACTAAGCGAACTTAGCGAATTAATTATCTTATCATTCAGGATTTTAAATGAATTGTTTCGCATGGGAGGAAAAAAATGAAGACAAGGAATCGCTATTGAACTCATTTTTCACGAAGCCTTCTTATTGTATGTTCTGAAAGCGAATTCTTCCGAATTACCACATCCTGTCTAATATTAAATTAACAGGCTGGATACAAAAATAACTAACAGAAGCAACTCATAAAGGAACGGAAACAAAGGTAATAGAGTAATAAGGAGTGACGAAGGAACAGGCAATCGTATGAAAAATGGAACCTGAGAAATGGCAGATTCGAGAGTATTGAGATCGACGCCAGGAGCGGCAGAGGAAGCTCTGATTCGCCAGGTTGGGATTGGAAGGTTGATGTTCAGGCATCTTCGGTGGCGGGGAAGAAAATAGTATTGAGTGTGAGTGAAGAGCGGCTTAGGCGGAGATGTAGATGCCATGCAAGCCACCCACATTATCCCTTTGCTATATCTGAGACACGGTCGACGAATGCGCTGAGCATAGACGATAGAAATTAAGGAAAATAGAATAAGATAAAATAGAAAAGTAGTTTCAACGAAAACGAAATAGTTATGTTGAGGGTGGGATTTGAATCCACACCCTCTTGGCCTTTCCAACCAGAACTTTACACCTTACATTTTGTAAGTTTATCTAAATTTTTTTATATATATAAAAAAAAAAAACCAACCATCTCAACATTGTGACTGGTTGGTTTCTAATCATTATAATTTAAAAAATATTTTTGGATCACTATAATTTAAGTTATAAATTAAATAAATAATTATTAAATATCTAAAAAAAATTAAAATAAATTATAATTTTTGAGAGGCCTAAAATTATAGTTTCTGATAAATTTATGGGACTAATTTCTGGATAGAGAAAAAAATTTTGAGCGATATAATAATTATTTTATCTTTATTTTTTACTATTATTTTACCCTATGCTATTTCTATTAATTTTTCTCATGTTATTTATAGTAATTTATTTATAAAAAAATTATTATGATAAATTATTCAAATATTTACTTTTTTAGAATTATTTTTCTTTTAAAAATTATTTTCTAAATCTATTCTCGAACTTTTTTCTAGAAGTTCTATCAAGTAACAATGGTTTAACGTAATGTTATTATAAGTTAGAAACATTTTGACAACTGCAACAACTTTCAAAGATATCAGAAACAAGCAACTCTTCGAAGAAATCCATAATTTAATCTGTAAAAATAGTGGTTTCATTTTTTTTAAAAAAAAGAGCTTAAACTAAAGAATAAATAATTTTGTGTTTCAAAAAAGATTTATGTATATTTTAAAAATGTAAAGAATATTTGAATAGTTTTGTTAAAATTTGTAAAAAAGTATATGATTTATTCTATGAAGAATTTAAAAATTAGGCTTCCGTAGCAAAAACACAACCGTAGTTGGAAACTGTTTTAAAGAAGCACAAAGTCTAGAACTATGTTTTGCGTGGAATATTCTGGCAAATAATCAGAAAGAAATTGAAGTGCATTTCACAAAAAGATTACAGAATTTTTTTTTTTTTTTCACTTTGCCCAAGCCTCGAAGGATGGATATAATCACTGAAGCCACATGAAATGTTTCACTGTTTGGCACTGAACAATTCGAACGTTTCTTTAGAACAAGCCACTCATGGAAGGCATGCATACAATACAATACACTTCTAGCAATTCGCGTTTACACACAAGAACGCCTGAGAACTTATTTGTTACAATCGCCATAGAATGCTCCGATCACCCTAATACAAATTAGGAACGTGTGCCGTGATGCGCATAATTATATCATAAGCACAGGCTCAAGTCAACGTTAGAGCTAGCATCCTGCATAACGGCCATCTTCACCCCTTAAAAAGCACTCAATTTGTTCTAGCGCCTGATAAATGCGTAAATACAGCATATATAAGCGTCAAGGATTACAAAAATAGACCCAACTTCAGTGAAAAGGACTCAAATAAGTAAACCAGTAGTAGGGCAATAGGCAGAGAAAGATGATGACCTCAATAGCAATAGCAGTCGGTGAGATATCTGCCACATCTCCACAGCCTAGCTTTGCAGCTATATCTGTACAAAACAACAACACTTTGCTATCAGCGTTGGAACTCCACTTAAAGTGGGATGTGACGGGAAATTTTTGGGGGCTTTTTGCTTTTTGGAGGGAGGGGGTGAGGAGGAAACACAGTAAAGCAGGAAGATTATTCATGATTCAGGGGACAATCTTGCCTAATGCCCCCATAACAAGGCCAGAAATTTGGGTTTTATTTTGCACATTCACAACAAACAGGAAGTCCCATTTCAGTTGTGTTCCCACAGATAATGAACTGAACCCCAATTTTTCTTACAAATGAAAAGGGTGATAGGGCATACTTTCTAAGGACACTCGAGCATTGGCATTGGCATATGCTTCACCTCTTTCTTCAAAAAGTGAAGACAAACGCATCAAAGCCTGCAAGTAAATTCCATACGGCTGAATTATTTAGTGTAATAGTAACTTAGTCTTTGACATTAATTTGGGTTGAGGCATGAAGAAGGATGCCTTAAGCTGTTTATAATGTTCATATGGAAGAAAAATAATCACCCGTGTGTACGCATCTCCTGCTTCATAATGCAGAAGTGGACGAGAATTAGTTCCCACGGCTGCAATTCTCCGGGCCAAGGCTTCTAAAGGTACATCTAACCAAACAGTAATCCCCTTGTGCATATATTTCCTGGCAATCCACATATGAAGATTGAATAACATGTATGGACTAAATTGAGAATACAGTTAATCACAGAATATGTGAAGATTAAATTTTCCTTATATTTGTATGAAAGTTGTCATACCAATTGATGGGCCTCACAACTGCACCTCCACCAGTAGAAATTATAAGTCTATGCATAAGTGACAACTTACGCAATACCTCAGTCTGAGAATGTAAAAGAATAAGCATGAACAATGACTTTGATTATTATAATGGGGTTATCTGAAACTTCAAAAAACATTTTTCAAAAAAAAAAAACTCCAAACACTGGGTCTTACTAACTGACCTCCTTGTCCCTGAAGAAACCCTCTCCATAGAGATTGAATATATCAGCAACAGAAGTTCCACCAACTTCATACTCCACCAATGCATCACTAAAGCACTCATGAAGGCACCAAGTGCAGAAAATACTCAGCCCATACTTAATGTGTCCATCAAATTAGACTCTTGTATCATGATAAGGAATATGACAGCTTTTAATCATAATCGTATACACCAAAGTACACCATATTCCTAAATTAATTGAGACCATGTTATTATCTTTCAAATACAGTCATACATATGGCGTATCTTCTTTGAGTCTTTACAATTAATTGAGCATTATCACCAGCTAAAGCTCTGATCGAATATGGAAAATGATGAAATTTACGGGCTGCTTTGCAACCAAAGTTCGTTCTAGTCTTTGGGTATCCAATTGATGCAATATTCATTGCCTTGAATTATTTTTTAATTCTGGGTTTAAAAAGAGAACAATGGATCACTCACTAACCTATCAAAAAAGGAATAACTAAGCACTTGTGACAAAATCTTCCCCACAGTTGTCTTCCCAGACCCCATCATTCCTGCATGTCAAATTCAAAATATTTATGCCAAGGCAATCATACTTCCAAAGTATATTATATAAGTGCAAGGACTTCAACCAAGAGACTGACCAACAAGATATATACAGCGTCCATTTAAATAAGGCTCGATCTCTTGTGTCTTAGTCTGCAATTTTATTGACTTTAAGTAAGATAATGCGATATAGTTGCTTAGAAAAGCAACAAACTGAGGTAAACTACCATTTATTATGCCTTCCCTTAACAGCATAAAGAAAAAGGCGTCACATCACTAGACTAATTGGCTCAACTGAAAAAGACAAATTGTATCATGATTTACCTGGAGCATGAACTCTTCATCGGTAGGTGCCTCTAAACTTCCAGAGTCCAATGTCAAAGCTACAAGAGTAATATTAGAAATAAACTATTAATAATCACTATATCTAACACTTGTAATAGTGAAGTATTATTCTAAATTTTTTGCAGGCAAATATAAGTAATTACTGCAAGGCATCAAACCCGATGCTCTTCCATGAGAAATCTTTTAAGAGACTTTCTCTAACTAAAAATATTGATCGGAGGGGTAAGTAGTTGAGACAGCAGAAAATAACATCTATTTCACAATTCAGAAATGTGTCTTTATACGGTTCACCGTGACAGAAACCAGCCTCAAGGTTCCAGCTGGTGAGCCTACTGTCCTTTCACAATGATCACATCTTGTGTTCCAATACAGATATTCCACCGTGTTTAGTCTCAAATAAGTATGACCAAACATTTAAATAAGTTTCATAACAAAAGATATCTAGCTTCTGATGACACTTAATTGAAAATGTTTTGCAGACTTCCGAAATGTGTTAAAAGTAGGTGAGTGGTAAATTTGACGAGCTCAGTATGACATCTATCTAATGACCGTTGCAACAAGAAAAATCTAAAGAAAAGTTAAACCTGATACAAAGGTACTTTTGACACAAATCTGCAAACTCCGCACAGTTATGGCATGGTTCCTTCATCCCAATATGTTGACAGCTTTCAGCTATAGTTAATTGTAACTTCTTCAGCTTATCCGTGAATGTTTCATAATTAGCATATCTTAATTCCTCGAATAAGAGATCTCATTGTGTAATAGGAGGAAAGGAAACCAATAATGGAATAGCAAGATGTCAATCCAATCATGGTATTGGTATGATCCAATAATAAATAGTACATTTGCAAAAAAACCTGGGAAAGCAAAACTGATGGGCAAAATATAATGCTATTTACAACAACCTGGCAAGTTGTAGGAACAAGAAACCTCCAAAGAGGCCGCCCGCCGCCGATTGCGGGAAGGTCTTGCAGTTGCAGGCTGCAAAACAAAAACCTGAAGCTTTTGAGGATCTTTAAAAGCTTGAGAGAATTTCAAAGAACCACCGAATTTCCTCCCAATCTTCTCGTGACGAATCAAGGTTGAGAGTTGCAACCTCTGAGCCGCTTTAGCATCCATGGCGTCACCGTAAAATAACTGAATTCCAGCGTGATATAGCTGTGAACGCAGAGTCTTCAGCAAATATACTCAATCCAGATTGACGAGCAGAAAGAAATAAAACGAGAAAATTAATGAACGAAACAATTCCAGAAATAAGCACGTAAAGAAATATACGCATGAGATGATCCAGTTTTGTATATGGCATTAATGTATATGTAGCGTTCGTATGCTAAGAAAACGTCAGAGGAAACACATAAAAACCCTGAACTTGTAAAATCTCACCTCTTAAAAGATTATGCGGGGAAAGGCCGCGGCAATAAGAACACGCCACAAGTTTGAAGGAATGGAATCGGAACCTAATTAAAATAGGTGGAATCGTAAAATAATTCTGGATTCGAAGATAGAATCTGAGGATGGGGTGTATGAGGTGTGACTATGAGAGAGGATTTATGTGAGAGCCGAGAAAGAGGCGGACATAGAACTGAAACTGACGATGCTCCAGCCTCCACATTCCGGTTTCTTCACAATACTCTGCTAATTTTAATTCGCGCGAGTGACACCTACCCCTCCGTACATATAACGAAGTCTGAAATAACTTTATGCGGTGTTGTCATATAAAAATAATAATAGTAATTACTATTCTTATTATTATCATTATCTTTAGTAAAGTCCATGTATTAGCAGCGTAATTACCACAGTTATTTTCACTTACTTTGTTTCTTTAAATTTAGGATTAATATGGCTTCCTTTAATTTTTTTTCTATCAGTCGTTATATGTTTAAAGATTATTCCGTAGTTATACTAAAATTTCAACAACAACAAAAGATCACAATTTTTTAATAACAATAGTGCCCCATGCATTAAGTTTGACATATATAATAGAATCAATTGGGAATAAATATCTTAATCAGAAAATTAGGAATAAATTAAATATGATTAAACAAAATTTAGATCTCATCTTGTATATGAGTGGATGTATTAAATATACGTATATGTATTTTGAGTATATATATATATAGCTGTGTGTGTATTGATTATTTAAATGGAATAAATTTAATAAGAGAACATAATTTTTTTTTTGAAACCTGGGTCAATATGCTCTGGATAGGTTAAATTTCAAATATTTATTAGAGATAAGAATCCATATAATTGAAAGAATAATATGAGGAATGTATAGATTAGTATATGAATAATTAGATTGGAATGGGTGTTGTCAATAACAAAATATTGGAGGATTGAAGTATTGTAGTTGTAGGTAAAACAGGGCGGCCGCGTAGGCGGAGAGCATGCCACCAACCCATGACGAGTCTGAATTGAATTGAAGGTTGGTGGCTTCTCTAACCAACAACACTGGCCCCCAACTCCAAGAGCCACAAACTCGCACGTGTCAAGAACAAAAATCACCATGTCTCTATCCTGGCAGAGTTGCCCGTACCATCTCTCGACTCATTTTTTGTTTGTTTTTTTTTCAACATGTGAATATATAGAGGAAGTTATTATAGAATCCCAAAGATAGGGTGGGGTTTCAAATTGTTAAAATAATAAAAAAAAATTAAGGTTCATCTCCAAATTAAAAAGTGAAATTCTGCATTTATTTGTTCAAATAAATGGGTAGAAAAGGATAGTTTTAATACATACGAACTCAATAAGTTGTGGTGTAAAATGGGGCGTGTGAGCTGTCACAATAATGATCCAAGTAAGTGATGGGGATGTATTGCTGAAATTATCAATATCATATTCTTGATCAAACTTAGAATGACGTTAAATCTCACAAATTCAGGTGTCGACAAAGTAGATTTCCTGGACCGAGTCAGATTGGACAAATGACCACGATGGATTATGACGTTAAATCTGACAAATTCAGGTGTGGACAAAGTAGCTTTCCTGGACCGAGTCAAATTGGACAAATGACCACGATGGATTAGAGTATTTATTCAGAAGCACTTGAACCCCGTGGTATAAAAATAAAAATTTGTACCTCGCCTGGTAGAGACTTGAGAGTAAGGGGGACTGTTTGGTAATGAAATAGATTTGACATATGAGATAAATACGTTTGAGAAGTTTATTTTAATTAATTTTATATTATATAAAGTAAATATGTGAGATAAGTAAATTAAAAAATTTATAAGTAAAATTATATCAAATTAAAAAATTATAGATAAAATTATACTATAAAAAATTAAAATACTAGTATATAATAAATAAAATTAGAATATTTGATTATACTTTATCCTATTAATTAATTATTTTAATCTAATTAAATAAATCTTTTTATAAAGATTCGTAGAGTAAACGGTCCATTTAGCGCACAATACCATCCTATTCCTTTCCCTTTTTTTATTACTATGTACCCTGTAGAGTTCAACTAATGAGTCAGACGCAGGCATCAGCATAAGCTGTAAGATTCCAAGATGCATAATAATTGATTCAAAATGAAGCACATGTCGTTCATCATCCTGAGAGAGACTTTTCCCTTTTTTTTTTTTTTAATTTGAAAATGGGGCATGATATTGATTGAGATTTGAGAGAGCAAATGGAAGTCTTGGAATAAGGTCGAGCACCCGAGCTGCTAAATTTTTCTCTCACAGCGGATTCAACACATTTCAGGGTTGGGTTACATTTTAGTTTTATACCATAATCAACTCTAATTAGGTTAATCAAATTTAAAACTATCATCGCAACAGATAGCATCATTTCATCAATGCAAAATTAAGGCATTAAATGGAAAGGTAAGTTTTCTTCAAAGGTGTAGGAGCACAATTGTCACCATTCACAATCTTCAGAAGACCAGTTCACGTGCCCACACTATATCATGCTTTCACACAGCAGTTGAAGCAGCTTAGGATGCCCTTCCTTGTCTGTCAGGAACAAATATTAAACAAATCAACTTGTTAAAGATTGCCAAGTAGGGCATGCTGATATTCCTAAAGCAGCTACTCAGTTACATAATTATTAGGCGTTACTTTAAAAACACACAAATATCACTGATACCAGTCTCTGGTAGATCTAGAGAATGAATCTGATTTGAAGTATACAAATATAAAATATGAAATCTATAACAATCTGCATTATTTATAAGCCATAATCAATACAACTCATTCCTGAGACTATGTGTAGTCCACATCTAGTTCTTACCAAAGACACACTTAAGAAGGTATATTCTGAGCATCAGATGGAGACAATATAAAATTAGAATTGCTTTATAAGGAGTCTACCGCTTTGATGTCAGCCACTTAGACTTAATACTTCACATCACTAACGCTAATAACCACAAATAGATATAGGATCATCTTTCCCCTCTTTACAAATGTTAATTCAAGGCCCCACTTAGAAATGAAAAGAATGCATTTGCCCCAATTATTCATCACATTAGCAGCTACAATTGCCAGCTGCATAACTAGGCATCACATGCGCTTGACCCAATGGTCTTATGCTTTTCAAGGGGAGAGACAAGCTATTTGTGTTGTTTAAAAATGTCACTTGCTGCAACAGTGCATGAACTGCACTGTTGAAAGAAAAAAATGCTATCAGTACAAAGAAATTATCTAATTTCTGTCAATTATGCATATCCTGGAATCTTTTTTTTTTTTCTTTAAAGATTTTATGGTAATGGCTTTCATATGTCCAATATAAACTAGCATGTAGAGAATTAAAAAAGGGGCCAAGAATCTTACGGTTGGAGGCTCGTGGTTTTGATGGTAGTGGGGGTGCTGGGGCTCACTGTGCCCAGTGTTGACGCTGGCAGTGGTTGAAGCCATGAGCTCTTCTTCATTACCAAGACTTGCCCTGGAAAGATTTGTCTTGTTCTGCTTCCTCATTTCCCGGATTTTTGAGAAATCCAGCGAGTAGTCCGGTACTTGGCCCTTCTGATCCCACTCCCCAAACTGTGGAACCGATAACCAAGGAGCAGTTTTCTACAAGGAAATAATCATTCATTCTTTATGAATAATGACCGGTATAAATGATAGCATAAAGGACGATAAATAAATACAAGCTCTCTGTTAGCATCTGATTAATCCTATGCCATACTGTACACAAGTAAACAAACTACCAACTTCTCAGAATTTTCATATTCTTAACCAGAAAAATATTTGTTTATTTAAACAGTTTTTGAGCTTGAAAAAAGAATTAGCGAATAACGGAAACATGGAAAAGAATCTCGGGTGAAATTGACTAATTCTTTTGTTTGGGAAGACTTATTTGTTGAGTGACTGCAACGTTGATATCATCATTTCAAAATTTGAACACAAACAATTAGTTAATTGAACGGACAAGGAAAGTGCATCATCATTCATTGTGCTTCCTTGTACTTTTGAGTTTTGAAAGATTAAAATAGTCAACACCAAAATGCCAAAAAGTTTTACCAGCACTTAGAAAAAGTAACGAAAAGAAGAGAGCCATCAGGGTTGCATGAGCAAATAATATTAAATTGAATGGCTTGATTAACCAGAAATAGATCGAAGGGCAGGAACTATGCCCAGCAGAATCTTAATAAGGATCCGCAGGCAGGAGTTTCCTAATAATCATTCTCAACATAACGAATACCATCAAACTGAGTTTTCAAATTTCATTCATACAAGCTTTACAGACTAGCTTGGTTTGAATTTTTTGTTTTAAAACAAAAGATTTAGCTTTCAGTGCTCCAGTTCAGGTAATTCCACTGAAACCTAGATCAGTTAGCACAGATAGAAACTTGTAATCATCTCCAAAGATTCATGAACTGAACCCGTCAAAAACTAATAATCGTCTTATTTCGGCGAGTTGTTATAGGCACAAAAACACTCAGGCAGAAACGCCAATTGCCAGCAAAGACTATAGTCGTCCAGTTCCTGACCCTTTCTTAGCCGGGAAAAACAAAAAGAACGAAGAAAGAAAAACTTACCTCCTTACGATCATCCATGGGGACAATTTCAAAATCCAGTAAAGTAATAGAATATTGAAGCGAAGCAAGAGCGAGCGAAGAAAGCTTCGGTTTATGATGCAGAAGCACAGAGGAGATAGAGGTGATGATGATATTGATGGATGCCTCCACTACGGTGACCATATGAGAAGATTTCGTTTAGTCGTTAAAATAAAAGGTTTGATATCTCGAGACTTGGGGCCCCTACTTTTTCGTTAAATTATTTGCTCCTTATTATTATTATTTAATATTTTCGTAATTTTTCGCGTTATTATTATTATTAAGAATGAATGGCAAATTTGATTCTTGCCTTGCTCTTTGACTACGGGAGGAGAATGTCACCATCCACAGCGGATTTCTTGACTTTAATAAAATTCAAAGTAAATTACATTTTTTTGGCTCTCGGAATCCGACTCTAACCATTGGGAACATGCATGCATTCATTCTTGGATTGGAAGATAAGTGGGGGATTGTTGTAGAGTTACTGAACATGAGAGTAAAAAGCGTTTGATTTGTGGATGCGCTTTGTTTGACATTCATTAATTTATTGTACTATTGAAGGGTGCCGATGACAGTAAACAGCAAGCATGTTGGCTTTCACGACAGTACCGTATCAACAAAAGTCGTTTGAACTCATTCTTTTATTAACTAATTGTTAGGACTTTGCATAATATTCATAGCTCATTATGTCTTGTTTAATTCATAAGAAAAATACTCTATTTAACTCAATTTTTATCAGGTAGGATCGAGTATTGGACTAGAAAATATAACCCATATATTTTTTGGGATGGGCATCAGGCATAGGGGCTACCCTACCCTGTCCTACCCATGAGCACCCCTTCTTTTATTTTTTTTTATTTTTTCTCTATCTTAAAAGGGATAATATAATAACTATTGGTGACTATAAGGTAATTTTAGAAATATAAGTAGGTAAGTTGTATCTTTTAATATTTATAACTATGCTAATTTTTTTTTTAACTTTGTTAATTATCATATGATTACATTACAAATTATAATTATTTATTTTATTTTTTTAGATGCTTTATCTTTGTCAATATTAGAGAGATTGATACAAAGTTATAATTACAAACTACTTATATTTCAACGCTTATTTTTTATATGCAATGGATCTCAAGATTTTAATTATTAGTTTTGTTTTCTTATTCTTAGTGAATTATAGATATTATTTAACTCTTAAAGACACATGAATATGGTATTATTTTAGAAATTTATAATTACAAATTTTTTTCACAACATGAACATGATATCACGACTTGGGTATGCCAAGTCCGCCCATACCCTACCCAAAATTGTTAGGGCTTTTATCGGGCAGGGCCGGATATTAGGCTGCAAAATATAGCCCATACATTTGTTGGGTAGGGCTCCCCTACTAATTGTCACATGGTACTTCCATTCATTTTATTTTTTTAAATTTTATTTTATTTAAAAACTTATGATCGCTGTGTTATTTTTATTTATTTAAAAATCTGGACGGGCAATTTATTTCTAAAAGATCTGAATTATTTAGTGGCCTGTGAAGAGTGGGCGGTGCCTTCATGACAGAGCGATTCATTCTTTCTGGTTATCTTTCAGCCGATCAATTTGTTTTGTTTACTTTGTTTGGTTTTTGTGGCCAGTTCAAGAGCAAAGAATTATTATATGTATGTCTTTGTCCAAATGGATCTTTGTTTTGCCATTACGAGACCAACTGCTTGGCGTCAACACAATTTCCTAAATGGTTTGAACCTCGAATCTGAAAAATTGCAGCCTTATTTGGAGAATCTTGCTGAAGATGGACATTTTATACTCTCGGCGACTTTTTTTTTAACAAAAAAAAGTATATAAATTTAAGGAAAACATCAAACCATCAACCTTAAATCTAAAAGTCGAAGAATTGCTACAGTAATCCAGATCAACGGTTGATAAATAGTAAAGATGGGACCCACAAGTGTTCCTTTTTTCCTAAAAATATCCTCTGATCGGTTAAACAGCGTAGGTAAGTTATGCAGATATACGAATTCTGCCGGTGTTTTGAAGTAGTTGCTTCATCTCATTTTGGTTAACATCAAATTTTATTATTCCTTTGAACGGAAGAAACATGTAATTGGCAAACGATGTCGCCATCTAAACTGTCCGAATATATGAGTCAAGCAAAATGTTTAAGCAGAAGTAAAAATGAAGTTTGATAAACGAATCCCACATGTCATGATAGACTATGCCAAACTGGGAACTGGGATCACCCAACACTGGTAAAGAATGCCTCTAAAAACAATGAAAGAATCGACGGGACCCGCTTACAATCACAAAAATAATATTTCATACAAGACACGTACGCAACTTCATTCCTTCAAGAATACTACACGTGCATACTATTATTAGTAAATGTCCGATTACCATTATACAGAGATTCTCAAACATTAATATCCGACCGCCTTGTTCTGGTGGCAGCACTGGTTTCTGAGGAACCAGACAGGGAAAATCTTGGGAAGCTATGGTTTATAGAAGACGAGACTGGCTGTTGAGGATAAAGCGTCGGAGGTGGAGTTAGATTTCGTTGAGCTGGAAGAGGAGGAAGCGTGTTATACTTGTAAGGATCACCGCTTATACTGCAATTACCAAAAAAAAAAACGGTAAGAGGTCACCCAAAATATGGTAAGAAAGTAACAAGCGCCATTTATACAACAACTTGGATGTGAATCTACCCTAAACTGAAAATTGGAGATCAGGCAAGCATCCTTCTCCAGAAGAAATTCTGAGTGAGGTATAACGGCGATGATAAAAATCACCACAGCTTCAAATTATTTAGCAAGCCAGGCCTAAAATACCTTTTATTAAAGGATTGATAATCATCGTCCGTTGAATCATCATCTAGACGTTGGGGAAGTCTCTTAACTGGTGAAGCAGACCATGAAGAAACGGACCATGTATTTGGTGTGGCTACTTCATCTGAAAAATACCTTCTCCTGATCAACTATCAGCAGAGGTAACAATAAATTTAGAAGATGCTCAACACCATAAGCAAAAAATAGAAATATTGAAAGACAATATTCACCATTCGGCAAAAAATCATCACAGCTTCCTTGTCATATCTTGCTTCTTTTGCAGCCTGCAGACGTCCAACATATAAATAACCACGGGTCTAAATAAGCTCAATTGACATCAACTATTCAACTGAATGCAAGAACGTACAGATTTCTACATCCAGTGTCAAAAAAAATCTGTTTTGTTACATCAAAAGATGTAGTACTGGAGGATTTGAATAAATGCAATAGAAATCACGAATCTCCATTTCAAAAAATTCCGAAGCTCACATCACAGTAGTCAAACCGTGATCTCAATTCATCATTAAGAGTAGCCACTTAAGGGACTCCCACTTAAAGAGAAAGGGAAGCGATTATTTTAATCCATAACCCCTAAGGGCTATGGAGCACCAATGCACAGATTCGGCAGGCCTAATGATACCAGCACAGCAGCAAGCAATAAACATTAACAACAGATTATTACACTTCGATGTGATGATAAATTAATAACATAATAGTTTTCACAAAGTAGGTGTGCTCTTTTAAGCATATAAAGAGAAAGTAGAATTCTAACAAGAAAAACCAATATGCAAAATAGTTTAGATGAGACACTTACAGCAATAACGCTTCCACCGCCAGGAAAACTCTCCGTCAGAGGAAGCTCATCACTGGATGGAAGTAAACCCTGCTTCTCAACCCACTGGCGTGCAACATCAACAAGATTCCCACTGCTTCCTCGTGTACCCTCTTTTGCAGCAATATCAGCTTTGTTACCAACAACAATATATGGCA
The DNA here is from genome assembly GCA_037074615.1 of Leucaena leucocephala. Lineage (NCBI taxonomy): Eukaryota > Viridiplantae > Streptophyta > Magnoliopsida > Fabales > Fabaceae > Leucaena > Leucaena leucocephala. The sequence continues at coordinate 17,192,996 of CM073534.1, read as the reverse complement.
CAGGAAGACCACAAGGTCCAGCAGACCCTAAAGGAGCTGAAAAAGTTCCAGTTGCAGCAATCTCAGCTGCCCACTTCTGCAAACTAGTCTTCGTTCTCCTCTGCGAGAGATCATGAACAAAAATTACCCCTGCAGATGAAATTCAAACCAGAATCCATAGTTAAAATAATCACACAGCCAAGTTCCAAATATGTCCTTACGACTAAGGCTTCAATAATTACTAGTGAATTCAAATTTTAAAAAATAAAATGAAAATAGAAAAAGAGGATCATTACTCACCATTAATCTGTGAATAAAACAGAGACCGGCAGTCTTTGTACCGTTCATGACCTGACAAATCCCAAAGTTCAACAAAAAAATCTCTCCGAGAATCACCTTTGAGGCTACTTGAAGAGCTACCAGAATTCCCGTAAGCAATGTGCTGCAAAGAAACAATAGAGGACACTAGGTGAAGAATTCAACTACAGCAAAAAGATGCATTTTGTGGAGTAGCCAGCCAATGGGGAGTCTTTACCTTTACACCAACGGTACAACCAATCGTCTGCGTAGGGTGAGTGATGGGAGAACCTTTGACAATAAGCTGAACCAGAGAAGTCTTCCCAACGCCTGCAAGAATATGAAAATATGACATATGCACAGCTAAGTTTAATATGCAAAGATGGTTGAGAAAGAAATCAAAGAGGCAGAGCAGGAGAAGAAAACATGTGGATAGAGAAATCAATTCTTTTCTTCACAATCAAGCACATGCAAGCTTGTACCAAAAAAAAAAAACAGCACATGCAAGCCTATGATCTTCAAATTTAGGATATAGCTTATTTCCCTCAATGATTATAACTTTGATAAGCTATTTTGGTGTTCTTGGACCAAGTGATACAAATAAATAGGAAACATTAATATCTTATTGATGGACACATTGACAGTTTAAAATCAATGCAGTTAGACACCCTATGCCAGTAAATGTTCACACACATCAGTCTATCCCGCATAGACAAAGTCTGTAGCTAACCAATCAATAAAATATGGAATTACAGGCTGGAAATATTTCTCTCCTCAAAGTACTAAGCAACAATAGTTCCACTTGATTTCAGGCAATTTGACTTATACATTTTCTGTCCAAACCTAAATGCACTTATTACGGCAATAGGAATCAATGAAGCTCGCCTTCAAACTCAAAAGAACCTGGCCATCATCAGTGTATAACATCCCTTTTCCTTTTTTGAGGTAACTGGGCAGGCACTAAGCTTGAGAAAAGAAAGAAAAAACAGACAAAACTAACAGCGACCTAAAGAAGGTTACAGTTAAATAAAACTAGAATCAACGTGTAAAATACTAAAAAGAGCCCCATGGCCTCATTTAGTGGGATAAGTCTCCTGCTGTTGTTATTGTATCTAACCCATTCTGTTTTAATATTTTCACCTTGCTTATAACAACTAACATAACTGTCATAATTACTTCTCATAGTTCCACAATCAAAGAAGTTGAGCAGTATTCTCATAACTTATAAAGGTCCCGCGATATTTATTTACGTGAGAACTCCCGCACTCAGAATAATCAATAACAGAAATAACTTGATTTTGTTCACCCAGCACAATTCGAGTATTAGTGTTGCGGAGCCTCCTGCTAGAGCAATGATTCGGCACCACAGCAACACTAGACGTACAAAACTGGGAACGCCTAACATTAGACACAACAATAAGATGGATCAAGTACCTGAATCTCCAACAACGAGAACTCTAACCTGCCCATGTGGCGGCCCACCGTTTTGCTCTTTACTCTCTCTATTACGGTCCCGCCGGAACATGCTTTCCCCAAGACCCTCTTAACGGAATCAACTCCAAATAAAACAACAAAACCAAAACTGAAATGCTTTCTCTACAGGCCGACCATAAAAAATCGCCGATCAAGTTGCAGCTTCAAACTCAACGAGAACGAACAATTTCTCAACATGGAAACCAAAGCTTTGCCAATAAACCCCATATCATGTAAGAATTGTGCCAAGATCCGAGCAGAAATCTGACAGAAGGTTATTATTCATCTCTGAAGAACACGCTATAATCTATCACATCCACCAGAAATCTAACCACTTCGCCAACTGATCTGACAAAAAATCTATGAAGCGGGTATCTCCAAAATGAAGTTGACAGCGAAACTGAAAAATCAAGCTCGAGAAGTTGATGTTGGTCGAAGTTATAGATGAAGTTAAGTAAAAAAGGATCCAAAAGATCCACCAAAAAGATGGGATATTGCTGATTGGTTGCCGAAAATGGTAATCGATTCCTGTTTCTTTAATCAGGCAACGCGAAACCAGATAAACAGACAGTATGCAAAATAAGATGCGGTGTTCGGTCTAACAGCATCTTCCCATCAATGGATGCGTTTGAGCCTTTTTTTCCGACTATTTTTTATTTTTCTGGGCTTTTTGACCATGTTAGTGTATAAAGAAATGGCGCCAAAAAAAGTTTCAGAAACAAGAATTCAACCAAAGATCATAGAAACCCAATAAACTATAGAGACCATCGATAGGCCGAAGTAGTGTTCTATGGGTAGGCCCTATGCATATTCTTTTTTGTTACAAAGGGCCTATGCATATTTTGGGAAGAGATTTTGAGCAACGCAAGATGGATCAAGATCCCCGTTGGCATACGGATCAGCATTTTTCTTGTTTGTGGTTTTAATTCTCAAAAGTCAGTTTTGTTTGGTTTTTCCCAAGTAATAAGTAGAGGTATGTCCTTCGATTGCAATTTGCATATCCACTGCACCCTAATTTTAAAAATAAAATATAAAATTTACAATTTTTTTAAGTATAAGTATTCTTCTATTGAAGATAATAATATTAGATACCCCATCAATCACTGGGATACTTCACCCAACAAGCGTTTGAACCATAGTTCATCATATATGAATAACTAACGCATCCCATTAAATTTAATCAAGTTGATAAAATTTAAGATTTTGATTTGCTAAAATCTCTATATTCTATATTTTGGTTTGTTTGTGTCAGTGTCCACAATAATTGCCTCGCTTACTAAATCAGTGATGGTTAATCTTAATTATTAAAAAAAAACTAGTAGTAGTTAATAACAATTTGCCCAAAAATTGATGTCACCTCTCTCTTCATCAAAAGCGAATAACTAAATTTTATTTTTCTTAGAAAGGAAAGAAAACTTAATGGGAGACATTTGTTTGATGCCACTTAAGTAATATTCACTATCAAGATAAGTTTCACATAGCTAAATCTATCGTACGTCCCGTGATTTATTTAACATAATCAAAATATTCTAGCGTACGTTACATGGAAAAATGATCATTGATTCTGGACAGGTTAATAAACAGGCTCGTTCTTGATCATTAGAGTTGGGCTCATTGATCCTTATATGAACATACAACGAGGAATCATATGATAATATATATAAGTAAAAGAGAGGGCAAAACTCAAGGTGAGTGAAGCTAGGAAGATGAGGGATTAGCAGAAGAGTGAAAGGGCCAAGGATTAGGATGAACGAAGGAGGAGAAGTAGGTAGCACTTGGGATCTCGTGGTTGTGAACTCCTTCATAACTTGTTATCACGTAGCTCGAATCATTCCTGTCCCTGTCCACCCTCTTCTTCACACTGCATCCTCCATACGAACACTTGTAGTAGTTCCTGCAATACTCATTATTCTCATCAATCTTTAATCACACCTTAACTCATGGATACAACGCATTAAACATGATTTATTGCCACGCCAATCAACAATCATGAACAAAATGCTTCGTGTCTTAATTACCAATGTTTCATTATATTTTTTCACTACCAATTTCTAGTAAATATTCACAAGTTTTAATTCACCGTACCATGCGTGTTTAGTTATAAGCTAAGTTGAAGAAGCTAGCTGTAGGGATCAGTCAAGTTGCCAGAGATCACTAACTGAAAGACACACCCATGTTCACAAATTGACACTACATGTCAAAAACGAATCAATCAATCAAACATCATCTTAATTAGTTATGCTTCATCAAACGATCGAATCCCACACATATATATAATGCCCCCGGAAGATAGTTAATTATATATATATATATATATAGATCAGTTGCTTAACATAAATTTCCCAAGATAATTAAAACTCATATACAGAGATAAGTCAGCTGGGGTCCGTGACAGCACTCCCAACCATGAGGTACACGAGCCACCATAAAGTATATATAATCAGCCGCCGGAACATTATTCATTATCCACTACTTATACTTAACTCTTACGGATTAATTCGGCGAGTAATTAATTTGAGCCTCTGGCTATGGATCAATTTGTTTAGTTTATATCAATTCTTTAACAAGATCAAACATTTAATTAGTGTGTATATATATACGTGCATCACCTTACCGCCAGATCTCAGAGAGGAATGAATTATTAAGTTAAACATTTTCTATTTACCTTGGATTCGGACTGTTCTTCACCGACTTCTTTCCGTACTTCCTCCATTTATACCCATCATCCATAACCTCAAGCTCCGATCTGGTTCTGAACGCGATCCTTCGACTCCTCTCCCCCAGCTTGTTTCGTTTCATCTCGTTTTTGCATTTTCTGCACAATTATATTGTATTCAGCATCTTATCTCACACACACGCAATAAAAAAATATAAGTATATATTATGTACAAGAAAGAAGAGAGAAATTAAAGCACTTGCATGTTATTATTCTGAGACGAGATAGCATCAGTAGCAGCACTAAATCCACTGGCATCGCTAGTTGCCTTCTTCGATGATTCTGTGCTGTGTGACCAGGATTCTTGATGCCCAACACGATTATCAAGCACCAAATAATCCGAAATGAACTGATCAGACGAGGACGGATTTGCTGCATAGAATTGTGAATGATTAGGGTTTCCAAAATAGTAGTCCATTATCGCAAACCCAGTAACTAAGAATATCGATCGATAATGAAAATGGACTAAAGGGAAGGCATATATTGGCTTTTTATGACTGCCAGGTTGGCTTTGGCGTGCTGCCAACGGATATATTTAATAATATCTGACAAGAAACGTAAGGTCTTTTTTACCCTCTGATGTTGTTGCTTGGAAGTATCCTTCGCAAAATAAATCTTCTTGAAGGTAAGCACTAAGGTTCTTAACTGGTCTACGTGGACGCCAGGGTTACGCCATTTTATTACGTACTGCATCGTCACTCAAAACTTCCTTGTTTTCCCAAGACTGAATTTTTTTCTAGATGTTTGATGTCTAAATAGTAATAAATACCAATAGGCGTTAACTTCAATACTTCATATCATTTATAATTCTATAAATTTTATATTATATTATACTCATTATCTAAACACCGTCAAGTTTTGGGGGTTCTTTTTTTGTATCATTACAAACGTGCAGAGTTAATTTTGAAGTAATTTAACGACTCTTTACCCTAAAGTGATCATTTCAAACTTCAGTATTGTCTCTACTGTTGTATATAGTTTAATTATTCATGAACAGTAACACATTAATGGCTCTGTCAAGCCCTTTTGTGATGAGAGCCACTTGTTTTTCTATCTCTTAATTACTATATACTATAACGCACTCTCCGAGGAGTTCACTATATATGATATTAGGGCTTTATACATGTGGCATGTCAAATCTTTAGGTGATTGATCGTTAAAAGAAAAATAATTTATGAATCATAGATCAGAATTGATGCTCTGGAATAATAAATCTAATTTAATAAACCATCAAAATACGAACAATTATCTTGGAGATGAGGTTCCATGGCGCTTTTTCTGTAGGGTTAAAAGTTGAGTTCGTACTTCAGGTGATCAAAAAAATAAAGTTCAGTTCATACTAGTTGGCTCTCTCTTTTGTCATTTTAAATGATTTCTTCTGCTGTTAGGACTATATAATGAAGAGATTAAAGCATGATACCGATACACAACACGTCCTTTTTTTATTTACTGTTAAAGCTCCTAAGAAGTGTTGGGATTCTCATCCTCACTCCATTTATGAAAATGATCAGGAACTTGATACTATAATGGGATAATTATAAGAAACATACAGCAGTATGTTAATTAGTATAATAAAATTAATAAATTGTAAAAAGAATGAAAGGGACGGCCACTCTCATTTTCAACAATTGTGCACTGCTGGTTGATGAGTGGAAATTTAGGTTGCTGGAGCTAATTGGCTGGCACAAAGTAGAGAGGGAGATTCCTAATAAAATGATGAAGTGAAATTGCAAGGAAATAGGTGAGATTGATTTGAACAATGCCTTACTAAAAAATCCACCAAGTCCAAATACAAGGAACATGGAGGTTTTGTTTACCGCAGAGAGATAAACTCGGATTAATGGTGAGTCGCCTCTTTTACGTTTAACCTTGCATATTAACACGTACGCCTTACGTCTCTGTCTGTCGTTGGACTAATCAATCTATTTTGTCCCTCTCTCTAAATCCATAAGCTGAAGTCCCAGTCAATGGATACTACTGTTTTACATCATACTTAATGTAATTAATTAACATACAAGGTAATCACAAGATTGGATTTCGATGTTGAAAATGAAAGGCAAAGGGGGCTTGCTTCCTCGCAGCTTCTCCAGCCACTTGACTATTGATCAATTAGTTAATGGATTATATAATATATATTAAAACTATAAAACTAATCAGCTCGATCGCTTGATTAGGATCGGAGGAGTACCTTTTTATTTTACTTGAATTTAGCCGCCACCTAATCCTAAGGTAAGACCATTCCGAATCGAGGCCGTCCCTTTTATATATAACATAACTAATTTATAATGGAATAAGAAATTGTGAAATATATATATAATTCACATCTCATAGTCAGTCTCCCTGATCCATTCTCACGGCACTGTCCCCACATTAATACGTGTAAGATGTGGAGTGTATGTATAATACCACCCGTTGTCAGCTATCTTCTGTTCCAAAAAAAGAGATTGTCAACTATCTAGTGGGCTTGGGTGACTTGCCCAACAAACACTATGTCCGGGTCTGGGCCCTAACAGGATGATTGGGCCGAAAATGGAAATCTTGCCTACTATGCGTCCATGGTCATCTTCCACCAATAATTTATGGGTTAATAGGTGATATATATAACTATTTAAAATATATTTGATTTATGAGTAGTACTATTTTATTGTTATTCTAGTCACAGTATTTGAAGATATGTTCTAACTCCTGGATATTTAGATTTACGCCTGAAAGTAATTAAAAACTCGCTCTACTATTAGATTGGAGGTAAGCCCAATTACTTTTTAAAAATTTTTGTACTAAAAAAATTATCATCATCTTCTAAATAAAATAATAATTATAAAATCTACTGTGAGAGGGGATTAATCACTACTTCCAAATATAGATACTCTAGTCTTATATAAAAATAATTATTATTATTATGATTATGATTTTCTTTAAAGTTATAAAAAAATACTAATATCCTTTTCCAAGGTAATGTTAAGGGCGATTGAAGAAAAAGGAACGAAAAGAGTTGCTTTTGTCCCGTGTGTTACTACTATCTAGGTTTGTGTTGCAGTTATTCGGATTTTATTGTTATGCAAATATCAAAGGCTTTTATTACCAAATAAAAAATACCTACCATTTACAATTTCATAACAATATAATATTGGGTTAATGTACAGATATATCCATGAAGCATTATTCTATGCGCCACACATGATACTATGAAGTTTTATCAGGATTCATTTTGTGTGTGAAGGTTTCAAAATATTACAAAAATTATATAGTTATTAAGTGAATCAATGTTGATATTTAACAAACAGTCCCTACACATATTAGATAGCGTTTTCGCTCCCAACGGCTTTGTCTACCATTACGGGATCTTCTTCACAACGTGATGACTATACTTTCCCGATGCAGAGTTGCCCCTCCTCGTTGGCTGTTCATAATAATATAATATTTGAAATTCTAGAGTGGGGTAAGATTGAGCAGGTCATTTGGTATACAATTAAGTGACGTCAAGTTGAAGGAAGGGGTGAGAGCTAATGGGGCAACATGAAGTGATGAATTGAATTATAGGTTTAGTGAGAGGGTCCAAGTAGTACAATAGCGATGGATAAAAAAAGAAAAGGGAAGCACGTCCACGTGGCCAAATTTGGCTGTAAGTCAATGCCAAATACTTGGCTGGCACTTGTATTCTGCGTTGCTTTTATCTGGCAATGCCTCTCACTCACATGCTTCTCCTGCAGCTTCTAAAGCAGCAATAAAGGCAACTCTTTCATTAGTCCTTACCCTAAACTGCACCGCCTCAACTAACATCATACCCTTCCCTTATATATCGTTTGGCCTCTTCTTTCTGTTGCTACTGTAAGTATCTCTCCTGTTCAACGGTCACTTCAAATAAAAAAAAACTCGCAGAAGAGAAACCCTTTCGGATTGTATTGTCTCGTGTTCTTCCTTATGGGCATTTCCCACAGAAACAGAACTCTGCTCAAGGTCATCGTCCTCGGCGATAGCGGGTATGTATGATATTCCTCTCTCAACGCTTCTCTCTTCATACCAATGCAGGTTTTTAACTTAATTATCCCCTCTTTCTCTAACTTCTTTGCAGGGTGGGAAAGACCTCGTTGATAAATCAGTATCCATTTGCAAACCCAATTCAAGTTCATGATTCGGCACTACTGCTCGTTCCTTTCGTTTTCCTAACATAACGTGAAGCTCTCTGAAATCATTTTGACGCATTAGCTAGGATTAATATCCCAGTTAGGGTCAAATTCACTCTTTTTTTGTTTTGTTTTTTAACATGTCAGTTTGTGGAACTTTAACAACCTATTCAGATACGTCTATAAAAAGTACAGTCCGCAATATAAGGCCACCATAGGAGCAGATTTTGTAACGAGGGAAGTACAAGTGGATGACGAACTGGTGACTTTGCAGGCAAGTGATTATTTATTCTTCTCTTTCGTCGCTGACGCATGAATTCTGATGAAGAAAAAATGGGATTGTAGATTTGGGATACTGCAGGGCAGGAAAGGTTCTATAGTTTAGGTGCAGCATTTTACAGAGGAGCAGATTGTTGCGTTCTTGTGTATGATGTCAACATACAAAAAACCTTTGACACCCTAAACAAATGGCACGACGAGTTTCTCAAACAGGTTAGAATACACTTGCGGTCTCTTTTCATCATTTTTGGCTATTGGTGGTCCGATTGTCGTTGGTTGGTATTTGACTTATAAGTGCAGTCAGATGCGAACGATCCTGAAGGATTTCCCTTTGTGCTACTTGGCAACAAGGTTGATGTAAGTGGTGGACAAACTAGAATGGTACAGACAAAAAGCGAAACTTGAATTCGGTTTCTTTAATGTATGAGAAATCATGCTTCTGAGTTGATTGCAGGTTTCTGCGAAGAAAGCTATGGACTGGTGTGCTTCGAGGGGGAACATGCCTTATTTTGAGACATCTGCTAAGGAGAATTACAATGTCGCAGAGGCATTCTTATGCGCTGCTAAAACTGCGCTAGAAAACGAACACGAAACAGAAATGTAATCTCAAGAAAACCAACCTCACTTTCAATCAATGCTTATTATATTAATTCACCACCCTATAATATTATGTTAATTTCTGCAGATATTTTCCGGGAATCTCGGAAACCGTATCAGAACCAGAACAACAACAACAACGAGGTGGTGGCTGTGCGTGCTGAAAGTGGAACCGTGGATAGATATTTTATTCTGTAACTTAGTTAGAGGGTTAAGGGGTGTGGTCATATTTTAATCCCAGAACAAAATAATATTAATCAAATTAACTTGAGAGCAACGTTCATATATATATATTGACCCCAGAGATTTGGGTCTGTACTTGTAAAGCAACGGAGATACGAAGACGCGCTGAAAAGTTTGGTGCCACGTCAACAAACATAAAATTGCAACTCTGTGATACAACTGAGTTGCTACAGACGTGTTAGGTGGTATGTGTTGTTTTCGTTCGTCCCCTTTAATAATGATCCCTCCATTTTTTTGTGCTCCGTGTATTCATTTATGGACCTCTTTTATCCGAACTTTTTATAACATAATTAAATTAGAAAATTAGTTTTCACGCGACATTTTATTACTTTTTAAGAATTGTATTTCATATATATGTAATTAATATATAATACGCGATATATTTTATTACTTTGATTATTTTATTTTTCAACTGAATTACGTTATTTGATCCAGTTGAATATATAATACGCGATGCATTATCAAGTCTAAATAGAATTCCTGTCATCATCCCCTCCACATATTTTCATGTTACGGGGAGTCATGTACGTTGGTCGGAAAAAGAAGTCCTTTACAGCTGTCATGCAGTTCCGCTCGTGTCCCTCTTAACACCCATTGGAGAAAGGTCTCAGACAATATTTTAAAACGAAAACGACAAATTATACTATTAATATATAAGTTACAAATAAATAAACCAGTTTATTTTGATATTGTTTGACCTACTAAATAATTTCCTAACTAACTAGACAACATCTTCTAATTAATGAATTCCATTAAAGATATATGATTTTACAATCTTAAAAGCAATAACTAATTTTAATTGATTCTTTTTTATCTATGTAAAGTTATCAATAGATCTTAGGAAGGAAGGAATAAAAGAGACTATTCATGTTTTTATATCATATCTAGACATGCCAAGAGTTCTTTCTCGTCGAGAAGCATTACACATGATTAATTTCTTCTACTAGCTAGATGTATATTCATAACGGCAATACATGGATATTGCAACTTTTAACTATATATAGCCTGAGTTTATCAGTAATCCCAGCTTGGAGATCGCGCGGGAATTTGTTGCCGTTTGATAAAGATGTGAATATATGGTTGATTAACCGTCTCTCTTCTCATAACTCTGAACAACAAAACTAAGCCCAAAATGTGTTGTGCAAGTAACAACCCCGGTAACGTTCTGTATCTATCTAAAAATTGCAGCTCAAGAGACTTGTCAGAATATCTTCACCTCCTATATATTGCATCCTCTTCTCATCCTTCACCTTTTGTCCAGCTCCAACATCGAGAACTGGCTCTAATATAAACAACTAATAACGATACCAACATCGATAAAGGGCATAATTAACCATGGTAAGAGCGCAGTTAACGTGGGCATGTTATTGTTTGATGTTGATGGTGGCTCACGTAAAAGGGCAAGCAATAGCAGGTCTTGGTGTCAACTGGGGATCACTGGCGTCTCACCCAATGGATCCTCCCATTGCTGTAAACATGCTGAAGGACAACGGAATCAACAAGGTTAAGCTTTTCGACGCAGATTCTTGGCCGGTCAACGCCTTGGCAGGCACAGACATCGAAGTCATGCTCGGAATTCCCAATGATCAATTGAATCGCTTTGCTCGTAGCTTCGATGACGCCAAAGATTGGGTCAAACATAATGTCTCCAAACATTTGTACAAGGGTGGGGTCAATATCAAGTAAGCAACCATATAACGAGACTCTTTTCTTTCTTGCATTATGGACAAAAAATTAACGTACATATATGTTTGTTTTATAGGTACGTAGCTGTTGGCAACGAACCGTTCTTGAAAAGTTTCAATGGTTCGTATATGAAGTCCACGTTCCCAGCAATGCAGAATATCCAGAAGGCTATAGAGGATGCTGGGTTGGGAGATCAAGTGAAGGTCACTGTGCCTTTGAACGCCGACGTTTACGAGTCACATTCGAACATGCCATCGGATGGGGATTTCCGTGGTGAGGTTCGCGAGCTCATGTTACAAATAGTGCGTTTTCTGAACGACAACAAGTCACCATTTCTAGTCAACATATATCCCTTCCTCAGTCTATATCAATCCCAAGATTTCCCTCAAGATTTTGCGTTCTTTGACGGTGGCCAAACGATTACCGACAAGAACAAACAATACACCAACGTGTTCGACGCAAACTTCGATACCCTCGTTTGGTCGTTGAAAAAAGCCGGTTACCCGAACACGAAAATCGTGGTCGGAGAAGTTGGATGGCCTACGGACGGTGACAAGAATGCTAACCCCAATAACGCAAAAAGGTTCAACCAAGGATTCCTCAAGAAAATGGCCAGCAAGAAAGGGACGCCTCTTTACCAAGGGCCCATAGAAGCCTATTTATTTTCACTATTCGACGAGGACTTAAAAAGCATCGACCCTGGCAATTTCGAGCGTCACTGGGGGATTTTTCGTTTCGATGGGGCCCCAAAATATGCACTAGATTTCGCAGGGCAAGGACAAGACAAGATGCCAATAGGAGCAAAAGGGGTTGAGTACCAGGATCGAAAATGGTGCGTGTTGAGAAAGGAGGAGAAGGACATGAACGAGGTGGCGAATGCACTGAGCTATGCGTGCCAAGGTGCAGATTGTTCGAGCCTAGCACCAGGTAGTTCGTGTGGGGACGTAGACATGGCTCGCAGAACCTCTTATGCTTTTAACCAATATTTTCAAGTGAGAGACCAAAGTGTGGATGCTTGTGATTTCAGTGGAATGGGGCAAATTGTGAGCGACGATCCATCCTCTGGGAATTGCTTCTTCGCTGTAGAAATTCAGAGTAGTGGTCACTTGCTTAAAGCAGGACATGTGGTGAGAGCACTGTTGATTAATGCCTGCTTCCTCATGTTCTTGACATTAGTGTAATTAAACGACTTCTATGGCTCTGGACTCTGGTTGGCTGGCCAGGCTTTACTGATATAAATGGGCTTTCATTTTATCCCAAAAATTAAGTTTCAACAATAGTGCATTACATTATTTAAGATTGTAATTTGTGTATCCGTTTGTATTTATTAATGATTGATTGATATATCCTACGTCTAGTTAACATCATCCTTGATCTAAATATACAGTAGTAATTTAAGTAATCAAATAGAATAGGTAAGGTTTTACAAGGAATTCGGAAAATGTAAAGTTTTTGTTTCACTCTTTAAATTAAAATTGAATTAAAAACTAGTTAAACATCGAACAATGAAAAAATATTAGTGCATAATGAATTTCTCAAATAATCCGTATTTTTTAGTAAAGTTCTTAGTTTCTTATTTTAATTTTACTGTTGTAACGATTAAACGCAGTTCTTCATTATTGGTTTGATCGTGGGTCGGGTTAAATCCAACTTCAGTCGGGTAATAGGATCACAGTCCGTATCCTAAAAGTTGATTTTGGAATAAGGAATGAAGGCTTTCATCCTTCGTCGTTCTATCCGTTGTATCAGCTAGCGCCTGTATCAGCTCCGTCACAGTCACTGTAGTCACTGGTAAAGATTCTGTGTCTCGGTGTCTCTATATATTTCTTTCTCTTTTTCTTTCTTCTGCCCCCTTACTTATGGACTTGAGCAAATTAGATTGTGAATCCTGACTTCACTAAGTACTTTGGAAACAGCCTCTGGCTGCAGCTATTGTTTTAGCTGCTTCTTATCCCCCATAGTTGTAAAGCTTGCTTTTTTAGGAACGTTGTTGAGTACTTCCTCTGTTTCTGTTAAGTTGTCTATCAAACTATTGGTTATGGCTAATCTCTTATTCAGCCAGTTGTTGGACCTTGATGGGTCCCTTTACACTGCCCATTATTGTTGAAGCCTCTTCCATATCATCTCCAGGTAACACGTGTCACCATAACTTTAAATTCATATACGGCATTACGTAGAAATTCGAATTATACTTGTGCGACTAGACTAGCTTCAAAAAGTATAAAATTCACATAATTGAATTTTTGGCGGTTCATAATCATCTGGCTCTCAAGGATTTCAGAACAGTAGTATAACTACATGATGGAAAGTGTTTGTTGTTTTTTTTTTGTTCCTACATTGTTGTATCTAAATTCTAAACAGGATTCTGATGAGTGCACATTGTCCTACGACAATTATCTAGCACCTTATCAATTTTTGACACAGATGTTTCTTGCTCTTCGCATTTCTGAAAAGGTTTTATACAGTACAATCAACTAGTCACTGTAAGCTAGGGGTATATACAGATTCAGGTATGGTAAAAAACAGATTACTAAATTTAATGTATTATTTTTTTTGTAAGAAGATTCTGGAATCCTTCTTATCAAGTAGCTTATTGTCTATCATGGAATGGTTTAGCAAACAGATCAAATATTGGGAAGTGGTGGGAATCTCATTCATTTGATATTCTCTCACTGTCTTCCGCTGGATTATGCTATCTGCTTCTTGTTTCAACAGGGAATATGGTTTTGCAGATGGTGGTACCAAGAGGACACAGAACTTATCGCTGAGAAAATCTTTTGCATCAGTTAGCCTGGGAGAGGAAAAACCTTTTGATTTTTTACGCACCTTTTTGGCAAGTATAACATGTTCCTAAAAAAGAAACTCTAACATTATTGTTGTCCTATTTTACAAAAAGATAGTCTTAGTAAATGCTTTTTTCTTGATGGTGTAACTTGAGACCATGCTTTTTTTAAGGGGTTCCCAATGTCTGATGTGCAAAGAAAATGGTCAAACTTGTCATGTTTTGATCATTTCTGGGTGCTTTCCCTTTTCTGTTGTCTATTCTTGAGGATATCTTATCCTATGCCCTCAATCTTCTCTAAGTCAATAATAAAAGTGATTAAATGATATGCTTAATAGGAGTATAAAATTTGTATTTTTTAGTTCTACGTCTTGAGTACTGTTTTGGACCGAATCTATGAAACAGAAATCATGAAGAACATGGTTTATCTAAGATGATTTTGGGTGATTGTTATAGAAAGAACATATTGCTGTGCCCGTACCTGCATATAAAGGGTAGGTATTCATAATACATTTTGAAATCAATTCAAGCACATCTGTTTTATACTGTAGGTAAAGAAAGCATGCTAGATGTTTTCTTAAAATGAAAAGGTAGGAATTATGTGTCTTCTTGAGGGAGTACAATAGATGATATTCATTGATTAGCTACCACTCCCTATATATAAAGAGAGGAAATCCTGCTGTTTTTTCCCTTAGTTGATCTTTTATTTTATTGACAATGGTAGAATCTGATACTGATTATTTAACAGCATTTTGATGTTTCTAACGAGCCTAGGAATTTTTGCAGAGGGCTTGGTTGCTGGAAGTGCAGCTGGAGTTGTTGTTGAAACAGCTTTATACCCTATTGACACTATAAAGACACGCTTGCAGGCAGGTTACCGTGACCATAAATCATATGAAGATTGGCCGTTTAGTGTTTTTACTTAAATGTTTGCTGAACTGATTACTTCTTGATGCAAAATGGTGAAACTCCCCTGTTATTCTAGATGGTAAAGGCATGGAACTAAGGGTGAGGTAAGCTATAAGGATGGCTGTGTTACAAACATGATTAGCCAGGTACGTAACACCAGGGGGATAAACAGAGGATGCTAATGGAGTTTGTTCAGATGCTTTCAGAGGCATGAGAAGGAGGGGTTGAGATTGGAATAGGCATGGAAAATGATATAATGGTTTTGGCTGGAGATAGCTAGCATCTCAAAAGCCCAGCAGTATCTTTATTTTTGCTCTTTTCTTCTTTCTGTTTCAGCCATTTCTTGTGTGTTTTACCACTGTACTTTCTGTCCTTTAAGAGCAACATCATTAGAATTGATCCTTGTTTCTTTTTCTGAGTTATTAGACTTCAATGCTAATATCTATGATATGTTACCTTGTTTTTAATTAGTACCAGTCTACTATTGCTATACTTTTATTTTTGTTGCGATCTAAATGATTCTCATTTCTCCAAATCTGTGATAAACATATGTATCCTTTTGTTACATGCTGCCTGTGGAGGAGAAAAATTAGTGTTTAATGGCCTTTATTCTGGATTGGCTGGAAATCTTGCTGGTGTCTTACCGTGAGTATTTCTGGAACAGTGTCTCAAACATAAGAACATGTTTGTCAACTAGAAATTTTAAAACTCTAAGACATTGGCAGATGTAGGGCCTATAACTTCATCTTGTTTGCACTAGTTTGATGAAGAATTGCTTAGTGGCCTAGCCCAAGAAACTCCATTGGTTAAGTTTTCTATAAACAGGAATCATTTGTTTCCTTCTTACAATGGATGGTCTTTCATGATACATAACACTGCAGGGCAGGATCGAGTTTGGTTCTGATTGTTTGGAAGGGTGACGGGGCTTAAGATAACACAAACTTCTGCTTTAGGCTTTTCTAAATCTCAATTTCATGAGTTTTTCACATTAGTTTTGGCCCTCTCCTTATCTTGGTTTCACTTTTAATGACTAGAATCAACAAAAGTAACTCCTAGCTGATGTCTATGTGTAGTTAATGCTAGATAGTGAATCTTTTCACATTTTTCTTTTATTAACCTTGAAGCATTTTGTTCTCTAGTCATCAAGATTTGAATTCATCAACCATATCTGGGTTCTTTTTCTAACATCTTGGAGTGATTTGTTGTCCACAATTTGCAGTGCATCTGCTCTGTTTGTTGGAGTCTGAACCTGTGAAGCGGACACTGAAGAGGATATTTCCAGAAAATCTGAGTGCTCTTGCTCATTTCGTAAGATACTGCTTACTGCAAATGTTAACATATTGGAGATTCAACCAAACTATTTATCAAAATTCAGTGTTGCCTCAAAACCATTTGATGCATATGCTAACTTTGAAACAAGACACAGACTTCTTATTGCCTCGCCATGTCTTTCCAAGTCTGAAAGCTGGTTAATTAGGGTCATGAAATTTTTGGAATTTGTTTGGCCCTTACTAAAGTTGATATATGTAATCGCTTTATTCTATTGCCCGAATATCTTTTGATTGATGTAAAATCTTTCAATCCTTTGTTTTTAAATGAAATTATTTCATACGGATTTTAGATTTTATATAGACTGCAGGTGCCATAGGGGGCATTGCAGCTTCACTTATTCGTGTTCCAACGGAGGTAGATTGACTCCCTTGTGCATAAAAATGATATTTCCATTATTAAAATCAGCTTCACTGGACAACACCAATTTCATTAATGATCCTTAGGTTGTTAAACAACGAATCCAAACTGCGCAATTCACTTCGCCTGTCATTGCTGTGCGCTATATTTCTTCTGTTGAGGGCATTAAAGGACTTTATGCAGTATGGATCTCTTATCTCATTATCTCCTCCTTTCAAATTTTGGATCACCTCCTTTCCCATGGCATTTATTGTGCATTAAAATGTTTTTTTAATGTTTATCTATGAAAATATAGGGATATGGATCTTTTCTACTGCGGGATTTGCCCTTTGATGCTATTCAGTTTTGCATCTATGAGCAGCTTCGAATTGGTTATATGTTGGCGGTAAGCTCCTCAAGTTCTTTACCTGTGTGCGTATGTATTAATTTAGTTTACTGATTCAATTTTTCGTTCAATGTCCAGTAATTTTTTCACGCTCCTCCTTTTTGTTTGGTGATGATGTGACTTGCATTTCCTTTTTTCTAGGCACGAAGAAATCTGAATGACCCGGAAAATACCATCGTCGGTGCTTTCGCTGGTAATATTATAGCCCCGTCTATACATGCTAACATATATTTAACGTGTGGACATTGTACAAGTTATCTCATCAGAACGTATCAATGAACTTATGCTAAATCGCAGTTAACAACATTTTGATTATTTTAGGTGCACTGACTGGAGCTATAACTACTCCTCTTGATGTCATTAAGACGAGGTTAATGGTTCAGGTAAGATCATAGTATAGTAATCATGATCCATATGGGCTTTTAAAGAGTATTGAATTCAATGCGAATTCTGAAGCCATGAACATGAGTTTCTATATTGCTCTGTAAGGGAACTCCAAACCGATACAAAGGAATCATGGATTGTGTTCAAACTATCATCAAGGAAGAGGGACCTCAGGCTTTTCTGAAGGTATGGGCTTTCTCTCCATTTTCTTCTTCACACAGTAGCTTGCGTGGCAGTGTAGCAGAATTCTGTCATTGTTATTATGGCGCCAAATTTTTTCTTTCTTTTTTCTCTCTGTATTTTGCATGGAATTGAAAGCTATTTCCTTTGGGAAGTGGGAAAAATTCGAGAAAGTGGGGTGCTTCATATTTCTGTGCTTGACAAGTAATTGTTGATTGTGTGATATGGTGACTGGTGGAGTTGTTTTCCTCATCATGAGGTGGTTGGTGTCATGTCCATGTCTAAGAATAATCATTGTAAATATGCTGAGTGACTTTGTTCTTACCTCCCCAGAGTGATTTCATTAACACCACCGTCCCCCTCTTACATTAAGATTGAGAATCAATCATCCTGCGAGCAAATTCTTGTCTTGTAGTACATGTTATTATTCGTCCACTTTGCATGCATTTGTTTGTGCACCCTCACGAAGAAAAAGCAATTTTAGTCTTCCCGAAATCATGCTAGCCACATTTAGCCCCGTGCAGGTTCAGAGAAATTGCGACGTTTGTCAACAGAAAAAAGGTTGTATAATTTGGTGTTGGTTTGAATGTTTGTGTTTGAGGACAGGGCATCGGGCCAAGGGTGCTGTGGATAGGGATAGGGGGCTCAATCTTCTTCGGCGTTTTGGAGGGCACAAAGCGTATTCTGGCCTAGTGGCGTCCTAATCCTCCTCACTACCCTGACCCGAAGCTTCAGTGACAGTAATCTTGTTATATATCAGACGTACTCCTTCATGTTCTATTACGTCATCGCCCAAAATAAAAATTATAATAGTTTGTAAATATTATAATTTCGTGTAGATTTTAATTAAAAAAAAAAACTCACATGTGAAGTTATCATACTCATGGACGTGACTTTTTAACTTTTTTTTATTTTGTTTACAAATAAATATAATGAAAGTCAAATCTGGGGTATATATAGTCTCTTCATTGGCCACACATTTTCCACACTCATGTCAGCAGTTCGTCTTGAAACTGATTAATATATAATCGGGAAAAGTTTATAAATTCTAAAATATTATTTCGAATGATTAAGGTTGGCAAATATTATTAATCTATTGGCCTACCGCCAAATTTTCAATGTTTGTTCCGACAAAGTGAGCAGAGTCAATTGCGTGTCAAAATTGACAACTCCAAAATAAAAACGAAATGGGATACATGCATATATATATATGGCAGAAAACAGGAAGCTTTGTTGATTGTAAGAATATATAATTGGTACTTGGTAGGGCATGCAGGAGGACATAGTGTGCATTGACTTGTAGGCATTGTTTAGTAAAAAGTTTTTAGAGAGGAGGGAAGGGGAGGAGATAATAGTATTTGGTTCAAAAAATTGAGGGGAGGTAAAGAGAATTTTTTTTTGTCTTTATTTACTCCCCTATCCCTCTTTCACACCCTTCCAAAATTGGCTTTGCTTTATTTGATGACAAAATTACCTATGATAATTTTTGGAAATTCCAGTGCTACCCTTTAGTATTTCGCCTGATCATTTTCACACTAATTATAACTCTCAAAAGAAGACAATGGCGCCTCCGCCTCCTCAACCCCTCCATTCTCCTCCGCCTCCCCAACTCCTCAATTCTCCTCAATGACGCCCGACACAATAATTGCATGCCTTCCTCATAGTCTTCCAGTACATTGAAAGAAAGAAAAAATAGATCATAAATAATCGCACACCTTCGCCACTCCTAATCGAAGCAAAAATTAGTCGTTGGTAGTGATACAATACAAATGAATCAAGCAAACTGTTCAAAGTGAATCAGTACTAAAAGGACTCACACAAGATGAATCAAAGTTGTAGACAATAACTGGGACCACAAACAAAAGAATTCATCCTAGTTTGGAAAACTCATAATCGAAGAAATTAAAGTGGAAGAAAAGGTTGGGCATAGTAGAAACAGAGCACCTTGTTATTTTTTATCTCAGAAACTTGAAATCATAGATGCGGTCAAACAGCAAAAACCCCTTCTGAAGAGAAACCAAAACCATTAAAGTATAGGTGAAAACAAAAAGATGAGAGATGCACCTGAAATTGTAGCTATATAGTCAGCACAATACACTTATCTTGTTTGGCCACAAGAGATCATGAATAAAAGAAGGAAGGAAGGAAGAAATAAAATTTAAGAGAGAGAGGGTAGCTATGACTTTCATCTAAATAAGAGTACATTTAGTAATTTTTAATTATCTACTTTCTCCTTTCCTTATAAACTAATCAAAAAATATAATTTCTCCTCCCCTACTTTTATATCCATAACTTCCTCTACCTTTTCTTAATTTTTCTTAAATTAACTTAATCTACCTTCCCTTAAATTAAACCAAACAAAGCTTTAGGTACTCTCTACCTTCAGTTAAAGTAGATACTATTTGCTGCTATATATATCTTTATAGTAACTTGAGTTTGAAGCATAACACAAGGCTAACCTGTCATCATGATTGTTTGACGCTTTTAGTTTTATGTTTATATATAAAGTTTATATCACCGGCAATCAAGCTACGTCAGCCCCATTATATCTTCTACAATTTCAACCCAAATATATATCTATATATACAACATGAAAACTACAAGAAGTTCAAAATAGGCATACACAAACATGAAAGACAAGATTACTACATAAACACTCATGAAAGATAGCAACTGAATATATGGATAATAGTAAACTGCGAGACAGAGGTCAACAGATACAACTCCAAGCATTGGCAGATCTTCTTCATATTCACGTCTTCATGATGCCCAAATTGGCATCAACTCCGTGAGAACTAATGTGTATTGACGCTATCAAAACTTGAACCTCGCAGTTTTTACTAAGAACTTACCATTCAATGACACTTCACAACCCCTTAAAAGGATGAGGTTGTGAGATCAAACACCTAAGCAATATATTCACTCTGGTATCTAACTTCAGAATTTGTGATTATCCTTTCAATATAGGTGTCTTCTCTAACAATTGAATTCGATACCTAGATAGATCTAATAGAGTTTTATACCACTAGACTAAAAGAGTTTGTAATTAATCCCATATTTGGAACTGTGGAAAACGGGTTTTGTAACTTTTGAAATAAAGCCATTTTTGGTTTTAATTAAGACCAAAAGAGTTTGTAAGTATACTATTTATGTTTGGCAAGATGTGCATATGTGTGTGTGTGTGTGTGTGTGTCATTCACATGAACAACTGTTGACGAGGAACCTCGCATTTGGGTGAAGCAGGAGCGTTGGAATCGAAATCCGTTTATTATTGTTAATGAGTGAAAAGTAAGTTAGGATCACTATAGCTACCGGTTTCATTTTTCTTTGACAGCGTCAAAGTTTATTATTATGTCACATATAATTGCCTAGTTAGCTAGAAAGAAAAATGTATACATGGGTGACTTATAATGGCAAACATATGTAATAATAACATAGACTTCTAAGACACAATAATCCTTCTCCAGGGTAGGCCCCTTATCTCATTACCTAATTATCCTTAATACCCATAAAGACGAAAAGGATGAAAATCAGACTCTACAAGTGTTAGGCTATTATTTCGGCATAAAATAAATATTAGAAAAGTGCGTGAGCTACTTAATCATATACTAGAGACTAAAGCATTGTAGAAAGCCACTTTTTAGGCCAACGGTTACCTGTATGGGGGGAAAAAACGACAAAAAGACGAAGTAATTATGATGACTATTAGTGGCCCATGAATTATATATTAGTTATTTTTTATCCATCCACCATTATACATTGTATAAGGATGATTGATTAATTATTTATCGAGGACTAGTTTAGTTAATAGACAACATTATTGAAATAATTATATTTACGATGGATACATATATAGAACTCTTTAACTTAATTATAATTAACTCCCTCACGAGAAATAGAATCACCCTGATCTCCAAAATGACCATCTTAAACACGGCCAAGCTGAAGACGACAGAAGATAACCTTAGGAAAATGATAATCATAAATTTCGTTTTCGTTATTGAATAAGATTTTGTTGAGAAAGAAACCAAATGATAGGGTTGTTCGCTTGACGTTCTGATTTTGTGGCTTTTTCAGTCTTCAGAGAGAGACAGCAAATGGACAAGGGGGGGTTTTTGGGGTTTGTGAAGAAGAAGAAAATCTGATACATCCATGTCTAAAGCTCGCACTGTAACCAATGACGCTGCAACTATATCATGTTATGTGTTCACGCATGCCAGAATTCCCCCTTTAGCAGTCGAAAAATAATACTTAGTAGCTATAATATAACATCTCCTTTGGTCATTTTCACACACTTATTGTACAATTACATGAAGCACTTTAGTCGCTTTCATACACTTCCAAGTCTTCAATATACCTGTGAATATTCACTGTGATGTGATACTTTTATGCTTTGGCCGTACGTAGCTCGCTAGGGAATGTGCAGAGTTATAGAGCTCAGTGTAGTCACTAGTTCCAACTTGGAATAAACCCTAAGTACTCTCCATCATCACTCAACCACCCTCTCTACCTGAAAACCGTGCGCGTGTGCCTAAAAAAGCTGCAACTCTCCTTCGTTAAGAATCGAGGACCTGTTTTCATTTGTTGAGATTTTCTACTCAAAGTTTGACCGGTCTCTCATTTGCTACTCATCCAAAAGTTACATAAGATTGTAATAAATAATATTACGCACACCTAATTCATGTTAGTCACATTATATTCTGATTATTCTGCACTCCAAGTAAGACGGAAAAAAGGGAAAGATAAATATATAGAATGTAAAAGGATTATTGCGGTCATGAACAAATCTGCAGACTTTATGGGATAAAGTAGGAAAAATGACAACATTTCATTGTTAATGCTAGTTATGTTGAATTGGGAATGTAGAATTGTACACAGGCGAGGAAATGGCAGTGTGTTGTCACAAGAGGTTGTAAGTGACTGGAGGGGGCATGGGTTGTCTCTGACAAAGGGCAGGATCTTATCAGCAAACAGACAACAATTACAGTCCCAGACACTTGAGGGGAAGGTGCGTGGCCTAATCATTTCCTACCATCTCCACACACACACATATTCACACACTTATTAATTTCATCTCTGCTTCATTCTCCTGCATAATAATACCACCTGTGATCTTTAAATAGAAAATTGTTTTAATGTAAAGCTTAATCGTAAAAGATAAATTCAAGGGCTATAACTCCGCCAATGGAACTGTCGGCATCATCACCTGACCCAGAATACACTCGCCTTTGTCTCTCAGTAAATTATAAAAGACAAGAACTTGAGTTCTGATATATACGTGATGATGGGTTTAAGGATATATAAATAAATACTACTCCCACCCACATGAATTCCAATTCTTGTACAGATTAATTAATTATGACAAAGGAAAAGAGAAGAGAGTAATAAGAAAGAAGAATGGATTATAATTGCGAAGGAAAGGGGAAAGGCGAGGTGAGCGATAAACGAGGGATTGATGAAGGAAGGTAATCTGAAAGGCATAATGGAGAGGCATAAGGAGAGACAAAAAGAAATGATGTGTGTTTGCCACGGGATGCCCTTTAGTTTCTCCAACTTGCTCAAGGCTTTAAGCTTTAAACTTTATACTTTAAACCGTTTAAAAAGAAAAAAAAGATCATTAACTATTATTTAAAATTTCATCACATTAATAAAACCTAATGGGGGTTTCTGTAGATGATGAAAGATATTATTCCCCTCGTACGCCTTCCTTATGACATCATCACCACGTTAGCCTAACGCCAGCACAAACCGTACTCACTCCATTTTCCATTCTATTACACTCCTGTAAAACGTATTACACTAGCCCATTTATCTTACATAAACACACGTATGGCCATTTATATTAATTGATTGAGATACTAATAAATAAAAGTATTTTTAATTAGATGTTTGATAAAGTAAAAATGATACATAAATAGATTAAGATGAAAAATAAAAAATATACATGTACGAACTATTTGCCAGTACTGCCACGCCTATATAGTGCATACGGTGTATATATACACCGATATAGTAGTGCGCAACCGGTGATCCTGCTGTTGCTTCAATGGGGGCAAAACTGTCATGTAAAAGTGACTTTTCTACCGCTTCCATCCAATTTTTTGGAAAAGATCGTCCGATAAAATATTTTTTTTAAATGAAAGATCAGAGTAATAATAGAGTGGAAGTTCAGTATGGCGCCTTGGAGATCATTTCCTCTCCCTTCCCATTTTCCCAAACACTACAGTTGTTAGTTCCAAAAGAACTGTACAAAAAAGGCGCATTTTTTTAAATGAAAGATCAGAATTCAAGGTAATAATATGGTGAGTTCATATGAACAGTATCTGAAAATTTTAAGTACATGTTCCAATACAAGAGTACATGTATTATTAGCTAGCTACTTCCGTTGCTTGTTAAATTAATACATGTATTATTGCCCATGGATTTCATCAATCATACAATCCATTATTTTTCCTATTATAGCTAGGAAACTCTAATTACTCAGCAGCTACTTTTACTTCATTCATTAATTTCTGCAAATGAAGCTCATCATTTTATTGAGTTGAGAAACAAGATGAAGTACAAAGGCCACATAATAATTATTGAATTATGGGTTAAATTTAAGGCGGTAGATAAACTGTGATTTCAATGGCCACAGTGGTCCACAAACATTCGACACAACTTAACAAGTGAAAGGTGGCTAACCATGATTAGTGTTACACGCTTAATTGATCCAAGAATGCAAGCAATAATATAATAAGTTTGGGTTTGGAATTTGAGAAAAAAGTTGGTGAGTTGTGGGGTTAGTTGGAGTTTTAGAAAGCCAGATAGGAAAAGGGATGCGAGAAAGGCAACGAGCTTTTTTGCTGCAAAAAAAGTCAAATAAAGCCTCATTCACTCATCATAATGATATCCTTGTATAGAGGGGGGGGGGGGGGGGAAGGGTGGGAGATATAGATAGATAAGCACCCCAGATTCATCATCATTGTCGTCTGTGATTTCTTTTTCATATATATGGTGTCCCCAAAGTGATCACTTTATATTAAAACCAGCCAAAAAAACCCTAGAAAAGTGACAGTATATGTTTCACCCCCGCTCTCTTTTTACTCTTTAGCGGAGATTTTGTGTTGAGGATTGTGGTGAATGAATGATAATAATTTTCCCTTTTATATATATTAAAAAATTTTATCATGAATCTGCTTCTATTATTATGCACTCAACACCGCATTCGCTTTTGCCCATATATTATAATTATTATCTACTGTGACCGGCTGTTGAATGGAAGTTTCATACAACTTTGCAAAGGCACCAAACCTTCTCTGTTGAGACGTTTTGTCGTGTAATGTTGACCTCCTTTTGTCACACTGTAAAATTCCACTAACCTTGAAGGACATGGAATTTCCAAGCTTTTGAGGATTAACAATACCATTTATCTGCCGCTAGCAGATATCAAGGGCAGCTTTAGTTAAGAAAAACGTTACAAAAGCCACTCCCAGCTTAACTTTTAAGCATATTTTCTCCTTCCTTTTTTAAAAAAAAAAAAAACACTATTCTGCGATGGTGAGTTTCTGGTCTCACTTATTTTATTCCATTCCTATCTAGTTTCTCACCCTTCATGAGTTTTATTTAAGAGGCTGTCGACGTAGGAATTCAGAAATTGGCATATATCTTGGTAGAGAGAAAGAGAGCCGTAGTTTCTCACCCTTCGTGAATCCTAGCTCGTTCCTCCCCAAACCCTAGAAAGATCAAACCTCTCAGAAATATAGATCGGCTCCTTCAGTAAGAAAAAGTCCTGCCTTTTTTGTTCATATATTCAGCAACTTTGAGCATATATAGCTAAAGAGATTAGAGAGAGAAAGAGAGATCGATATTGATAGAAGAGACTGATGTCAACAACCACACGATCGATTCTGAACCATGATAATAATTTGTTCGAGGATCAGCAGTATCTGATGCATACACAGCTGGGGTTCCTTCCTAATTTACCAGGAAATCTGAGCTTTCCTTCTTTGGGTTGCCATCAATCTTTGAAGGGCATCCATTCTATGGGTCCTTGGCTTTCATCCGAGACAGCTTCTACCGCCACTGCAAATCTTACAGAAACCCTATTTGCAGCCCCAACTCAAAAGCCACGGCAAGACCTCGCATCTAGCTTGGGAGGACCAACCCAACTCCTTTCCTTGAACACATCAAGTGTACTGAATCCATGGTAAAGTAATCTCACTTTAAACTTCAAATCCACCTATGCATGCTCCAAAGTGGTTGTTTCTCACAAAATTCTCTAATAAATTTTCCTATATTAGCTATATATAAAATATGTCATTCTGTTGGCTATTTGTATTGTGAAAAACATGGCAGGAAATGTTTGAAAGCTATAAAATTTGGCCTTCTGTGTAACTTAAATTGATAATGAATATATTTATGAATAGGGGATGGGGAGAAGTAAGCGAATGCCTGAGCAGTAAAAGAAGCACTGGAGGAGAGAATAGTCATTGTCTAGGGATGTCTTCAATGAAGATGAAGAAGATAAAGGGAAGGAGGAAGGTGAGGGAGCCTAGGTTTTGCTTCAAGACCATGAGCGATGTCGATGTCTTGGATGATGGCTACAAATGGAGGAAGTATGGACAGAAGGTCGTCAAGAACACCCAGCACCCCAGGTTTGTGTCTGTTTTTTTATGTCTGTTCATTTCATAAAGTTTTAATATATTCCACTTAATTTGTTTTCCTGGCGAATGCTGATCCCTGCACATCAACGCGCAAAAATTGAAAACTTGAAAGCATGTTTATATATATATATATATATATAATGTATTTCATATATCTGATTGGGGCTTCCATCTGTCGTCGCTCTGTGCTCCAAGACATAGATATAGTTGCTCTCTCCAGCCAGCCAACCCCTAGTTATGTCTGTCTTTGTTTGTTACACATCATGATTAGTCTGCTTTATTAAACAGGCTTTGGGATGATTTTAATTTTAGTGAATAATGCCGGAATGATTACGCTCATTAATCCAACATATTAATTAAAAAGCTTGGATCGCTTTATAGGCAGGAGTATTTTTCAATAGGAGAGGACATTGAAATGTTGACCATGTTAAAAAGACAAGTGATTGCTAATTAGGACACTATAGGCCTATGCATGATACCTTGAAGCATTAGCAATTTAGCTTTATTAGCCTTTACTCTTTATTAGTCTTTACTCTTTATTAGCCAGCTCTTAATAATTAGTCTTTACTCTTTATTTGTGGACTAACTCAACATGTTTGTGATTAACTGGTGACGTGTATGTAGAAGTTATTATCGTTGCACACAAGACAATTGCCGCGTGAAGAAGAGGGTGGAACGCTTGGCGGAGGATCCGAGGATGGTGATAACAACGTACGAAGGGAGACACACACACTCTCCCTCCAATGATGTTGAAGACTCGCAAGCTTCTTCTCAGCTGACTAATTTCGTGTGGTAGCTAGGTTCGTGCGTGCATTTAATTGTGTGTGTGTTCCAAAGGGAAGAGTGAAAATTGGCAATGTATCTTACTGTGACAATCATATATAAGGGTGTCTCTGATTCATTTTCAGTTTTCACTCTTTTTCCATTTGTAAGTGTAACAGTGTGCTTGTGTTTCCTAGTTTAACTATGCAATTGTTTCCTCACGTGTATGTCTTCTCGTCCTTTGTCCCAACATCCGAAGAACCAGTAATAATAGACCCACGTACATTGATGTAACTTCTGTAGGCTGCCCTCCCGTATACTTGGCTGCTTCTTTATAATGCTGCCCTTTTATATATATAAATGTTTTACCACTTCTAGCTTCAGAGCTTTTCTCCATTTGAAGTGCCAAACTCGCATAAAAACACACTCAAATCTCAATGTACTATTGACTTTCGTGTTGGAGAAACTAAAAATGCAAATGAGAAATTCATTATTACTTTGGCCCACATGCCACTTGCATTCTTATTTGTTTGGAACGGTTATGAGGAGGAAATCTAAGAGTTGATCAGCAGCTGACCCAATAATAGCAAGTGTTTATGCCTCATATTGTAGAGGCCCTTTTTCTTTTTGGTACAAATATTGTAGACGTCCTGAACTTGCATAAATATGGTTGTGTTTGTGACTCATACTGTAAAAGTGGGCCTTTTTATGCGAATACATCTTTTATGGGATTCAGCATGTACTGCGCTGTTACTTATAGTGGATCCAACTGGTGGTGAAAGGTTGAGACATATGATTATTTAGAGCGTGTTCGATTTATAAAGAGTATCACTTTATTATAGTTCTAGTTATAGCGCTTGGAGAGACATCCTAGCTCTTGGATACTTAAGTTTATGCCTGAGGGTAATAGACGGCTCGTCCTGTCTGACATTGGCATCGCTTAGGAGGAAGGGAGACTTTGTCATGCCCTTGGATCGTGGGTGAACCTAACCCCTTTTTAATAATTTTTGTAAGAAAAAAAGCATGTACTGTGCTGTTATAAATAGTATTTATTTTTATATTTTTTTATATTTTCAATCGATTTTAAAAATGAGGGGATTGAGGAACGCAACTTGGTTTTTGACCAACCAAAAAGGTAAAGGTGAATACAGTTGGTGAAAGCTCAGGATTCAAGAGGTTTCTATTGTTGGGCCAAAAGGTTTCAAGAGTTGGAAAATGAATATAATGAATGGGAAAAGGGAAAAAGGGAATTTGGGTAAAAGTTATGGACCTGACAAGTTATTTGTCCATCCTTGAGGCTTACCTTTTATACGTTCAGTATTGGACTGGATCACTAATCTCTCCATCCTCAGGGTAAAAACGTTTCTGTGGGGCAATTACTTCGAGCCCTGGGCCGTTAATAAAATATGGTCGAGGATCAAACTCCTGAAAAATCCAAATTACGGAACACTCATATATGTTTAATGAACAAGACACCTTACGCCAGGTTTTCTGCAAGATCAGTTTGGTATTTTCCACAAAAATAGAGATATTAAAGAATTGATCACGATTTGTTTTTCATGCTGGAATAGCATAGAGGGGGAAATGGTGAGGAGCAAATAATGGGAAGGAAGCGGAAGTAACGCGTTGGGTGTGGCATTTGGAATTGGGGATGCCCTTGAGACTTGAGAGGGAGGGAGAGGGCGTCCATTGAATTGATTCGGTTAAAACCAAGACAAAAAAGACAAGCACGTGAGGTCATGTGCCTTGTTTATTTTAAGCACCCAAGTAGCATCGTTCTAGAATCTAGGCCACACTGGGGAGTTTGAACTTTAATTTGAAGTTTGAAGGCAATGGAATAGAGAAAGGGAGGCAAGCCATTGGGGAGAGGAGACCCACCACGTGCTCCCTCCATTGGCCCCTCATTTAAAGGTTATGGCTTTCTGGCATGTTTGAATTAATTTTTAAAGAATAGATAAATTTTGAGAATAATAAATTTTGATAAATAAGTTTTGAGAAAAAAAATAATTTTAAAAATTAGAGATATTTGGATGATTAGTGGTAGAATCACTTTTTTATAAGCAATTTATTAAAAATGACATAAACTAATATGATAATTATATAAGAAATAAATTTTATTTTTAAACTAATATGATAATTACATGAGCAATTTACTAAAAAGGACATAAAGAATTCACTTGTGTTTGATAGTCGTAGTTACGCATACATTGTAATATTATAAATTTATTTTTTTATACCCTAAAAGTTATTTCTATTGTGAAGTGTAAGAGTAGCTCGAGAGAAGTAAAAAATAAAGATAATTGGACTATCACAATTAATGCCCTTAACGGTAAAATGAGGAGATTTTTAAGGCAAAAGTTCATGGAATTCAGATTAATCCAAACCATAGTTTTATAGGATAAAACTATAGTTTAGATTGAGAAGTTATTTTTAAGAATAAAAAAATAAATGTTTGGCTGAAAGATAAGAAAACTATGATTTGAGGGAAAAATTAATTCTCTAACCTAAATGTCAAACCCATACTTTGTTTACTTTAACCTCGTCTAAAGTGAAACTCCCTGAGTTGTTCCTTAATTTGATTTGCAGTTTTTGAGGGAAAACGTGAAGGGATGAGTCGAATGGAACGAAGAGGGGGAGTGTCCGGAGAATGAGGAACCCCTCAACGCTTATCGTGGGAGGGAGTCATTGTTTTAGATCGCCTCACCTACCATTTATACAGTCGCTAACGTTAACTTGAATCATCAACAATCTCCACATAACCCCCCCGACCGCACTTGCACAGTCCCACACTCACCCTCCCTTACTCATTCATTAGCCCAATCATGGGACCAAACACACACACACACACGTGTCCCATCATTAATTAATTAATTAATTAATTAATTAATTAATGGTTATTATAAATAGGTATGAATGTAAGAGAGTACTATTGAGTTGAATCCCCCTGGTGATGACTCGTGAAGATGGCCCCTACCTCTCCTCTGCATGTATTCCCACTATATATTGTCCACATGCTACTTCCGGACCCCTCCTCTTGCTCTCCCTGAATTACATGCATACCCGTCTCATGAGTGATTGAAACATTAACGCCACCTCAATCATCATGCTTCTGTTGACTTCTTCATCCCTCCTGCCCCACGCTATAAAGCTTCGCTCGTTCCGTTACGGGGGCGACTTGCAGCGTTTAAAACAACAGGGTCAATTCAAGCTGGACCCGAAAGCGACGGTGTCGTACCACAAACACGTCGGTGGGGGATAAGATTTCAGACACGGTCAGGTGCCCCGGTGGCCCACGTGTCACGCTTCCACATGTGGCTCCCAATGTGCTAGCCACACGAGCCTCCTCCCTCCCCTCCCATTTCCTCCCTCTCCCACTTTTATCATCCTCCTCAGCTTAATTAACCTCTTTAATCGCCTTCATCCTCACATGCATAATCATCTCCCTTTATTCAACTTGCCCTCATTTTGTTCTTTGACATGACTGCTCGAGTATCATTTCTTTCCTATGATACTGGCCTTAACATACAAGTGGCGTACGTGAAGATTCTGATCATAAATGAATAAAAAAAATTAATGAAAAGCGGTATACTGTCACTCAACGAACAGTTTCAACATCTTTGACTCAAGATTCCCTACAAATTAGATTCAGAGCGTCAAGAAAAAATAAAGAAAAAGATAGGCGAGGCTTAAGTTTGATTGATCTATTTTACCTCGTGTAATTTGTGGAGGATTATGGGGTGGATTCAAAAACAAGAATGGACAATAATAATGCAGAGGATGTTGGTGGGTGGAGTAAGTAGATCCTATTACGTACCACTGTGTATGTACTTTCAACAAATACATCAGCGGTGGAATATATATATATATATATATATCTAATCTAATGACAGATTAGAGGACACTCCAAATGGTGCAGAGTTGTATTGCAACCCAGACAATAGAACAAGAAAAGACAGGACATTCAAAACAACACGACAATATTAAATGATACTAATACGTTGCTCTCAAATAGTGAAACCCGAAGGACAGCTGTGAGGAGGGAACTTGAGCTTCAAAATATTCAAACGCAGTTTACCAAGTTCTAAGTACCCATTTCCTTCATTCTTTTTTAAAAAATAATTAATCGGAGTGATTTACTTTGTCCAAGGAAATGTCAAACGAGTTGCTGCCCCTGAAGTGCACATGGTGATTGTAATTATGCCAGAACAGTGAGAATCGGCAATATATATAATGCAATGTTTGTCACCGTGTGAGGCAAAGGATTCTTCGTTGTTAATTTATAGATACGTGCTAATCGATAAGAGTCAAAATTAGGTGGCCGCCACATCGCACATGTCCCCAGTCAGAGAAACAAATAATATAATTCACCTGATCACATGCTGTGCACACATGGTCAAGAAACAGACAAGATGCACTCATTTCCTACCGTTTCTCAGAATCAAAAAGACCAGTTGAAGATTCTTGATGCTTAAGAGAATACTACAATATTTTATTTGTGTGGTACAGGGTATTAGTCTCTCTCAACTGGCAGAGAGACACATTGGTGAAGATGCATAAGAAAAAGGGTTAAACAAGCAAATTGGTCAAGGAGACAACATGATCCATCAACGGAAGGACAATGCCGCGAGAGGAGCAGTGTGTTTCCCTACAGGCAAAGAGCTCTAATCAAACCATATGGTTATGAGCTCGGAACAACATCAAAGAGTAGAGAGAGGGGTTGAGTTTCTTAATCAAGAAACCCACGTTTTAGTCATTTAAAGACATGTCTTGACATATTATTTCTCAAATGTAGTTGAAAAACGGTTGGGCAAGCAAATCAAATTGGCTTGAACAAAGGTCCAAAAGATGGTTCACTTGGTCACCGTCACTGGGGTTGTAAGATGCAGGGCCCCTTCTCAGGGATGATTTGAATAGAGAATACTTGCAAAATCTAGGAAACAACGGGGGGCTGTTGTTCATGTTTAATATCAAATAATAATATATCTCAGTTTGAGCAACAGTTTATGTATAAAACAACAATATTACTTACATCAAATGGTAGAAACACAGGCAATTCCCATTTCCCACTTTCACTCACTTCCTCTTTTTCCGAAATAATTGGCACTGGTCAAGGAATTTTTTTTTTTTGTTGTTTGTGGGGGGGGGGGGGGGAGCTGATGTCATCTACTGCTTCTTTCGTCCTTTTCCCCAAAGAATTCTTGCCTACTGCTTGCTGCTTAATTCAGGGATTTCTTTAATGCTCATGTCTACGATTTCCATGGCGCCAAAACCACCATCCTCACTCGTGATGGTTGACTGGGAATCCATCCCAGATCCTGCTTGGATTTCCTTGAACATTGCCATCACTTGAATCATTGTGGGACGCCGCAGAGGTCGATCATCAAGACAAGCACAAGCAACTCTTAAGTGTTGTAAAAGCTCAATCTCAAGACTCGAATCCTCTTTCATGAGCTCTGGGTCAAAAACATCACTTATTTTTAATTTAGCATGCTGTTTAACCCATCCCACAAGGTTATTATCACCGAAGTCCGATGAATCCGTAGGTCGTTTCCCTGTCAATAGCTCCAATAAAACTACACCGTAACTATAAACATCACCTTTAGTAGAGCATCTAAAGCTCTGGTAGTATTCAGGAGGAACATAGCCAGGGGTGCCTGCTAGTGTGCTGACACTTAAATGGGTATCCATGGCACTCATAAGCCTAGCCATTCCAAAATCCGAGACTCTGGCTTCCAGATTCCCATCAAGCAATACATTGCTCGATTTCATGTCTCTGTGAATGATATGAGGAATGCAATTGTGGTGAAGAAAAGCCAATCCCCTAGCGGCTCCAATTGCAATCTTCCTCCTTGCTGCCCAGTTCAGCTTTATCCCGGCTTTCCTCTGATCATGCAAAACATCCTCCAGGCTTCCATATTTCATGTACTCGTAAACCAAGAGTCTTTCTTCTCCAACTTTGCAGTAACCGAGAAGGGGAACAAGGTTCCGATGCTTAATTTTCCCGATGGTTTCCATTTCAGCAGTGAACTCCCTGTCCCCTTGCCCGCTGATATGAATCAGTTTCTTAATCGCCACTACGCTTCCATCTTTCAACTGAGCCTTGTATACATCTCCAAAACCACCTTTACCAATAAGACTATCATTGTGGAAGCCATTTGTGGCTTCAAGAAGATCCGCAAAAGTAAGCTTCCGAAGGGGCTTCTCGAAAGTTGCAAGATTTATGCTAAGAGCTTCACGGGCACTCACCTTCCAACCAGCATTAGCCGTACCTGAGTGAGACCGGCTGTCAATGTAGACATCCAGGGTAGCCTCCTTCTTCTTCCTCCTCTTTCTTGCCTCGAAGGCGATTATAATCAG
This sequence comes from Leucaena leucocephala, assembly GCA_037074615.1. NCBI lineage: Eukaryota > Viridiplantae > Streptophyta > Magnoliopsida > Fabales > Fabaceae > Leucaena > Leucaena leucocephala. The sequence goes on along the minus strand of CM073534.1, from coordinate 17,159,509 downwards.
ACCAAGGATGCAAAAGAGGGCGAACAGCAATCCAATGGACACATTCCTTGCCAGAGATGCCCGTCTCTGGTCAGACCTTTGATGCCGGGCATCTGCATTTGATCTCGAGTCTGATCCACATGAGGCAAGAGGGACACCACAGAGGCCAGAATTATTTGCAAATTTTGCAGCTGGAAAGGTATCAAATTGACCAGATTCAGGAATCAATCCTGAGAGATAGTTGTCTGACAAATCAATTTCCGTGAGCATGGAAATGCCTGTCAAGGATTGAGGAATCTGTCCTTCAAGCCTATTGTTGGAGAGATCAAGAATGTTGAGATTTTTCATGTCTCCAAATTCCAGTGGGATGTTCCCAGATATATTGTTGTATCCCAAGTTCAAAATAAACAACGTGTTCATACTCCCCATCTCCTTCGGAAGAGTACCCGACAACATATTATGTGAAATGTCCAAAAAAATCATAGAACCACTGTTGAACTTGGGACGGACCTTACCATTATAAACTCTAGTGAAGCTAGTGAAATTGCAAGGACTCCTGGCCGAAATTCTGCTCATCTTCTCCATAGGAATACCAGCAAACTCTAGCAAATTTCCTGCTCCATGGCACTGCTTACTGCCGTCAGTCTTTATGTACACATATGTCTTTCGACTGATGAAATTAACTTCAATTTTGCCCGACTGCTTAAACAACTCAGGAGGAATGGATCCATTCAGATAATTAGTATTCAGATCCAACCATATCAATCTTTGACAATTCCCAAGCTCCGGCGGAATCTTCCCAGAGAAGGAGTTATTATTCAATTTCAAGATCGCAAGATTTGAAAGCTGACCAATCCATGCCGGAATCTCCCCACTCAACCTGTTATTAGACAAGGACAACCAATTCATGTTGGTACAGTTGCTTAGGCCAGAAGGAATGGTCCCAGACAGCTCATTGAAGTCCAGAATCAAATTCTCTAGAGTCTTAATGTGCTTAAGCTCTTGGGGTATTTCTCCATGGAGTTGGTTAAGCCAAAGAATCAAATCTTTGAGTTTTGAAAGGGACCCAAAGCTGGAAGGGATGGTCCCCATCAAGTAGTTGAAACTCAAGTCCAAAGCCACAAGCTGAGAACAGTTGCTGAGTGTGGATGGAATAGAACCCGTCAACAGATTATTCTGCAGGTATAATTCTTTCAGATTGTTCCTCGGATCTTCACAGAGCCCTCCAGGAATTGAGCCAGTGAGGTTATTAGAACTCAGATCCAACGACTCCAACTTCGAGAACTGAGACAGAGTATGAGGCAGGGTACCGGTGAAGCCATTAGAGGAAAGAACTAACCTCTTCAAGCCAATCAATTCTGCGAAAAAGTCAATCGGAAGTTCGCCGGTGAACTTGTTGTAGGATATATCAAAAGATTCTAATGAAGAACAAGCCGTGAAATCGCTTGGAAGCACGCCGGACAGGTTGTTTGAGGAAAGATCGAATACTACCAGGGTGGTGCACAAGTCAGAAAGGGCAGCAGGAATCTGCCCCTGGAAATGGTTGTGGGCCAGATACAAGTACTGTAGAGAACCGGATGGAAGTGAGGGAACAGGACCGGAGAACTCGTTGCTTGAGATGTTCAAGTAGCTGAGCTGCTTGCAAACGGAGAGGGCGTGACCAATGTCACCGTAAAACTTATTTGCAGAGATGTCGAGGTACTCTAAAGCCAGGCACTCCCCAAAAGAAGGAACAGCGAGAGAGAAATTGTTAGAGGAAAGGTCGAGATGCTGCAAAGCTTTGCAAGTCGAAAAGCTCATTTCCCCTGTGATTTTGTTGCCCTTCAGAGACAAGAGCTTCATGCCGTCGCAGCCCAGTGATAAGATCCATGGGAGAACGTTGGGACCCGAAATCTTATTGTTGTAAGAGAGATCGAGGACCTGGAGACTGAGCCTCAAACCGGTTGAATCTCTCCCTGAAAATTCCAGGAGATTAGCTGAAAGGTTGAGAGATTTCAGTGACGAACAGGAGGACAAATAGTTCAGGGACGAAACGGAACCAGACAAAGTGTTCTGAGATAGATCTAAGGAGCTCAATGAGCTGCTACACCTGAAGCCAGCCGAGAGAGAAATGGTGCCAGAAAGATTGGTGCCTTGCAGAATAAGAACTTGCAGGTGGTCGAGGGTGAGTAGAGAGGTAGAGACGACGCTGAAATTAGTGTTCAAGGGGACTTGGCTGAGGTCTATGGAAGAAACGAGGGTATCCTGGCAGGAAACCCGAAAGAAGGAACAGGGATTGTGATTAGGGAGCCAGCTTTGGAGTAAGGAGGGGTCGGGGAGGGAGTTCTTGAAGGTGAGAAGCTTTTGGGTTTGGTCTATAAAAGATGATGAAGAAGCAGAGGAAGAGGGAGGAGGCTGGAGGGAGAGAAGAGTCAGGGAGAATAAGAGGAAGAAAGAGCGATGATAGTAGGAGGGAGAGGGAGGTTTCATCTTGTGAAGCAGAGAGATAGGGAGGGAGGGAGAGAGAGAGTGGGTAGCTTTTTTTCCTTAGGGTATGAGATCTGCCATTAGAGGGAGAGAGCATGAGCGCTGGTAAACACTGTCGAGGGAGAAGGTGATTTGAGTGACGAAGATTAGAAAGAGAAAGTAAGGAAGAGGAGGATGGTGGGGGGCCAGGGGAGTCAAAAGTCCGAGTAAACAAGGTAACGAGGATATTTATCAGAGAGATGAAGCCAGCGGACACACCTGTTGCCACCAGTCACACACATGCCTCTGATTTTTTTTGTTATTATTATTATTATTATTATTAATTTTAACATGAACATCCTCCTTTTGGCTCTCAAATCCATCCCCTTCCCTCTAAATTACTACTACTAGTATTTAATTTAACATTTGCGTTTGGGGCGAGACCATTCCAGTGCACCAATCAGTTCTCTCCCTCTAATCGATGAGCAAAATTGTCAGTTTGTTCTCTCTAGCTTTCCGCGTACGTGCGACGAAGCATTGATCCATCGTCATCAATGAATGGAGATTCCCCCTCTTAATTAATCGGGATCTTCTCCTCACGAGGGTCTTAATTAAGTCATTGGCCACTCTCTTTTTTTTTTGTTTTTGTTTTTTGTTTTTACTTTTATCGCGTTCCCCGCCCCACGCCTCCTTTTCGGGTACTCATTAAATCACTGTACACAGTAGGAGAACAGTCTAAAAGGAGCACGCCTCATGCTTCTTCCGATGTACCCTTCTCGCGCACAGCACAGTAGGCGTTTACTAGTTTGACGAGTTTGGAGAAAGGCAGCGCAAAAGGGGAGAGTGAGATAGGAAGGTAATGATATATTAGTTGCAAAGTGACAAGAGAGAGTAGTGACGATGCATGGCACGATGGTTGCTGAATCGTGGCACTCCAATTTCCAATCACTGGATGCTTATTATATCCACATGAAAAACTTTGAGCTAAGAGATATCCATCCACTTTTACTTTTGTCCCCAATTATTATACCCTTAATAAAGAATGAAAGCTTAATCTATATGATTTGTTCCTCAACTGTCGATATCTTTTACTATTGACAATTACAACCACATAGCTTCTTTTTTATGGTATGGTGGGGTGGGGTGGGGTGGAGTGGTTTTGATCAGGGGATGGGGGGTCAGAGCGTCAAACTAAGGAAGTGAGTAAGCAGGCATATAGATTCTTTAAAAGATTTGGGAGGGATAGGATATTCAGCAGTTTTTTACAGTTATTAGATCTGCTGTATCGGCCCGGGGGAAAGGTGAATCTTTTGCTGACGACATCACCTGCGGTATTTCACTTGCATGATTCCCCCCCCCCCCCCCACTTCTATATCTTGTATGATGCCTCCCATTATTTCACGCTCAAATGCCACCCACCTCCTTATCATCATCCCCTCATAACTCAATCCAGTCAAAGACCAGATAAATTTTACATATATGTACATATAGACAAATAAGCCTACTTTCAAAAAGTAATATCTAGAATATTTTAGTGTGTTTGTGATGGGTAAAAATATTTAACCTCCCTTGCAAGATAGATCTCTTCAAAACTGTGAGGGATCGTGTTCCTCGAGTCAGCATCGAAGGGTATTTTCAGCGTCCTCGAATGACGTCATAAATAATATAGCGTGTAAATATTTATAAGTAGTTTTTACCAAACTCGTGTCTAAAAATTACCCTATCAAAGGGTGAAACCTGGAAAAGAACGGAGGCAAAAAAAATATCGAGCTATTTCTTTTACCTCTCTTATGGTGTGTTTAGTTTGATATGTTTGGTGGAGGGTGTGGTAAATATTAGGGATTTCGCTGTTTTTTTATTGTCTAGTTAAAAATTCTTAAGAAAAATCAAGGAAATTTTTTGATGAATTTTTTTCCTCATCTATTCAATCTACAAATAAAGGGATCTCAAAAATTACTAGATTCTATCATCTTTAGCTAAATTAAACGTGACAAACAGTAAAATATCTTCTATTCATGCCTCCATAAATTTTAGTATAGACACTTTCTTCCTCTCTATTAAATTAAATACTATATTTAAATCGTATTTATTTGTTTTGATTTATTATACTCTTCTAAAAAATATATAAGATATCGAACCTTATCTGAGTTTTAAACTTTATCTAATAAATTAGAATATCTTTATTCTTTCAAAAAAATCATATTATAACAAATAAAACAAGTAAAAATAATTTAACATCCCTTTAACTTAATTTAGTAATGCTATAGATTTTATTAAATTTTTGTTATTTTAACTTTATTTTTTTTATTACATTTTACATTTTTTAAAATTTATGTAAAGTGAAATAATTAAATTGTCCATTTTTTTATTTAAATAACTTTAACTTACTCACGATCAAAAACTATATGATAAGATGATTTTATTAATAAATTGATATAATTCAATTATTTAAGTAGTCAATATTATATTTTTCTCAAGACGGATTGATTTCATCCAAGTGGTAGTATTGGTTTTTACGTCGGAGAATTGGGAGGGGTGGACCCACGTAATTATGAATGGAAGTGGGGCCCAAGATTGATGGGTGGATCAGGTCATGCTAATGAATAAAATGGGCACTGAAAATGAAGGAGAAAGGTGGGAGTGGGTTTTGTGAAAGAAAGAAAGAAAGAAAAGGAAAAACGAGAAAATGAAAGAGAAGGGAAAATGATGATGAGGGCGATGATTAAGATGTGGAGGGACCTTAAGATGCGATCAACACGTGCGGCTGTCCATCACGTTGATGTGGCCCAATTAACTTTAAGGCCCCATCCCTTTGACTGCCTCCTGACCGACACGTCGGCCAACTCCTCACCCTTTCTTTCTTCTTAATTAATTATTATTCATAAGATGTAGTAGTATATTTTATTACTGGAATCTCAATCAAGACATAATCATTCCATAATGATACTCTAAATATATAGATTCAAATAAAAGTCAAATATCTAATAGCAAAAATTATGTAATTTGTGATTAAAAATAGCAATATTTTATATTTTAATTAAAAATATGATTATTATAATATATTTTTTTAGGAAAGCATCCAACAACAATTGAAGGAACTGTTGCATCTCAAAACAAGCCTAACCTAGAGGACTGTGATCGAACGTGTTTATCTTATTTCTAGAAGAGTTTGGGCCAGTTCGGATAAGGCCCAATTTCGGACATAGCGCAGTGGTAGCCCATATGTGAAATTACAGTGGATTAAGGGACGAGTGTAAACGCATTTAATTGGACCGACCGGTCCGACCAACAGGGGGTTTAAATAGGGTGGGCCCGGTAAACATAGGGAGAAGGACGGGAGAGAGGGAAGATGGGTCCCACAGAGGAGTTGGTCGTTCTTTGCACGAAATAAGGAGTACAATTAAAGAGATGAAATGAGAATGAAGATGAATGCCGCACGAGAGCGAAGGGAAGACTTTTCGGACAACAACGTCATTGCCACACGGGGCCAGGGGTTGTGGCGGGGAGCTTTTCATACAGCTTTCAGCTTCCTCCTCCATCAATAGCAATATGGCAACCTGAACCTGTAATAAAGTTTTTAACAAAAAAAAAAAATACTAATTTATATCATTCAGAAGCTATGAATTATATGTTTGGCCAAAAAATTATAATATAATTTATTTATTTATTAAGCTCCAGGGACTTGTTTATGTTTATCCTGAAAGGGGTTTTTAATATCATACAATAATACTTTTAAAAAAAATATTTTCAATTGAGTTTGACAGTATTCTAATAATAATTACGTAAAACATTATGTTCTGATTTGTATTTAGTCCACCTTAACGATAAAAAAGAGAAAATTGAGGAGAGGTATAACAAGTGAAGGAGGAGGCAAGCTTTCCCTCCGAAATGGCGAAATGTTAGGGCAATTAAGGGGTTCAAATTGTCCCATCCTCAGTGTTTCAATTTTATCAGGTTATTTTGGGATGGGTCTAATCCATTTTGAGAAAGATTATGACAAAAAACTATCAGAATGAGATAAAAAAAATAGACATGACAGGAGCCTAACTTTCAAGACTCCTATCCCGATTCTAAACTTTTTAATAAAAAAAAAATATTATATTATCTCTTTTTTTTTATTCTGCCTATTCATTTTAGGTTGTCTGTCTCTCTTCTTTTATACTTTACTCGCTTACGATTATAGATATCGTCAGTTGCCACTCTCATATAAATATTTTTACTTTCAAATATTTATATACGACTACAGATATCGCCAGTCGCTACTCTTCTACAGATATTTTTATTTACAAATATTCCTATACAATTATTTTTATTTTTTCTTACTATTATTTTTTTTCTTATATTGATAAGTTATCATTTTATTTTAAAAAATAATATTGATATTTAGTTAAAGTTATTATAATATTTTATACAGAATAATTTATTAAAATAATTTTATTATAATATTTAAAAAAAAAACTAGACTTAGATGAAACATACAACAGATTATCCTAATCTCGACTGATCCAGTAAGTATCCTTAAGACCATTGCCATCATTGTATGGGTTGCTTGGCCACCGTTCCAAGATAAATTGTAAATAGTCCCGTGCCACCTGCGCTATGACTTCACTTTTTCTTGTTAATAAAATTGTATGATACATAAAACACTTTAAATTTTAAAAAAGTTGTATATAAATCTTTTAATTTTTTAAATTTTAAATTAAAAATTATAATATTTTATATTTTAATTATTAAAATATTAATATTAAAATTCACAGTTTGTTATATCATAAATTTTATATTTTTTATTATATATTATTTTATTTCAAAAATAACATTTGATATCTAATATGTAATTTTATTTTTTTAAAATATTTAAATGACACTTTATAATTTAAAATATTTTTTAAATATTAAAAAAATATTTAAAAAACTTATTTGACTATGTTTAAATAAAAAATATAAACTATTTTAAATTATATATAAATTGAAAATTGTTATTTTTAAAATAAGATCGTGTATAATAAAAATATAAAAATTATAATATGATAAAAATTATTAATTTTATTAGTAAGAATCTATTAATTAAAATATAAAATATTAAAGTTTTTAATTTAAATTTTTAACGACTATAATAAGATACAAAATTTTAAAAGATTTTGTATATTTAAACTTTACTCTTGATAATTTTTTTTGCATAATTTTTTTTAAAAAATAATTAAATTTACTTATAATTTAAAAATATGAGAAAATTTTTATTTTTTATAAGTAATACTAATATCAAATAAAATAATTTATCTATTATCTTTAAATATAAATATAAATATTTAAAAATTAATATATTTTATTAAATATTATAATTAAAATTATAATAAAATAATAATTTTTATAAATTAAATATTATTTAAAGAGTTATATATCTCTCTTTTTTATAATTAGTTAAACGTAAGGACGATGGTACTCTTTGTGTCTTTTAACCGGGCGTTGAATGAACGAACGAAAGAAGACGTCAATACACGTGATAGGACCGGACCTTGGCCCCTAGATTTGCAGATCTACTACCTATTGATGGCCCCATTGTTTAACTATATGCACATGTCCTCGAGGACATCTTACAATTTCATTAAAAAATAACATAATAATTAAATTATTTGTTTTATCTATAATATATATAATATTTAATCAATTTAATTATATTAAATAAATTATTTAATATAACCTAATTTTTTAATATTATGTTAACCATTTATTTTAACTCTCTTTTTATTTAATTATTATTAAAAATAATTTTAAAAAATTAATAAATATAAAAAATAAATTTTATATATGAGATCAATATCTATTTTTTAATTAAATTTTATATTATCTCTCCAGAAATATGATGCTCTGCTAGGGTCTCTCTCCCAGTCTACCTAATATTTCAGTCAATGTTAGGCATTTACATTTTACAATAATCTTTGTTATTAGGCTCTATGGCAATACGCGATTACGCGGCATCAATTATTTGAAGTGACTAGTCCTGCATGTATCCATCCATACAATCCAATAATGTACCTTGGATTTTAACCGTCACGCGGTTTATGACCCTCCCCTACACACACACCAAAACTATTATATTTAAAAATATATTATTATTGATTATTTATACTCCTTAGAGTTATCGTTGATCATTTTATAAAGCTACTCCAAGTCTTCTTCTTTTTTTTTTTTATAAACAACAACTATTTAAATCATACTAATTAAAGTATTAGTTAAAATTAATAATATTATAAATATAATTTATTTTTTAAATATACATTTATTTATTAGGATGATTGGTGAGAGAGAGAAATGAGTAGAAAATAGACGATAGAATGAATAAGACACATACATGTAATTAATTGGAATATTAATATAAAAAAATATATTAAATTTAATTTTTAGATAAATAAAAATTATTATTTATATAGAGGATCACCTGTATAAAAGAGAATATAGTTTATAAAAAGATTTAGAAAGAGTATTATTTATACCCTCAATATATATATATATATATATACCATTTTATTTTCTCGCTGGACGTTGACCGGCCAGCATGGAGGTTTTTCACAAATGCAATCTGTTCTTATAAGTTACATCTTACCCCAAAAAGGCGGTAACTAACTCATACATACATACATACATATATTATTGGTCTTCTCTCGCTAGCAATTGCACCCATATGATATGAAGTATGGTTTTCCCGTCACAAGCAACGCAAAAGCAGAGAGAATTATGCAAATTAAGAAACTGAAAGAGCCAGTTGAGATAAAAGGAACAAAAGTTTCAATAATCAAAGTCTATGATTATCTTGTAACATTCTAGACCTTGTGATTGGATTCAGAAGAGACTGGTAGCTCAGTATAATCCTCTATTTTGGCGTTAGGAATGATAGTGGGATAATCAGAAAAGCTACTAGGTCGCTCTTTGCCTCCTGGTTTAGAAGAAACATTGCCATACCATATCATTCCCACTATTGCCACCATCATTCCCAAAACCACTTGAACACTTAGACCCTCTCTCCCAAACAAACTGAATCCCAATATCAGAACCAGTATCGTCTTCATATGCCCTATCACCTGGAATGACACAGCTGTGAACCTTCCTATGCATATGAACTGGCTCAGGTTTGTCCCCACCGCAATGCTGCAAGACACAATGATCAACATCTGCGTACAGCAAAGAGCAGCCATTGATCATCAATATGAATAACTCGTACTGCGACTCAGTAATTTGGAAAGAAACTCACCATGGGTGTCACGCTATAGTCATAAGCGTCGACTCGTTTGTTGGTCAACCAGTAGTCCAGAAAGGGACCTAATACAAGTAAACTTGCTGCCTGTGAAGGTGCTGTGTGGCATAGCAAGTTCAATGATCCAAGAGAGTGGTTCTTCTGAAGAGAATGCACATACTGCACACAATATATATAATGTACTCAAATATGTAGCGTCTTCTAAATAAGATTCTTCGTGATTGCACTTACTGTTGTATGCTTTATTTACTTACGTATTGCTGAAGTGCGGTGCTCCAAACAGCGACCGTGGCTGCTAAGAGACCCTTGGCATTCACGCTTATATCAGTGACTGTGCAAACGGCAACACCAAGCAGAACCAATGCGATGCTGAGCTTTGTATCCCTTGAGTATCGTACTTTGTCCAATATAACCTCCAGGAAACAGGAGACCGGGATCATACTCAGCTTAGCTATCTGAAATTGTCAATTCAAGAGTACTAAAATAACCCCGTAAATTAATCATAAAGAAAGGGTCGAGTAATAATTACCTGATAGAATCCCACGGGGTTCCACATCAGACTCACATTCATTCCCACGATGGATAGATTAGAAAACAAGACAAATTTGAAGAGATCAGATAATGGTAGATGAGAGGTCTGGATATAACCCAGCCGCTTGAGAAGGGTCATCAATAAGGTTGTCGTCGCAAAATGCAGACCAGTTAACGTTGTAGCTGCATGCGTATTATGTATGAATTTATGGTGGATCAGCTCAGAATAATGCAATCGCGTGTATATAAATGACATGAAGAGGACACGTTAGCGTGAGGTGAGAAAGGCGATACCAAAAGTAAAACCATGTGTGGCCAAGAGGGCTTTATTGACCATGATTATTCCCACAGAAGTGACCACATTGAACATCCATGACGCCGCATCAATGACGGCTTTCCTATCACCCTTGCTTGCAGAACACATATTGAGCTGCAATTTCTGAAATCCAACGGGCAAGGACAAAATTCAAATAAACATGATGAGATTCTTATACCGATCTACTGCAAAAGCAGGCCGCGCCTCGTCAATTCTTTTAAACAGGAATATAATCAAGAACTAGGCAAGTAATAAACCGTAAGAAATGAAGAATCCTTGAAATGAACAGATGAAATTTTTCTCTGACGGAAAAACAAAGCTTGGGAGGCCATTAAAGGGCGTAACATACCTGGGGACAAAGAGAGGGAAAGGATCGGAGGAGGGCGCTAGCTAATGTTAAGCGAAGATGATAAAAATAGGAGGAGGCGTGGGCATTAAAGGAAAGAAAGAGGTGGAGTCTTTGAGAGAGAGAGACAAAGAAGCAGTTCAAATTTTTGACTTCTAGTGCTTGATTTATGGATCCTCTTTCTCTTGTTTCTTGGAATCCGATCTCATTTGCTTACTATAGTTAACATCTAGCAATCGAACAATCATGCATTGGTTGGGAGGTGAAGCAAGGAAAAACCCAGAAGAAGGACAATCGAGTTTACCTGCGCCGCAAAGTGTTATGGCTACTCGTGCAAAATTTATGCTGGGGGTAGTAAATTGCTACATTAAATGCAATGAAATTGTTGATATTGTTGGTTGAGAGCGGAACTGGAACAAATGATTTCCCATCATCAAAAGTGTGAAGCTAGCTATTGATGTGGCTTTATAAGTATCCATCGTCTTTCTTTTCTAGTTTTGGTTTGAGCTTTCGTCTATAAAAGCCTTTGCCTTTTCCTTCATGATTTTCACTCTTTTTTCTTATCAACAATATCTTTTTATTTTCAAAGACGAACAATTACACCATAAATATTTATGTTTTATGTTTGTATTAAATTTTATTTTTAGTTTTTTAAATTTATACAATGTATTTTTAATCAATTTAGGAATATATATATCCTCAAAATGATTCAGATAATACGGAAATATGAGTCATTTGCAAAAGGGGTACAAAATTTGAAGAAAGTTAGTACAAGAGACTATGAAGGAATTCATAAGATTTGGTAGTATATATATGTGCATGCAACATATTAATCCAGTACTTGTCATAAGATTTTTTTTTTAAAAATAAAATTGAGTAGTTTTTTTTTTATTATTATTAGTCGCTAAGTGGGGTTTTAATAGTATACTTTTAAGATCGCATCTATTTAGAATTTGATGGAATATTTTATTGCATGTCATGATGTAATTTATAGTTTTAAGTATAGATAACTTTATGAAATTGTTATATTTCAAAACAAATTTAAAAACTTAACGAGCTCTTACTTTTTATGAAATGATTATAAATGTTTTATAAGAAAGATGAGAGAAAGAATATGGCATCATGTAATCCTGTTTAGTTCTAATCACAATATTACACCGTTTAAATAGGGAGAAGAGATGTAATGATCTCTTAATCAACTCCAACCACCAAAGTGGTAACCCGACGCCACATGAATACTCACAGAGATAAATAAATAAATAATTAGGAGCTGACTCATTCGATTGAATAGGCAAATTAATAAATGATAACAAAATAAATCTCAACTGACTAAATAACAAGCAAATAAATAAGAATTGAGCTAAATAAGTTAAGTCAGCGTGAATGAAGAAGGGCAACAACGGCACGTGAGGATGTGCCCGACGCCACTAATCAGCATTAGGGGTGGCTTCCAAAATTGTGGAGTTAGAAAGGAACCAGTAGTCCCATTCCTCCTATAAATCCGAAACCAAGCGTGATTGCTCTGCTAATCCTCTTTAAACCGCTGAGAAGCCCCGTGACGTAGCAGACCGCTCCCGATCTTTGGGTCGTCTTCCTGACTAAATTGTGGGGACCACCCTCCCTCGCGTCTTCTCTCCGAGAGAGAGTGATTTCCCTGCCACAGGGTGCTCAGGTACATGAACTTGATTACTTTTGCGTCCGTAGTATGATTAATCAGTGGTTGATTAGGCCTTAATTGCGAGGGCAAATCATGTTTAACGGGATTAATTAGCAGGAAGGGAAGGGGACAGGGGAGGCCCACGGTTATAGGAGGACGCAGCCTCCACGTGATTATTATTACGTGAAAGTGATGGAAGGCTCATGGGTGTCGGTTATCCCATTTGAGAGGCGACTGCTTTGGTTCCTTTGCTGCATAATGAAACAGGGGCATGAGTTTAATGCAGAATGAATGAATGGTTGGGTCTTAACTCTTAATTAGAAAGGAGAAAGAGACAAGAGGGGCGAAGAAATTACTTAATAAAAAAGGAGGAGGCGCTTGATAATTCTATTGGATTTGGGACCTTAAGGGGATTTTGCAGGGGAAGTGCCCTCTGTTCCCAGGACGGACGACCCTAGCATCTTCAACTTCTCCGTTTGCTTCTATGGTTTCACACATTAAATGGTTAGTCCACAGTTTAAACATAGTACTGCATCAGAGTTACAATTTCTGGCGATCTAGCTAGCTACTTCATTTAGCATCTCAATTCTAGATTATTTTATTTTGCCTTTCCGCAGGAATATATTTCTCGTTGTAGATTTCTTCCAGCTGCCAAACACTTGTCTTTCAATATAACGAATCAAGCAAATGCTTATTTCAGCTAAGAATCACACTCCATCGCGCTAGTTCCTTATATTTTTTGAAATTTATTTTCTGATTTTTTTTTGCCAACACATTTTTTTCCTGAAATTAAGATTTGATGTAATTTAAGTATAAAATATATATTTATTATAAAAGAGTATATATACTTTCAATGTTACTATTGAAGAACAAATTATAGACTCATTATCTCAACTAAAATAGTTTTTTTTTTGTCTTCAACAAACTGACCTTCAAATTCTCCCGTGTGGAGATAAAAATCTCTGGCAAAAGGAAAAAAACAAACGGCTCATGTTCGTACAGATAACTTGCATAAGCATATTCTCGCCCTTAATTAAGGCAAGCTTTGCTGTTAATTGTTTATTTAGTTTTAGGAGAAAAATAGGGTTAGGGGGCAGAAGACGCCAAAAGAGATAGCAAGGAAGGAAAAGAAGGGGGATCCATGTGTGCAGTTAATTGTTGGATGGTGATTTAGCTAGCAAGCAAGGCCTTGTCGTTTTCATGTAGGGGACATGGCAGGAGGCATTGATTTGAACCTCAATTTCATCAATTTATTCATCTTGTCTTCCTCCTCTCTCGACATGCTCTTCTCCAGGTCTCCCTTCTCTCCCTATAAAACCATCTCTCCTTCACCTTCATCTTCATCTTCTGAATCTGCTTTAGTGGTTTTCGCTTATACACGCATACACCAACACTCGTCAAGATTAATCCAAGTTTCAGATCAAGTTAATATGCGACCTACCCACCGCCTTCTTCTTGTTGCTCTTCTCTTCTTCTGCATTGTCTCTTCCACAGTTTCAGGTACCCCTCATTTCCTCTGTTGAATAATAATCTATCGTATATGCGTCCATCGTTTTACTCATGTGACGCTTTCTTCATCTGCAGCCAGAAGTTTGAGGGAGACATCATCAGGACATGATGTAGATGAGAACAGTTCGTTTAATCAGAAGGCGCAGAGCCAAGGAGGAGAACAATTAAATGGTGGTGACTTGGTGACCATGGACTACACTCCTGCCAAAAAGAACCCTCCTATTCATAACTGATTAGATCATCCATTCATCGATCTTCGTTGTTTTTTCTTAGAGGAGGCCCTAAATATTGCAGCTGTATTCTCTGTATTTCTATGTGTATATATAGTTAGTACTATCATGCTTTCAACTATTATTTAGGCTCTAGAGTTCTGGTGTAAATAGTTTTCAAGACGGGAGAGTTATTGGAGTGGGAGCATATGGAGAAAAGTTTTTGAAGTTTTGAGCAGTACCAGATACTAAAAATTTGCTTTGTAGGCTAAAATAACATGTTTAATATATATATATATATATATATATATATATATATACACTCTTTATCCTATCCTCATATGTCAATCAATATCTCGTTTCTTCACGTTCATTTTCCACAAGAAAAGTGTATCTCGAGAGTTAGACTAGTTGTGCTTCATTCCTGTTATGTTAAGAACTTAACAGAGGAGCAATTAGAAGCTCCTGTAATCAACATGAAAAGCTAGTAACATTACTTTCAGCATCGATAAAATTTTTGAAGTAGTATGAGTTTTTTGATTCAGAAGCTATCCCTAAATTCTATAATGTTTCTGTAGAAGCTATCCATATATAAAAATACGTAATAATAAATAAAACAGTATTAGATAATATATCTGAAGAGTGATTTACAGGGTTCAGTTATTTGACGTTGTTAGTCTCAAAAAGTATCCACTATGAGAAGCTATCAATCATTGCAAAGCTTATGCTGACGTAATATATATAACATATAATACACAGTGGCTTCCTTTACGGTTGGCTGAATCGTCCGTTAATGTCGTTTTCTTTTTGGCTACAATGGTCAGTTATGGCATTTGGTTTGGTACGTAACAGAATAATGATAAGAATATATGATGTAATCACACATTTGATAGGAAATAGAAATATCAAACGTTCTCAAAAAACTTAACAATATATTTTATTTTTTGAGACGCACACACACTTAGTGATTGATATGAGGAATGAACCATTAGCATCTTGGAGACACATTGCTTGCACCAAACACTTTATGAACAGCATCGAACTTCTGAGGTTCAAGTACCGAATATAAAAATTTTATTTTTAAGCATAATACTCCTTAACATAAAAGTTGGCTATAAAGAACTTATAATAGCAAAGAAAGGCATACAAAATAAAAGCAAACATGCATGAAGGTGTGGGGGTCCTCTTTTGTCATCCAAGATTTTGTGGAGAGATAAACAGAGAGTTAAAATGAAAGTGAGATATGCCTGATGTAGGTTTTGTAAGGTATGATTTATGCGAAAGGTACTACTTTGTGAAGGAAATAACGAATCTAGGACCTACCGCAAGTACTCTCCAGGACTAGATCTGTGTAGAAAAACTACTTGGAGAACTGTGGATGGATATGGATATAATTCTCAGAAGATAATAGTAACAAAGGTGTGACAAATGTCATAAAGCAAGGATCCATCGAAAGAGAGACCCGTCTGATCTTCATTTTTATGATCATTTTCATTTTGTAATAATTACGCATAGACATATACAAATATACCATATACATGCATTGAATGTTAAAATGAAGAGAGGTATTAATACGGGCAGATACAGGAGAGGGTTCAGTTCCGGTTTCCTGGTAACAATTAGGACAGATCAAATGGGATGCTTAATTTCACTCTGTCATAGCCTTTGTTAGCTCTACTATATTAAATCATGTTTGGGGTGGGCACAATATGCAAGGGACAAGGCAGGCCTACCAGGTAGACGATGATGCACATCTTCCCATGTGAAGGATACGTTACTTTGTCTACTGTCTTACTATTTCACAAAAAAATGAAAAACATTGTCTCTTGTCTTATCTGACAATGATCGTCGTCTCACCTTTGTCGGTTTTTCTCCCTCCCTTCATTAATGCTTGGCATTTTCCTTCCATCATCATATAATCAAATCTCTGTGCACCCACGCCATCTAACTTGAGCACAACAAAACAAAACAATCACTGTGTTATGTGTAGATATATACATGACACTATGCATCTTACCTTAAATTTCAGTCGGCATCTTCCTCAACTCATATACGCCATTGAATTATTGCAAGCTACCTCTGAAATAATATCTATGAATTCCACCTTATGGATTCTTAATTTCACTTCACCCCTGCCCAAGCTTTGGCTAGTGTTTAATGAAGAAAAGAACTGCAACAAAATAATTCTTCCACATATAGTTCCATGTACGTGACATCTTATAGACCAGTGTGTGTCCGTGTGCGTTGAATCATAACAATTAGAGGTGTTAGAAAAAGAACTTGTCGATGTTGAAGAGCGACCAAAAAGAGAATGCAGGTGGCAACGTTCATTTGGAATGTTTTGAGGATGTGAAGGCGAGGTAAAATGCTTAAGATTGGCTGCAGAACAGGTACAGAGCCAGAGATATATGGCCCTCTTGCATGCTCCAACGTGTTATCTTGTCTGAATATTCCCTCACAAATTTAATGACACGTCTCAACATTACACATATATTTAATTTCCTTCATTAATTCATCAAGTTCCATTTAGGTTGGGACCAACCATTCATGTTGTTATTAGCTTGCTTGCCGATGGCTAAGAGCAGTGACCTCCAATAAATAACTTAATAATGCGGGGGGACTTTCCAGTTTTCACTCAAATAGAGAAAAATAGTTGAGTTTGACAAACCAAAACGTTCGTACTTCGGGTTCATCATTCAAACAGTTGAATCACTGCATGGAGCGTTCCGGCAACAGTGTCAACAGAATCAGTAATTTAACAACGAAAGGTTTAGATAATTAACAGTTCACTCACTGCATGGAGCGTCATCATCATTCAAACACCTTCCCTCAATATAGTTATAGGGTCAGAAGTTAGCAAAAATTAATTAACATTAATATGGCGTGGAAGCTAAGGTTGAGGTTAATGCCCCAAGAAAAGCACATGCGGTCGGTCTATTTATCGTCAGACACAGCAGCAGACAACGATGTTGACCCTAGTAGACCCTATGGCTCATAGCCTATTCACAAATTCCATGTAGTTTCCTAATAATCTTTATCTCGGTGGCAACTGGCAACTCGCTAGCTAGCTAGCTAGAAGCTAGGGTATAGGATCTACTCCCCCATCTTCGTCTCTATATAATGGACTGAAACTGAGATGAATATTGTGGCATCAGCAAATAAAAGCACCTTGTATAGTCATAAATTAACATACAATGGCTATCCAGCACAACAAGCAACTTGCTGTAATTTTAGTTTTCTTCCTTCTCTTCTTCATCTCCTCTCGAGCCACAGGTATATGTAGTTGCATATTACACTCTTTTCTTTATTCATGATTTGATTTTCTTTTTTTAATTTTAATAATGAATATGTTAATATATTTGTTTTGATCCATGTGCAGCGAGAACATTGAAAGAAAGAATAAATGCCGGTGGTAATAACAGAAATCGTAAGGAGGCACATGCTGGGAAGTTTAAGCCAAAAGAAAACGAGGGTAATGATGCCGATGGTGAAGTATTCTCAATGGATTATACTCCGGTCAGGAGGAAGCCCCCGATTCACAATTAAGATTCAAATACACACATGCTTCCCAAATTTGTCGTTATTTCTTGTACTTTACCGTGGCTTGATTTCGTGTTGGCTATATTGTTGTAGCAAAATTGTAACTACGTAGAAGTTACGGTGACAGTCTTTTTGCCTTTCTATATGAAAATGTTGTGCATGTGATGTATTATCTCCGTTGGATTAATGAAAGATGAAGGGAGGAGAGATATTTTTTAATATTATATTGTTTAATTAAGGCGGAAAAGGGAGAAATATTTTTTTATATATATCATGGATATAATGGTTAAAATAAAATAAAAAACTATTTTTTTCTCAAATTCTCAAATTTTATAGGGAAGGATGAGGAGAAGAGGGGAGGGACTCCTGAAAATTTTGTAGTGTAAAACAGAGAAAAACGAGCAAAATCTCTACCTTCCAAATATTTCATGCCAAACACACCTTAAGTGTGCTTAAAAAATTAAATGACGCCTTGGGGTAGCCCATGCTAAATCCATAATGAGCACGGCCATTTGCAGCTCTTGAGGAGTGTTCTCAAATGTTTCGTCGGATTCTTGGATACTCCGCCCACTGCATAATGTCCTCGTCTTTGAATTCAGCCGGCGGTCGGCTAGGATCTTGCGTGTGGACGTGCAGACGGAAGATTGCTCCGCCTAGTGCTTTGTTTTTTCATTTTTATGAGGGTAATGAAGAATCTAGCAAATTTAATTAGAAGTGCTAATTAGGATGAAGTGAATCAAATTAGAAAGCGTTAAGTTGCTCTACTGACTACTATAGCGCAGTAGCAACAAGAGACATATACATTGAAAGACTCGATGAAGCTGAAGCCTTAGCAGTTAACATAGCACCCGCGTTTCCCACCTCTTTCTTTTAGCAGCGCGTCGAATTTTGACCATTCCTACACATTTGTCCTTGCACATGTGTTTTAAGTTTCACACGCCCAGAGAATAAACAAACTAATCCCTTTATCACCGTCTGTGTACTGTTCTCAAGTTAAAACGCACGGATCATGCAAGTTTATGATAGTTTGGTTGCCATCCAAACTATGATTTTATAATTTTTTTCAATAAAATATTAAAAATTTTAAAATAAATAATTATATTTATTTTAAAAAAATAACTAAACTATAATTTAAAATTATAATTTTATATAAACTAGTCAGAATAACTTTTAGAACAGTAAAAAAATTTATAGATTAATTAATTACTATTTTATCTTTATTTTTTCTTACACTAACTTTCCTCTCTACTCTATATTTTGTACCATCTATCATCTCTCTTATCTCTTTTTTACCCTCTTTACTCTCTCATACTTTTAATAAAATTATAGTAATTTTTTAATTATAAAAATACCTTTAGTAATAACTATCTAAATATTTATTTATTTAGAACCATATTTGTTTATAACCTATTTTCTAAAAATTACTTTTTAAAAATTATTTAAAAGTTATTTTTTATAAGTATTTTTCTAAAATTTACAGTTTTAAACTTCTGCAACGAACGCACACCCACACGAAGAAAAGTATTATGTTTTTCCTTTTTTGGCAATTGTACCAATGAACAGTGAATCGAGACTCGCATCAATTGAATTTACCTATTCCAACTTCAGAGATTGTGTAAAACCAAGCCAATCTCAAACAAGAGGATGAAGAAATAAACAACATAAGAAAGAAAGAGAAACTGCCAACAAACGAATAATAATGATATCATCCAGAGTAAAAGGAGGTGTAACCGGCTAAAGAAAACGATGAATGCACTAAATACTCAGAATCACTCATTTGAGTCTGTGCAGGATAGAGCGAAGGAAGTGTAGTAACAGAGGAGGCAAAGGCAGAAAACGAGGAGGAGGACGACGCAGCCGGCGGCGTTAGGGATGGTTGAAGATGGGGAACCATGTGATCTATCTGAGCGTAGCTGTGAAGATTTGGGGTTGGGGGACGTAGGGTGACATTTTCAGGGAAGTTGAGCTTAGCCTTGTTGCCTCTGAAACCCAGGGCAGCTTCGTCATATGCTCTGGCGGCGGCTTCTGCTGTCTCAAATGTGCCTAACCACACCCTCACTGCTTTGAACGGGTCTCTGATCTCCGCAGCCCACTTCCCCCATGGCCTCTGTCTCACTCCTCTGTATTTTCTTCTCCCCTGCTCCCTCCTGTTCTCTGCTCTGTATTCATACACTGCATTCCTCATTTCCCCCATTTCGTTTCTTTCGCTCCTCCCTTCTCTACCTGTATTCACATAAATCCAAACATGAATTACTCTCCAACAAAGAGTTCCTTTTCTTTCTTATTCAGTTTCCATCACAAGTGCAATTAATTTGCCCTGTTTTCATGCAATCAATGCCTTTGACTTGTTTTGTTATGCTTGGCCCATATCACAACATACTCTTTAACAGAAGTTTTTTAATCTCTAAAGCATGCGGGGACCCATCAAGATATATATAATCTGAACTTTCTGACATAGAATAAAACAGTTTTAGTGCTTGCTAGAATAAAACAGTTTTAGTGCTTGCTTGTTGGAACAGCAGGGGATGAAGATGAACCTCTCTGTGAGAATGTGCCATCTTCCATGCACAATGTTACAGCAGAACTAGTACCATAGAATGGAGAAGACGGGGCCGCAGAAGCTTCAACTGTATTCAGGTACGTTGAGTTGTGATGAAAATCCGTATAATCAGAGTGCACCTCTCCGGACACAACTCGGGTCAAAGCTGAAACCATAGCAGACATCTCCTTCTCCCTATCAATATCTGGAAATACCATCGGCATAGACGTCAAGGGATTGCTTGTGTGTTCACCTTCTTCCTTTGCCTCGTCTCTCAGATTCGCCACCTTTGACATACAAATATATCTATCTCTACCTCTTGGTTTTTGCATACAAATTCTTCAAACGCCAATGTACGCTCAATTTTTATGTGAGAGTGTTGGTGGTTTGGAGGGAAAGCAAGCCTTTTTATATATACCCAATGTCCCGTTCTATATGAACAGAGGATATGAACCTTTTAATATTAGTGGATAAATCAATGTGAATGCTGGGAGAAGGTAGCATTTGTGAGAGGAGAACCAACATGAGACTGCAATTGGCGAGCAAGTCGGTGAAGAATGTGCGGCCAATTGGAGGAACGAGACGAGCCGACGTGAATTTTTCTTTTCTTTTTTCTTTTTTTAAAAAAGTCGCTTTCATATTAGATGCACCGCACGAGCACATCATAATTAATTAAATACAATAAGAGGTTATACTATTATTTGATAATAATGTCGCTAATTGCTGGTTAATATATTCTACGCTGAGGATCCAGGGAGCAAGGTAGGGGAATGATCCATTTGATGACAGATTTCATTATTAATTATTGTCCAATACCGCTGCTGATGATACCATCTTTCTATCCAGTTGTTGAGGAAGAGAACAAATACGTATTAAATTGTATTTCTTTTAAAAGTAAGATGAAATAATCCATGTTGCCAGGTCTCATTAGTGAGGAATGTGAATGCGGAGGGTTTCCACGGCGCTTTCCTAAACAGCGATATTATTTCTAATAGTATTTTGGATCAACGCAGTTAAGATAAACGTGTAAATTCATGGGATTAATTAAGTCTGATAATTTTTAGTCAACTTGACAAATAGTTGATAATTAGTTAATTAAGAAAAGTGGTGTTGAAGTCAAAGTGTTCCACCCTGCGGTGGAAACAGACGACATGGATGACGTAGGCTGGAAACAGACGACATGGTTTGACGTGGCTTTACGGTGTTTCACTAGTTTTTGCATATTGGTTTTCAATCCTTTCGGAACATTGTTAGTGTCAGTCAAAGACGGGTCGCCAAATGAATAATGCTTCTGAGTTCTTGTTCATCTTCTTCTTTACTAAACATGCTTCTGAGTTCTGCTGCGTCGACATCACATTTTCAACAACCTTTTTATTTCATCGTCTTCAATATTTAGATTATACACATAGATTTTATTCTCCTTCATCAACATTTAAATCCAAAAATATATAAATAACATTCCATTCAATCATAAATATGGGTATAGATAATTAATTTACCTGAGCTAAGAAAATAAATTAAATTAGTTAATTATACAAAAGCAATTTTTTTTAAATATCCCTTTTAATAATAGCTATCATTATCATCAATATATCAATATAAAGTCCGTGACAACAAGATTATTGGACCACTTAATCCCCTTAATTACTTATGTAGCTCCCTTAGAAACTGAGGAGGCTGGACCACTTAATCCCCTTAATTACTTGTGTAGCTCCCTTAGAAACTGAGGAGACGTGAATCAGTTTGTGGAAATCTAAAAGGCGCCTTAAAAATTAGGAGACGGTGAATTATTTTGTGTAATGTCATTCGGTGCTCCTGCTCCTCAGACCCTGTAACATGTTCGTCTCCTTCTCTTCTTCTTCTTCTTCTTCTGAGTTTCGACTTTTGGTTGGTTTGTGGCCATGTGATGGAAAAAATACAGAAATTCAGGAGCATGAAGATTAATCGATACTTGAAGTTCAATCTACAGATCTTGTAATCACGCCGTAAATGTTGGCATTTTCGGTGCATCCTCATTAGCGTACGGTTTGTCTCTCCTCTCGTTCTCTATTTCGTTATTCCTTCTTTGTTTCCCTTGTTAGTTTCTCAATTGTTTTTTTTTGTTTTCTGTTGGTTCGTTATTGGGAGATGTGTATTGTTGTTGTATCGTCTTCCTTTCATTTTTGTTTGCTTTTATATCGTTTTCCTTTGGTTTCTTTACCCGGGCGTGGTTTCGTTTTCCTTTTCGGCTTATCTACTTATTATTTTTACCTATCCGTTCATATTTCTCTAATACTTTGATCCGTGTATCCCAGTCTCATATAAGTCATATGTTTTAAGAATGATCGAGCATTTCATTTCTCACCTATACATCTATTTCTCTTGTCCCTGTTAACAACTCTCTTATCCTCTAACTCATGTTCTCCTTAATTATCCTTCTCATCCCTTAACTTCCGTCAATCTCATCTATTCGATTACGTTTGGAGTAGTCGTCATTGTCTTTCTTGTAGGGGTGAAGCATGGTTTCTGTCGGTCTCATGGGTTGCTTCCTTTTTAGATGGGGGTGTTTCTGTTTAGTTATTTGGTTTTGTTCTGCATTGTCTCCAGTTTTTGCCTCCTCACATTCTCCTTTTTGTGATATTTTTTTGGTGCTTTCGCAGCAAGTCGGGCTTTCCCTTTAAATTTTGAACACTGTGGTTCATTTGCTCTTGTCGTGGGGAGAGTGATGTTGTCTTTTGAAGAAGCTGCAGTCTTCTCTCTAGTCATAGTTGGAAGCAATATTTACGACTCTCTTAACAATCAACGGTTGACTTTTTAGGACTTAAGTGTAATTTCTTAAAAGCATATTAAGGTAAAATTGTGTGGGCATATTAAGGCGAATCCTAAGATCTGCCTCTTTCAATCAGTTAAATGAAAATAATATGCAAAAAAATTAGCAAAAAAAAATGTATTTACTAACATGTAAATTATCTAAATCACCTGCTTCATATAATTCCATCACTCTTCCAACCTTTTTTAGACCTGCAACTCAAAGCGGCAAAAATAATTGTTTTCGTTAATTTCCGTAGAAGAATTTTAGTCTGGTTGAAGGAACCATTCGGGGAGGGGACAGATCTCGTTTCCTGGACTGCCACGTGAATTTCGATATTGCTTAGCGATGCAAACGGGAGGCTTGCTTGCAATACAATCCAGTATGTTAATAAGAGTCTAATCAGTTTGTGTCACTATCATAAACCTACCCAGTTTAATCATTCTATCAATTCGCTGCGCTTCTCCTGTAAATTGCCGTCGGCAACTGAAGAGGAAGGGGGGAAGAATCGGAGATGGCCGAAGAAAAAGATCCAACTTCAGTACCTCTAAGTCAAGCTGATAATGCGGCGATCGAGGATCCCGAAGATCCAGCCAAGTCACCCCCTTCATCTCCCAACTCATCCTCTCGCAAGGTTTGTTCAATTTCCCCACTTTTCTCTCCTCAAATTTCCTCCCTCTTTTTTCTTATTTCCCCTATTGACTTGTTCATTGCTGGCATCTTCCAACTGTCGAAAATCCGAGGAGCCAACGGTGCCGTTTGTGTTTGGAATCATATTTATCTGGGCTCACTAACTGTTTCGGAAATTCATAGGGCACTCACATCCCAGATTATATGATTGTTCCCCAAATCAGCAATTTTGTTGCGGCTACGATAAGTTCAGACCAGCAGCACCGAAAATTGAACGATAGACTGCATTTTGTTTATTTCGATAAGCAGCAGATTGAATTAACCAAAATTGAGGGCTCCCATTGAACTTCAAAGGCGTGCTGGGGCCTTCTTCTAGAATGTCCAAACCCCTTGCAGCATTGGGCAGTCTGATGAAAACTCGTTATTATTACGTCGTGATTCTCTTACCAGAGATTAACGCTATGTTTGATTGAATGCTAAAGCTCGGGATGCATGCTTTTGCTTCTTTATTTGTTTTTTTTTCCCTTAGCCCAACATCATTCCTGTTTTAGTCAGTCTAACTTAGGTAGATTGAGTTGATAAGCACTTCATGATAGCATATATCAGATGCTCTATGCATTATAGGCCGATGTCCTTCTTTGGAAACTTGCAAGACAACGTTTCTCTAACGTGTCTTAAGGGGTTGGAGAATGAAGATTCTCTTCTGTCAAATAATACATACCGAGAACCTGTCCCTTGTTTCCTACGTGCTTGCGCTTTTCTGCTAGAGTAAAATTCGCGGTGTTTATTGGCCGATGGATTATCGATCATTGTTGTCTTGCCATCAAACTCTAACTCTTTATGTGTTCTTGCTTCAGGCCTGCTGCTTTGTTCTCCAAAGTTGGGTCTCAAAGAAATTTATAACTGGATGGTGACGGAATAAACTTACTGAGATGACTCATTGCTATCAGTATCATAGGCCTGATAATCATTCTGAATTTTGAATTGCAGTGTAGTTCTTTTTCCAGTTGCGGTTACTTTTTTCATAACGTGGTGGTTTATTCAGTTTGTTGATGGTTTCTTCAGCCCATTATACTCCAGGCTTGGCTTTGACATATTTGGTGAGTTATTTATTTTTCCTTTGATTAACGATGGCTCTAATTAATGTAATTGTCCTTCCGAATTTTTTTTGCATAACTGAGAGGAATTTTTTTGTTCTGTATGTTAGAACATAGCAAGTTAATTTAGAATAATGCATGAACTTCTGAACCCATACAATGACAAGAAGGCATTATTGTTTATTCTCAGAGCTGAGTTCCAATCTGAGACACAGTATCAAATTCTATCTGAATGATAAAATGAGAAGACGATGAATTTAAATTTTTGCTCCTGTCATTCTATGTGTAATGACAGTTGAAATGTAAAATTGGATTCAATGATGACTGTTCCTTCTTGCTATACTGAAAAGAAATGGTCGTTGTAATTATTTGCGAGTTACTTTTGCTGTGTGATGGAGTCAAGTGAAGAGTTAAGTTTACTGACTAACAGTTAATTACTTTTGTGCATTGTCTGTTCTAATTCTTTGTTCTTTATTACTCACCAAATTGATTTTGGTCATTAGTGGTATGGCCAGAGTCCAAGGAAGTGTACCAACACCTAAAGGATGCGTCTATAAAAAAATATATTTTTATTTACACTTGAGATAGGTTAACACCCTGTTGCATATTGTGTAACAACTTGTAATTCTTTCTTACTCTTCTTTTGGCGATCTAGGAATTTCTGTTCGTCCTTACTCTTCTGAATGCTGTGTTATAATGCGAAGGTTTTCAATTTCTGGTGCAGGACTTGGTTTTGTTACATCTTTAGTTTTTGTATTTCTTGTTGGCGTTTTTGTTTCATCATGGATGGGTGCAACTGTCATCTGGGTTGGAGAATGGGTCATTAAGCGAATGCCTTTTGTCAGACATATATACGCAGCATCCAAGCAGATTAGTGCTGCTATATCTCCAGGTATGCTCAATCATGCCCAGTGCAGGTGGAATCCGCACCCCTATCGCTCACATATATTTGAGTTGTTACTTGTCTATGTTGTTCATTGAGTGACCATTGCTGAATATTGGTGACAAGCCTGCAACTATTTGTTATATCTTCTTTACAGACCAAAACACGTCAGCATTTAAAGAGGTAGCAATTATTTGTCATCCACGTGTTGGCGAGTATGCTTTTGGCTTTATTACATCAACTGTCACCCTTCAGGTAATCCTAATTCTCTCTCTGTCAATCTATATGCCATTTTTTTCCATCATATTCACATTGGACATTTTAGTTCCTGCTCTTTGGTTATAAAAAAGTAAACTTGTATAGCTCTTGGTTTTATTGCTTTGATTGGGCGTATAATGAGCAGTCACCTCACCATTAGATCATATGGTTGAATGATCTTAAATAAGATGGCATTTGAAGAGAGGGGGACCTAGTTATGTAATATAGGGTTGTCATCTGAAAAAGGAAAACATGCTTGTGGGGTTGCAGTCTTCCATCACAGAAAGACATGCTAATATATTATATAGACACATTTGGTTACATCTAGTGCTTGCTTGCATTCTTGAGTTAGTAATACTTTATTTTAGCATTGCTGTTTTATTATTCAAAAATCAGAACTTTGGGTTCCCTTTTAGCTCTTTATAGCCCAAAAGGATTTCATTGCACTTTGTTTTTGGTGTTCATTTTGGTGCGTCATCATATTGATGAGGTTGATGAAGTTGCTTGGAAACCATTGTGACTTTATCTGTTTTGTTTTGTATATTTGAGCTTTGGATTTATCCTTTTATTTTTCCTCCTTTTCAGAAAGATAATGAAGATGAAGAGCTATGTAGTGTTTTTGTCCCTACAAACCATTTGTATATTGGCGACATATTTCTTGTTAACTCCAAAGATATAATAAGACCAAATCTCTCCATTCGAGAAGGCATAGGTATGTTCTATATAGTGTAATATATGCAAGACGACCCACCCCATTTGATCTTTTATTCTTGAACGAAGAATTGTTGGTAATACAAATGCAAATTTTGTGATCCTTTTTAATTTTCTGAACATCATCTTAAATTGTCATGCTCTTGCCGGGGAAAAAAATCTTGAAAGATTGTATTTTTAAGCGATGTTCTAAAGTCACACTTTGAAAATAATGTTTCTAAAGTTCTTAGGAATCAAACACACTAGGCGGCTTATTCATCACTTACCCACTATCTTAATTGTGCGCATTAACAACTGGATTTATGCTGATGCAGAAATAATTGTTTCTGGGGGAATGACTATGCCGCAAATGATCTCTCCAACGCGTTGGTCGAGTGAATGACAGAATCCTTATGAACAGATTAGGATAAAGGCCTTGGAGGGTATATAGTTGCTGTAAATGAGCATAGTTTTGTCTAATGTTATAGTTTATGTTCAAATGGGATTGATATAGAGCTTGAATCTTTATGGTGTATTGACTCATCATTCTTCACTCTTCCGCCCTCTCGAAATTGGACAGATGAACAGGCTACGCTAATTTAATTAAAGGCTCCCTTTTAATGGACGTCATGAGTTATTCTCTTCTCCCCGATTGTCATTTGTTATTCGGCAGAGACCAGAACGAGACTTTTTTTTTTTTATATATATATATATATATATAAAAAATCTAGATAAATTTAATATTAGTTCTCCATTAATATTAGAGTACAATCTCAAGTTCATAGAAAATTTATAGGAGATTCATGATATTATTTATTAAAGAAAGTCTTATAAGAGTAAGGGATATTGACTTTATATCTTTATATTATATAAATATATTTTTTATTATATATGTCAATTTTTATTAATAATTCGATTTGCTTTTAGTTTTTCTTCTCGACTAGTTTGTAAAAATGAGACGGTTGGTAGGCTTGGTCTGTTCATAACTTTTCTATAGGTTGGGCTTCATAAACGACGTCGAAATGAAAAACAGAGACCAAAGGCTTGAGTTGCTTTATTTTTCCTGTCTTTTTCGTTAATATTAAATCAAGTAATCGTTTTAAAATAAATGGTGCAAATTTGTGGCATAAGTTTATTTTTATAACCGTTTGTGGCATAAGTTGATGGTGTAAGTATTGATACTCTAAATAATTTATATAAAGTATTAAGACTACAATTTAAGTATTTTGATTAATAAAATTTTTAAATAAAATTTTTACTGATTTATCAATTAATCAATTATAGCGATAGAATAAATTTTAGTGTAGATATACTTTGAGCAAATGAGTTTCCTTTAACTCCCATTGCCACTTTTCACTCTCTCTCTCTAGAGGTAGGAAATGGGCTAGCCTATTAAAATTGACAGGTTGAGAGGGGGCGAGTTGCTTTGAAACATGTTGACATTTTATCAATGAGTTTATCCTGTTTAAGGGGTAAATTAACCTGGAGTCTACCCTTTTTTTTAATATTTTTTAAAAAAATATTTTTAAAAAATTTAAAATATTAATAATTTTTTTTAATTTATATTAACATAATAAAAAAATTGTTAACGTTATAGTTTTAAAAAAATCATATTTTTTTATAAAAAAATATCAAATTTTATAATTATAAATCTAAATAAATATTAACATAATATTAATCAATTATAATATATCAACACATATCAATAAATAAATAACTATCTTTATTAGTATTTAATAATAAAAATATTTAAAATAAATAAATAATAATATTAATATTTTAAAAAAAAATTAAGGGCTGTCAGCGCACTAATACTGACGGGTTGAATAAAATGTGCTCATAAAATACCAACTCCTTTTCTACCCATTTTCTAGCCCATCTTATTAACTCTATTCCTCTCCGTTTAGTTAAAAGTTAAAACAACCTCGTTCTGCGTATAAAACAAATGTGGGTAGTTTTCATCTCAGTCTCTCATTGGGCAGGCGGGAAATTAATCAGGTACAAGAGCCCAAACCCATCTCCCCTCTACACTCTCACTGTACAGATTACAACACAAACTTCCCACTCGTACGTGAAATTTGATAAAACCAAACACTAGGAACAAAGAACCGATTTGGCCACACTATTTCACATCTCATCTGGGTTAAAAGTAAGAGACTCCCTCCATATACGAGAGATCCTATATATCTTCTTCGCTTAAAGTCGTATGCTCCAAGTTAAAGGTAAAAGGAGTTTGGCAAATACGGGCGATTCATCGCTTCTTCCACATTCTAGACAAAGTAAATTTCAAGGAGATGAGGAATGAATGATAGAAAGGACTATCAAACACAAAAAGGCATACTGGTTATGCGTTTGGATGGATCGAAAACCAGCACTTACTCCGCAACATCAATTGCCAACCGCCACACATGAGGCACATCTGCAAAGTGTTTTTTGGTGGCAAATGATGAATTTCCCGCCTGAAGGAGGGATGCTGAAATAAAAACTGTCCAGATTTCTTTTTATCAGCAAAACGATGACGTTTTAACTAGATGGAGAGGGAGTGGAGGGTGGAGACATCCTGCTTCCCCTATATAATTTTTCATGTATGTATAGAAATATACAGGTTAAAATTCATAGAGCGCGGGGCGACCAACCGAACCTCTTCTTCCTATCCAAGAGGAGAAAACCCCAAAACCCTAGAAATCAAGAACCTTCAAAGCATTTACAGTTCTCACCACGCAGATATCATTTAAACGGTCTATTCTCAAGTTAAATTTGCTTCGTAGGGAGAGAATTTGGAAGAACCAATGGGCTTTGACGAATACGATTACTTGGAGAAGACAGTGGAGGAGCAGGAAGATCGAGATTCTAAGAAGAAGAAGGAGAGCAGCGAGAAAGGTGAAAGGAGTTACAGGAAGCGCGAGTTGGACGAGAATCTGGATGGTGAAGAAAAGAAGAGCAAGAAGACCAGAGGAGACGAGGAGAATGGGTCAAAGAAGGATCGTGATGACCGCGAGAGAGAACGGTCTAGCCGCGAAAAGGAGCGCCATAGGAGTGGCAAGGAGAGGGACGGGGAGAGAGAGCGAGAGAGGACTAATAGAGAGAAGGATAGGGAGAAGGAGAGAGACAAAGAGAGGGATAAGGATAGGGAGAGGGATAGAGAAAGAAGGGATAAAGAGAGGGAGAGAAGAGAGAGGGACAAAGAGAAGGAAAGAGAACGGGAGAGAAGGGAAAGGGAGGAGAGAGAGAGGTCCAGGAGAAGCAGAAGTCGTTCTGATAGAGATAGAGAGAGAGAACGAGAACTGGAAATTAGAGATAGCCGGTATTGGTCTTTACTGCATTCACCTTCCTTGACATTTAAAACACATGCTCTATGAGACCAGTTTTCAGCCTTCCCGTTTAATACACAATCCTATACTTTTTGTGACCCTGGTGCTTTGAAGACCAAATTTATGCATTTAAGCATGCCATATTAATATTCTAATTATGATGTTTACATACCTGAAATAGAAGGCTTCACCCTGGTAACTGAGTTGAATGTTTATACCATACATAGCATTTTTATTGCGAAGTGTTCTGGGGCAAATTAGTTGAGGTGCAGTATTTCCAGATTTCACAGCTTTCATGGTGGAGATATGATGTGAAAATCCACTGTGATTGAGTTAGTGTTACTTTTCTAGCTAAATAGGATGTGTAGATATCGCGGGATTAATTGATGTTTTGGATTCCAATATCAACAGGGAACATTTAGAACCGTTCCGCCAGTGATAATTTGAAATTCCATGGAAGATTAAGTCTCCTTTTGGAATCTAATATTAGAAATGTGGATTTGGAAATTATGGCTATAATTATTCAATATGGATGTCAAATTAAACTGAAATGAACTTTTCTGTGTATTTTTTCTTATAGCTGAATTTTTTATTTGGGTTGTAGGAGATTCAGAGACAAGAAAGAGGCTGTGGAGCCTGAGGCAGATCCAGAAAGGGATCAGAGAACTGTTTTTGCATACCAGGTTGAAGATATTTACCTTTATATGTTTATGTTTGAAATTTTGATTTGAGGTCTGATTGTTTTGGATTTAATTTGTTATGATTTCCATTTTACCGTGTGATAATTGCAGATGCCCTTAAAGGCCACTGAGAGAGATGTTTATGAATTTTTCTCGAAAGCTGGGAAGGTCAGTTGATTTTAAAGTTTCCTCTGATGAAATGTTTAAGGCTGAGTTCTATGTTGCATTGTTTTTTTGAAAGTGGACAATGCTTTTGTTGTAATTTTTATTATCTTATATCTTATTTTACTAGATTGATGCTATTCAATTTATGACTCATATTAAATAGTCAAATATAACCATTGTAGATACACGTTCTTAAGAGACATTTGGTTGTTCTTGCAGCCAATCCTCCTCTGCCTTCTATTTTGGTTAGGATAGTTACTTTCTTATGTCTCAACATTATGTACATAAGTGGTGAGTGAGTAAGAGTAAATGATTGTACCTTGAACACATTAAGGTGTTTGCATGCTTAGGGTGTATTTCTTACATCTTCCACCATCTTGTAATAATTCCTCATTTGTATGTGGCTCTATTTCTAATGTTCCTTATTTTCAGGTGAGGGATGTCCGTCTGATCATGGATAGGAATTCAAGACGGTCTAAAGGAGTTGGGTATGTCCTTGATTACCAAATACTTTCTTATTTATATGCATGTGCTCTAGTGGTATTAAGATATCAAATTCCTAGAGTTATGTTTAACTGTATTCTTAAATGGACTAGCATTGCGATAATGATGAGGGATGATGGGAATACCATGCACTCATGTTTAATCAATTCATGCTGCGTATTCAAGGTAGATGACAATCCTGGTTTTCTTTTTGGTCCTTTTCCTAGTTTTCTTCCTCTACATATGCCTTACAGTGAGGGTTTCATTCTTATGTTAAAGAGACTGCCCATTTTATTTCCTCCCTCTATGAATTCAAAGTCTGTTATGCAAGCTGTTGGGTTATTCCTTGATAAGGTTTAGGGTCGAATATGTATAGGAGATTATTTAGTCTTCTGTTTCCTTTTTCATTTTGAAGGAAGGTCATGGAAGGTGAGCGTCTAGAAGAGATGCTTATGGATTTGGTGTCATCTAACTTTTGCTATTAGTCGATGGGTGATTTGCCGTACTAGGTCAGCTTTTAGTTGGGGTCTTTTTCATAGGATAATTTGCACACTTGCACATATTTAAGTGAAGTAGATGAGTATCTGGTTACCCTATTACCTAATCCTCCATGACTCATTGGTTCCTGACACATTATTCCATTATGGCCTTCATTTATTCTCTTACTAATTGTGTATTAGTTTTATATGACATGCTAACCTTTTCTTTACATGAGTCAGATACATCAAAAGAAACTCAGCTTGAGCTGTCTGCACTAGCGTTTTTGTTTCCCTACATCTCTTTGCTGTATGCGTTGTAAGTTTTGATTGTAACCATTTGTACTATGTAGTTCTGAAAACTTGATGCAAGTTCTTGATGTGGCTGCAGGTATGTTGAATTTTATGATGCAATGTCGGTGCCAATGGCAATTGCTCTCTCTGGTCAATTGCTTCTTGGACAACCCGTAATGGTCAAACCTTCTGAAGCTGAAAAGAACCTTGTTCAGTCTAATGCTTCCACTGGAGCTGCAGGTGTAGCAGGACCATATGGAGCAGTAGACAGGAAACTTTATGTGGGAAACCTTCATTTCAACATGACAGAGAGTCAGCTGAGGGAAGTATGTGGTTCTAATTTTGTCCTTGCTGTTTCACACTTTGCAGTTCCATAGTAATTGTGGATTGGTGTTCCTATATGTTTTTATTTAAGTCAATGAATGGAAAAGGGTACCGGACTAGCCAGTTTAATTGGAAAATTGATGAACCAGTACTTGGTATGGTCTAGAATTAAGAGAGAGCCGGTGGAATAAAGAACCAGTTGAACTGATCGGAGCCAGTAAAGAACCGAGAATAAGAAGTGGCTTGAACCAGTCATTATTTTTTTATTTAAAAAATTTAAACTTCAAACCATTTCTAAGCTGTATTTTATGCCTACCTATACCTTACAAGCACTAGGAAAGGGAGATTGGTGGGCAAATAGGCAAAAGATACGTATATGTATATATCGTATAATTATAAATATGTATAAAGTAAATATATACATGGTAGATATCCATTATTTCGTAATTATTTTGTTTTATTGTTGGATTATAAAATATCTTTGATATTTTAAAATTATATTTTTACTTGTATTTGTTTTTTTTTTAAAATGAATTTTATTGTTTTTTATTTGAAATCAATTTTTATCTTTCTTAT
Source organism: Leucaena leucocephala (assembly GCA_037074615.1). Lineage (NCBI taxonomy): Eukaryota > Viridiplantae > Streptophyta > Magnoliopsida > Fabales > Fabaceae > Leucaena > Leucaena leucocephala. The sequence goes on along the minus strand of CM073534.1, from coordinate 17,126,534 downwards.
TTTATTTTTAATCTTGTTTAAATTCGTTAGTATATAGTTAAACTTTATTATTTTATTCATGATCGGATTGACTTTTGAATTGCTAACAAATTCCTTAATGGGTTCAATTACTGGTTTGGTTTTTAATACCCTGATCAAAATCTTGATTTTTCTCAATTGTTGGTCCAGATTTTTGAGCCGTTTGGTCCAGTGGAGCTCGTGCAGCTGCCTACTGACCTGGAGACAGGACATTGCAAGGGTTTTGGCTTTATTCAAGTTAGTTACCGTACATTGGTTACCTTGAGAATGATGGTTTCCAGTAATACTGTCATTTATTTTGTTTGTATTGATTCTTGAACAGTTTTCCCAACTTGAACATGCTAAAGCAGCTCAGAGTTTAAATGGAAAACTGGAGATTGCTGGTAGGACTATCAAGGTAGATGTGTTTCATTCCATGGTTATGTATATTTCTGGCTTATGTTTGCTTGCTTTTATTGGCTATCACTTTTCTAGCCTTACTGTTCTTGACTAATGCTTTTTATTGTGCACAGGTTTCATGTGTGACAGAACATATGGGGAGCCAAGATACAACTGCAAAATCTGCAGACTTTGATGATGATGAAGGAGGATTGGTAAGTTGAGATAAGGAGAAGTTTGTTTGATTGTTTCCCAAAGACGAGCTATCAAATTCTTCATCTCATCATATATCACTTATATTAATATGAAGTTACTAAAGATTTAGCCTGATTGGTTATTTTTTTCAGGTTGTTAGAGGCATGATTGGCTGGAAGTTTCGTTTGTTTCATAGTTCATCAATAACTATAACAATTCTAGTTATAAATATTGCAGACTGATGACAAGATCATTACTGTGTGATAGATAGGTGCATTGATGTATTAGTGCTTTTGAGCACTCTTGCTCTCTTTTAATTAGAGTCAATAAATGCAGAAGACGACATTAGTTCTTTGGTGCAACACCACAAATAAAGATGTAAACAAATATCCTGAGCTGGAAATCTTGATTAATGACATGGTTTTTCAAGATTCAATGTAATTAGGTCAATATTGGATTATTCCAACATTTCTTCATTGGTCTGGTTCAAATCAGACTTCATTTTTTATGCATATTCTATTTCTGTCCCCTTGTTGGCCTTTCTGTTCCATCTGAAAACAGTATCTCTCTCCTATCTGGAAACCTCACTTTCGTTCTATTTGGGGTTTGGGGAGTGGTGCTTGTCATTTTCCTCCCCTTTTTGGTGATATGTTGATAGAGATTTTTTTTTGTCCTGAACAATATTGTAACCTCTTCTCAATAATACATCCCTACTCATGAATTATGTCTTTTTTATGCAGGCCTTAAATGCTCAGTCTAGAGCATTGCTTATGCAGAAGCTGGATCGATCTGGCATTGCCACAAGGTTTACTTTAAAATTTTCCACTTTTTTTTTGTTGGGAAAAAGTTTAACTTCATTTGCTTGACAGGTATTCTATATTGCAGCTTTACAGGGTCCGTTGGTGTGCCCATTGTAAATGGGTCTGTTCCTGCTCAACAGTCTGTTAGTTTGCCTAGTGCTCCAGGTTTAATGCCCACACCAGCTCCCCAAGCACAAATCATGCCTTCCCCTGTGTTAGAACCTGTAGGAAGCCCTAGCGAGTGTCTACTGTTGAAGAATATGTTTGATCCGACCACTGAGGTGTGTGACTAACTGATCAAATTTTCCCCACTGATGTTTCATTTCTGAATTATGGATATTAAATTTCAATGCAGACAGAACCAGATTTTGATATTGACATTAAGGAGGATGTAGAAGAGGAATGTTCTAGATTTGGCCGGGTGAAGCATATTTATGTAGACAAGTAAGTTAATGAATGTGTGTAATAGTCATCTATAAGTGATCCTGAGTATTCCTGTTTTATTGGCTTTTACAAATTGTGCATGAGTTGCAATTGCCTGATTTATTTGTCTCCTGTACAGAAGAAGTGCAGGATTTGTGTATTTGCGGTTTGAATCAGTGGAAGCAGCAAGTGCTGCTCAACGATCTATGCACTTGAGATGGTTTGCACGCAGGACGATTTCAGCTATTTTCATGGTAATTCATTTCATGTCTCGAGTTCCCTTGGTCTTCTTTCTTTTATCTTCAGATTTACTGATTTAATATTTTGGGATGTTTGCTTTATCTTTTGTGGAGGCTGATTAGCGAGATGTCTATATTGCAGTCTTCTGCTGGGGACTTCGATAGTCTTGTTATCATTTACCTATAGTTGTTACTTCTACCGTTTGTTTTTGTCATATAGCAGCTAGCCAGTAACAAATTCGAATATTATTAAAACAATTGGGAAGTAAATCATGTTTTAATTATTCCCATTTTATTGGTCATAGCTTCTGGTGTTAACGTTACATGTTTGTGTTGCAGGAACCGCAGCTATATGAAGCCAAGTTTAAAGCGGAAGCTTGAAGACATGACTCGCTGAGTCGGATGATATCAGTCTCATAATTTTCTCGTAATAGTTTTCACACATTAAGGTCTACTTTTAATAGATTTTGATCCTTGAATGGTAAGAGAAATGATCATGTCCAGATGGTGATGTTTATGATTTATTGTACCATCTTGCATCTCCGTGCATAATTGTGCAATGTCTTTTCCGCCTGTTTATATTCTTGGTTTAGATTTATGACACTAAGTGTTTTATATATTGAGAAGAAAATTCGCTGGGCAACCAGCTCGTTCGTTTACTTATCGAGGTGTGCTCCTTTGCGATATTGCAATCCTCTGTAAGCAATTTTCTAGTGTTGTCGAGTTTATTAGAAACCCCTTAACATTATCTGATAATCAAATTAATTGCTCTCTCGAAATTATCAGCATGAACGATACTCCATCCATTCCAAATTAATAGTTCATGCAAATTAACAAGACTAATAAATACTCTAAATTTTAAGAAAATGTAATGGTGTTTTTACTACTATTATTATGATGTCAAAAACGAGACCTTCCCATTTATTGATTGTTAAGATTGTTTAAATGATAATTAACCCCTTTTTGAAAACTTATAAGCTACAATGAGTAAGGAGAATTCAAGTAATTAATCTCAAGGGAAAAAAAAACCTCACCTCGTTTCATATTCCCCGTTCAAATTGGGCAAATAATATCTCCCATAGAATCTTTCTCGTTCTGAAGTTGCTCACATTCTGAAATGCATTCCAATTTATCATGAACTGCCCACAACAGACTCAATATGTACAAAGTGTTTGATTAGCTTATTCCATGCCTCTTGTGCCCTTAAGTAACCTCGGATATCTTGACACCATATCTAAATGGGTAGTTATTGTCTGCCGTGAATCCTCTTGAAGCAAGAACAATGTTAGTTTGCATTTTGTTTATTGCCAACATCTAGATGAAATATCTGATTTTCTATTAAGCCGTCCACTCTAGATCCATCCTTCTCTAGCATGTGTGGTAACATTAAGTAACAAGTAAAAAATAAAAAGGGAATGAACAGATTATACTACGGAATCACAATTACCCTTTTAAATATTTTTTTTTGACAAATTAAATAAACCATTTTTATGGACCATCGACAAGGCCCGTTGGGTGGTTTTATGTGAGTCAAGGCCCATACATAAGGCGGGGTTTATTTAGTGTTTGGCGGTCTCGACGGCGAAAAGACCGCGAGCTCATAGCCCTACTCTTCAGGCAGATTGCTCTGGTTTGCATATATAAGGGAGCAACGCCACGTGCGAGGCTTTCGGGGCCTGAATTCAAATCAAAAGCTATATCCCCAGAGCTTACCACTGAGACGGGAATTAGAGGGAGTGAGTGGTACCCTTCACACATACTTCATAGATTTCCTCCCATCTCCAATACTCTCACTCTCATTAACAATCGTGAGTGCTCTCTCTTAACCCTAGCATCCTTCCATTTTACTTCTCTCTTTCTCTCTCTGCTTTCTTACTATGGCATGAATTTTGGTTTTCTCCCGTTTCTCAGATATTGAACAACTTCACTGATGCTTTATTTATGAGTTATTTTTTTGTTTCCTTTTTGGCGCCGGCAATAGATGGATAGGTATCAGAGGGTGGAGAAGCCAAAGGCAGAGACTCCTATAAATGAGAACGAGATACGCATTACTACTCAAGGTAGGATGAGGAATTATATTACCTATGCCACCACTCTCCTCCAGGTATTCTCCAACGCCCATATTTCTCAGGCCAGCCTGATGCTTGGTTAGAAATTTTGAAAATTTTAAATTCGGGAATGAACATGAAAATTTTAAATTTCCCATGTGCACAACTATTGGCGGATGTGGTATGTCTATATTTCTGTCACATGGATCTTACTTTCGTAGTATGTTTATAGGAGAAGGGGTCCGTGGAAATTGTTGTTAAAGCAATGGGCAGAGCTATCAATAAGACTGTAATGATCACTGAACTGATCAAGGTGCGAGGGCCAGCTTCTGTGTGTTTTGTGTGTTGGTGGTTACATGTGTTTTTCTTGCTTTGTGAGCAATCTGTTTCTTTGCTTCAGAGAAGGGTTGTTGGTCTGCATCAAAATACTGCCATTGGATCAACTGACATAACGGATATGTGGGAGCCACTAGAAGAGGGCCTTCTTCCGTATGGAACTGCTAAAACTTTTCATGCTAGCATAACTAATAAATGATTGATTTGTGTCCATGGGATTAACCTTTAGTTCATTATTGTATCCTCAGTTTGGAGACTACTCGACATGTTTCAATGATCACAATTACTTTGTCGAAGAAAGAACTGGACAAGTCCTCTACAGGGTAAGAACTAGTATTCTGGTGTGCAACATTATGTTTCGCTGTATCTGATTTATCACTCGCTGGATAGATACAATTGCAACTCAGCTTAAGAAGCACGTGCGTAAGGAAATTTTCATCAATTTACTCTAGGATGGTTAGCCTTTCCTCGCTGTGTTTTCTGGCTTTATGGAAGATAATATAGCAGGCATTTCTTCACTGTGTTGGGATTACTGGCATTTCTTTACTGTGTTGGAATTACTTTGTTTTGAACTAATAGTTTGGTGTTTTAATGTAACACCCGTATCTCATACATGTCAAGGAGAATATGATAGTTTTTTATTGTCACGTAGACCTTGGTCTTTTAAATTAATAATTGATAATTGAAGAGGCTTTTATTTAATAATTGATAATTTACGTAGCATGGTCTTTTAATCAGTTATTCTTGACTAGAATAGTTTTTAAGATCCATACTACTTGTGAACTTCTTAATGATGTTTCAATTGCCGTGATTAAGTGTTTTCTCTCATGCAGATACCAGCCTCCTCTCCCAGTTGATCAAGTAAAACCTTTAATTGAATATGAAGAGGAAGGAGGTGACTTAATTAATCCTTTTTTTCATTTCAGTAGGCTTGTGGGGCTAATATAACATGAGTTACTATAATTTGGTCTGCAACAGATGGCACACCAGTGATGCGAGGAAGAGGACGTGGCCGTGGAAGGGGAAGGGGCAGGGGTAGAGGTATTTCTAACTAATTTGTTGTTCACTTGTTTGATTGGAATTGGATGTAGTATGAGTGTACATATTTGCTTTGTCATATAATTGAGTGGTTAAAACTGCTTTTAAGGAAACAATCTGTATAACATGCGTAGGAAATTATAACGGGGGCATGGATTATAATGGAGATGGTTGGGATGGTGGACGTGGCTATGGTGGTAGAGGGCATGGTCGTGCAAGGGGTCGTACTTTTCGGGGTAGAGGACGGGGCTATGGTGGACGGTCAGTTGGTTATTATGATTATGGTGAATACGATGCACTGCCTCCCCAACGTGGTAAGTCTTGTACATAAAATATAGTCTTCTAGCAAGTAATGTAGTCTCAAAACTTTCCTTACTGTATCTCTATTTAAGTGGTTTGCATCCAACAAATTCCTTCACATGAAAATGTAGTAATTCTTTGAGGTACTGCAGGCCGTGGTCGTGGAAGGGGAAGGGCTCGTGGACGTGGTCATATGTATAGATCAGATGGAGCTGGTATTGGGGCAGCGGCTTAATTAAGCTGAGTTTGGTTGTCATTATGTATATGTTCAGTTAGAAGATTGGTGGCCTAGCAGTTAGGTGTTGATTGAGATCTGCTTATATTTTCATATAATTTGGAATGTCAAATGTTGCAGCCATCGTCCTTGGTCCTAGCAGTTTTGTCGTCTTAGTTACTTTCCTTCTGTAATGTCTCAGGTTTTAGTGTTGACCAAGTTCTGTAGGTTGTGGTTAGGTATAATTCCTGCGTTATCTTGGCAATTTTTTCACATCAAAATTTTATAATTTTTTTTAATCAATAGAGAGTATAGCAGTGAGTTATTTTTATAACTCTGATTCAACGTATGCTGATTACTTTACTTTGCGTGAAATCGTCGATTGAACTTTGGTAATTGAATATCTGCCTTGCTAAACGTGGTTGTACATTTGAACATTTTTAACTATTTTGGTATTCCCATTCAAACTTTTAGGGTTGAATTGACATATGCGCCTTGTTCAAAGGAGCGAACTCCCGACCTTGTCCAAAGTCTTGTCTTTCTATTGTTTGTTGCTTTTGCCCCGTTGAATTTACCAAATACATAGGAGGCAGTAGCCAAGAACGAAGCAACTTCTCATCAATTTTCCGTTCAAATTATCAATTGACGACAAAACAATTTCATTCTCGGATTCGGTTCAAGCGTAACTTATAATCTTGTTATATGAATTTTTTGGTCCGATTGCAGAAATTAAAAAGAAAAAGTTTATCTGACTGAGTTAAGATTTTATATACTTGTATATTTATTTAAAGATGTAATATTAAATATGTAACATATATTTTAAGTTTTATTCTCCATGAGGCCTTAGAAAGTTGTGGTCAGTTAGAATTTGACCTCAACTCAGGTTTCGCTGGGCGTCAACATGATAAAAACCTTGGCTCGCAAACCCACTTGAATGACATCGTCTGAAATCGGGCAACTTTTTTTATTATTTGAACAAACTTAATCCCTTATTAATTCATTTTTTTAAAATCCATTCATTTTGATTTGGCTAGAAATAATTACATTACGCATATAAATCTAAGTACTTAAACTCCCTTTCATTTCATTTCTTTCTTCTTGTAGCTGTTTGTTCTTTCAAATTTCGGTAGTTGTTTTCTTAATTATCTTGAACTCAATAATTGTATTTAGGTGGAAGGACCAATTCACATTATCTTGAACTCGGGTTTCGGTAGTTTTTTTCTACCAATCAAAAAAATGCATCTCTTCGACATCGTTTCAACTTTCGTTGGAAGGACCGAGGGACAAATTCTAAGTCCGTAAAATTAAAACCAATGCACTTGAATCATTTCATCGACATCAAATCTAACTACGAGTATGTGAAAAAGGACTTTGTCGAATTTGAAATACTGAAAATTTTATGACCCGAAACAAGGGTTTGGAATTATTTGGATGAAAGGATCAAATATGAAACAAAGCGTCAGAATTTGTAGTTCAAAAGTCACAGTGCCGTGTTTATTATAATTCCCATTTCATGAGATTAACACGTAGCATACCGTCCATTTTATGAAATGCTTTAGTAATCTGTTATAATGCCATTCGATTGGGTCACTATATATATATAAAGTAGTAGATCAGAATGTTGAGTTGTCTAATCTAAGGAGCTAAATTCAGATAATAATATTTCGTTACAGCATAAGCACAATTATTATTGTATAAATTTTCCAACTTTCAAGCCTGCGTCAAAGGAACCGATCATCACCTTAGCTAACTACTAAAAGTATCATGTGGATTTCTCCGCAGATTCATCAAAATCAGACACTGACCTAGTTCCGATTAGCCTTCAATCTCGGTTTGCTTGAATAAACCGTCACAGGTTTTAATTTTGCTTGTTCTTGTATCTGGTTTCAAGCATTAATCGGGGTCGTCGCCATATATATGTGCTCGACAGATCGATATCTCCGCTGCTTCTTTGTCGCAAGAACCTCGTCTCTCCAGAATATCTTGTTGATTTTCGTGGGGATTAGATCACTTAGGGTTTGATCAACCTCTTCTTCAACAAAGCTTCTGTTCCTCTTGCCCATAATGCTGTAATTGTTATCTTCGTCGCTGAGCAACATAAGTTGGTGAGCCGCAGCCATGTCCGACTCCGTCAGGCCGTTGTGGGGATTATTACGCGAAGAAGATGCTTCTGATGCCATTAGAATTCAAGGAGGCTCACCGGCGAAGATGGGGGAAAAAAACTCTTCTCTCTGTGCTTATTTGAGAAGGTTTTGGCTCTTGCGTATTTGTTTGGATTTAGATTGACAAAAGACAGAAGAGATGAGGGAGGGAAACTGGAAGGATATCTCTATGAAGATGACGACCTGTTTATTTATATTATTTTATTATTCTATTGTTTATTGACTCTATTCCAGAATAAGGGCGAACCGTTGGGTTGATAGAGATATCCTATAAAAGACTATTTCGTTATTTTCTTAGGTAAAGATCTTCATCTCATGTTTAACTTTTTAACTCGCATATCTTCTCCAACCATCTAAATTAAATTAATAATCTTTTTAAACAAACATCAGTTTATATATGCTTATTCAAATAGATGCATGAGTGTGATTAGTACGACTATAAACCGAAAGCAATAGAGATATCTACAAATATGGGCAGCAGGAAGGAAACACAATCATAAACTGTGCTTTCAAAGGGAGGAAAATGTTCAACGTTTAGATATTCTATTCTATCAGTCCGCTATCTTTCTCCTTCCTTGTCCGTATGTGTTTACCGGTTTAATGAATGTTTACAATCTATTTGGAAATGCTGGTGTTCTCAATATTCGTCTCAGGTACTAGAAATCATCTGGGGCTAGGGTTTAAACCTCCTAACATGAAGCTAAAAGAAATAATGAAGTTACATGTCCATCACTTCCCTTTGCTACCGATGAAATGCCTTGTTTATTTATTTTATGATGTCTGAAACCTCTCGAAGTACACGTTGGACGGTTTTATATCAGTTGCCCCAGTATGGTCAGCAGTATATTGTTGCTGATATTTATTGCTCTTTGCTCATATTCTGTATTATAACATATCTCTCTCGTTGGCTCTATAATTAGGTAGCTTGAGATTGCATGAGTATTGGCAGGAAATTTTCTTAGATATGGTTACTAGATTCACATGTCAACAACAAGTCATCAGTTACAGTGCGATACATCTTCGTATGCTGATAGTAAGTAAAGCACTACTTGCTCGGGATTGCATGATCATTTATCGTTGAGAAATTCACATGTTCATAAGTAACTCAAGCATCAAAAGTAGAAGAAGTAGGAGGATCAACAAATTAAAGAGAGGAATCATGATGAACCACTCAACAAAACGAAAGCGTCGATTTGAAAACTGAAAGCTTCACACTAATGCTTACCTTCACTATATATAGAGACATGCAACAATTAGGACTTCTTAGGAGAGTTAACTATGAACTCCAACGTACGCCGTCTTGAAATTGACACGATCGGTAGATAGTAATCCTATTAGGGTTTTTCATCTAAAGATTTTCTCGTCTGTTGAAGCCTCCCTCTTCGTAAATAGGTGCCGTGGCCCTGTAGATGTTCGCAAGTGACCGATATTTGCGCTGCTTCCTCGGCCGATAAACCTCCTCTTTGCCAAATATCTCTATGATTTTGGCCAAGGTTGTGTCGCTAATAACTGTTTGTTCAACCTCCTGTTCATGCCGTCCCTTTGTGTTTCTCTTGCTGCCGCCGCCATTGCCATTGCCAATGCTAACACTGTTATCTTCATCGCTGAGCTGAATAAGCAGCTGGGCCGCTACAATTTCAGGTTTTAGGTGTCGAAGGTTGGATTCTTCCGCCATTGCTGTTGGATCTCTTGAGCCTGTTCCCTGTGTTCCTATGAAGTGTGGCTCTTGCGAAGTTAATGTGTTGTTTGTATGTAAAGCGCGTTTTGAAGGTACGTGATATACGAGTTTGATTTCGAGGGAGGACTATCAAAGAATGAGAGAGAGATTGATGAGAAACTGCTGCGATGGTTCCATGAACATGGCCAGAAAGCTGCCCCAATTGATGTTTCTGTTTTCCTCTCTTGTACTTTCCCAATTTCATTGATAACCGTTGGATTGATCCGAGGCGCATCATTGACCTATGGGACCCATTTAATGCGGGATTATATAGTGTAGGTTTTAAAACCAAGTTAAACCTTAATTTAAAAATAAAATAAAATAAATAATTATATTTATTTATAAGTATTTTTTAGTTAAACTATGATTTAAAATTAAGGTTTTAGATAAGCTACTGAAGTTAGTTTATAGAATAGTAAAAGAGTTTATAAACTATTCAATTACTATTTTATTTTTATTTTTCTTATATCTCTCCCCTCTCCACACTCTCCTCTCTATTTTTTACTATCTTTCTTCTCTCTCTCCTCTCTACTATTTTTAATAAAATTATATTTTTTGTGATAATTTTTTAATTACAAAAATATTTTTAATAATAACTAGCTAAACACTCATTTATTTTAAAAGTTATCTAAAAAATATTTTTTTCATAAATTCTTTTTTAAAATACTATCCAAACACACATATAATCTATTATTCTATAAAATTCAGTTAACTTTTTTATATAAATTAAAAAAATTGAATAAATCTATTAATTATTGTTACATTTAGTTTCTCAAGACAAATTTATATTATATACTTTTTAATTTATTTAAATTAATTAATTATCTTTTATATTAGTTATAATTAACTGGTTTATATAATATTATTAATTTATCTAAAAATATTAGTAAGGTATTATATTAAGGAACCTATCACAACAAGTAATACTATATAAATGATTTTATCAATATTAAAAATATGTTTATGTTTTAATGTTTTAACCAAAAGAATAATTAGTAATTCGTTGTAAATGTGAGAAAAGGATATTTCTATCTTACAGTTTTTTTTTTGTAGGACTGTTCTGGTTAAATGACTGAAGTCATATAAAAACGTTTTTCAACATCGAATTCGAAAGGGAGGCTCGACCTTGGTGCCCCATAGCATATATGAAATTATGCTTTTGTCTTGGATAAAAGGAAATGCTTAACAAAATAAAATTGATGGGAATACCATACAATCAACAGTGCGAACACGGCAAACTCACATGCCAAATCCGTTGACTAGCAGGAAATATTTCAATGTCAGAAATGGAAAGAACTCAAACAAGAAATGGAGAAATTTTTTCTTTTTCTGGTGGGGAAATCAGAAATGAAAAAGCTTTTGCCTATAATGGGTAATCTCTTGATTCCAAAATTGCCCCAAAAACAATAATGAATTATATAATTAGGTTAGATGGCTTGAAATCCATCCAAGTTCAAACGAGCTAATTTAAAGGTGCTTGGTTATAAATTTTGGACTTTTGAGCTCTCAAAAATGATTTTTGGAGAACTAATTTTTAATAGAAGTTATTTGGGTAATTTTTTCTACTTCAAAAAATATATTTGCTATGTTTCTGAAAAGTTCGTTTGATAAACGTTGATTGAAGTTATGTTTTTTTTAAAAAAATGATTTTAGCTTTTAAAATTTGGATTATAAACTCCTTGCTATTAACTTACCGTTATTTTTTGGATTAAATTTGCCACATCATATCAATGTCAGACACATGGCATTCTATATAATAAGCTAATAATTTTATAATATTTATAACATGTTTACATAACGCTTAAAATGTCATTTTATCATTAAGGAAAACCCTACTTCTCTGTGCGTCTCCCAGTCGGAGCGCCCCCCGCTCTCAAAATATTTTCAAGTCAGGAACAGGATCCACTGAATGGATTTATCAATCAACCTCATGCTAACTAGAGATTTTTGTTGCAACAGCAGGCAAGGAAGAGACTGAAGGAAATACTCATAGCTCGCTGAAGTTCTCCCCCCTTCAGTCTCTGATTCAAATTGGAAATTGGAAACAAAACGCCATGACTTCTTTTAATTACAACCACCATATTACCAAGCAACAAGAAAAATGACAAACATCCCGTTGATCGAGGAATTCAGTGAGCGATGATCCAGGGAAGTCGATCATAGGATTTCAGAAATGCCTTATTACTTATACCATTGCAACTGCTGAAATTGTTAACGATCAAAACTGGTCTTGAGGTCTGCAAATCTCTTCATCTCAAGGGTATTCATCCCACTGCAGACTTGGAGATACAATGAAAAGGAGGGTTGTCCTTAATGATAAAATTAGATTTTAAGCCTTATGTAAACGTGGTATAATTATAATAAAATTATTAGCTTGAGTTCTGAGGTGTCTTCTATTTGATCTGGCGAATTATGTTAAAAAGATAACATTAAGTTATCGACAAGAGATCATAATAATAATAAAAAAAAAGTTTAGTGGGGGTTAAATTTCGACCTTAAAATATTAGGAAAGTTATATATAAATATCCTTTTAAAATAATTTAGTCTTAATATATTTTGTATTGTATTACTTTGTAGACAACTTTTGAGTTTGTCATATATTGACTTTTTTAAAAAAAGAGATGTATCTTATTATAATAATTAACTTTCATTAAATTTTAGTTTGGCAAATGAACTTTTAATAAATGTATTTATGAAAACCAAACACACCCAGATCCAGCGAGTTGTTGCTATTTGGGTCCAGGTTGAGTCTAAAATATTTTTCCTTATTTTTTGAGCCAATTTTCTCAGAAAATGATCTTTTATCTAATTAAATGAAAAGTACTTCGACTGCAGAGGGGCTAAACAAGAAAGTGGAGATTTTATTTTATTTTTGGCTACAGAACGAAAAAAGAAAGTGGAGAAGTACAATCTTTCAACTTCTTTTTGTTGGCATTCACTTTTATTCTTTTCGGGCAAGACCTTTACTAGCCTGGTTGACTAAAGTGGATTTTCTTTATTTCTTTAAAAAGAATTTTGTCTCGTTTCGCGGTATTTGTTTGTGACACGCGCTTGGCCTGTCTTTACTCTGTGTCTAGAAAAGGAAAAAAAAAAAAAAAAACTTTTGGAGTCAAGTGTCTAAAAAGAATTATTTTTAGGTAAAACTATCATTTAGGTTATTATAAACCGTTGCTTTGTATAAGTAAGATTTAATAGCTTGTGAAATAATTTTGATATTTAATATTAAAATGACTATTTTAATCTTATGATTTTTTGTAATCTTTTTATTTCTCCTTTCTTATTTACTTCTTACCCTTTTTAATAATTTATTTATAAAAAAAATTATTATGATAAAAACCATTTAAATACTTATTTTTTTTAAATCACCTTTTATATAAAATCTATTTTCTATGATCACCTTTCAAATCAATTTTTTCCATAACATAAACCAAACACAAGGATTATATACTACTTTATATATTCCGCGTTCCACACATTTAGAGTAAAGCGACGTAGACTTTGACCGGTCAATTCAATAATTCATGCATCTCCCTTTGTTTGATGAATGATGGCTTGAAACAAGACAAAGACAAAAGATAATGTCAACCAAGGGACCTCATTCGCAATTTCCCAATCTTCTTTCAAGTTAACATCGTAGATGGTTTTGGATACACATTTATGATTTATCAACTCAAGCCATCTCCAAGCAGAAAAATCAGGAAACCAAAAGAAAGCAATGTAGGAAACAACTGAGTTCACAGGGATAAAAAATGACACGCTCTGTTCGGTTTTACAGAGCAGAGCATTTGATTTAGAATGGAGGCTCCGGAGAAGAATAAAAAGTGGGAACTGTGAGGGACAAGAACATCCATAAATGTTGGCATTAGAGGAGAATGATACATGACCAAAGTCTTCAAGGTTTTAAACAAGAACCATACCTTGAAACAGGACGACTAATTTAAGACTAAACATCCCTTCACTATGAGGAGGGAATAATTTATCATTCAATGCTCTTTTACAAGAATACATGAAAGCTGGATAAAGAATGACTCCCAAAAAAACCCCACAGAAATGTAATCAAAGAATAAATGGAAAAACCTCCTATTATAGGTAACAATGTGTCGGCCTCCCTTCCCCTTCCCCTTTATCTACACACCCCAAAAATACAACTTCAATCCAACAATTCGTGCAAAGTTACCAAGCGTGTTGTATCAAGTGCAATTGCTTCTTCCTCCAAGCTTTGCCTTTTATTCATGACTCGTCACAATTCAATCCACAAATTTCTAACACAGGTCCGTCTCTCGAAACAAATGGGTTGATTCGAACCCACATGAGAGTTAAGATGGAAGCCAGCAGGATTGACCAGACCAATACGATAGTCGGCATCCGATCTTGCTTTCCAAGTAAACCCTTCAGGAATGGGTAAAGATGGATGATGACCCAGAGGGCGAAGAATAACCTTCCAAAGAGAGGACCCCAGGAGTCATACCCATTGTTTATGGCATCTGAGACACCAACCACAACCCCAACAATGTTTATGATCAATAATGTAGTTGGAGGGATTAATAGTGATGTCCACTTGAAGACGTAGAGCTCTGAAAATTCTCCATCATCAGCTCCTTTTGACGTAACAGTGAAATTTGTGTCCACACCAGCCAAAACCTTCAGTAAACCCTGGAAAAGGGCAAAAAGATGAGAAGAAACACCTCCAATGACCCAGAATTGTTCATTTCTCCACCAATCATCTACACCGACACCACCCCACTGCATCTCAAGAATACCAGTTGCTGCAATGGATATGAAAAGCGCCATGAAGACAAGACTGGCGTAGTTGCTAATCTGCGTATTAAGATAGATAAAACTGCAGGTTAGTAACCATGTGTGACCTTTTGACTTATCATATGAGAAAAACCCATAAGCTCAAGGAATTTCTATCTTCATCAACGAGAGTTTAAATATTGCAAGTAATACCTCAGGCACTATAAATTTTCCAGTAAGAAGGCATATGGCTGGTAGAGTACAGTAAACAAGCAACGGAAGGGAAGTCCATGGGTATACAACTGAGTTAATGTAAGAAAATCGCTCCAACCAGTTCAGCCCTCCTCCATAGCCATACCAGATTGGACAATGTCTGCTCAAGAAAATCTCAACAGAACCAAGTGCCCACCGAAGAACCTGGTGCAGACGATCTGAAAGGTTTATAGGAGCTGACCCCTTGAATGCAGGCCGCTTAGGGATACAATAAACAGATCTCCAACCATGGCAGTGCATTTTAAATCCAGTCAAGATATCCTCCGTGACAGAACCGTATATCCAACCAACCTGATGACGCATCAAACAATTTTAGTAACAAGATAGTTGGAAGAGAAAATGCATATATCTTGTTTCATTACTTTTTGGTGCATACCTCTTTTCCCCATTCAGTTTTGTCCTCATAACCACAGCTGATGACCTGGATAGCTTCTTTTAAAAGAGATGAACGACTGACATTTGGTGCAAGTCCCCCATTTTCCAGAAGGGTGGAGGCTACAAATACAGGGGACTGCCCAAATCTCTTCTCCAACTTCATTTGAGTCAAATTAGATGACTTATCACCCTTAGCTCCTGCCAAAGAAAAAAACTCCATTGCTATCTAGGAATTTTCTAACTACAGGAACGTTTTGATTGCAAGAAAAGCATTGTGATTCTAAAGATTCACCTTCAATTCCCTCCTCAATGTTTTCGAGTGCATGTATCTGCTTTGATGCATCCCCAAGCTTCACCTTCTTCTTTGTCTCCTTTCTGGACTTCCCATTCTTTTTCTTTCTAAAGCAGCAGCAAAGGCGGCAGCACCATTGTGGCCAACAGTTGCATGTTTTGCTAGGGCGCTTCTTCTTGGCAGGTGCATCATATCCATAAAGTGCTTGCCTTCTGAAAACACACCCAGTTCCAACATAAATTGGTCCTTGCAAGCCATCCAATCCTTTCATGTTGATCTGTTTTCAATTTAAAAATTAGTGCTCTCTAAAATAAATTAGTAATGAATAAATAAATAAATACTGAAACAAGCAACGCAACTGGAAGGCTAGAACTTACATCAAAAAATACAACATTTCTATTCGAGTATCTATCATGGCGATCAATTCCATCAAATCTTTGAGGGAACTGCACATAGCATACTTTTTTCCCAGATTGAGGGTCCATCATAAAACACATAGCTTCTCTAAGTGCCTTGCTATTGTTAATGTAGTGATCACAATCGACATTCAGAAGATAAGGTGCATTTGAGAGAATCGCCGACACTCGTACCTTCATATATTGTAATTACAAAAACATGTCATCCAAGGTACTGCATCTCATCTGCACCTGATCAAAAACGAAAACAAGTACATACTTACAAGAGAATTCATAGCCCCAGCTTTTTTGTGGTGGTCGAATCCTGGTCTCTTTTCTCGAGAGACATATACCAAGCGAGGTAGCTCATTGCCCTCAACATCAAGAACACCATCCTGACCAAGGAATACCTGCAAAAAGTAGAAAGAAAATACAACGTCACTTTCATTTCCTGCTTCAGATGCAGCATGGTATTTTGTTACCTAGTGATAAAACATAATCCAAGAAACAGGAAGGTAACCAACAACTCAGCAGGGGCCAATAATTTCAACCAACCATTACATTAAACGAACAAGATTGTAACAGTTAAAAAGTGTTGAGAAGCTCAAGTATTCAATAGATCCAGCTTGAGGAGAGTGTTGAGATATGCTAGTTTAGAATTAATTATTAATAAATTAATATTATATTTTGTTAGTTATTTAATTAATTATCTAAAATTAAGTTTAAATATTATTTAGGATGAGATTTAAATATTAAATTATCATATTTTAGAAGAATAAATCTGAGATATTAGGATTATGATAGATTATAGGTTTAGCCTATTAGCTTATATTTTTACTTATATAAAGGCCTATTTGTATTCTCATTCATTAAAAAGATTAATAATATTTTGAGGTTTTATTTTTCCTCTACTTTCAGTCATTCAAATCTCCACAAAAAGACATAGCATATTACCTGAATCATGCCAGGATGATCTCTCACATTGTTTCCAGGCCAAGGAGTCCCATCCTGCATGGTCCATCCGTCCTCAGGAACCTTCTGTGCTGTTGCCACCAAACTGTTTATCCTCACCTTGAATTCTTCATATTCCCTCTGTAACACCCAAGGAAAGACACAATCATGACATGAGTCAAATGTTTCATATAGTTTGCAAAAATTAAGTGTGAGAAGCAATTTATTTAATAATAGAGGAGTTGAAAGTTTCATACCTTCATTGCTCTCCTTTCCCTGACAAATGCTGGATGTACTTTATTTTTCAGATAATCAATCTTCTGACTAAAATACCATTCTGGGGCCCGGGGCTCAATATTATATTTCTTACAAAAAGGGACCCATTTTCTAGCAAATTCAGATGTCTCAGAAAGCGCTTCAAAAGTGAGCATGGCAGCACCATCATCAGAGACATAGCAAGCAACTTTATCGACTGGATAATCAACAGCAAGGATGGAAAGCACAGTGTTTGCAGTAATTAGCGGAGGTTCTTTTGAAGGATCAACAGTACTGACAAATACGTCAACACTGGATAACTTAGAAGGCTTTCCTTCTTTCTCATACCTGCACGGATATGAAAAGCCAATACTGAGAATTGAGAAAGCACACTACGGTTGAGCAAGAAAAGGTAGAATGACATATGCCAGGCATGTTAGTGATAAGATGTAATTACAAATGAAGAAACAGAATGCACTAGCCATGGTCACATCAATTACCTAAGTGATAGCCGATCAAGGTATGTTTCTCGCTCTATTGGGTACCACTTTGGAAACTGATCCATAATCCAGGATACAGCAAACCATATTTCACATATGACTGATGTCAACCACAGGGCATATGCATCATTAACTGGATGGAGGATTCTATAATGGAAAAAAAGTCCAAGAATTACGAGGCGCATTATTATAATCATCCTGTACGGATTTATCTTGCTTGAAGGAATTGGAAGCTTCCGTGACAGTGGTTGCCTGCCTTCATCCATCCTGATAAATTACATTGAGAAAATCGTATTAACACAAGCAAAAAATAAAAGACAAAATTTGCGGCAGAGAATTAGAAAAATGACATAAATCCTACTCTCATCAACATTTAAATGATCCGACCACAACCTAACCACCAACAAAGTAATCATCTCTTCCAAATCCAATCATGGAGCAGTATAGCTTGTCAAAATAATGGCAAGAATTATAGAACGTAGATTCAGATACATAATTACATACATTGGCAAATCAGAATCATCCAACTCATCACCAAAGTTTCCTCCATCATTTCCTTCATGCTTCACCACCTGGAGTTTGTCACCCTGCCTTTTCTTCCACTCTTCCATCCGGTCTTTCCAGCGCACACTTCCATACCCATATACTGCAAGGTCTTTGTTGGGAGCCATAGGCCTGGGTTGCACTATAATAAAAGAAACATCAGGTCGCAAACTCATGGTATAAACAGATAACATGAAAGTTAGAAACGCAAAACAAAACAATTCTATAAGACTTACAAGGAATAGATGGATCGTTATAGGGCATGGGATGAACTCTATTTCCTTGATTCATAAATGGGGGAACAATTAGAGCATGTTGGTCAGAAGATATCTCTGAGTCCTATCAATTATCATAGAAAAATAGTGTCATGCAGCAATTGCTATTACCAGTGTTCAATAAGACGCACTTGGAAGAAAAAAAGACTGTTTCAAAAGGAAAACTTGCAAATGTACCTCCTCCCCATAAGTTAAGAGAGGAATTTCAGAATTAAGAGAGGATTCACGTTCCAAATTTCCAGGGATTCCAGATGCACCAGTATGAAGACGTCCATCCGGCATTGGGTGTGGACCCAAAGCATCAGGGTCCCCATAATCAAATTCGTTGTCTAAGTCATCAATGTCATCCTCATCGTCATCACCCTCAACCCTTGGACTGCCTGCAGTGCATTCATCAGTTAAAGAGCATTCAAAACAGAAGTAGCTAGAAAAGTCAACGCCAAATACCACAAAAACAATCTCACCTTTGATGCGCTTGTATCTGGTTTTACACTGCGGACAAGCCTGATTTCCCTCTCTTCTTTCATACTCATAGCAGGGCCGACAAACAGGGAAAGCACACTCATTACAAGCAACAAATGGCTCCCCATCCACAGTAATCTCTATCTCATCCCCACAAATCTGACATATTTGTCCACTTAATTCTCGGACGGACTTAATCTGAACAGAAGAAACCAATAAAGGAAAAAGTTACAGGCACCCGATATTCATCTGCACAATTTCAAGTATAACATGCCCAAAGGATACTGCATTAAGAAAAATATGTCCTTTGAAAAAATTATGAATCTAAGTGCCTCGTCAGTTGCGTCGATGGCTCATTAGTAATTTCAATGTGAATCAAAAGTAAACATACATGACCAACAAATCTTCCCAATTAGTAGAAAAATAAAGGCAGTTCTTCGACGCTTATCGATCAATTATTCTTTCAGGAAAATATAAACATAATACCATAAATGCTCAATCATTGTCGAGTGTCGACCACATAATTCAGAAGGGTCAAAAGCGTAACACAAAATTAAAAGAGATGGACGTAAGCTATCCACAGTGAACTATTAAAAGAAAAACCTAAAACACAATTGACGGGATAAAGGTGGATCCTAGCTGCAAAAAGGGAGTACCCCCTCTCAACTGTAACATGAATAAGAGGTATGCACAAAAGCTTCATCAAATATAAAATCATTTTTTGGGACGCCATTTACATTGAAAAGTAATGATAGGCATAAGGAGCACGAAGCGGACGCCGAGATGACCATGAACCGTTAATGAACCAAGGAATAGAAGGCAAATAATTTTCGTTCATGACTATGATCAGAAGAAAAATTACTCAGCAATCATAAGGGAGGAAACCCTTAGAAACCTTACATGTTACTTTCCATCAAACCAAAAAAGTTAAAAGACCGAAATGCAAATGGATATCCAACCTCCGCAGAGAAATCACAATAAAAGGTTCCAAGGCAGCTTACCCGTCCATTCTCATCTGCATTGATCAGGACGAACTCATTCCTGTTGTGAGAACCAGCGATGAGTCGTCCTCCGGTGTTCATCACTGACAGCTCTTTGAGTCAACAAGTCTCAAGCCGTCAAATCACGACGCCCCAATCGGAAACCAATATTCTTCTGAGACTACTGCCACCTGTGGTTCAGATCCGCTATCGCATTGGAGGAAAGGGTCCAGTACGGCAAGCATCACAAGAAAGCCAAACCTCTCATAAAGAAAAGCTACAGGATCGAAAATGACTGTTGATCGTTGAGATCCAAGCAATAAACTCTGGAGGTGAGCAGCTATTAGGATTCATTCACAGCCCAAGTCTCCAGTCTCATTTGTGACCGGACTGGTCCTGACCTATGGCGAAATTGAGAAAGAGAAAGAGGGAGAGGAATAGCAGTCAGAGCAAAGAGATGAGGGTTGAGAGTGTGTGGAAACGAAGACGCGTAGGAGAGGAGACACAAAGAAAGGAGGGGACAGAGACAGAGAGATCGAGAAATAATGAATTGAGAGGGATTAAAAAAGGGCGAAGAATAGACAAAATAGAGCAAATTTTTCTTAGTTGAGGTGGGTGGGGCCCAGATGACGGTGGTGGAGCTGGGCTATGCATCCACCGGAGTTTGGTGAGGAATACTTTTCCCCACTCAGTTTTAAAACTTGGAAAACGAGAAATGTGGGTAATTTTTTCTAAGCCCAGGGAATTTTAACTGTCGGCGGCAAACTCTAAATAGTAGCTTTCCTGTCGTCTTCTAGAACTGATTGGAAATGGCGAAAACTGAAGAACGTGAGTCGAGTAACTCTGTTTTCCACTGATTAGCAGCGAAATCAGAACTACGGCGAACTGCCGGGATACGATACGGGGGGAGAGAGAGACAGAGAGAAGAAAGATAGGAAGCGCGAAGTTGGATCAGCTCACGCGGCGTAGATCATGTATTTAGCTTTCACTATTTTCGCTCTCTAGACTGTGCTGGACGAATACAGATCAGGGAGCACCCAATTCCATACTCCCATCCGGATTCGGTATATGCCTTTACCCTTGTTGGGGGGGGGGGTGTTTAGACATCACTTTTTAGTTTCCGCGGGGCTATTTAAAAGTCAACAGTGATTAGCTGCTGCTGCTCCTTCTTTTTTTCCCCCTATTCTTGCACTGCCTGATTGTTCCTAATGACGCTTCATATTTACAAAGGAGTTGAGTGCATAATCATAGTTTATGTCATGAGAATATAATTCCACTGCTTCTCACTCAAAAGAAGGGCGACTATCGTCTATAGAGATAGAGGTTGAGATAATAAATTTAGATTAAATTTATGATAAAAAAGAGCACTTGTGTGTGGTTTAAGGAAATGGTAAAATAAATTATCGGGGGCGTTTTTTAGTTATATCATGCTCAGTTGTTTTGTAGTGAGGAAGAGGATAGGGAGTAGTTAGATCGGGAACTAATAAAATAGTTGAACTGTTCGGGGTCCACAGTTTATGGATTATTATGAGCTCTGAATTATCCCCTTCGTCTGTTTAACCAAATGACATGGGCCGCCCAACCTCCCCATCATTGTTACTCCCTTTTTTCCATTATAGCTTAGCTTCTATTGAAAACAGTAAAATAATAATAATAATAATTAAATTCCTTTTCTGTTTAAGTCGCTATCGCTCTTTTCTTAAAAAATCATTAAACCCACTATTTCTTTGGGATAAGAACAGGGGAGGGGAAAGAATAAAATATCGAGTGTATTTTTTTTTTTTAAAGAAATTCAAATAACGCGATAACTACATTTACTAATCATAGACGTTTTTTAATGTGTTATATTTTTATATTTAAAAAAGTGTTATGTATGAATATATGGAGCTAGAGGGGAGATATAAGACGGTACATGTGATAAACTATATTTTGGGGGAGGGTATTTTGTGTTTTGGTTGGTGAATTAATGAGTAGATTAGGAGGGAATAAGGGGTGGGGTGGGGTGGGGTGGGGTGGGGTGGGGGGTAAGTTTTTTTTGGCGCCACATGGGCAAGGCGCTGTCGGTGGCAAATATGAAGAAATCACTTTCCCCGAGGGAGACAAGTCTTTTCGTAATTTTATGAAAGCTTGTCCCTCCCTCCCACGGGTCCTTATAATTGAAAAAACAAGAGGAAGGAGAGGAAGGGGCGTTGGATGAATTGCGATGACTCGTGGATGGATACGAAGGTAATAGTGACTTTTGTGGCAGAAGATGAAGTAATAGCGCATTCAAATAAGGATTCTTTTGAGGTATGTTAGGAATATTTTGAATAGAATGGGGAGGAAGAGGGGATGGAGAGAGAGGAAGGGGGCCAAGGATGCATGTTAGTATGCCTAGGGTCTCACTCCATATTGAGTGGCACTCTGGGCGAGGTGAAGCCATGTGGTAAAATGCCATGAATGCCGATCAGGGGGTGTTTTGGTAGCATGTGGATACGAATAGTATATAGGCTCGTGAATTCTAGGGAAAAAGAGGTGTTCTCTTTTTGCTCCCTTTTTTTTGTCATTCTCACTCAAACCCGTGTATATCCAATAACTAGTTAGTTCCTCAATAATGGTGTGAAACTTATAATGAATCTTACCGTTTAAAAATTCTGGGCAAAGGGCAATTAATTTGTGGATTCTATGCGATGCAAGCAGGACGTTGAAAAGCATTAAAAGGTAAGGAACAATACTAACGGGGGAAAAGGAGGGGGTGATGATGATTTTGGGGGAGGAATGGGAACATGACACGTTGAACACATGTGAAAGTGGGGACCCTCCCGAATCGACTCCTTTCCTTCACCCTTCTTCTTGTATTTAATTAAAGTTGCACATGAATGAATTGAAGCACTCATACATGTGCTGACGAGATTTGTTTTTTTTTTTAATATTAAAAGCAACATGTTAATAAGAGGAAACTTATGGGGACAAGGGTTATAGATAGATAGATAAGAGAGAAGAAATTAGAAAATACAAGTGGTGAGGAGTGAAAAGGGAAAGAGAAGGCAGGCAGACCTATGGAACAAGAAACCAGAGACTCCTATTTTCTTTACTTGCTCCCAGCCCCAGCTTAGCTCCAACTCATGGGCGTGTTAGACTCGTCAGTATTTGTTCACAAATCCTCCAATAACATTATGTCCCAACTAACTTCCTCGCCGTGTTCTCATATACAAAAACTAGGCTCATTTACATTACTACTATTATTACTGGCTTGGAAGAAAGTGTCGGTCACTCGTCCTGCTCATTGCTCTCTCCTGTCTCGCCTTTTTAGGTTTCATAAAATATCTGAAATTGGGTGGTTTCCCACTTAGCCTATTATATATCATGTGGGAAGGAAAGCGCATTAGCATATGGCCCCTGCCCCTTCCCTTTTATTAAACGATACATGATCGGCCAAATTCTGATTCCTCCAAAATATGCCTTCTCTCCCCGCATTTTTATACCCTTCCCTTCCCTATTTTACGCCCTCCTGTTGCACTTATAAAACCAAAAGGGTACAACTTGATGATTTGTACGACTTTCAAATCTTCCCTGTTCCATTCGTATATCTTACGTGATTGACTTGATCCTATCAAATATATGTCGTGCTCAAATGCCCAAAATTCTTCATCGATACGGGTATCCAAGGGAGCCTCCACACAATAAAAATTTAATTTTAACAATAATTATAACTTGGACTCTAAAAGTTAGAATAAGATTCAATAGTTGTACAAGTTTCTCATGCGTTATTAAATTTGAGGAACAAATCAAATCAAACTATTCATATAGATTTTAGAATCTGTAGTTCGTCCCTATGATTTCCAAACACGAATGGTGCCATCCACAGAAGAACTTATCATACAGCTTTCTCTCGGGTGATAACTCACGCTTGTTACCTGCCAGAACATGAGACTGATCTTCGTAAGATACAATATAAAAGATTATGAACTGAAGCGACTAGCCATATAATCATCAATCACTTGCAAAAGATCTTGGACAAAGAACCATCTTATTATTTCAATTGTTAAATCAAACGTTGGATAACAGTTTTGATGCTGTGGTTTCAACACAACGAATAAAAGTTGGCTTAATCTTTCTATATTGGCTTAACCCCGAGCCAAATACTGCATAGTAAATCAAACAATTATTGTGATCAAACATAGAACAACCAGACAACAGCTTATCAAACCACCAGTAAGAGGAAATGGAATGCTTATTGCTATTCGAGCATAAGGAGGAATTAATTCTTTAAGGAAGCTATATTATTACCAACATATTCCTCAAGAACGTTCTAAAATGACCCCTTAGCATTGTCTCAGTGCAATTTTCTTCAAGCACAAAAAAGGTGGTCAAAGACTTTACCACTGAGGTATGAGCCCTGAATCTTGACACAATGGACGCATCTACGAGATCCCAGAAATAGATGAAGCCGTCCTCAGAGCCACCGGTCACATGGGCATCCGTATTGGTGAGGCAGCAATCCAATTTGTAAGACTGAGAGCAACTCAACATAAATGACATTATTCCATAAAATGATTAAGGCAAAGTAATAGCTTTAAGATTGAACAATTGCACGGTCTATTGACTCCACCAATGCTCATATATAAAAGTGATCCTTCACTTGTAGTCCACAATTTTGAGAATGTATTCAACCGAACAAACTAAGTTGCACATCTGATTGGACAATGCTATACAGAGCATCAGAAAGAAGTATTAGGTAACTGAAGACATACCTTACAAGTATGGCCTTTGTATTCTTGCAATAGTTCACCGGTCGATCTATCACAAGAAAGGACAGTAAAATTAATAAAAGTAAACGACTATTGTAAATTTCCGTCCATGTTAGATTATTACCTGTCCAAAAGTCGAAGAGTAGAATCTAGAGAACTGGCTAGTATGCAATTACCATCATTTGACATTGAAATACAGTTGACAGGTTGCCCCAAGTTATCAGATGTTTCTCTAGTTAATATGAACGGCAGCATTAGTAGTTTCATAACTTGAATATACCAGTGTAGCAATAAGCATATGATTAAATTTAGAATATCATCAAATGAGCATTACTCAATGAGTTTCTGTAAACAACTAATGAGCATAATCTATCGTGTTGTGATCTGGTGTAACTACATACCTGCCAATACGGATGTCAAATGTTCGAACAGTTCCATCAACACTACCACCGATAATTTCAGTTTTTGTCAAACAAACAGACATAACACTATCTGCAAATGTGTCGATAATCTGCCCAGCAACAGTAAGTCTTGATTGACAAGCCAGTACAAAAGAAAGGAGTGATTTGGCCACATTGATTATCATGATAAGGAAAAAGGGATAAGACAGAAACTGGCAAGTGCACCTGAATTGGTTCGGTGCTGTGGGATCTGCAGTCCCAAGCACGCAATGATTGATCATAACCAGCTGAAACTACAACAGATGCATGCTCATTGAACTTTACAGCATTTACCTAAATAAGAAATGATCAACCAGAAATTAAGTGACGAAGTGGTGAGCTTGAGAAGAAAACGCCTGGGTCACATGAGAAAAGTAACAACCGTACCTCACCATCATGGCCCCGAAATTTTCGAATTACACGTCCCGTTGCTACATCCCAGTAAAAGATCTGTCGATCTCCACCACAGGAACATAACTTGGAGTTGTCCCTATGGTAAATGACGATGTTAGCAATCGAGCCAGACAAAAGTAACGTAAAATCGATGGCGTGTAATCGTGTAATTACGTTTTCAATTCCCTCCCATTTCATCTAATGAAGAGCTATATACAAACACGATCTTCGGGAAAATCTTTAAAATGCATACAAGTATAACACCAGGACCACAGCTCCCTGGGGCTTGCACTAGCAAACTTCTATAACAAGCACTCCCAAGAAAAACAAAAGTTAAGGGAACATTTTAAACTTACCCATGTTTGTGAATCTAAATCACTACATTCATAATTCCCCTGGGCATATTCAAATGATATGGCTGGTTTTCAGGTCAGTTAAGGTACCAGTACCAACCAATTGGATTACCAGACTGGAAAGATTCATCCTATAGCAGATATAAAGAGAGAGTGAGAATAAGAAGGTACAAGGTAACATGGACATCGCGGACTTCACGGCCGTGGGATTTGTAGGCCTTGATATGAATACCACGGTGAGGATTCCAGAGACGGATGGTACGGTCTTTGCCGCAACTCAAGCAATAATTACCGTCGCTGTTGAATCTAGCCGCCAGTACGGCGCCCTCATGCCCTTTCAGTACGTTCACCTCCTTCCGCGGCAGCTCCGCCACACTCATTTTTGGCTGCGAAAACGGATCAAATCGGAAGGCTGAAGTATACTGAACCTGTAGTGAACAGCTTTGGGCAGTAAGATCTGACGAACGAACCAGATTCTTCCACGTCGTCAGTTTTTCTTTAAAATTAAAATGGACTCTGAGTGAGGAGGGAGCAGCTCGGGTGATGGTAACGGGGCATCCTTGTCCTTAGAGTGGGCGCTCGTGCGGAGGTACGTAAGCCATAGCCAAGAAGAAGAAGAAGAAGAACATAGCCTACCGGGAGGAGAGGGTAGGGGTTTCCTATAGGTAATGAAATGGTAGATAATTGATGCTGGTTGGCTGGTTGCTGCACGGGAAATCCAATGTGAGCGTAAAATACAGACTCTGCCCGGTGCATATTTAACATAATAAAAAAAATATTACGTTTATTATTTCAATTAAGTATTGCAAAATTTCGTCATACTCTTTTTCTAATGTTTTTCTTAATATTTTTGGGCAAGGTCGCTGATTTTATTGAATAAATAGTTGTTGGATTTCCCGGCATTTGCAATGGCAGGGGAGTAGACAAACTAATAGAGCGGAATTCGCAGCTTTGTGAGATCTAGATTTCATCGCTGGAAAAAGTTCCTCTTCATCGTACCAAGAGTTCTACAAGGTCGATTTCCACAAGGAATTCCTCGTATCACTTCACTCACGGTCCTCTCCTCTGCCCTCAGTAAGATAGAAGCATTTAACAACCAATTCCCAACAATTTTGAAGTTCTCATGTCACAATCTCAGCCAATGATATCTTATAAATCTAAGCAATTCAAAATCTCCAGGGTTTCGGACAAGAACCATACTTCAACAAAGGACTAAATCAATTGAGACTCTGAAGATCCCTTCACTTTGAGGAGGGAAATATTTATCATTCAATGCTCTTAAAAAAATACAAAGAAACCGGAAAAACAGAATGACACTTGAAAAAGAAAACCCCCCGAAATGTAATCAAAGAATAAATGGAAAACCCACTATTATGGATAACAATATGTCAGCCTCCATTCCCCTTCCACTTTATCTACAAACCCCAAAAATTCGTGCAACATCGCAACGCGTGTTGTACTAGTGAAATTCCTTCTTCCACAAAGCAAGGCAACCCCCAGGCGTATAGTCTGTGGCTGAACCGCAAATTCAGCCGTTTATTCATGACTCATCACAATTCAAACCGCAAATTTCTAACACTGGTCCATCTCTGGAAACAAATGGGTTGATTCGAACCCACATGAGGGTTAAGATGGAGGCCAGAAGAATTGACCAGACCAACACAATAGTCGGCATCCGATCTTGCTTTCCGAGTAACCCCTTCAGGAATGGGTAAAGATGGATGATGACCCAGAGCGCGAAGAATAACCTTCCAAAGAGAGGACCCCATGAGTCATACCCATTGTTTATGGCATCTGAGACACCAACCACAACCCCGACAATGTTTATGATCAACAATGTAGTTGGAGGGATTAATAGCGATGTCCACTTGAAGACATAGAGCTCTGAAAATTCTCCATCGTCAGCTGCTTTTGAGGTAACTGTGAAATTTGTGTCCACACCGGCCAGAACCTTCAGTAAACCCTGTACAAGGGCAAAAAGATGAGAAGAAGCACCTCCAATAACCCAAAACTGTTCATTTCTCCACCAGTCGTCTATACCAACACCACCCCACTGCATCTCAAGAATACCAGTTGCTGCAATGGATATGAAGAGCGCCATGAAGATAAGACTTGCATAATTGCTAATCTGCAAGATAGATAAAAATTGCATGTTAGTAACCGCATCACCCCTTTAGCTTATTATTTGAAGACCAGAAAGCTTGAAAGCATTTCTTGTTTTAACCACAGAATTAGTAATTAGTAATAATGAATATAAGGCAATACCTCGGGAACTATAAATTTTCCGGTCAAAAGGCATATAGCTGGTAGAGTACAGTAAACAAGCAATGGAAGGGAAGTCCAT
This sequence comes from Leucaena leucocephala, assembly GCA_037074615.1. Classification (NCBI taxonomy): domain Eukaryota; kingdom Viridiplantae; phylum Streptophyta; class Magnoliopsida; order Fabales; family Fabaceae; genus Leucaena; species Leucaena leucocephala. The sequence goes on along the minus strand of CM073534.1, from coordinate 17,098,368 downwards.
GGATACACGACGGAATTAATATAAGAAAATCGCTCCAACCAGTTTAACCCTCCACCATAGCCATACCAGATAGGGCAATGTTTGCTCAAGAAAATCTCAACTGAACCAAGGGCCCATCGAAGAACCTGGTGTAGACGATCTGAAAGGTTGATGGGAGCTGATCCCTTAAATGCAGGCCGCTTAGGGATGCAATAAACAGATCTCCAACCATGGCAATGCATTTTAAATCCAGTCAAGATATCCTCCGTGACAGAACCATATATCCAACCAACCTGATGATGCATCAAAAAAAAAAAAAATAGGAACTAGAAGATAATTGGTAGGTTCAAAAATGCGTACATTTTTTTTATTTACTCTTTTGAGCATACCTCTTTTCCCCATTCAGTTTTGTCTTCATAACCACAGCTGATGACTTGGATAGCTTCTTTTAAAAGAGATGCATGACTCACATTTGGTGGAAGCCCACCGTTTTCCAGAAGTGTGGAAGCAACAAAAACAGGAGACTGCCCGAACCTCTTCTCCAACTTCATTTGATTGAGATCAGATGAGCTCTGCTCCTTAACCCCTGCAGAAGAAACTCCATTAGTATCTCAGAATTTTGTACCGCATACATGTTTTGATTTCAAGGACAGCCATAATGGTGATAAAAATATAAACCTTCAGTTCCCTCAATATTTTCAAGGGCATGAATCTGCTTTGATGCATCCCCTAGCTTCACCTTCTTTGTCTTCGTTTTAGACTTCCCATTCTTTTTCTTTCTGTTGCCACAGCAGCAAAGGCAGCAGCACCATTTTGGCCAACAGTTGCATGTTTTACTAGGGCGCTTCTTCTTGGCAGGTGCATCATAACCATAAAGTGCTTGCCTTCTGAAAACACATCCAGTTCCAACATAAATTGGTCCTTGCAAGCCATCCAATCCTTTCATGTTGATCTGTTATCAATTGAAAAATTAGTGATTTCAAAATAAATAGGTAAAAAAATACTGAAACAAGCAATTGAACAAGAACAATAGAACTTACGTCAAAAAATACAACATTTCTATTCGAGTATCTATCATGGCGATCAATTCCATCAAATCTCTGAGGGAATTGCACATAGCATACTTTTTTCCCAGATTGAGGGTCCATCATAAAACACATAGCTTCTCTAAGCGCCTTGCTATTGTTAATGTAGTGATCGCAATCGACATTCAGAAGATAAGGTGCATTTGAGAGAATTGCCGACACCCGTACCTTCACAATTGTAATTACAAAAGCATGTCATCCAAGGTACTGGTAGAAAACGAAAACAATTTCATACTTACAAGAGAATTCATAGCCCCAGCTTTTTTGTGGTGATCGAATCCTGGTCTCTTTTCTCGAGAAACATATACCAAGCGAGGCAGCTCATTGCCTTGAACATCAAGAACACCATCCTGACCAAGGAATACCTGTTAAAAAGAAGAAAAAATTAGTTTCACGTTCAGCTTCTGATACAGCAAGGAACCAAGAATTCGAATACTCATAGTGCTAAGATTTCTTAAGCAAGTCTGATTGCAAATCACCCTGCTGAATAAAAAATTGGAAGTGAGTTAGCACTTCTAAGCAAGGGATTTCATTAGGGAAGGGCTCTACCAAAATACCAGACCTCTCTTACAACATACATGAAGACGAAAACAACAATAACTACAGGATGCAACATAATTCATGAAACAGAAGAGTAATCAACCAATCGCCGGCAAATAATTTTAGCACACCATTATATCAAATAAACAAGATTGCATTACCTGAATCATGCCAGGATGATCTCTAACGTTGTTTCCAGGCCATGGAGTCCCATCCTGCATGGTCCATCCATCCTCAGGAACCTTCTGTGCTGTTGCCACCAAACTGTTTATTCTTACCTTGAATTCTTCATAGTCCCTCTACAACACACGTGAAAAAACACAATCATGAATGCCAAATGTTGTCGTCCTCTTTGTGAAAAACTAAGAACAAGAAGCAATTGATTTAAGGACAAATGTAGAAAGTTTCATACCTTCATTGCTCTCCTTTCCCTGACAAATGCTGGATGTACTTTATTTTTCAGATAATCAATCTTCTGATTAAAATACCATTCTGGGGCCCGGGGTTCAATGTTGTATTTCTTACAGAACGGGACCCATTTTCTAGCAAATTCAGATGTCTCAGAAAGTGCTTCAAAAGTGAGCATGGCAGCACCATCATCAGAGACATAGCAAGCAACTTTATCGACGGGATAATCAACCGCAAGTATGGAAAGCACGGTGTTTGCCGTTATCAGCGGAGGTTCTTTCATGGGATCAACAGTACTGACAAAGACATCTACACTAGACAACTCAGAAGGCTTTCCTTCTTTTTCATACCTGCAGCGATTTCAGAAGCCGATACTGAGAAAACATTCTACAATTGAGCATAGAGGAATGGATTGACATATTTAAAACATAAAAAGGTTAGGTGTATGTGGTGCCTTAAATACCTAAGTGACAGCCGATCAAGGTATGTTTCACGCTCTATTGGATACCATTTTGGGAACTGATCCATTATCCATGATATAGCAAACCATATTTCACAGATGACCGATGTCAACCACAGGCCATATGCATCATTAACTGGATGGAGAATTCTATAATGGAAAAAAAGCCCAAGAATTACAAGGCGCATTATTATGATCATTCTGTATGGATTTATCTTGCTTGAAGGGATTGGCAGTTTCCGTGATAGTGGCTGCCTGCCTTCATCCATCCTGATAAAATACGTTGTGAAAATCTTATTAACAGACAAATAAACAAGAACAGGTGGCAGAGAATTAGAAAAATAACATAATAATAATTATAATGAACATTTACATAATCCAACACCACCTAACCACTAACAGATGTAATAACAAGTTAGAGAGAGAAAACACGGGTTTGGAACAACTAAGGATTGGAGGTAAATAGATACTCAATACATAAAAAAAATCTCGAAGCAAAATGGTTAGGCCTTTTTACTATAGAGAAGCAACCATCAGTTTCAAATCCAGTCATACAGTAGAAGTATAATGTATAAAAATAAAGTTGAGGAAAACAGAATGTTGATTCAGAAACATACATAGGCAAATCAGAGTCATCCAAGTCATCACCAAAGTTTCCACCATTATGCCCTTCATGCTTCACCACCTGAAGTTTGTCACCCTGCCTTTTCTTCCACTCTTCCATCCGGGCTTTCCAACGTACACTTCCATACCCATACACTGCGAGGTCTTTGTTTGGAGCCAAAGGCCTCGGTTGCACTATATAGAAACATCAGGGTCACAAACTCATGATATAAACAGATAACATTAAGCTTAGATATGCAAAATAAAACAATCTTTAAGACTTACAAGGAATTGATGGATCATTATAGGGCATGGGATGCACTCTATTTCCATGATTCATATACGGTGGAACAATTAGAGCATGCCGATCAGAAGATATCTCAGAGTCCTGTCAATACCCCAAAAACAGTGCCAAGTAGCATTTGTCATCATCAGTTTGCGTAAGTACATGAAAGGAACAAACACAATATTTCACCACAAAACTTGCAGATTTACCTCTTCCCCATATGTCAATAGAGGAATTTCAGAATTGAGAGAGGGGTCATGATCCAAATTTGCTGGGATTCCAGAGTTAGGACCACGACCAGTGTGAAGGCGTCCATCCGACATTGGGTGTGGGCCCAAAGAATCAGGATCCCCATAATCAAATTCGTTGTCCAAGTCATCAATGTCATCCTCATCATCATCACCCTCAACCCTTGGACTACCTGCAGTGCATTTATCAGTTAAAGAACATTCAAAACAGAAGTAGTAAGAAAAGTTAATGCAAAGTACAACAAAAACATCTCACCTTTGATGCGCTTGTATCTGGTTTTACACTGTGGACATGCCTGATTCCCCTCCCTTCTCTCGTACTCATAGCAAGGCCGACAAACAGGGAAAGCACATTCATTGCAAGCAACAAACGGCTCCCCATCAACCGTAATCTCTATCTCATCGCCACAAATCTGACATATTTGTCCACTTAATTCTTGGACAGACTTAATCTGCAAGGAAAACAACGAAAAAGGTCAACATCACAGGCACCTGATATTCAAAAGCGCAAATTCAATTAAGTTCAACGGTATAACACACCAAAAGGATAATGCATTAAAAACAATATATAGCCTTCATAAAATTTATGAATATAAATGCTTCGTATGTTGCATAGACGATCATGGTAGGAAGACAAAACCAACTCTTCATACTCAGTAGTAATTTCAACGAGAATAAAAATCAAATACTACCTATATGACCATCAAAACTTTCCAATTCGTGGGAAAACAACAGCAATTCTTCAAGTTTATCAATTAATTGGTCTTTTATATGTGTAGGGAAATTACACCCAATCCCGTAAATGTTTCATCATTCTTGATCACATAATCCAGATGGGTCAAAACCGCACTACTGTCGGTTAAAAGATGGCCCCAAGCTACCCACAATGAGTCATTCAGAAAGCTCCAAATACAAAATTGACTTGAATGAGGAGTTCTGGGATGACGTTTTAATTAAAAAGTAATAACAGGCATGAAGGTACCAAATAGAAGCCCAGATGAAGTAGACCAGAAATAAACAAATAAATAGAATCAAAAGGTCAAAAAAAATTCGCTGGCAAAGACATCAATCGAAAATAAATACGCAGCAATCCCCGGTTGGGTGGGGGGAACCCTAGTATGATGTTTTCCATCAAACAAAAGGTACAAAACTGGATGCAAATGGGCATCAAAACATCAGTAGAGAAATCACAATGAAGGGTTCGGAGACAGCTTACCCGTCCATTCTCATCTGCATTGATCAGGACGAACTCATTCCTGTTGTGAGAACCAGCGACGAGTCGTCCTCCGGTATTCATCATTGACGACTCAGAGTAAACAAGTCCCAGGTCCTCAAATCAAGAAGCCCCAGCTAAGAACCAATGTTCTTCTGACACTGCTCCCTCCAGTCACTCAGATCCGCTTTCGCATTGGGGAAGAAGGCCCCAGGACAGCAAGCATCACAAGATATCCAATCCTCTCGTAAAGAAAAGCCAGTCCTCTCGTGGGGTGTGCCTTTATCATGGAGGGGATAGCAGGAAAAAAGTCTGGGGGCGGGCTGTTATTTTGATTCTTTCACAAGCCAAGTCTCCACTGTGACCAGGCTGGTCCTAACCTATGGCGAAATTGAGAGAGAGAAGAAGAATGGGGGAAAGGGGGCGGTAAGTACAAAGAGATGAGGGTTGAGGGTGCGTGTGGAAATGAAGACGCGTAACAGAGAAGGAGATACGAAGAAAGGAGGGAACAAAGACAGAGGGGTCAAGAAAAAATGAGAGGGATTAAAAAAAGGACAAAGGGAGCCAAGAATATAAAATATTTCCCCGAATTTCTTAATTGAGGTGGTGGGGTCCAGAAGATGGCGGTGGCGCTAGGCTGTGCACCCACCGGATGCTGGTGAAAATAACTGATGAAACCTTCTCCGCTTGGATACTAAATCTTGGAGAGAAAAAGGTTGTGGGTGATTTTTATAAGCCAGGAAGATTTGACCTTTCGTCGGCATAATCCAGATGGTGGCTTTTATCTAGTCTTATTGCGGTATTTGAGAATCAAGAAGCTCTGACAATCCCTCCTGCAGGGTTTAGCAGTGAAGCTAAACCTCCGGCGATTGGAGAGATACGACAGAGAGAGTGAAGATAGGAGCTGGGATGGCTCAGGCAGCGGAGGCGAATCTTCTTAACGTTTTCACTATTTTCTATCTCCGAACTGTCTTCGATGAACTCCCATGTGCCGAGTATGTGTTGGTATTATGATTTATTCGTTTTTTAGTTTACGCGCCGATTTTTTATTTTTTTCCGCCATCACATAAAATTCGTGAATCAGCGCCGAATTTGTCTGTCCTTAATTAGCGACGCTGAGGCGGGAAAGAAGGATTTTTAGTATAATGAACAAGAAATTGAGGGCATTATCGCATTTGGTGAATTACTTCTCAGTATATGCATGTTACCTACTATTATGTATATTATCATTATCAATATCTTAATCTTAAAAGTGGTAATATTGGTTTAGGAATAGGGAACAAAATTGGGCGAGGAATACCAGGCAGTGCTCAAACCCAGAAATGGGAATCGCGCATAAAGTGATGTAAATGCTTCAACCAAACCAACCGTATATGATGCTAAAAATTAATCGACTTTATTCATAAACTGTGCAAGGAATTTGGTATCGCCCAGTTTAATACTGGTATTGTTTTTTGGGGTTAATTAAAGTTGGGCGATAATTGGAAGTGGGAAAGATAAGCAGAGTAGTTAGATCCAGAGTAATTGAATCGCTTGGGTCCACTTTTTGTTGGTTACGAATTGAGTTTTCTTGTTCGTTATTAGGCTTAACCAAACGGTGTGAGCTGGCCAACCTCTCCATAATTATTTTAAGAGGAGTATTGCCACGGGGTTCTAAAATATTGTAACTATTAAAAATTTTGACAATAAATAAATAGTATGTATCAATAGAATCTAGTAAAAAAATTAATGATAAATCTATATTATTCATTTATTATTAAAAAATGTTGTTGAATATATGATGTATATGGGATCTTGTTAAGTAAGGAATACAATTTTGGTCACAGCATCTTCATTTTTCTTTTGTAAAATTAAAATAAGAATACCTTGTGGAGAATAAAAATCTAATTCACACGCCGTTAATTGGACTAAAGGTGTGTGTGACTAATTAGTTAATAGTTGGCAGAAGCAGGAATGGACATGCCGCTTCTTTTGGTAGACCATAGATTTCTGGTTTTTTCCAATAGGGTAAGGCTGGTGACTTTCGTGCCACATGAGCCTCCCACCGTCAGACTGGCAATATAGAATTCATTTTTCTATACATATGATATTTTATTTCGGAAACGCTGGACGTCGTTTTCGTTATTTTTATGAAAGCTGTCTATCACGCTTAGATAACAACTGTCATCGTGATTTGCCTTTGATTGCCTCCCATAATAATTATCCAATAATTACCCCAGCTTTGTTCCCATTAAAATAGTGGGATGTGTGTACTTTAGTTGGGAAAACATATTGTGTTTGATTTTGTTTTCCCTCAAGACTTATTAAAAAATACATTTTCCAGAGATCAAAGTGAGAAAATCAGAATATATATATATATATAGTGTGTCCTATATAAATAGGCCCTATGTCATGGGCCCCAAATCGGAGGATGTGTTTAGTTTAATTTATAGAAAATATATTATAAAAAAATTAATTTTAAAATAATAATTAAAAATAAATTTTATATAGAAATAATTTTTTTTAAAAATATTTAGAGAATTGTTATCCTAATAATTTGTTAATATTTAAATTATTATAAAGGGCATAAAGTAAATAAAATATGAGAAACAGGAATATAACTAAAATTTATAAGATTAAAATAATTATTCTTATACTTAGTAATTAAAAATTATTTTAAAAACTGATAGATTTTACTTATATAAAACTATGATTTAAATTATAATTTTATATAATAATAATTCTGCCATTAAGATTATTATTTTAGTACTATAATACCCAAACCATTGAAAAACACTTTTTTTTTCAAACATACAGGTGATGTTGGACTGTTTGTCTTGGTGCAACACGAGATTAGCGAGTGGGTGGAAGCAAAGGAAACTATAAAAGGTTTTTTTTTTTTAAAAAAAAAAAAAAAAAGCAAAAGAGCAAAGGGGAGGGAGTAATTAATTAAGGGCGAAGGATGTGTGCAAGTGGTGTCCTTTTGAGAACGATGTGGATGGATTGGGCCGGAAGAGAAGCTCGAAGGGGGGCAGTAGGCATAAGGTCCTAGCGATGGCACGTGGCACGTAATTTGTGAAGGCCTTCTAATAGCGTCGGTCGGTTTTGGGATGGTCAAGAGAAGGCCGTAAATAACGTAAATACAGTGAATACGAATCATCTTAATTTAGTATACTCCAATTTACAATTTTCTAAAAGATGACCCCATAATTAATATGAAATCCCATGTTGACCATACTGTAATTTTCTTCGGGGGACCATCCAGCTGTCTACGGGAACTACATTCCAGCTCGTACTAGAATTTAAGCACGAGGCAGTTTAAGGCAAAATTGTCTTTTTTTTAGTCCGCACTTGCGGGGGATTTTTATGTGAAGCTGGTATAACCATTTGTGGAATTAGCGTTGGACTCACAGGTTGACAAACAGTTTGATTTGGTTTAACAAACATTAAGATGAAGGGAAGCGGGATTGAATGTGTGTTCAATAATTAGGGTGATATGATATGATAATGGATGATTAATGGGGAGGGGTATAACGGTGAAAAGGAAGAGGCATTTAGTTAATTAAATCGAAGGGAATAGGTGAGTGAAGGCAAATGGACGGTAGAAAGAGAATGGGACGTGATGGTGATGGTGATGGTGATGGTGATGGTGATGGTGATGGTGAGAGATAGGATTTTGGACTTAAGAAGAAGACAGAGTTAGATGGGAAGGACACCCCCTACCCCACTTCCAGCTTTTGCCAGTTCCCTCCCGCCTTCTTTTACGCCCTTCTTCTTTCCTCTTACTTCCTTATTTATTTATTTAAAGCACCTATTTCCCTCCCACGCATTTTAAAAACGTCGTACTTGCTTCAACCCCTTCCTAATTACACCACAAAGAATAGCATTAGATATATCTTTTACCCTGGAGGTATCATGCAAATAAGATACGTTCATGTTACTTATTTTAATAGCATAGAACAAATACACACAATAACTCCCCATTCAATCTGCCGCCCCAATATGTTGGTTGGATACACGCTCCCGTACGTGTACATATATTTCTGTTAATAGATGGAGGAAAATACGAGTACCATATTATACCGTATTTTTATTCCTCCTTCTTCTTCTTCTTCTTCTTCTTTAAAATATGTGTGCTGGCGGGGTTCGGTTTAAAGAGTAAAAGAAAGTGTGGGTGGCGGGGTGGGTGTTAGCTCCTGCCTGGTGCCTACTGTCTCCAATAGTTTTTTTGTCTTCTTTATGTTTCATGAAATATGTGATTTTTGGTTGCCTTGCTTTTCTTTTTTATATGTCGTGGTACTCTTTTCCCTTAAATACAATAAATTGATTTACGTAAATTAAATTGTCATTAATATTCTATTAAAGTTAAAGTATAATTCTAATATTTATAAAATATTCATAAATAATTTATGAGATTATTTATTAAAAAAATTTATATTAATAAGAGGGATTACATTTATATTTTTATAAAATATAAATCCATTTGTTATTATTTGTATTAATTTTAATCGGCTACGTGTTGCTTGTGCCTCACAATAATGTGAAGGCGGGGCCCTCTTCCTTGCGATACGCTGATCCCCCAAATTCCCATTTGTCCTCCAAATCCCCCTTTCTTTCCGTATTATACGATAGGTTTATTGAATTGAAATATGAAGACACAGACCAAAAAGAAAAGAAAATACGTTGACACGAAATATCATGCATGACGGGCATCTGCTTGAGAGCTACGCAAAGATTATGTGTGGGGAGTAGCATGTACCACATACGCATGCGACCCACCGACAATGGGTAGTTGGCATTAAAATTATTAAACCAGATTACACTTCAACAACTTCAAGATTATTCACATCCAACTATTTTGATTCCCAAGCAAACCATACAGTTAATTGCTAGCCAGTAATATTCATGAGTTTCTATAATATTCACGAGATACAATCATGACGATGATAATGGCTACAACCACCACTAATTATTATTTTGTTTATAATTGGAGCCCATCTGTACTGAAAAGGAAATCCATCTTTTCAAAAATTAGATTATTAAGCTCACCTTTTTATAGTTTTAATTATAATATTTAAGGAGTTATTCTAACTCTCAATCTACGCGTCGACTTTAAATTGTGGGTAAATCACACCAACTGTCTAGCGTACAATTACCATAATGTTTTACACTGAAAAATAATGGACACTGTACCGGACACTAGGGTGGGCCGATTGGACATTGTTTGCAAAGCCCATGGGCCCAAGGAGCCCATATACTATTCTGCGAAAGTGGGAATACGAGGGGGCGAGGGGCGGTACCTGTAACCGTGCATTGAAGTTTCACCCACCGAGACTTTCCAGATTCCATTTGCAGGGATTAATGATAATATAATAGGGACTCACCATCACTGATCCTCACTCGTAACTGTTTTGATTAAGACTCGAATTGAATGGCGGAGGAGTTATAAGCAGGGGCAACCTTGAACAAGCGGGATCATCGTGCGAGTAGTGGAGATGGGGGCGAAACACGTGTTGTTGATGATAGCTCTGAGTTACCTGTCAGCGTATGGAGCAGAAGCGAGGGAGACAACAATGGAAGGGAATGGGGAGGAGATAGACTGCTGGGGATCGCTGATGCAGATGAGAGCGTGCACAAATGAGATAATGAAGTACTTGGGGAATGGGGAGGCAGATATTGGAGCAGATTGTTGTCGTGCTATAACTGTCATAACCCATAGCTGTTGGCCCGCCATTCTCACTTCCCTCGGTTTCACCGCAGACCAAGCCTATATCTTACGGGGCTACTGTGATGCCGCTCCGGCTTTCACTCCCGCTCTCGCCCCTTCCTTACACTGACTATTATCAACTGAATAAAATTAACCTTTACTGCCTGTTTGATTCCCGCCTTCTGTTGTTATCCGTTACTACTTGTTATCACTCTGGTGGCATCATTATCAGCACTTTGGTTATCTGGAATGTTTCAAAACCACTCGATTGATTCAGGAACTCAGCGAAAGATATATGTATTCGCTAAATCGCGTAAAACAAGTTATGGGTAACTTCTATTAAAAAAAAATCTTCATTAGCGTCTAATTAGCACACGACATCAATGAGGCCCCGCCCCCCCGGCCGATATTTTAATTGGAGCTTCACCGATTAGGATGAGATTGGGATAAGCGTCACATGGCGCATCCAGAACACAACCATATATGCCGAGTCCAATCACCCATGCAACAATAGTTTCAGAAAATTAATTCTGTCCTCTTGTGCATACAAGTTCACATCTCATACCCACAACAATACTCTGACATTGAAGCTAAGCACATTAGCATTACTCTACCTACCCTCCCAAGGAGTTACACCCGTCGATCACAGAGCGATACTCTGACCTGATGTTGCGCTTTCCACGGAAGTCAAGCATCTCCTGCGTCTCTTCTGTTCCTCCAAAGTCACTTCCCCCCACAAGCTTCCGTCCGGCACACATTATGCGACTCAATCTCTCATATTCTATAGGTTCTAACGCTCGCCTTCATCACTTGTGTGTTTATGCATATTCAATTGGAATAGATCTGATCTCAACAAGAGTCTCCAAAATATCACGATTACCAAGGCGGCTTACCTGCAACTAGAGGAAAGATAGGTAGCTATAAGACTTCTCAGGCAACCCCACGGTGGTCAGCTTGCCGTTTAGCTTCAGAAGACCCAGCAGAGGGAGGAGGGAAAGAACTGCAGCAATTGTGTCTATGATGAAGTCCATGCTGTTCATGGCCGCCTGCATAACATATGCCCAAATATTCAAACGGTTTTGAAAGAAATAATCCAGTAGCCACGGTATGCATTATTGCCCTGCTGATTATCGTGGAGAACATGGTTTCTTTCTCATACTCCACAGTGTCAGAATATAGCAACCCACTGTGCAGATTCGGCTGGTAGAGGAAGTGACCTGTATCATGCCGAGACGCATTTTATTGGAGTTCTTTTTCCTTTATGCTTTTTCTTTGTCCCGAACCATTGTTCATCCTCTTCCTCCTTTTCTCTATATGAAATTCAAAAAGGGACGGGTAAAGGACGACGGAAGTACTAAGAGGCGACGGACGACGGAAAACGAAAGCATCAGACGACAAAAAATGGAATTACCCACGGACGATCCACGCGCTCGCCTCCTTCTTTCTTCTCGTCGGACAGAAATAGCGGTGGAGAGGAGAGATTGGTGAAGAGAGAGAACGAAGGTAGTCTATACCAAAAATATAGATAAAATAATAATTTAATAATTTATAAATTAATTTATTAATTTATAAATTAATTTATTAATTTATAAATTATTTTTAATAATTTATTTAAAATTATAGTTTTTAATTATAATTTAGTTTATATAATTTTTTAGATAAATATAATTATTTATTTTTTAAAAAAATAAATTAAACTTTAGAAAATAAATTATTTTAAAATTTTAATTTTTAAGAATCCAGACAGGCACTATAACTGCAGAGTCTCTCCAATAAATTTTCGATATCTTGTTCCATTGGGTATTAATTGAAAAAATATCCAAAAAAAAAAATGCTGAAGCAAAAGTTAATTTGTCAAAACCAGAAGAACCAAGTCGAAACAATTTCTTTTAAACTTTCTAGGCTTACATCTGACCTTTATTTTATCAGGGTCGACAGAAATAAGAAAAATTAATATGTCATATATTTATTATTTTTAATAAATTTTAAGTAATTTTTTTATATATGTAAATGGGTTGTTCACCCCTTATATATATTTTGAACTGGATAGATGAAGTATATTCATGAAAAAAAAAACCCAATGAATACAACAACTTGGACTATCATGTGCATACCTTATAATATGCCCTATGTGAGTGACTGCCCTTAGAGTGAAAAGTAATATAAATTTCATATCATTAAGAGAACGTAGAGACATTTTATTGCTTGAAAATAAAGAATATATCGTGGATCGCACAACTATTGTGCAAATATTTATTATAAAAATTCACGAGTCGTGATTGTGCCATGCACCTTGCTTCTCATCACTGGCAGTCATAGAGAGAACTGAGAAGAGATGAGAATTCAAGCGTTGCCGCCCCAAAAAATAAATTTATTAAACCATTTTTTTGGGGGGTACAAAGCAAAGCCATTCTTATGGTGGTCGGCTGGTCGCAACTAGAGATGGTTCATTCTTCATAGGTTCAGCCCAAAACGATTTAATTATTTTGAGGAACATATGGCCCAATTGGGCAGCAAGGCCTAGTCATTCCAAGTTAAGACAGGCTGTTGACTAAAACGCTCACCTAGGGATATGTTGAAGACAGGGCATCGTGGCAGGGTCCAACGTGAGAAGAAGAAATTCACCTGCCTTGGGGATATTTTGGTCCCTGATGATCATTTTACTCCATTGTCTTCTATTATTGGGACCAAAATAGGCCTAAAAAAGATCACATTGGTACGTCCAAGACAACAATCCATCAACAAGCAACCAACTTATCAAGTTTTCAAATTAAATTAAAATGTTCAAAAATTAGCATTACAATCTTATGAAGCATATGATTAGTTTCTGTTGTTTATAGAAAACATTCATCACACGTGACAATAAGGCAACTTATTCTAAAAATAAACTAATATCACCCATTTATAAATATAAGATATGTTTAATTAATTTAATTAGATTAATAAATTAATTATATTAATTATTATATTATATTTTTCTTAAAGTACTATAATCATCCTTATTATTGACTTACTCACTTATTCTCTTATTTGATAATTATTAAGAGAGTATTAATAAAAATAATTTGAGAAAAAAATAATAAATTTAATAAATAAATATATATTTAGAATAAATATTAATTTATTAATTAAATTATTTATTTAGTAACAAATGAGTATTAAAGAACTAAAGAAGTAACAAATGAAATTAATAATACTTTTTCATCTGATCTTAAACATTTGGATGACATAGTTAATTTATAGAAATTAAGAAAAATAATGAAACTGCTTATTTATAAAAATGCATGTTGATTTTATTAAAATATCTATTTTTATTATTTGTATAAGGAATTATTCTATGTGTGGAAACCACATTAACATGTGCAACTAATAAAATGATAAAACGAATTGAACTATTAAAACAAAATTTGTTACTAGGTTTCATATTTAGGATGACACTTAGGAGAACATAAGGAGTAATATTTATATTTAAATGTATGTGCAATATAAATACTATTGAAATGATTATATGTATTCCCCGTCCTTAATTTGATATAAAATTTAGTTAATTTTTTTAATAAATTAAATTAATTAATTATAATTAATATAATAGTTAATTGATTAACTTAGAGTAGATTAATAAGTATATAATATTAATTTATTTTAAAAAATTAGACTTAATTATAATTAATTTATTTAGTATATTTAATATATTTAAAAAGATCAATTCAATTTTATATTAAATAAATGAGTTAATAGGTCAAATGTGGGGACAAAATACATGTATACATTTAGGAGGACTGAAGGGTTTTCTATAGAATTGGAAGAAGAAGTAGAAATATAATTAAATTAAAAATAATTTTTTAAAATTTATTTTATATAATAGAAATGAGTATAAAATTGATGTATATTTTTTATAATTTAAGATAAAATAATATAAATTTTTTAATAATTTAAGGGTTAAAATTATTTAAAAATTATATAATTTAGAGTAAAATGATCTAAAATATTTTATTTCTATTTATATTAATTTTTTTATAAAATTAAAATGATTTAAAGTATTAAAAATATATGGAGAAATGATTTTTATTATATGAATAAAGTGAAAGATTATACTTTCACTCCCCATTATACCAAATATACCCGTAGAGTAGAGTGGATGTGGCGCAGAAGTAGAAACAGAGAGGGAATGGTCCAAGAAGGTGGAGGACAGGGTGTGATTCCAAAATTGAATATAATAATAATGAAATGGTTAATGACATATTTTATGTGTCATTGGACAAAGCCCAAATCCCCTGCCTCTTCCCTCTCCCCCCACCCAAATTGTATTCCTATTCGTCTCCCTCCCCACAACCTTTGCCCACAGCATTCTTTAAAACCATCTAACCCCAGTCTCTGCGACGCAGAGAGGGAGCGAGGGAGGAAAATAGAGATTGCTTAGCTCGTCCCAATCTCTTCTCTGCTACCCTTAGGCATTATTTGGATGGAAGTTTTTGGAAGAGAAGTTAGGGGAGGGTGAGGAATATACCTATTTGGTTCATAAAATGAAGTGGAGGGAAGGGAAATATTTTTGTCTTTTTCTACTTCCCTCCCTCACTCTCTCACCCTTCTAAAATCGGGGATCTTTAGAGGGGTGAGAGACTTTTCACAATTTTTGACAAAATTGTCCATGTCAATTTTTTGATATTCCAGTTCCATCCTCCAGTTGTTCATTCCCTATCATATTCATATTCAGTCACCTCTGTGAGGTTTTTAGAGAGTGAAGTTGCGACTCACACCATTTACTGTTAAGATTGCCGTCGCAGTCAAGATTGCAATCCAGACCCACCGGCTTTTTGCCAAAATCTGCAAGGAGAAAATCGTTGTCACCACTAACAATGCAAAAATGATAGAAACTATAGAAGCACAATAACACCCATATATACCAGCAAACAAGACATCAACGCGAAAAGGAGAGAGCTCACCAGAAAAAGAAATAAAAACCAAATCAAAGACAAAGACTGTTGGAGAAGGAGATGTTGTGCGACTCTATAATAGAATGGTGTGGAGGGGATATGAGTGGGGGTGATGGATGATTATGGCCTGTGGATGGTGGAGATAGAGGAATTGGTGTCAACTTTTTAGGTGAATAGATGAGGAAAAAAGAAGGTGAAGTTGATGATGGTGGCGAGCATTCATAGCTGAAGAAGAAGAGAAATGAAAAATTCAATTTCTCCACTTTAACAATAAAGGAGGGAAAAAATAAACCTACTTTAATAATGGACTAGTTGAATAAGAGAAATAATAGGCCGAAAATTTCATTTTCCCTTTTAATAATAAAAAGTAAAAAAATTAATAAATTATAAAAATAAAATAAGAAATAATGTTAAAATATATATTATATTAAAATATATAATAATTATAAAATTAATAAGAAATAATATTAAAATTTTATCATATTTTTTAATTTTTTTTAATTTTATTATGTATATAAATGAGATAAAAAATTTTAAGATTCATAAATTAAAAAAAAATTTAATATGAATATTATAAATAAAGAGTAAATAAATTTAAATAAAAAGATAAAAGTATATTTATCAACTTCTAATTAACTACACTCCTCTCCTCTCCCCTTCCTTTCTGAACTAAATAAAAAAATTATTAATTAATCTCCCTTATCTTTCCCCACCATTCTTTAAATTAATCTAACATACCCTCCTCTCACCTGAACCAAATAAAGCTTTAGAGATAAAAATAGGTCGGACATAAGTATATAACAGGTATCTAAAGTTTAGATTAAAAATTGAGCCAATATACATATAGTTTTAAAGAGAAAACGTTAGCGACTATGAGATTTAGATATTTATATTATATTTATAGATATTATATATATTTCTAATTTATTTTATATATTTCTCTCTAAACTAATCCTATATAATTATGAGGATAAAAATTATTATTTTAATAAATTATTTTTTATAATTTTATTTTGTAAGAGATATAATAAAAGAAAGGAAATAAGATGAGATATTTAATGGTAATTTTTTCTAAATCTAAGAATAGAAGGAGATAAGTGATTTTGGCATGAGAGGACTTGGGTTATTAATTGAGATTTTTTTTAAATTTAAAAACGAATAGGTGAGGTATTCAATTATAATTTATAATAATATATATATTATATATAAAAATAATATTAAACTGTTCAGCCTTATATATTTTGAAGACAAATTTAAAAAAAAAACTGATCTATTTAAATAGATCTTTAAATAAATTTAAAAAAATAATTTTTTTATTAAATAGGTTAAACTTTACTAAACTCTAACTACACTAGGCTGTAAATTGCTGTTAAAGGCATATCCTATTTCTTATTTCCAGGCCTAAATCCCTTGTCACGCTGCTCACCCACGCGTCATTGCTTTTAACTCTTAGCGCTAAAACATTCCCCAGAGAAGTAGATTTTTCTTTTTTCTTTTTCCCGTTTTTTACCTGAGCTCTTATCCTCCACGAACCTTCTCCTCCTCCTACCTCTGTTTCCCTACTGTTTTCCGGTAAATTTTTATGTTCTCCGCGCTTGTCAGTCTCATCGGGGCGCATGTTCCTGCCTTCGCTTCCTTAGCTCAGATCTATCTCCTCTTCCCATTTGGATTTCTTTCCTCTCGTTTATTTGGTCTCTGATGATTGTCGGCATCGTTGTTCCCGTCCTTGAGATTTTAGAGGACCAACTCTTCTCCGATTTTTGATCTCGGTGTTCCACGCGCTTGGTTTCGGTATTGGTGGTGGAAAATTTTTCATTGGACATGGATTTGGACGATTTCCGATCCATATTGGAGACTGCGGGCGTTGACGTGTGGACTTTTATCGACACCGCAATCACCGTCGCTTCCTTGGATTACGGCAATGACTTGAAGCATCGCAGGGATGGAATCGTCGAGCGCCTCTACGCGGCTACTCCCGCTCCTGCGTCCTGTCGGAATTGCGAAACCAATCATATCCGGTCTAACGGCTGCGGAATAGGCGCTCCAATCAAGAAGCAAAACAGTCCTCTCCCCGACAAAAGTCGTGCCTCGCCGGCAACGCCGCAATCCCTGGTTAAAGATGACAACGAAGACGACGAGGAGATAGATCCTTACGGGGGTTTGTTCGATGATGAGCCGAAGAAGATTCTGGAGATTAAAGAGCTACTTGAAGACCCTAACCAGGTCTTCTTCAATCGGTTCTCTTGCCCCATTGATACCCACTTTTTGCTGGATAATTCTCTAACCCTTCTTATTGCGTCGATTTTTATGCCTTGTTTTACAGTCTGAAGAATCATTGGTGGACTTGCTACAAAATCTCGCGGACATGGATATCACATTCCAAGCGCTGAAGGTAAATATCTAGTTGCCAGGAATTCTCCTCTGGTATAATTTGGAGTTCAACGATAGAGTTACTAAGCTGGTCTGATTTATGCAGGAAACTGACATTGGGAGGCACGTTAATCGTTTGCGAAAGCATTCGTCCAATGATGTTCGTAGATTGGTGAAGCTCCTTGTCAGGTTGTGGAAGAGAAAAATATTGAGAACAAAATATGCACATATGTTATATCTGTTTGCGCGCAACTCAAGTTCGTCAACGCTGCGGACATTTTGAGTTTTCACGCGTATTAACTTCAGCTGCTTGTTTCCAGGAAATGGAAAGATATTGTCGATGAATGGGTGAAGCTGAATCCACCAGCAGAGCACGCCTCGCTTATGGGTAATCTTAAGCTTCTTTCAAAAGAATTTCTGACTGTAGTTACTGGAAATTAGAGAGCTTTCCTAAATCAAAATGGCAATTGATGACATGTTATTGGCAGCAGATGCAGACTCGCCTCAGCCAAAAACCACTCCACAAAACGTCTATCATCAGGTGAAATAATTTTTTTTGGTCCCATCTAGGGCTTTTACCTGGCAAAGTCGATGAAAAGTTATGCTTTCTTTGGCTTTTTAATATTCCATTCCTTTTGCAGATTCCTGATTTTGCTTACTCGCCAAATCCACATAGTGAGTATAGTATCTGATCCAAAGTTTCTCTCATTTTTCTTTTGCATTCCGTGGGGTTGATAGGTTTCTTACTCTTACAGATGGGAGTTCTGGGTCCGACCGGAACAATTCAGAGGCAGAACTAAAACCAAAACCAATTCCTCGGAAAGAAGCCCCACCTAAACCGGCGCCATCTGTCTCTATATCTACTTCTGCTCCGCCTCAAAACGTACGAATATAAATTATATTATAACCATTTTGGAGCCTGACTCTAAATCTGGCTTCAAAAAGTACGGAGGATGAAAAATAGAAATGTGGAGGTTTTTGCACTCAAAATATAGGAACTTTAAGAACAAAAATGGCCGAGCTGTTGAGTTTTTACCCCAGTTGAGTGGAGCTTAATTATTTATGATCAATTTTCGGAAATGCAGGAGCTGAAGTAAAACAGTGACATGATCATGTAGCTAAACCTACCTAGTGTAAGTG
This sequence comes from Leucaena leucocephala, assembly GCA_037074615.1. Classification (NCBI taxonomy): domain Eukaryota; kingdom Viridiplantae; phylum Streptophyta; class Magnoliopsida; order Fabales; family Fabaceae; genus Leucaena; species Leucaena leucocephala. The sequence goes on along the minus strand of CM073534.1, from coordinate 17,079,416 downwards.
GTCCTGACATATGTGCTTCAATGATTGCAGAGACAGAGAGAACAGAGGGAAAGCAGTTTTGACGCGGAGAGACTTGCTTCGGCAAGAAGGCGGCTTCAAGAAAACTACAAGGAAGCGGAAAATGGTGGAATTACCGTTTTAATATTTCACTTTTCTCTTGCTAGCTCAGTAGGAATGTGTTTGGTAAATCATATGCTGACCGGGTGAATTTTGTGTGTTTGTGCGGTGGTACATAGCCAAAAAGCAAAGAACCATACAGGTGATGGACATCCATGACCTACCAAAACCAAAAGCCAAGAATGCCTTCTTTGCGAAGAACAAAGGCGGCGGCGGTTCCCAGGGAAGGCACTGGTGATATACGTAGTTAACAAACTACGTGTAAGCAGCTTCGTGGGGTGATGCCGGAAAATCCCAAACCGGCTGAACCCTTTTCATTTTGTCGCCAAAAACTTTCCGTCTTCCTTTTTATGATTTTTATTGAATTAATAACAAAAAGCATCATAGAAACTATATATGAGTTTCCCGAGCACCATATTTCTCTGGAAAAAGAAGAGCACCATAATTCTTTTTGTTTTTTGGGAGGTCTCATTTCAGATGTATTCCAATGAGGATGACCTGCGTATGGGCGACGAAATAGGTTTGTGGGCAGAGTGATTTTTGTGGATATAAAAACACTGAAAATATGGGTCAAGGAAGAGAGGAGAATGGGCTTGTTGAAGTGAGGGAATGAGCTAGGCATTGTGGGAGTTCGGTGGGATCTGAGATGCCACGAATGGAAAGTGAACGGCTGTTACTTATGGACAACCGGGCTCGCGCCAAGGAATGCCTTTTTTTCCCTTTATAATGTGTTTGGTAAGACGGATTTAGAAGAGGGGAAGACGGATTTTGCTTCTTTTCTCTTGTTTGGCATCATAACATTTTTAGGAGGGAGTCACCTCTCTTCCTAACCCTCCCCTCCAAAAATTGGGGGATTTAGGAAAAAATTAAATTTTTATTTTGTATTAATTATTATATTTAAAATATTTTTTCTGTATCTCATAGTTGTCTATATTTCTTACCTCCTTAATTAAATAATATAATATTAAAAAAAATTTCTTCCTTTTCCTTCCTTCTAATCAATTTAAATAAGATAGTATTAAAATTTTTCCCTTCCAATTCTCTTTTATTGAGCTAAACACATGTTACCGGGTTGATCACGCATATGGTATGAGTCACACTGTAAGTCGTAGGCCTTACACCTTATTCCTGTTTGAGTAATTTTGGGCTGAGGTTTTCCGAATCCCGTGGTTGGCCCAATTATATTGAAATAAAAATTAAAATTAAAATTTTGTCGGCTCATATTATTAACACTGATTTCTCTGAGCATCTGATCACAACTTTTGACATGTATGAGCAAAAATAAATAAATAATAACAAAATGTAAGTATAAAAGAAATATTAAAAAAATGCAAGAATGGAAACTGAAATTTTGCTCAGGGTGGGCAGGTTTTGGGCCATTTTTCGAATTAACCCTAATGCTTCCTTTATTCTCTTACAAAGAAAACATGTATAACTTTTTTAATATTAATATTCTATATATACCTACAAGTCTACAACTATTATATGCCAACAACATTTGACGGAAGCCTTGGCCCTTTCATTTTGCAAATTATAAAATGTATTTTAACCAAAAATACATGAAAATGTGATTTATTTTATTTTACGGTAAATTTGGATTTCTGCGGAAAACATTAGTATTCTTTTTAAATGGGGGCAGAATTCTGTTGGTTTTGCTTTCGAACTAGGATTATTTTGAGTCTCCCTACCTTCGCAGTCAGTTAACAGTATCCATAATTGTATTTGAGGATTATATTAGCTAGTATGCTGACGGTGACACACGTGCCCTAAAAACATGAGACCTAGTCAAAAAAAAAAAAAAATCGAGACATATTGCCATATAAATTATAACTATATATATATATATTATAGACCCTTATAATCGTAAATAAATAATGGAGATTTTATTCTGACAAGAACAATGATGGTAATTGAAAAGGCCTCGAGGCCCCTAAATCTCTAATTAAGAAAAAGCATCCCTCAAGTCAAGTGTATAGCATGGAAAAAAGTATGTTAGCAGTTTAAATACTCAACAGTCAACAAGCAGTTGTTAAGGCAGAGATATTATAACTTATTGGGAAGAAATGCTTCAAGACAAGATGCTATTAATCATGCTTCATTTAGAAAATACAAGCGCTTACTGAATAAAATACACCGCTGACACTAATAATCCAGCTACGTAGGAGTGTTCATTAAGTAAGGCATTGGCACCAATGTTTTCTCCTCATTTACCATGTTTCATTTTCTGTTTGGGATCCTTCCCCACACTGGACAATTCTGATCTATATATATATAGAGAGAGTTTAACTTCATAATTACTCATAATCTAAAGGCTTAATCACCCATTTATTACCTTCACTAAAAATGGGTGAGTATAAGCCATATTTGGCAATGGTTCTGATACAACTCATATATTCAGGGATGATATTGCTTTCCAAGGCAGTATTCAATGTAGGGATGAAGAGCAGTGCATTCATCTTTTATAGGCAAATGCTTGGAACTATTATTTTGGTCCCTTTAGCCTTCATATTTGAAAGGTAATGGCGTATCTAATCTCTTTTCTTCCTTCACTTTTATAGCTTAATCATCTATTGTTTGTATTTAACCATGTAACTGAATTGAAATATGTTATATCGTGGGTTCCAGAAAAAGTGCAGTGCCACTCTCGTTTGCAATCTTGTGCAAGATCTTCATGCTTTCATTTCTTGGGTACGCAACTGTTTTTCATCTTTCAACAAATAACTCTAGGAAACTTGTACTGAATTAATTAAGCATTTTGATTTTCAGGGTTGCTCTGTCTCTAAATGTGTATGCCATTGCACTTGTTTATACATCAGCCACATTGGGTGCTGCAATTGTTAGTAGCCTCCCTGTTTTCACTTTCTTCTTTGCTGTGCTGTTCAGGTAATTAATGCAAAATTACTCTCTCATTCTTCAACATCATCAGTGCACCAAAAATTGAAATGCATTCTGTAAAGAGAGAAAGAAAACATGCTGTTATCCCAATTCATCATTTTCTATGCCCACTAAATTAAATTGCATTGCATATATATTTGTGTGTGTCTAAGATTGAAAGACATCTGGGAGTAGTAACGCTGTAGGATGGAGAAGATGAAGATAAGGACAAAACTAGGAGTTACAAAGATATTAGGCCTTGTAGTTTGCTTGTGTGGGGTAGCTACCCTTGCTTTTTACAAGGGACCCCAGATATGGGCCTTTCACCCTATTCTGTCTGCAAATCACAACACTCATGATCATTCTTCCTATCCCAAAAGATGGTATTTGGGTTCTTTACTCTTGTTCTGTTCCATTATCACCTGGAGCATTTGGCTCGTTCTTCAGGTAAATCCACCTTATCTATGTTACATGCAGGAACATCTAGCGTACTGCAACTGCATACATTCTAGATTTTTAGTTTGTTACACATATGATTGTGACTATGATGATGAAGTTAACGGTTCATTAAACAGGCTCGATTGCTCATGAAAATCCACCTTAACTCGATTATTCATTGGAACACCTAGATTTTTTTTTTTAGCTTAAATTATTGAGACAGTAAATTTAGAAGAGACCTTTGCAATGTTCATAGGGTCAGAGTCTACTTTTAAAATAGAAGATGAATTAGGTTACATTTAACCAAACCGGAAAAAAAAAGGAGGAGGTTATAAGCTTGTTTTAAACAATTAGTTCTTTAAGAAAGCCTAATTAGGACCTAAGACGTAAATATGCACCTAAACCTCCAACTTGTTGAAATTATTAGCTTTGGCTCATTAAAGTCATAGGATGAGATCTCTGTCTGCTATTTATTTTACCGAGCTGCTTTTTATTGTTTTACAGCTTTCTTGGTGGGATTCTGTTGGTTCTAAGTCTGTACAGCGTTCTGTGGGCAAAGAGCAAAGAACGGATAAGTAATGACATTTGTTTACCAGTTCAAGCACAGAATCAGAAAGTGTGTGCAGATCAAGGTGAAAGAAGCATAGGCAAGACTTAGTGAACCACCATTATCTCTCCTTCACCTCTAGCATAAGTCCTTTCCTTTTCAATTCCAATTGCTGATTTTTCTTTCTTTGGATTCTACCACCACCAATTATTTGGTGGAGCCAAAAAAATTTGTATCAATCAGAAGAGCAAGCTTTTGCACTGAAAAACAAGTAGGAAAGAGAAAAGCTTTTGATACAGTAGAAGTTATATTCTAAGTACTCCTTCTATCTGTTCTCACAACAGAAATCTAATAGGTTCGGTATTTACCAAAACGTATCCGTATATCTAAATGGAAAGAAAGAAGGCAATTGGAGACTTTCTTGTCCTTGATTCTCATGATTGGCTCCATTGATCGATATCTTTGGAATGAGTATCGAATTACGTATTTGTCTGGACTAGCTAACTGGGGAGGTTTCAGTATCTTCGGCGAGAGTGAAAAGTTTGGGTTCCATTAAGAAAGCAGGGTCCCTCACTTTTGTACGTCTCTGAGAGCTCCAAATTGAGAAATTAGAATCATGGCATAATCTTTTTGATTTGCACATGGAAATAGAAAAAGGCAAACTTGAAGACAAACAAATATATTTTAGTTAGATGGGTTCTGTCTCTGCTTTTATGAAAAGGATAAGCAGAGGAGGGTGTGTGAACTTTTCATTAATTAAATAATAATCAGGTTTTGGTTTGTGGGCATGGTCGATTTGAGAATTGACTCAATGGGAAGACTTCTTACTTTATAATCCCTACGCGCTTTGTGGCCTGCTCAAGATTAATTAGAGAGATTTTTGCAATGTGATGTTAACATGTCATCCACCGGCTAGCCCACTTCATTATTGCAGCTTCTCTGTGTCACTCCCTGCAGTTTACTTTCTTTCATCCTCTGGCTAATGTTGATATTGACATCTTCATCGTAAAGTAGAAGAGCTCATATACTGCAACAGTGAAGATTTTTTATTAACCAATAGTGTGAGAGGCAGTTCCGTAGAAGAATAAAAACAAGAAAGATTTTTAGGGTGTGTTTTCTTCCTAATTTGGACACATAATCCGTCATGTGATCATTAAGGATTCATTGTTCTGGTTTTCAACGTCAATTGACTAGGCTATCATTGAATGAATGAACTCAAACTGTTATGACCCAGGAATTTTAATTAATTAACGGATATATGTATATTCATTTCAAAATATATCGTAGTGAAAGTGTTAGCTGAATGGTTTAAGGGGCGGAGAGAAAATATTTTGCCCGTGTTCGAGACCTGGCCAGTGCAAAAGGAATGATTTATTTTCTTTTTCTCAGACACAAAATTACCATTTTACCCCTGATTCCTTTTACAATCAGACGCCGTACCTCCCCTCTATCATTCTTTCTGGTATTTGCGGCAGAGCAGGAGGTGATCAGCAGGAGCTCAGGGTGGAAGCCTCACGCTATTGATGCCTTGTGGTTAGTCGTCGCAGTGTGTTGTCAACCTCCTATGCTGTGTCGTCATCCTAAAAGCGGCGCATCGCATGATTGCTACTCGCCTTTAAGTGCTGCGAGTAGGGGAAAATCGTAAGGGAGCAGAGGAGGGACGAGAGGTTGAGCGGGAGGGGGCATTAGCATGAGAGCAGTGACTTCCTTTCAGGCATAAAGCAGGGTAAGTGCGAGGGAGAAGGTAGAGTAGAGATCAAAATCTGAAGAGGGGAAATCTGTGTTCGAGCCGAGAGTAAGACAGCGAGTGAGACGGGGAAAACAGAAGGATTGTGGGGTGAGGCTTCGCGTCTTTGTTTTGCCGCTGAGTAGTCGTCATTGCTCCTTATATGAGTTGTTGCCACCGTCACGTTATGAGTTGTCATTGTCGAGGGAGCTCTGGTACTGTAGCAAATCTTCAAGCTCCCGCCCCTTTTGTTTCTGGTTGCTTGAGTTGGTGTCTGCAACCATTTGATTATGCGGTTAGTTGTGCTCTGTTCTGCAACCAAGTCGCTAAGGGGGGTTATTGTCATGAAGGTTCAAGAGGGATGGATGTTGAGATTTCATTTGGGTTTTGCTTTGTTATGGGTGTCAACCGACTAAACTTTGAATGTTGCCAAGTTGAGGTTGCTAGTTTGGGTGCTGGGATACCGTGTTGCATTGGGGACTTTCTAGTGACGTGAAGCTGGGTAAGCCAGTGATTTCTGCACTCAGTTAAGATTTGTATGGCATTGTATTGAATTTATATTGGCTGCCCTATTTTCTGTCAAGAATACAGAATGATCATTGGAAGCTATTGTTTCAATATATATGCATATTGATCTTTGGTTTTGGAAATTTTACTTGTTGTGATGGGCTATGTATGCGTGTATTGAGTATTGTAAATATTGTTGTTGCTATATGGATGATCTGTGGATATATATAGGCTCTGTGTATGTGCTGTGGGGATATATAGATATGTGGGAACTGAACTGGGAAGAAGGAAGAATGAGAGGTCTCTTCTTGGCATGCAAGTATGTTGCTATTGTTTGAATGATATATATGTATAGTACTTGTTCTTGATGAATAAATAGTGAGACGCAAGTTAAAAGCTGTGTGGTTTGAGATGGGTGAGTTTGAGCTGTGGTTCTAAAAATCAAAGTTTGCTGTTCTGGGGTTGTAGCTTGCTGTTTTGAATTGTGTTGGGAAGGGGAAAGAGTGATTATTTTGTATGAGTGAGGCTTTGAAATGATAGAGCTTACGTATGAATTTACTCTCTTTATTGGAATCATGTGTCATAGGTTAAGTAAGGCAACAAGATACCTTTGATCATGGAATTAAATTTTATTTGCTGTTTTGCAATATATATATCAGTAGTGGCTGTTGGAAAGCTTTAAAGGAATGATGTGTGTGTGTGTATATATATATATATATTAGTTTGCATGGTACTGGGCATTGGTTTTTGGTTTAAATCTTGGAAGTAAGAATAATGGAACTGAAGGCTATATGAGGCTAAGTATTGGAATTGAAAGGTGCATGGGATAGGATAGCATATATGCATACATATATATAAGAGATTTCATTGTTGTGTGTAAACGGAATTTGAGTTTAAGTTTTGAAAGGAAAGAAGATTTGAAAAGCTATATTTTGGTTTTGTGTGGAATGTGATCAAATTGAGGTTTTGCTGAGTTATGAATTATGGTTTTAGAGTGTTGGTTTTGGTCTCTGTTTGGCAAAACTTTAGGATATAAGCTTGTCAGGATTTCAAGTGCTTTATTTTTGTTGGAACTTTGAATATAATGTTAATATCCTATGTCGGAATACCAGGGGATTGAGAAGTGAATGTAATCGAAGTTGTTAGGCTGAAAAGAGTAACAGTTTAGGAGCATGGCAGGTGAGTGAATAACGTTCCCTAAAGTTATTTTTAAAATACATTGTTATTTTATTGAAAATATTGAATTTCAAATATGATTTACGAAAAGCCAGTGTTAAGAAATTATAGTTTAAATCGTTAGAAATGATTTTTTTTTCGATTGGTTTACAAAGTAATTTTGATTATGTATGAAAAAGGACAAATAAGCTTTTGCAAAGAGTTTGGCAAAAGTTGTATTGAACTGATATTATTCATGAAATATTTCTTTTGAATTTCATGTTTTCACATTAATCTGATTTCAAAAGTACATGCTGGGGTTTTGGAAAGTTAAAGTGATTTTACCAGTGGTTATGACATTGAAACGATTGAGATTATTTCATGTGAAATAAACTCCATGCATGATAGAAATATTTTAGAACAGAATATAGAACGCTGGTTGCTAACAGCAGTATTGTTAGCCCTTGGTGCACCTTGGTTACCCGAGCTCGACGGATATACGTGAGTTTTATACTCGCGACGGATATACGTGGGTTTTATACTCGCGACGGATATACGTGGGTCTTGTACTCGTGACGGATATGCATGAGTCTCGTACTCGCGATGGATATACATGGGTCTCATACTCGTGACGGATTGTGGCCTCGAGCCACCAGATTATTACGTGGGTCTCATACTCGCGACAGCTAGTGGCCTTGAGCTACTAGATTAGTTATTTGCCCTCGTGAACTGTGTGTCCACGTTTGTTCTTGTGCTGTTGAAGTCCTACAGAAAGATCATGGTTTTGAAATGATTATTTTAAATGATTGGTTTGAAATGGTTATTTCAGATTGATTTGGAATGGTTCTTTCATATTGTTGTTTCCCCTAAAATACAAATATTTATGGAAAGGTTTGCATCAGATTATGAAATACATTTTTAACATGATTAGGCATTGTTTATTTTCACATTCTTTTAAATCATATTTTTGGGACGTTATTCATGAGTAGATTATTTGGCTTCAGATAGTGCAGGTGACCCTAACTTTCCCGCTAAGCAGTGAAGAGCCTCGTTGCCGATCCGAAGCGTCATTTTTGACAAAATTACTTTTGATATAATTATCATTAAAAAAGTGATTGTATTATTTTGAAAGGAAGGTAAATGCTCCATATAGTCCTTAGAAAATATTATGTTGATTTATGAGATGCAATTTATTATGGTTTTTATTTCAAAACGTTTCATGTAAAGTTTTAGGCTTTCCTGTGCCGGTCAAGGTCCAAATTTTGAGACGTGACACAAACCTTTTGATTGATTTTTGAATCGGGAATGTTCCAGGGGAAGATATTTGTTTGACGGTCTTAGAGCCTTGAAATGTCTGAATAGGTAGGATAGAAGGATTGGGAAATCAATCTTGAGGCTAATCTGCATGGAAAGCAACTTGTCATTACTTTTTATTGATCTCTTTGGGGTTGTGCTTTCATGTGCAGAGGCCATATCTTAGTCATCAGAAAATGACTAGAGCACTCCAATTTAGACTATGGGCGCAAGAGAAAGATAGAGAGAAGCCAATCACGATGTAGATAATATCCCTTACTAAAAGGTTGGCGCTTGGACGGAGAAGGTGGTGGTGAAGGAAGGATCCATCTATCTTTATGTTTTTTGGGTCCATTAATGTTGAGGGCAAAAACGTTTTCATGAAAGAATAATAAAGGTTGTTGCATGATTGCTAAGCAAATGATGGTTTCGTGATCGCAAGAGTATTAGGGACGTGGACGGGTTTGCTAAAGATTATGAATGCTTACCTAAAAATAATGCCTCTCCCTCATTCATTCATCCACGTTCCACAGTTAAAAGGTGTTTTGTTTCTGGGATGTCCCCATATTATTCTATTATTATATACATTCTTGCTTTAAACAAAATGGAGGCCTAAAGTTAAAGGCAAACCCAACCCAATCAAATTACGTAATACCTAAATATTTGAAAATGATAAAGCTCCACGTCATCCCCAAAGTGGATCCCATACTGAAAACCAAAAAGTAATGTGAATGAATTGCACTATTTTCTTTAGAATCTTAGTTGAAAGCATGCTACTCTATAATTAATTACATGCATAGCCACTCTCCTTTTATATCTATCTAGGGAGTAGTAAAGTTCTTAAAAATAGAATTAAAAAACCCCAAGCCTCTATACACGCACGGAGTACAAATATAAAAATACTAAGCGTATCACCAGTATATATATAGATATGTATGTATGTATGTATGCATGTATGCATGCATGCATGTATGTATGTATGTATGGATGGATGGATGGATGGATGGATGGAGGAGTGGCCTGACCCCCAATTTATTTCAATCGTATGTATCATGAAAAACACACGAGCGTTGATTCAAGTTAAGGTTATTGGTCAACAGATTAAATGGACGAAGCCTTTTTAGCAAGACATGATTTTAATCCGAAACTGGTCGGGAAAGGTTCTCTCTCTGTACAGTTAAGTTTATAATGAAAATAGGGTGTAGTGAATACATAAAAGAACGTGGGATGCTCGTAAACTTTTTATGATGTGTGATTTTTTGTGAGGGCTTTCTGATTATGTCTGCGATCAATTATTTTACTGGGAAGAGCGAGAACGACAATATAGCTCTTGCTTGGGCTGCTTAGTTAAAAGATGAGATAGAAATAAGCCTCAAATAAGAAACTTAGAAGAACTCAAGCATCCTAACGATCTACAGACATTGTGTCTCTGTCGTTCGCCACTGTTTGGGTTCGTGGTCCTCACCGCTATCTCATAGTCTCTTTCTATATGTTGATACATACACATTTTCAGTCAAACTTAACCTTAGTAAAGGAGGGGGCAACATTGCAGTGTTTTGAAATGTTTAAGGTTAACATTGCATTACAGGAGATTAGTTTAAGGATAGAAGTTTCTTTAACCATATTTTAGATTATAGTATATTACGCTGTACGTTTTGCGGCTTCCCTGCCATTTATTCCCATGTTAAACTTCCAACCAAGGGCATATCTTTGATATTAGCCTTTGCCACTTGTACGTGTTCTCCATTTTGTCCCTTTCAATCAATACTTCGTAATTATAATAAGATCTAAAGTTTAATTTAAGGAGTGGTATTCAAAATAGGATTCATAGACTGAGAGAAAATTAACAAGGGTCTAACTAAGATCAAAATAAAATTAATAATGAACGTATGAAAAGAAAATTTGAGGCCATAGAATTAAGAGATAAAATTTAAAAATTCGAAATAAAGTTAACAAATAATTAAGCTAAACAGGGGTTGAAAAATGTATTATTTTCGGTCTTGGCCATAAACACTTGCTTTTTGCCCATTGACCCAAAGACTAATAATGGGAAGGAAATGTAGGGACACGTGATGGAAAGTAAAAGAGAACGTGGGCAATAGAAATTAAATTAGTTAGGGGAAGTAGGAGTAGAAGCCGAGATATGAAAGAAATGCAGAGACTAGGGTCATAACATGATTTTGACTCCTTTTTAAAGATTACTTTAGAATTAAATACAAAATGCATGGGAAGTCGATGGTAGAAGAGAAAAATTAAATATAGCTGATACAAATCATATCACAGTCATATCGCCCACAAAAATTCAAACTTTATAGTTAGAAATGGCGAGTGGGATTAATTGGTGAGTTAGATTAATTAGAGTTAGAAAAAAAGGAAGAGTGCATGCGGATAATGAAGAAGAGGAGGAAGATGGTGATGGTGGTCCCCGACATGAAAAGCATATCATCATCATCATCTTCACCACACACACCCACACACACACCAGTGTCCTTCTCCAACATGTCCCTTTGATTGCCCATAAAAGTCGGAACTTGTGTGCTCCCTCTTGCACTTTGAAACCATACCTCTCACTCATTACTCGATCATCGAACCCTCAAAATGGAAGGAAATAAGCCCTATCTGGTTGTCCTCATGGTTCAAGCAATTTATGCCGGCATGTTTCTTCTCTCTAAAGCTGCCTTCGACCACGGCATGAACAATTTCATCTTCGTCTTCTACAGACAGGCCGCTGCCACTATTTTCCTTTCCCCTTTTGCTTTCTTCTTCGAACGGTATGTGTGTGTGTGTGTGTGTCCCTCTTTATCACTTCACTATATATCTTGTTTTCATGGAGTCTCAACTATATGATTGAAGTTAGTTAATTACTTCGATTATTAATTTGGTTGTAGGAAAACTGCACCGCCTTTGCCATTCGTGACCTTCTGCAAGATATTCTTTCTTTCATTCTTGGGGTAATTATGATCAGTTCAGTTCTTGTGTTGTGATTAATGCTTTCCCTGACAGATATTATCGAATGACTAATTAAGGAGGACTATTCATAACATATATATAGTTGAAAATAGGTTCTATATTAGTTTTACTCGACGTTTCTGATTTAGCTGTTATTCTATGTTTTTGTTGGTTTTCAAATTGGTGTCGGTGACCCTAAATTACAGGATAACCATGAGCTTGGACATTTATGGGATTGCCCTTGTTTACACGTCTGCAACTTTGGCTGCTGCTACTACTAACTGCCTTCCCGTCATCACTTTTTTCTTGGCCCTTCTACTCAGGTATATATATATATCTTCCATACCCATACATCTCATGCAATTATATCTAGTTAATCTAATGCAATTAATATAATATTCACGAATCATGTCCCCGACAAATTAGACTTGAGGACCGGCCATATCTCCATCGTCGATCAATTACAAGGGATCATAAATTAAAAGGTCGCCATGAGCTCGTAAATCACGAACGTCTAAATACTTAGCCATGTTAAGATGGAATTAATACACACTTGTTCATTGTTAAAGTTACCTTCAAAGTCCAATCAGATTCTAGATACCAGAGAAAGTGTTTATTGCACAAATTCATGTTCTATATACGCATCTATAATCTCTTAAAAGCAAGAATATGACTTATATTTGAGTGTCCATTTAAATTCGGTTATCAGGATTTTGTTTAGGATCTCTCCAAGTGTATTTTAAATCGGGATACCTGCACTAGTTCTAATACGACTCTGATGATAAGCATTTAAACTTTACTCGACAAAAACAAGTAACATTAATTTGAAGTTTTGATAATTCTTTAGTCTCCCACAACAGATTGGAAAGCTTATATGCTTCGATGCCTGTAATGAAACATTAGTTTGCTATGTAAAATATTCACCCAACTACTATATTAATTAATATTTCGTTTTTAAAGTGGAAAAAAAAACTAAAAACACAACTCCGCTTACTAGCTTGCTAGCTGTGTGAAATTTCATTAACACTTATGGAAAAAAATGCATGTTACATCTCAACCAAATTTGGAAAATAATTTCGTACCCAGATTTCGTGTTACCTTGGGTCCTCGGAGGAGAACTAATCCTGGTATGTTGATTCAGACAAAGGTCAAAATTTTTATCTCTAGCACAGATCATTCTTTTATCTTGTGTCCGGTAAGTTTCAGATTTAACCAGTGGTGCGATCGGCTCCAATATGGTTCATGTACGTATATGTCTGAATAGAACAAAAAACGGAGCTCGTTGCAAGCTATATATGTTCTTGGAAGTTAGCAGTCATGAGGTGGAACTTTTGGACAATAAGTTCAATACAAGATCTTAAAAAATCCCGTGCCTTGCTCCTCACGTGTGAATATTATATTATAGGGCATGTCCCCTAATAAAATTCGGAATCTCTTTCTTCCAAAAGAAGCACTGCTCAGGCACCACACGTTATGGTCACGTGTCTTGATTCTTGAAATTGCTTGAAAAGAGACCACATTGTAGGAAATGAGGTGTTTGGTCTTTGAGAAACGCTTCATTAGAATTTTCTTTTCACAGGATTGAAAGTCTGAAAGTGAAAACAGCAGCGGGGATTGCAAAGTTGGTGGGTGTATTGGCATGTTTGGGTGGTGCGGCGACCCTTGCCTTTTACAAAGGACCTCACTGGCAACTTTCGGGGCATCATCAGCTTTTGAGGTATTCTCATTCGAATGCATCACAAGCTCACAGTGTTCCATCTGGCACCTGGATAAAGGGTTGCTTCCTCATGCTCCTCTCCAACACCTGTTGGGGCCTTTGGCTCGTACTCCAGGTCATCTTTATTCCCTTTCATCTTTATGTGACCGATCTTCTCATATTTCGCACATGACAAATATATATTTCACCTTTAATAATGGGATTCTTTTGTGGTGAAGCAGGCCTTTGTTATAAAAGGGTACCCTTCAAAGTTGCTTCTCACAACCCTACAGTGTTTCTTAAGCTCAATTCAGTCTTTTGTCACCGCCTTTGCCGTAGAAAGGGACATTCAGCAATGGAAGCTAGGGTGGAATGTCAGACTCCTTGCCGTAGCTTACTGTGTAATTATCCTCTCTCTCTCTCTCCCCTCGCTAATTAAAGCCCAATTAATCAGTTTTACTAGTGACTGATCTCTACATATTGATTAACTCTGGCGAAATAGGGAATAATGGTAACGGGAGTGACATTTTACTTGCAAGCATGGGTTATAGAGAAGAAAGGACCGGTGTTTTTAGCCATGTCGAATCCACTGGCTCTCATCATAACCATTTTCTCATCGGCAATTCTGTTGGGCGAGTTCATACGTTTAGGGAGGTAATTAACCAATTAATTAATAATGTGTTCAGCGATGTTTTTGTTGGTTTTATACTATATTTTCCCCCCCATGAAGTGTATGTTTGCCAAATTAAGTACAGTTGGTTTTGTTGGGCAGCCTATTAGGAGGGTTGATATTGGTAATAGGACTATACAGTGTGCTGTGGGGGAAGAGCCGAGAGCAAATGCCCAAAGCCTCACGTGACTTAGAGGTGGCATCGGGAGTCTGATCGTACTACAACGTACGGTGGTGGGGTCGCCGGACCTCTGGGTGTGTGTGTTTGTCAAAAACCCTACTGGTTAGGCAGAAAATGATGGGTTGTCTCGACGGATCGGATTTGGAATATTATGGCGAAGTTCAGTCAGGGCATGCTTTAAGCGGCCATGCTTTGAGTTTGATGAAGCTCTCGAGGATGTCTACATGTAGAGGCAAAGGGGCGTTATTAATTTTGTAGCCGTTTGTGTTGAGGCATCTTGAGATCAGAAAGCCCTTCAAATTCTCCTCGATCATTAAGTTGTATAATATTAGTTAGTTAATTTGTCAGTTTTTTTTTTTTTTTACGTTTCATTGTGGTTGTATTTGGATTCAAAAGGTCACGAAGACTTCGTCTGATGGTAGGCAAATATTTGTATAACATATATATATATATATATATATATATATATATATATATAAGTGGGAGTAGCTAGCTAGATGGTCAACTTGCCAAATATAGAGAAGTAAATTAAATGAAAATGAAAGGGTGTCAGATTAGTCCGTGTCGCTTCATTATGAGCTTTACATATTGACCAGGTTTACAATATAGATATCTCATGAGAGAGATAAAAAGCCATATTAACGAGGAAGCCTTAGGGTTTATTTGATTCAACTTAAGAAATAGTAGATTAGATTAATATAAATAAGGGTAAAAAAATATAGGGAAAATTATAGGTATAAAGATAGAGAATGAGAGATAATATTTTTTATTTAGTTTAAAAAGGGAGAGGAAGGGAGTTAATTAAAAATTGACATATATATATTTATCTCTTTATTTAAATTTATTAGTTCTATATTTACAAAACTCATATCAAAATTATTATTTTTTAATTTATAAATCACAAAATTTTGTTATCTCATTTATATATATACGATAAAATTTTAATATTATTTCTCAATAATTTTATAATTATTATATATATTGATACAATATATAAATTATTTATCATGTTTATTAGACTTTATCTATCAAACCAAAAATTATAAATGAGGAGAATTTAAAAAAAATAAAGGTTTTAGTTCATGAGGGTGCAATTAGAATATTAAATAATATAAGGGGAAATTTGGTCAAAAATTGATAAAAAATTTCTCACCCTTCCAAAAATCCTCACTTTTAAAGGGGAGTTGAGTACATAAAGATAAAAAATTTTACTTCCCCTCTTCTCCATTTTTTCCAACCAAGTATATTTATATCTGCCTCCCCTTCCCTCTTATCTAAAAACCTCCAATCAAACAATAACTTAGCCTGATAACTTGTGAAAATGTTAGCAGCTTCAACTACCTTCAGGACAAGAAAAAATACAAGTTTAAATTTTTGAAAATATATTTGTTAAAAGATGTAAAAAAATGTTATACTTTAAATCTAAAAAAGCAAAAATATCTTTGACTAAAAAAAAAAAGAAAAATAATGAAAACTGAACAATCACAAATTGAACACTCAATATTAGCTGGCCAAGTTTCTGATCAAGAAGCAATGCAGCTGTCACGCAAGCGCATATATCTCTTAGAATATGATAGTATGCCACTAAGCTCAAAGAAATATTGAACTTGGTAGGATGCCACAGCCCCAGCCTCATGCGCTCGCCATTCGCCAGCTTGGCTTTCCCCTATATATATTATTAATGAATACCCACAACTCCAACTATTATTAAGTAGTTTACAGCCAATTCCAAAATTTTCTTCTACCATACGTCCTGCCTTTTCAATAGCATAGCTGTGTTTTGCAGTTGCAAATTTGTGAGGTGTTTATGAATACACACACATATATATATCCCTTATTCCTTAATGATTTTCGCCATAATTTCATCGATGTTATATAATAAAATAGGAAATACGCAGATCAATAGAAAAAGAGTACATACACCGGCATATATACGTACGTAACAAGACCCTATAAAAATATCGATATAGATTGATTTTTTTTTCTTTCTACAAGATATAGATTGAATTTTGACCAAACAAACCAGACGCAAAAGCACGACCAACGAATTTTTTTTTAAAAAAAAAGGACAGATTCTTCAAACAAATGAGAAGTTGGGCGCAGGTTGGAAGGGGGAAGGGCCCACGAGGCCTAGGATTCTGTTGGTTTCTGGGTATGGTGGGCCCTCATCAAACTAAGGGCCCGACTTGGCCTCCTCCCCTGCACTCTGACTTTACTCCTCTACCTTGCCCGTTGTTGTTTCCTCCACGACTTGAATTACTTTCTCAGCCATTTCTTCCCCTTCATCCCCGCCACTTTCTTGTTTCACTCTCTCATTGCTCTCAGTTTCACCTTCCCCTGAACACATCTCTTTGCCTCCCTCTACCTCCCTAGGCTTCTCAGCTTCTAATATTTCCTGTTTTCTCTCCTCTGCTGCCTCCTTGTTTTCACTTCCCTCTGTAAATTCTCCTTTCGTTACCTCAATGCTTTCAGCCTCCCCTGAAATTTTCTCCACCACCAACTCTGTGGATTCTCCTTTCATTACTTCATTGCTCTCAGTTCCCCCTAAAGTTTTCTCCTCCGACACCTCTGATGATTCTCCTTTCGTTACCTCGTTGCTTTCAGCTTCAGTCTCAATTTTCCTTGAAATATTCTCCACCTTCACCTCTTCAGATTTTCCTTTCGTTATCTCACTGATGTCGGTTTCAGTTTCCCTTGAAATTTTCTCAACCATCACCTCTTTCGATTCTCGTTTAATTACCTCATTGCTTTCGGTTTCATTTTCCCCTGAAAATTTCTTCACTGCCACGTCTGCGGATTCTTCTTTGAATACATTTTCTCTTTCAGTTTCAGATTTCCCTGAATCTCCTTTAATGGCCTCATTGATTTCAGTCTCCCATGAAGGTTTCTCCGCGAGCTCCTGTGTTACGGTGCCGTGGCATTTACCATCTTCTGAAGGCTTCTCGGCTTCTGGCTTTTCCTGTGTCACCGTCTCCTCAGCCGAGACGGCGACCTTCTCATTTTCTGGAATTACCTTCCGATCTTCATTCTGACACATGAAACACCAAACAAAAGGAAAAAGATAAAAAATAATCAGAGATGGAGACGGATCAACCTCGTAAGCGTGGTTTCCATAATTAATTTGACCCCATTCCAAAACGTGATGTAACAGAGCAATAAAATGCCGGAAATAGTGTCGTGTCTCTGAGACCTCCCTGTTACCACCTTTTGGATGCCATCATCATGGACGTTGCTAACTCAGTGGATCGACACACTGATTATGAGAAATTGCGGGAAAAAGCTCATTCTTGAAAGCACATGCGCATGAAAATTAAAAAGGGGAAAGTAGATGTGATTAAATAAAGTAAGGGGCCTCCAAATAATCACGGGCATTGGTTTTTCATCAATGGTGTGTTTCGCCTTTGACGTTGTGTTTTATGATGCCTCCCACGCCGGCTGAATCTTTTCGTACCGTCTCGCGCAAGCTCTCATAGCTTTATTCCCATTCCGACGGTAGAATGAGTCCGCGCACACAATAAAACTTTCGGCTTAAAAATCACACACAATGCACAGTCAAGTTCCCAACTTAAGATCTCTGGGTTAATTGCCGATACGCCAGCCTAACTATGCCTCGGAGTAATGATTTTTTTTTTAAAAAAAAAGAAAAAGAAAAACAGTGGAACTAGAGAATACAGGACCTTATTCATCTATGATAGGGGGTGGAACTAGAGAATGTTTTAGCTTTTGGATTGGTGGAGAAGCTTTTTCTTACCGTTTGATAACGTCACCAAGTTGTAGGGTTGAAGAGAAAACGAAGAATGCAACTCAAAACTGAGGAATTGATGTAAGTAAAGGAGAAGGATGAAAGATACGGACCTGGGTGAATAAGGAGCTGAGAGAATGGCGTTTGTTGGAAGAATCGTCGTCCACAATCAGGGGAAGCTGAAGTTTATGAGGTTCTGCCAGGGGCTTCTTGTCATCCGGAAGAGGCTCGGGTGCTTTGGCGGCGGCATCATCGGCCTTCAACACTTTGGGCTTGGTGGCACAGCCTCCCATCTTGCTTCTTCAATTTTCTGACAAGAGGAGAGAGAGAGAGGGGAGCAGAGTTTGGAGATTTGTTGATGGAATTTATAACAGTACTTGAAGCTCCTCCCCCTACCCGTTTTGTTTGTGGGGGCGATCAAAACATAGCGACGCCTACAATCAATTCCTCATTTCTCTCTCTGTTTTTTTTTTAAAAAAATAATATTGATTAATTGATTGATGTGTTCTTCGTTTTGGTTCCAATACAGCGTGTTATTGTGCGAGCGTGCGTGCCCCTCAAACTCCCGGTGGCAGGTTGAAGATGAGTAGCAGATGGCATAACTTAAAATTAATTTATATTATATATTTTTTAATTTAATTAAATTAGTTAATTATTTTTTCATAACTAAGTCTTAAAAAATAGAATTGAATTGAGGGGAATACAGGGTGGAGGTGGGACCCAGCGGGGGGGCGGGGTTAGTTTTTAGATTCGATTATTGCAGAGAAGCAAGTCGGACAAAACAAAAAGAAAAAGACGCCTCTCCCTCTATCCTGTAGCTACCCTCCCGGAGCTTCCATGATTAATCCAATTATAATAATTTATTATATCTAATATGAGATTCTCACCGTGTTTACTTCATCCTCTGTTATCTAGGAATCAGCGAGCGAATCTAATAGTTGTGCGCTGTGGCCCCGGAGAAAAATGGTCCGATTGACTTTTGAAGCCTGTTTTTACGCAAATTGTGGAATTCCACGGCCTGCATCAAAACCAACAAAGAAATAGGTGATGGAATATTTGGAGTAGTGTGCCTCAATTTCACCAGAATTTTTCCCAGTTCCTGGGATCCACCTTATATCCAACAGTTAGACTTAAAATTTAGATACACTTTGTAGGCGGGCCACCCTAAAAAAATAACAACAGCCACCGTTATATATTGTTAGTCACATAGATCACATCAGGCGATTGTATTTTTATCAAAAATTAAATTATTGTTAATAATAATTAACATTGAAGAGATAAATAAAAAAGGGGGGGTGGGGAAGAGAGAAAGAGGTCAAAGGCATGGCTCCACCATGAGTTGTTGGCTTAGGAGGAGTGAAGGCCAGCAATCTGCACCTACTTAGTTGTGGGGGGCTTATATTTTCAACGTGTTCCCCATCATTTCCTATTATATCCGGTACTCAATTTTTTATTCTTATAATATAATAAAACTCATTTTTATATGTACATAATTAGGCATAAAAATAAGCCTGATATTAACCTTAATAGATTAAACCTATTAAATAATAATTTAAATTATAACTTATTATATGTTATTTTTTTTTATATCTTACCTGTATAAATGTCTAATATAACCTAAAATCTATTTAAAAAATCTAATTTTTTAAATTTTATATAAGTGGGTACAAATGATTGATTCAATGATATGATTTTTTTTATTAGGTTCAAACTAGGAGGGGTCACCTAACATATTTTCATGCCTATATATAACCCCCTCGTGCCATACATAAATCGACCATTACTATGGCCAACTTGCCCCAAATAGTTGGCCGTCTATTTATCCCTGTGGCGGCCATTACTATGTGGGTGTGTTTGTGCACCAACCCTTAAATGCATGGTTACACTGTTACTGGCTATATTTAATTGCGTGTTTAATAATTATATAGTAATAAATTTTGCATCGGTATTTTACAATACATTGATCACATTTTCAATGTTCAGGCAAAACGGGAAAAAAAATTGCTCGGATTCAATCCTAAGCAATGCATTCATTCGCTCTACATTTTAAATTATTATTATTATTTTTAATATACGATATAATTAAAAAATTAATATTTTTTAAAATATAATATATAACTTTTTAATTATTAACTTTTTTATAATTTATCTCTATTGATAGTTAATCAATAATAATAAAATAGAAGATAAGGTTAATAAAAATTATTAAAGTAATTTAAAAAAACACTTCCTATCAATTAACTTAAATGATTTTTTTAATATAATTATGTTAGTTAAATATATTATATATTAACAGTTATATGAGTAATATTTATTTATTTTTGTGTATTTGTGAGAACAGCTTAGAATGACAACTTTTATTATTCAGATAACAAGTGAGTTAGGAATGAAACAAGATGCACATATTGGATTCAAACCCTTTTCGTTGAATATTTAACTGAAAAAAATAAGCGCTAGTAATTAGCACTTGGTCTTGTTCAACTTCAACATCTCACTTCTTATCTCATGTTATACCAGTCATTTTACATCAGTCTTTTTGAAAAAAAAAATTATGATTTTAAATATGCCTCACTTGAGCTCATATTTGGGTTAAAATGATAAAGAAACCAAAAAACAAAAGGTTACTCTCATCTCGTTTTTAGATTTCTTCATAATTTTAACCTCATAGTCTCGTCCATGTATTTTCACGCGTCCCAGTCAAAACTACAGGACCCATGGTCGCATGTTGCTGGCCCAGAAGCCTATTCGTTTGAACAGAGAAGGCCCCAGTTGACCCCCAAAGCCCATTTTACTATGTTGGTGGCCCGTTTTCTCTATAGAAAAGACTCTGAGATTAAGTTGATAAGAAGCTACCAACGGGGGTTGGTCCGAGTGATAAACGGCTCGGTATCGCTTAAGCGAGGTCTCGAGTTCGAGCCTTGGCGTATGCAGAAAATCCCTGTTGGGAGACTCACCCACCATAGCCAGGTGTGCGACGCGGGTCGGATCCGGATGTAGTCGGGGCAAAGCTCTGGTGAACCGAGTGGACAACCAAAAAAAAAAAGTTGATAAGAAGCTCGGTATCTAATTTATAACGTATTTAATTTTTAGAAGTATATTTTGATACGGTTCTAGTCGTAGTGTTTAAAGAGATATTATAATTCTTAGATATTTAGATTTATAATTGAAGGTAATACACAGCTTGTCCTATTCGACATTAATATCATATAGAAGGAAAGGAGATTGTGTGTGAGTCCAACTATTTTTTTAAAAAAATATTATGCAAAAAAGAGTTGCAACAATTACCCTCATGACACCATATGGAGCATGTTTGATATCTAAAAATTATTATTTTATTGTGATTTTAGTTATAGTATTTGAGAAAGCATTCTAACTTCTGAATACCTAAATTTATGCCTGAAGGATAATTGACAGCTCAATCTACTTAATATTAATATTATTTAAAAAAAATAAGACTTCACCATATTATTTGATTATACTTCTAACTTATTTCTAAAAATTTATTGTGTCAAAAGAAAAGGTTATAACAAAATGTTAACAAAAGTCTGTAGTCAACAAAATTGTTAGCGGGTAACTATAAATTTGTTTTTTTTAATTTAAATAATATTTAATAAGTAGAGACTAATAGGAAAAAAATATGGAAGTTGACACCTCTCTCTTCCAATAATTATTTTTATGTATATAGTATAGTTTGAATTTAAAACATCATACTTAAATAATTTAATAATTTATTAATTATACTAAACTTTGTTAGTATAACTATAAGATTGTAATAAACTTCTTGTCCCTTAAGACATACGCAGTGCCGTCAATCCCTGCATCTACCCACTTCGCTTCATTCCACTCCACCCCTTGTTCCTGCGAGAAGTGGAAGAATAAATGGAACTCTGTGAGTTTCTATCTCTTTCCCACACCAAAGGGAATCTTTTTCTAGGGTGTCTGTAGTTTGGATCTTCATTTTACAAGGGAACTTGCCTTGCTTATATTTGTTAAGGTCCACTAATCTTACTCTCGATATTGTGTTGAGATATTGTGTTGATAGCCTATCCCCTTGTCTGAGATTCATATTTTTGCTGCTCTAGCTGGAGCCAAAGGGGAAACTCGTCAGAAAAAAGGGACCACTTTTTAAGAGATTAAGATATATGTGGAGTTGGAGACTTGGAGTAGATTATGCTAAAAATGGGAGTACTTTAACATAAAACACGTATTCTCAGTTTCCCTGATTATATTGTGTACTGAACTTGAAGTAGGCTGACGTCCTTCGTATGAACTAAAGTAAACTAATTTATAAGCCACCAGGTATTGGCTTTCTCTTTAGAATGCAACAGTTGTGTTCTCAAAAGACCAAAAGTAAATTACAACTTTGAAAATGATTGCCTGTCCACCGTGCTTTTAAAGTTTGTATTGTTTAGCTGCTCATATATTCTTGGACGACGGCTTGCTGCAAGGGTTGGCTTCTGTAACTGAACCCACCTGCTTCATTGTTTTCTTCCGTGTCATCTTCTTGTAATTATGTTGTTTGAAATTGCTTATGAATAAACTTAACCCTTTACCAGTTATGGGAAAGTTTGACAATTACAATGGTTCAGCAGGCAATAAGAGGGACAACAACCATCCAAGGTATGCTTTTCAGCATATAACTTTGGGAATCCTCATGATTATTTACTCATTTTGACATTTCATGTTGGGAGCTGCTGTTTTATGCATCTATTATTGGAGTGTGTCCTTGCTTAATTATTTTAGCTTTATCCACAATAACAACAACAAGCCTTGTCACACTAAGCCATGCGATTACATGGATTGATTGACTTTTCAGATATATCATTTACCATGAAATGCCATTCTAAAAGTCATACCTTGCTATGATTTGTGCAATAATGAAACACACAAAATTATGCAAACCAATTCATTGTCCTTAGTACTACTAAACCAGATTTGACCAAATATTATGGTTCTAGTAGTTACTCTGTCCCCGTAGTTCTACTTTTCCAGCTTCCCTTTGTCTATCGTTTTTAAAATTCCATCAGTAGTCATGAAGTTTTTTGTAGAAAATTAGTGAAAGTACATGGCCTTTTTCATCTCTAAAGTATGAACGCGTGGACAGAGCACTGCATCTGTAGGTGACAGGTTCCAAGCTCTAATTTCTCCTTGTTTGCTTTTTCTTGTGATCATGCAGAGTCAGTGCTTAACAGAAAGAAAAAAATTTCCTTCTACTTTAGTCATTGGACATTTCTTTCAGTCTCTCTATGTGCTGATATGGTGTTGTCTTCCATATGCATCTTCTCTATAGGGAAAAACTTTAGTTTTTTTCTTTTCGGCTTATGTACATGCATAATTTTGTGGCTGTTTAAATTTTGGACCATAATATGTACTATACTTATGCAAACTATTTCTGATGCTTGAAATGTTGACTTCAGAGTTATATCAAATATGTCATAGCCAAAAGCGGGCTGATGCAAAGAAAGCTCTGAAAGATCTCCTTTATAATCTTCTAAATTCTCATTTGAGGTATGCTATTCTTATCTTAGTCATGAATAGAACCCTTGCCATTCAATGTTCAGAAAACCTTCTGTTATATTGTTCGCTTTTGATACCCATAACTAGTGGCTTATAGGATGGGAATGAGAGAAGATAGGAAGATAAATTTGTTGCTTTGATTATATATTGAATCTTTTTGCCGCAAGTGAATTGTGAGACTAAAATTTACAATTGAGAATTGCTTTTTACACCAGTTACATGCTGAGTAAAGCTCATTAATCAAAGTAGACCTGATTTAGCAATAGAGTAAGACCTTTCTTCCTGATAAGCCATGAACAGTTGCTGTGAAATCATCTAAGTTTTTCACTGACGACATACAGATGTTAGTGATCTCTCCATTATCTGATGTTGAAAGTTGAAACACGCGTGCCTTCCTTTTTCATGCATTTGAATATTGTTTTATGCAGGAGCTCATTTTGCCTTACATGTCTTCACATTTATATGTACTAGAAATTGTACCTGTCTTTTACATGTGTTGTTTTGCACTTTTACCTAGAGTCTAGAAACAGGAAATTTGGGAAAATTTCTATGGAAATCAAGATTATGATCCAGAAAGCTGTTACGATAAACGCCAAGGGAAGTCTTGACAGTTCTTTTGCGTCCCTTCAGAGATTAGTCAGCATAGCTGCATTTTTTCTGAAATTTTGGTACGCACTTATTGCAAACAAATAACAAGTACATTGAAAACAAGTGAACAATGACCTCAGAATGATTTTAAAAAAAAAAAAAAAATCCTATATGCGACCACGTCAAAACTGAGCATTAGTGGGCCCTAAACAGGACTAGCACTCCTAAAGGCCTCAAAAAAATGTTTTGTTCATAAGATTTAACGTATGCTCACTTTCTTAACAGTTGGTATCCATTACTTATTCAGGAAAAAACAAAAGAGAGACTTTCTCTGAGGACTTTGATTTTGATTCTGAGACAACTTTCCAAGCTTCCTTTGGTAACATGCTACACCAGGTCCTTTAGAAACTGGAAGGGATCGTCCAGTGAGGATTCAACCTTTGGCTTTGAATGGAGGGGACAATCAGATTAAAACAAAAAGTAGAACTAGGAAATGGAAAAGCGCAAGTGATGCTAAGTCCGATGAAGACTACGACGGTTCATGTTATGTAGGATCACAGTCAGAGAGAACTGTTCTTGGTCTGCCTTCAACAGGTCCTCTAAAGCTCGAGGATGTTAAAAATGCGTAAGTTCTCCCACTGAAATTAAACTAAAGGCAAAGTCATGCAACACATACACGTGCCACAAACATCTGATATCATTTTTTGGCCTTATAGTTTCCGGCTATCGGCTTTAAAATGGCTTCCTGATAAGCATCAAGGCCCTTCGCAGGTGAGTTCGAAGTATCTATGTTTGATATTGCTGACTTTTCAATACAATAGCAATTTGTGTAGAAATCAATCGTTGCCAACTACATGACATCAATCAATATTTCAATGCTATTAATTAATATAAAATGTATAAAATTTATACGAAACTGCAAGATTCAGAAGTCGTCATCTACACCATGATTGCAAAACTGTTGCTCACCCAACATGATAATTTAATTGATTTTTTTTTCTGTTCAAGCTTTTATTTTGTTCATTTGTTTCTTCCTTTTGGAAACCTGTGGCATCTGATCAGATATTTTCTCGTTAACTTTTTATGATTGTAGGCAGTGGCGGAAGAAAAATTCAAAATGTGTCGTGATGCATATAAGTCATTATGCAGGGCTCTTTCCTCAGCTTAGGTGGCGGTTGGGCACGTTCTGCTTCTGAAACTGACAGTTTCCAATTCAAATAATGATGTCCGTCAGAGGTGGACCAGCATATTTAATTATATTTACATTTTGCTTTTGTTGATAACTAAATTAAGATTTTAAATCCGCATTGTCGAAGAAAGAGTTGGGTGTGTCTGAGCTGTACTACTATTAATGAAGCCATACACAGTTATTTACTTATTTTCTTTCTTTCTTTTACCGTGATGTACTTATTTTCATTGACAGAGTTAGAAATCATTCTAGTTACTGCAGATTCAAGACCTGTAATTGACTATTTGGACCCTCGGGCTCACTCACGTGTGATGTTTAATTTGTCCAGGACACTGCATTTTGGGTATCTCAGTTATGGTACTTACAATTGGGTAGGAGGCTGGCATGGAATTCTCACTTCACATGATCATGTATTGAAAATGCTTGTTCACTGCACGAACATGAACCCAATTATTTCTTGTAATCTATAGTGATTTTTCACTTACGTGGAAAAGGGTTTTAATTAGAAGTCAAGGCAACAACAGATTAACTTGCACTTGAGAAAATGATGTGGGAGCATTCACTCCCATAATTAAGAGTTTTGCTTATGCTTTTAGCTGCTTGAAAAATCAGTGAAGATATGATTCCTCCCATGAGAGAGAACGTTCTTGAAGGAAGATATTTTTTTCCGACCAAACTGAAGGGGTGATTCATGAATGATAATAGAAAATGAGAAATGATTCCAGAGTTGATCTTGGCTAGAAAATTCAATTGTGGAATCTTACAGTATGTTTTTTACACCTAACAACAGAATTAGATGCTTGATACCCCGATTAACTGGAACACGAGCAGAGAATACTCAAAAACATAGGAGAACAACAGTGGAGGAGACCATGAAGGCGTAGGTGAAGATCCAGAAGCCAAAATGAAGAGCCCAGTTCCTCTTGAACTTACCAAAATAGCTTTCCGAGGGTTCCTGGTACTGAATCTCAAGCTCGTCCTCGTACTCATCAGCGTCCACGTTAGCACTCATCTTGGTCTTGATCTCTCTGAGCTTGTCCGTGGCGAGTCCAAGAGTGAGCTTGTGGCAGCGCCTCTGGTACTTGAAGCCATTGATGCATCTCAAGGTCTGAGCCATCGAGATGTAGAAGATGAGGTGGGTGAAGGAGAGGAGAGTGATGGGGATCCAGCAATGGCGGCATTGGAGACGAGGTGACTGAGTGTGGGCCAAGAGCACCAGAGTGAGGAAGATGAAGAAAATCTGAAACAGTTTGTGAAGCTGCTTCTTTTGAAGATCAATGGCTCGCTTCTTCTCCAGGGTCTTCTCGAAATGGAGCTGGATTATGGTGTTCAATGCTTGCAGAGCCGTCTCTTTGGAGACGCCTGCTCCTGATTGGTGCTGAGTCTCATGATCCGCCATGGACACACACTGCTACTTTGCACCTACCAACCACAAGAAAGAACCTTGGCGAGTTATTTCCACTAAATTCCACTGGGGACACTGAAATACAAGTAGGAAAAAAGTAACATATATACTGTTACAATTTTACTATTTATAAGTGATAGATAATATCTGTTGCTTCAAATTTCATACAGGGTAAAAAAAAACCTTTGTATTTCTCCCTACTCAAATTTCGATGAGCTTTCGGTTTAATTATACCACGGCTAGAACAGTGGAAGAAGTTGTACGTGTGGCAATGTAGGGGTGATTAGTAAGTAATTAGCACAGCCAAAGCAAAGAATGGCCCAGGGATAAAAAAGGATAATGAATCATTAATTCAATATTGATGATTGAGATCCAAAATCGTACTTTAATATTTATTTATAAACTTAATTTTTTATATATAAAAATTTAGAGGGTTCGGCACAGATTTCCCATCAAGATCAAGATACAGTCTCATGATTTAGAAAGTGCTTACAAAGAACTTATAAAATTGCCTAATAAAAAAACTCTCATAATAATAATGAGAATCAATCTCACATCTTTATAAAATATAAGCATATTTTTTATCTTGTTTGCTATCTGTCGTTTACTTATAAAGTTGAGAACTGCAGCATCTAATGCAAACAATGACAACTGACCCGACCCGCTTGCTTAACTCATGAAGATAAGCCCAAGCTAGAATTGGACTCTCTTTCTCTTGAGCCCTTTTCTTTTCTGGGCAATTCAATTAAGGTCATGTATGATGAGCTTTATCTTGGTCATAATCATTCACACAATGTACCAAAAAAATAATAATCATTCACACAACCATTCATAGGTTCAACTAGTGAAGGGATAAAACATATAATTATTTGAAGCGTATTTAATCCCTAGAGAGTATCACTTTTTTATGGTTCCAATCGCGGCGCTTGAGGAGGCATCCTACTTCATAGGTGCTTAAGTTTACGCCTAAAAGTAATAGACGGCTCGCCTTGCTCAATATTGGTATCGCCTAAGAGAGAGACTTCACCCTACCCTTGGATAGTATGTGAGCCTAACCCCTTTTCAAAAAAAAAATTTACCAAAAAAAAAACATAATCATTCAATCGTAGCTTTATCTTGTTAAAACATAAATAAAGGTTGCTGCCATTTTTGGATTCTAATGAAATACTAGTGAGCAGGGAAAGGGAAGAAAAAAACAACTCAGCTTATGGCATGCCTTTTAAAGTTCATTGAGTTCAATGTATTATAGTCAGTATGAGTCAGTCAAGATGCCTTATTGCCATTTTTAAGAAAAAGTGGGATTTTTCTTTTTCTTGACAAAAAAAATTGACAAGTTGGATTTTTTTAAAAGAAAAAAAGATCATTTTCCCGTATTTTCCTACACCATATAATTAACAAGTTATTAACAATTCAACTTATTTTCAGACTCCAAGTGGAACATGAGGTTTATAAGTTTATAGTACATTATAATATTGGAAAGTCATAAATAAATAAATAATATGATTATTCCAAACTCCTGCAAGAGAAAATATATCTTATTTTCTGGATATAAAAGAAGTTGATATGTTGAAAATAATGATGTCTCAACTAACTGAAAATATAGAAATGTGGAGTAAACAAAAGTAAGCACGGGTCTCAATTATGTGAGAGGAAGAAAACTCATAAAAGAACAAAACAAAACAACGACGAGTGAGTTAGATATTTATTTAGAGGCAAGTGATTTGGACCTTGTTTGGTCCTTATCAACTCAAATAATTTCAACAACAATGAAAGGAGGGGCCCTACCAAACAATCCTAGATCCTTAATAATTGGCCACCAACCCAAGTTATTGTCCCTGGCTAATCGTTCAGGATGCTAATAAACAAGTATACAATCATTGAATCCACGCCCTATTGCTTTTACTTTTCCTTTACCTTTCTTCTTCCTCTTTCCAATTTCAAATTACAGAGTCACATCATTTGGAACATGGCATGAGATGATAACACCAGTGATTATAGTACATTTCGAAGATCTCTATATTTAATTAACCCGACGGGCTAGTTCAAGTCAACGTTACCATCTCACGCGTCAAAACTTTTGTTCCCAAGTTCCTTTTGAGAAAGCCCGATTCATTATTCCGTCAGAATCTTATGTTTCTAATGAGTTAAGAACTGAAGGAGGCAAGGGGTTTATGAAATTAAACTGATCCAACAAATATTTTACACTGTGAATACAAATGACTTCAGAGTGATTATCACTCATAAACCAAGTGAGATTGATGTAAGTAGGAGAACCTCAGGAACAACGTATATAACGCATCATGATAGATTTCAGCCTCAAATTACTGCAGAAATTATTGGAGTAAGAAATTGAGAGCGGCTTATTATTGGCTCGAAATCATTTCACAACCACCTGAACTTTGACTTTTCTTAGTTCTTGATTGGGTTTGGAATGATTAGTCGTGCAATTGGCATATCATCCACGTCATTTTGAGTTTTGAACTGGTTGAGATTGCTGCTTCTGATCACATGCGGGAAAATTGATAGAAAAACGCGTGTTTCGATCATCAATTTCGCTATTTTTTCAAAAAATGCACTACCATGATCATTACAGTTCACTATGTCTTTGTTCATTGTCACGAACAAACAGTTCCAACCATTTTCCCATTTTAGCACACATGGGTTTTACGAAATTCAAAGGACAAAGACTAAAAAACTATACTAAATTAACAAAGCCCAATGCCTTTACTTCGCACATAGACAAAACTCTCTTTCTGTATGCATGTGCTATGTGCATCGCATTCATAGAACAAAAATGACCAAGAAAATGTGATGTGCTTCGGCAGCACCGATGAGATTGCCTCGTGTGTGTGTGTGTGTGTGTGTGTATTGTCACAAGAAGACGTATATCTGACGCTCTGAAGCCAGAATATAACCAAACTCTTGTTCAGGGCTAATTAGCCTAATTCACGATGATCATGACCCACGTTTGATAATCATTTGAAAACTTTAAGAACCCAAGATGGCCCTGCCTGGAGAATTCGTTAAAAAATGTAGGGCCTTTTCAACCCATGATTGCTGTTGAAGTATTATTGTCTACCATCTGATCCAAATCTTCCTTATCTCCTTCAATCTGGTCAGTCTTCTCCCTGTCAGCATCTTCAGATAATTGTCGCTCTTCTTGACCGCTCATAATATGCATTAACAGCTCCTCCGCATTCAACTCGTTCTCAGAAGCAGCAGCTGATTCTTGGACCTTCCTTCGTTTCTTGCTATATAGCTCATCTAGTTGGTGAAAATAGGGGCATGTCTTGGAATCCTCGGGCTTTCTCTTGTTTTTCTGCTTAATCCTCTTGAAGTACTTGTTTATGTTCTCCCATTTCTCTTTGCATCTCTTTGCACTGCGATCGTACCCGAGCTTTTTCATTGCCGAAGATATTTCTTCCCATAGGGGTCCCTTATTAGGCCCATTATTTCCTTCACATTCCACCTCCATGTCTGTCCTCAATCTGATCAGAGCTTCCACTTCTTCTTTAGGCCAACGGGAGGAGCTCATCTGTATGAAATTCCCAATATTTCCACATTCTCGTTTATCCGTAACGCTAACAGCACAACCTCCATTGACTTTTTCTTGTTTGTTCTTATCTATATTGTCTGGAATCAGGTTCCGATCAACCGGAATAATATTCTCCGGCAGCTGCACCGGCCATGCTGATTGTTCTGTCATCTTCTTCAGAAAGGCAAGCAAGGCAGCATCCTTGGCTGCAGCAGCAGATCTTTCTCGAGCAAAAAGCTCACGCTCCCTGTTAAGCCGATCGAATTCCTGCGTCCTCCATGCTTCCTCTCTAGCTATTCGATCTTGCTCACATTTTTCCAACAGCTCCATAAAATTCTTTTGTAGAGTCTCTTGCTTCTCTATTACTTCCTTCATCAAGCCCTGGAAAAACTTAATTAGCTTACTCTTCTTTCTGGGTGCAGCTTCCCCAGATTCTTCATCCGAAGAAGAAGTGATGGAATTACTATTTGCACTAGGGAATCGAATAGAGCAGGGCACAGCATGCTGAACAACATCCAGTGGGGTATCCTTTTCCGTTGAAGTTGGAGGCGGAAGGAGAGCTTCAAGCTGCTCAAAGAAACGATAGGTCTTGCGGCTGGGTCCGCCATAACGGCCTTCCTTGGTCCTTCTGTGGTACTTGTGAATGTTTTGAAACTTCTCCTTACATTTATTCGCACTTCTATGGTATCCTAGCTCCGCCAATCTCCTGCACAGTTCCCAAATTCAATCACCTCACTCCTCAATTGTTCAACAAGATAAGGACTTTATATATGACTATGATTATCAGTTGGTATCTGATAATATTAATCTGATAAGACTGGTACTAACCAAATATACCCAACCTCAAACTTTTACCCGAATTGGACAACGCTTTTTAGTGGACAAGAAGACCAGAAAAATGGAAATTACGCTTTGGAATCATGGAAACAAAATACTAGCGCTCTTAAAAACGTTCAAACCAGAAAAAGAAAAAGGATGCCAGAAATTAATTTGACAATACTGAGAGAGCTAAATGAACTGACCTCGAAACCTGTTGCCAAAGAGGACCTTTGGGGCTTATATCCCTGAAAGCAATGTCCATCTCAGACCTTATTTTGAGCAAAGCCGATGTCTCTTCTCGAGGCCACCGCTGACCGACGGAATTCCGGTCAACTTCCTGGTCGGCGAGCCCCCGCTGCTCTCTGAGGCCATGGGTGTCAGGCCCACGACCACCTCCGTCCTCTGTGGGGAGGTTCTGGACGGGAGCTGCGGCATTTTCCGATAAAGTGGAGTTTTCCAGCATGGGGTGGGGTGCAAAAAGAGCGGTGAAATACTGAAATATGTAAAAATGGGAAGTGGTAAAATCGAAGTTGAAAATAGAGACGAGGTTCGCTGTATTGTTGAATGATTAGTTGGAATATATGAAGGTAAGCCAACAAGTTACAATGTGAAAAGAGGGGTGAATTGGGGTTGAAAAACATAAAATTCTCAAAAGAATGATCAAATCGACCCCATCTGGCAACATCTGTACAGATGGAGGCATGCGTTGAACAGTGGGGATTAACATGAGCTCCTTCATTTTTTGACCTTAAAGTGAGAATGGAGCCAAGCATGAAATAACAAATTTGACTTTGGGTCAATCTTAGCGGGCTTTCATGGCTCCGTGGGAATTAAGAAGGAACACAAGAATGGCGAATCTCAAGTAGTTAGGATTAATTCTAATCTTTCTATCTTGCTAACACGGAAAAATATGATAAAACTTAAATTTCAATGTTATTTTCACTTGAGAAAAATATGATCATGTGAAAAATACTGTTAAATATTTTAAGATTATTTACATGAATTAATAAATGGGGGAAAAGAGAGGGGCGTGGAAGACAAGGAGATGAAAATTTGGAGGCGCATGAAAAAGTGAAGGGTCAGCCCCACAGGGCCCACATTCTTCGGATGCGGATCTTCTCTTCGTGGCTCATCTCTTCAACTCTCATTTTTCCTCCTAAAAAAAAATTAATATTCTAAAATATTTTTTTTAAGTAGGCATATAACATCCTTAAATTTTTTTTATTAATATTTAATATTCTAAAATAATTTTTATTACATTTTGCACATTAAAATACTTTTTTTATAACATTAAGTGTTAATAAAAAAATAATTAAAAGTATTAGATGTTAGATTTTTTATACAACTAAAAAAATATTTAGATATTAAATGGATTAAAAATTATTTAAGAATACTTAGTATTACCAAAAAAAATATTTTAAAATAATTATTTTTAAAAAAAAAAAGAGGGGTAGCAGATACAAAGTCAAGAAGAGATAACAGATAATGAGAGATGAGAAGAGAAGCGATGAGGAGGGCACCTATGGTATAGTGACAACAAGTTGTGCCAGCCTAACGTGATTTAGACACGTGTCTCAGACACCAATGATATATATTAATTATTATACTTGTGTGAAAATAAAAACGATTGTTAAGTTGGGCGGCCAGGGCCATGGTCATTTATGTTAATTTGACTTTTATTTCAGGGGGGGGGGGGGGAATATATCAGAATTTTAAGTCAATTTTATTTTGTTTGGAGTAGTCACTATTATTGATGATAAAGGGAGGCGGAAAAAGTATAAGAAGGAAGATTAAATGAGGTGAAGAAAAAGAAGAGAAAAGAGACGAAAGACGGGCGGGCGAGAGGGAAGCGGCCGTGACAGGTGTGGAAAGAATGGTTTACGTAACTGTGATAGATATATCATGGAAGTCGTTTTCCACAGTGAAAGATGAAGATAGCTGTTCATCTTTTAATCTTTTTTATTCTCAGCCAAAGATTGGATCAAAGTTAATTTAAGAGGAAGTCCCCACGTACGCCGATATGATAGTGATCCTCCATTCTTGAAGCCTGCTTAATTAGTTTCACTTCAAAGGAATATCAACCCTATGCTTATAATTCTATTTCACATCCACATTCTTCAATCTAAAAACTATTTGACTTCGTTGCTCGAGAGGTGCCTTGCTCCCATTTACCAATTTGGCCTCTTCGCTCCGAAGAATATCCCTAGTGTTAATTTGACGCACAAACAAAGCCCACTGATTTACGAAAAAATTACGACAGTAGCCTTACCCATATATCGGTTTCTGGGGATAACTTCTATATTCAAAGAATTATTCAACGCGTTTTAGAAATGGGGTTTTTGTCGCAAATGGATCTTATGCGCGTTTTCTCAATTCAATTTTTGTAACATCTTAAACTTTTTGATATGGGTGACTCAAAATAGATGTGCCCACTAAATATATTTCCATAAAACACTGAAACGGGATACGGGCTTTACGAGCTTTGGATCTGGTCATACCTCATCAGTTCATCAAATTGATGAATCCTCGGTCCAACTTCGGAAATGTGTTGTACAAGGCTACCCCTTCACAGTTGAGGCCATCAAACTGATATTCGTTGTGCCATTGAATTAGACCAATCCTCCAAAATTATCAATGATCGAAGATGACAGAAAGGAATGCAGTCTACTAAAACTTTTGTTTTAAAACGGAGTAAAATCACGAAATAAATCGAGTAATTACAGAAAAAATAGCATCAGATATCTAATAATAATAATAATCTGGATTCGGCGTTCAAATCTTATCCCAGTGAGGGGTCAATACCCTTGAACTTTGAAACACGGATATCAAACTTGAATCCTAAACTAACTGATTCAAAAGATAACAATAACCCTAAAATACGAGAAATATACAAAGAAAATGGGAGAAAGAAAGCCTGATCGCACGGCATCCTCTAAGCCCGCTCGCCTCTAATTCTGCGAGCAAGTTGAATGTCCTTAGGCATAATGGTCACCCTCTTGGCGTGGATTGCGCACAAATTGGTGTCTTCAAACAACCCGACGAGGTAGGCCTCAGCAGCCTCCTGTAGCGCAGCCACGGCACTGCTCTGGAACCTGAGATCAGTCTTGAAGTCCTGAGCAATTTCTCGAACCAAACGCTGGAATGGGAGCTTACGGATCAGGAGCTCGGTGCTCTTCTGGTACTTCCTAATCTCCCTCAAAGCTACGGTTCCGGGCCTGAATCGGTGAGGTTTCTTGACTCCACCGGTGGCGGGAGCCGATTTCCGAGCAGCTTTGGTCGCTAGCTGCTTGCGAGGGGCCTTACCACCAGTAGACTTGCGGGCAGTTTGCTTGGTTCGGGCCATTGTTGAAAACTAAAAAGCAAATAGATGGATGTTGATGATTCAGATGAGCTAGAATGCTAGTACTGATAGATGCTGGGAATTGTGGGGCGAGTCGGGGGGATTTTATGGTTGAGACTCGAGAGAATTTGAGATTGAAATTTTGGCGGCAGAGACTCGTTCGGGTTTGTAGCTTTGAATACGAGCCACAGATTATGAATAGACAGACGGCCAAGATTCGATTACTAGAGGCCCACACGGATCGCAACCTTTTTAAAGTTTGCTCTTGAGAGCCATACCCAAAGCGCCATCCCCCTTGAAGTTGAAACCTTAGATGGAGGGAATTCCACCGCTCGATGAAATCAGTCTATCCTTTTTGTCGGGACATTTTGGAGCCTTGGCCGCCCTTCCCTATTTCTCTCTCTGTTTTTTTTTTTTTTATTTCTTGAAGTTCTTAAATATTATAAATATATATTTAATAGCCACTTAAGATTTAGAAGAAGGTATTGATATTTAATCATGCATCTGACAGTTTTATCATTTATATCTTAGAGATTTTTAGTGGAAAAAAAAACATTTTGTTGAAATTTAAGTTGTTTGCTAGTTGTCTACTTCTCTTAACCTATGAGCACTGCAGCGTAGCAATTATTTTGGGATGGATGGAATGTGTTTAGGTTTTCCTGTGTAACAAACAGCGTGCTTAAGTTAATGTGATGTTGCCTTGGTGGAATGTTTTTGTTCAAACAAGAATGTTGTGGGTTAACATTAAAATAATTACATATTATCTATTGACTTAATTGAGTAATCAATTTTGTCTTGAATATTAAAAATCACATTATTGCTAATTGTATCAGTGCAACTAGCATCATAGAGTAAAATATGACTGTATTTTTTTTTTTTGTTAGATACACGTATATTTATATTAAAGATAATTTTATTTAAGATATTATTAGGTATTAAATATAAATATTATTCTCAATAAAAATTTAAATATTAGTTTAACTAACATCTTTTAATATACTTAATCAATATTGATTATATGATTAGATGCTAAAAATGGAGCATTTCAGGATTTGTGCGGGGTCATCTGGCAGCATTAAGAAGTTCTCACACTGGAACCAAAGGATGGCCCAAACTTCGCACTTTGCCTAGTTCGGTTTGAATTCGTGATTGAGGATCCGTCTCACAGCTTCACTTCCCAAAGCTTCCCACGCCACACTAGAAATAATAAGCCTAAAGGATCTCATTATTTATTAATAAAATTAAATGTAACAGAAAGAACTAATCTTATAGTATAATAAATTAAAATTAAAATTTTAACTGAAAAAAATATTTATATTTATTAATTCATAATGTTTTGAATAATATTGACTCCTAAGAGAACAGATATATTTCATAAAGAAAAAAAAATCTCACTATTTTAACCAACATATTTATCCTTATCTTCTTAAAAAAGCTGAGTATCTCAAACGTATGCCTTCAAAAATACTGTGATCACAGGTCTGTTAAGAATCCCAATCCACCCACATTCCTGTCTTTTTTTCATCACCGTTTCGTTTCCCTTCGACTTCCCTTTTTTGGTCACTTTACTACTTTTTCCTGCTGCTCAATCCGTACACTCTCTTATTTGATATGTTCCTCACATCGGACTCCAGTGCTGACCAGATTTATTATTTTAGTTTTCTTGCTTCTCCACAACACAACAATAACATATTCATAACCTCCCATTCGCAGCCTGTAATTGCCATAAGTAGTGAGAAAAAAGATCATGTCATGGCTGTGGCGGCTTCGCAAATAATTGGATTTTTTTTTTACTACTATACAAATATATATTCCCGCCGGCCAGCCTCAATCGAAGATAGTTCTTTTATTTTTCTGAAGAACAAAAATTAAGGCACACCGGAAAGGATGAAAAATCTCAAGTCCAAATGGGTTCTAATTTATTCTACATGGACCTGGATTAATATTAAACAATTCGTGATTCGGAATTCACTACTGAAAGTGGGAAAATGAGAATGAATATAATAAATCCAGGATAATTAGTATTTATTTTGATTCTTAATGCGGTTGTTACGAGAAGCATATCAACCATAAGTTAGTTGGAGCGGCCATTACTAGAACCCTACATATTGTAGGATAAGTTCGAGTGCGATATTCATTCTTTATTTTACCCCCCCCCCTGCGGGAAAAACAAAATCGTTTGAGCGTGAATTCAATAAGGAATCGCTTTTTCGTCCCACACCTCTCTCTTCCATTATGGGCATACTTTTCTAGTTTATTCCTCCGATTCGCTCCCGCGGTTGCAGCAATAACATCCTCACAATTTGCTTTCTTTAACGTTAATGCTCTGCTTCATTGTCCCACGTACACACAGTAACCATATATATTATGCTTCGAATCTTTGATCTCTTCTCTGCCTAAGATGCATCAGCCGCCACGGGATCCTTGATACCCTGTTCAGTGCTCCTAATGAGACAATTTGTGTGAGAACTACGGTGCTACATTTCCCTTTTACTTCTCTGATTTGAAACTTGATAGTGATTAGTGGTTTTCAGTCTCAGCTTCCACATTATTCCATTCACACATGCTCCATTCACAAGATAAAGCTCCCCACTTTTCCATGTTTCTCTTTTCCTCTTGTTTCTCTCACGTTGTTACCAATCTAGGGTGGATCGTGATATTATTGATATGAGCACCAACCTCAAGCCTCCCAAACTAATATTACTTTCCTCGAATCCTTTATATTTTCCTTCGTTGTATGGTACCCATTTTTCATGTGTTTTAAGATGGCTCTGTCTTACAACTTTTGTGGTCATGCATGGCCTCTCATTCGCAGTTCCGTATGACTAATTTTAACCTTCAATATTATAATGTCATTGACGGAGGCATGACCAATCAACTTCATTAACTGGTTTATATGGAAATTATACTATTTATTATAGTGAGTGTCTGCTCAGCATCAGCTTCTTGGACTGTATATATATTTGCTCCGTTGACCTATTTTAACTTGTTAAATAAACAAATGATCGTAGATTTTTGCTCCAGGTAATTTACTTTTGAAAAAGAATGCAGCTACATTTGTAACTAGCTTTGTACAATTAGGGATAAAGCCGAAAAACAAAGAAGAAAACAGACCCAGAAGTTTAACACTACGCAAACCTTGACCAGTTACCACGAACTAATTAAGTGCTTCCGATCCCCTGTAGTCACGGACCAGACCTTCTGGTTCGAGAGGAGCAATCCTGATAATGGTTTCAGGTGGTTGGGACGAGCTAGCCTGAGTCGTAGCGCATCCAACAATCTTCTGGCAAGTTTGAATTAGGCACTGTCTGCACTTAGGACAAGACGAGTGCGAGCTGAGCCACTTGTCAATGCATTTCACATGGAAGCCATGGTTGCACTTTGGCAAAATCCTTACACGTTCGCCATTGGTAAAATCTGACAAGCATATAACGCACTCTGTGTCCAAACCTGGAAGCTTGAGCTCTGCGGAGTAGTTTACGGTGGGGAAAGTCTTGAGAGCTTTCTTCTTGACTCCGGTGTTGGCCAATCGAGCCTGAGCGCTTGTCCCGGCGGGCTCGATGTTGACCACCAGATTGGAACACCTCAGGGCACACCTTATGATGGAGTTCAAGCCGAGAGAACATATAAGAGCACACAATAACACCGAGAGCACCATGACAACGTTCGCGTCAAAATTGCCATTCCCAAGGTACTTGTCTGTCGAATTGTGGGTGGTTAAGGAAGCCGCCGGAGGGGTGGCCTGTGAGTTAAGTGGGTTGTGTAGAAGGAGCAACCTTCTGGAATGGAAATCCCCAAGAAGATCCTGGAGAAACAGCGAGCCAGAGGAAGAAGAAGAGGCAAACATGGCCTGTTGAAAATCAGAGGTTTTGAAGAGTTAGTTACTTGCAACTTTCTGTGGGGGTGGGTAGTTGAGGGGATTATATAGAGGGGGGATAAACTATTATTGAATTGGAATAATGTTTGTCGTTGTTGGCAAGAGATAGATTTGCAAGCACATGGATGATCAACTGAGGGTGGCTTTTGTAATAATTGCCTTTCTGATCGAACAGGGGCGTGAGGGGTCCATTCTCAATCCCACCTTACACGCAGCAGGATGTACCTCGTGGCCTCCTTCGTGGGGCCCAGCCAACCCAAGAAGCCACAGCGAAGCTTCCTCGTAATCGTGATGCAGATTAGCAGATTAATTTCAACACTTGAAAATTATGTGCTTTTCCAGGTTGATTCATCTTTTCAAGTCCCAATGAAACGCCAGAGCCAGCTTGGATTGTCTGTCCTTTGCCCACAGATAGAGCCCCTTTTTAAAAAAACCAACCAAAGAAAAAGATACTTTTTTTCGGGTTAGGGCCTTCCTGCATTTGGAACAACCTAAGTTGTGCTCCTTCACATGAACTTCGTTCTTCCATATCACGTTAACATCGTTTCAACTAAAAAACCAGTGCTTTAGATTCCTTTTTTTGTTCCTGTCATAAAAAAATCATTGATTGATTTAATTTAATTATAATATAGTTCTGAAGAAACACCGTGCTTGCGTGTGTAACATGTTGTGGGATAAAGAACAGGGTCCCAAATCCTTGCTGAGACATGAAATCGTTAGGGATCTTAACAAGAAGCGAGTAGGTAGATCAGAGTCTCACGTGGCCACCAATTAAAGCGTGATAGCTACACATACGATACAGAGTGATCGTGGATATATCCAACTAGCAAAATGTTTAGGTTAAATTTGACCCGAAATCTGATTCTGCCATTGCATATACAGAAGCACTTTTTGGCTTTAAGCAGCAACTAGGCAGATATTATAAGGTTGAAGAGGAGAGAAGCAGGAGAAAAGAGGGTCTTCAAGAATCGTTGAATGTTTGACGAAGGAAGTGGATGGCAGCAACTAGTAACTGTCCAAGAGATCCAGGATAGAGCCATCTCTTCTTCCTTCCTCGGTTTTCCTGCTTTACAAACAAAGGAGGATCCTATCCTCTGGATACATATCTTGATGGGTTGGATCTCACTATGGTTGTGTTTTTTTTTTGGTGGGGGTGGCTACTTCGAGGGTTACACTAGAGAAAGAGACAAGATGTGAGCTATTTTAATGTTGCACTTCGATCCTTTGATGTCTCAAAAATAAAAGAAAACGTGTTGTCGCTACTTCTTTTGGATAATGTTCAGCTAATGTCCTGCCAACCCTGTCTTCGATTTGGACGATGATCGCAACTGAGCTCTCACACTCGTAAAATTAAAATAACGTCCTTGGATTACAAATAAACATTCGGCAACAAAAAAACTCTTCCCACATCAAATATCCGCAATTTTATTATACATATATTTTGTGAAAAAATCCTGTATACGAATGTTGTCACAATCCCATTATTTCACGATGAATCTTTAATAAAAGACCGAGCAGTGGCACTTGACAAGATATTTGTAACACTTGCTGTGCTTTCAATTTTATATTGTGACGGTTATCTACTCAACTTATCCAGTGCTTTCTATTTTTTACCCCTCCTCTAACGATCCAGCCTTTTTATTTTTTTCTTCTTGTGCTTTCAATTTTATATTGTGATGGTTATCTACTCAGCTTATCCAGCGCTTCCTATTTCTTGCCCCTCCTCTAACGATCCAACCTTTCTATTTTTTTCTTCTTGTGCTTTCAATTTTATATTATGACGGTTGGTTTATCTAGCGCTTCCTATTTCTTACCCCTCCTCTAATGATCCAGCCTTTCTATTTTTTTCTTCTTGTGCTTTCAATTTTATATTGTGACGATTATCTACTCGGCTTATCCAATGCTTCCTATTTCTTGCCCTTCCTCTAACAATCCAGCCTTTTTATTTTTTTCTTCTTGTGCTTTCAATTTTATATTGTGACGGTTGGCTTATCTAGCGCTTCCTATTTTTTGCCCCTCCTCTAATGATCCAGCCTTTCTATTTTTTTTCTTCTTGTGCTTTCAATTTTATATTGTGACGGTTATCTACTCGGCTTATCCAGCACTTTCTATTTCTTGCCCCTCCTCTAACGATACAGCCTTTCTATTTTTCTTCTTCTTGTGCTTTCAATTTTATATTGTGACGGTTATTTACTCGACTTATCCAGCGCTTCCTATTTCTTGCCCCTCCTCTAACGATCCAGCCTTTCTATTTTTTTCTTCTTACATGCATCCTCTTATTAAGGTCAATCTTGTTCAATATATGGTCAATAGATACTATGTAAGTATTTCTTTTTATTTATTTTTTAGTATAAAAAATTTAAGTGGGTTTAGCATTAGTTATTTACCAATACTAGAGGTACATCCTTTAGGTCCAAAAAGCGCTTATAAGAGACTTATGAGATTGCATACTAAATAAGGTCTTACAATAGCAGTAGAAATTGAATTCATGCAATTGTAGGATATGAACTCATTCCTTATCATCTGAACTTGTTTCTTTTTATTTCTTTTTGTTTTTTTTATTTTTTTGTATAAAAATTTTTAGAAAGGGGTTGAGCTCACTCACTATCTAAAGATAGGGTAAAGTATCCATTCCTCCTAGGCGATACTAATATCGAATAGGGCGAGCCATATATTACTCTCAGACGGAAACTTAGGCACCCATGAACTATGATGCCTCCTAAAATGCTGTGAATGAAACCATAATAAAGTGGTACTCCCCAGGAATCAAACACGCTTTAAATAATCATATATTTCACTCTTTTATTAATTGAACCTATGCACAATAATTTTTTTGTTGCTTACCCGATTCACCAGAACTTTGCCCGTACTAGATCTGAATCCGACTCGCGTTGTGCACCTAGCTATGGTGGGTGAGTCTCCCAATATATTTTTTTGCATATACCAAGGTTTAAACTTGAGATATTGTTTAAATAATATTGAGTCATTTACTATTCGAATTAACCCCTGTTGGTTATGCACAATAAATTTGTTTTTGTGATAAAAGCACCACTAGCTACTTCTCGAGAATTGAAGCCTTCGAGCCCACGGCCCTAATCACCAGATCTCCCACAATTTTTTACCTATGGGCCGTGAGCCCAAAAACTATTCGATGAATCGGATTCATAAACTCACTATGGTATTGAATTGGACATGGTTTAACAAGTTAGATATTTAATCCGAAAGGGGAAGCCCAGCTATCTCTATGTTTTGGTTCATGATTATTAAGCAAAGCCTAAGGCACCTGATTATTAAAACTGTTGTAAATATGTTAATAAAGAAAACAGACAATACATTCAGCCTTTTACTTATATAGATATAGAAGATAATGAATTTATCTTAAAAATAAAAAATATAATATTTATCCAGAGAGTAAAATCAATTGACAGATTCCTTCATAAAAAAGGATTCAAAGGATATATAAATATTGTACACATACCCCACTCATTTAAGAAATATTATAATTAATGAGTATTTATAATTGGATCTTCTTATATATTAAATTATTTTAATTTAAAACGGGTTAGTACTCTTCTTGTAACAAAAAAAAAAAAACAAGGCACACGCTTCTTATATTGGTGATATGTGAAATTATTATAAATATAATAAAAAATATAAATTTTTAATTTAATTTTTAGAAGAGATCCTGTATTAAAAAAAATAATTACAAATTTCAAAATTATAATATATAGTGATAAGATATTGTTAATATTATAAAAAATAATATTATACTCTTCTTTTAAATACGTGAAAAATACAAATACAAAAAATCTAATTAAAAACATATTTGTTTGAGCCCAACTCTTTACTTATTAAATAATTATATATGATCACTGAAAATACTATATATCTGACGATGCCAGACAAACTTAAAAAAATAAGCATATAAAAGATGCTATATCACAGTACTATTATTGCAATTTCATGTCGTTATTTTTGGTATTTTTTTTTAAATTATATGAACCTGTCTTACCCTAGTTTCTATGGAATGCTACCTTCGCTGACAATTAAAAACACGCCATGTTTACATAAGGAATCACGGCACTCAGAAACCTATGTTGCATTTTTATTTTACATATTCAATATAAAATCTTTTAAAAAATGAGCGGCACAATTTACACCTCATGAATAATAAGATTTGAGAAGTATTTTTATTATATATATACACACACTGATATAAATGTTTTATATAAATGAGTCTCTTTTTTTATAATATGTATAACTTAGTCTTTTAATTTTGAAAAAATTAATCTAGAGATCCTTATGGCTTGATTCAATTTTGAATTAGGTTCCTAGATTTTTTGGTCCCATTTTCTGGGGTCCTTTAAATTATTTCCATCAAATATGGAGTCATTCGGTTAAAATTAAACAGTGTTACTGAACACATACCCATGGATTAACAACTCTTTTAAGATTGCCACATAAGCAAGCTGTGCGCACCGTCTCCTCACCCTCCTCTGGCAGCACCCTCCATGGCGTCACCAGCGTCGCTCCCATTCCTCCCCCGTGGGAAATCGGAAGAGTGCGAAACAACTAATTATGAGACTGAGAGATTAGGAGAAGGAATGTGTTTGTTTGTGGGGGATGTTTTTTCTCATGTATCTGGAGCCCATGAGAGAGAGGAGGGTGCTTGTGAGATCAAGTTTCAAAGCTCTGTGATTGGGTCTGCATGTCTCGGAGCTTAGGTGCAATTTTGGAGGGCACATGACTTCAAATCGTCTGCCCTTTTCCAATTAAGAATTTGCCTTCCTTTTTTCGCCACCGCACGAAGCCAGGAAGAACAAAAATGCTTTCTTTGAATGTTATTCCCTCACCCTTTTTCACTTTCGTCAAATCCAACCACCAAACTTCCGCAAATGCATTTTTGCTTATCCGTACGAACCTCCAGTTCTGCAGAACCACTTCTCGACTTCATGAAGCTGGTCCCAAAGTTCCATCTCAACCGATTTCCATGGCTTCTCAAGGGAATTCCTTTGTGACCCACGTCTCAGATCCAAGATTCAATCACTAATTTAAGCTTGGAGAATAAAGCCTTCGCGATTCGAGTTTCGAGCTAGAGGAGGGTGAGGAAGGGGACGGTGCCGAAAGCAGAAGGATGGAAGACGATACAACACAACTTGATTATGTGGCAATTTTAATGAGTTGCCTATCCACAAGTCTTTGCTAAGTAACGCCGATTGTTGAAATTTAACGGAAGGATATGATTAAAATAATTTAAAGAACCTAATAAAAAAAATTGAAATAATTTATAAACACTTTCAGATTATTTTTTTTAATTATTAAAAGTACGGATCATGTTTTGGGTATATTTAAATTAAATTCCCAAACACCTAAACAATGTATTTTGCATTATAATTGAAGTGGGTCTTGAGGACTAGAATCAAGACGGGCCTAACAAACTGAGAGATCAGATCATGGGGTGCATGCTTCGTTTATACGTCCGGTTTCAGCGAACAACGACCTCTGCCCATTGGCCCCACTGTTTCTCTGGTGCTTCGATTTTCTCCGGATTTCGTGTGATTTATAAAT
Organism: Leucaena leucocephala; assembly: GCA_037074615.1. Lineage (NCBI taxonomy): Eukaryota > Viridiplantae > Streptophyta > Magnoliopsida > Fabales > Fabaceae > Leucaena > Leucaena leucocephala. The sequence continues at coordinate 17,035,683 of CM073534.1, read as the reverse complement.
AAACAGAGATAAGACTTTCATTTATAACCCAACGACCGTGTCTTCTTCCCCTTCATCCTTATTCTGCACTCTATATAATAGCAAGCTTATCAGCTAATGGTTCCTCTCTTCTGCTCGCGCTTCCATCGGGTAATCTTCTTTCTCTTCATTGCTCACTCTCCCCGTATACTCCATCCTTCCCAATAACCTCTTGATACTGTAATTATGTTCGCTAGATTAATTTGAAGCTTAAAATTTCGGTTGCGAATAATATCCAATGCGTATGTGTTAATCCTTTTCGGGTGACATATCCGATACTTCGAGGAACCAAATATCGATTTTTTTTGGCTGAATAAACTTGAGGAGTTCTCTACTAAACTGTATTACCGCTGCCGATTGCTTGATATTCTAGCCGGAATCAAATACGCTCATGAACTGTCTGTAAAGTGTGCACTGTGCTGCTGGTTTTTGGCGGGGTTGAGTTTGACAATCTTCGGGCGTGTGTATGTCATCGCTTTGCATCAAAGCTTCAATTTCACGTGTGTCTGCATGTAATACTTGAGACGCTCCCATTGGGAGTTTTAGCTGTAGTAATTGGACTTTTGTTTTAGTATTTTAAATTAAAAAAGAAAAGCTCTTTTATGCAATTGCAGTAGACATCGGAAAGATGGCATCATCTCAAAGTAATGCTCACTCGGAAGCGGCAAAGATGGAACAAATTATCACAGAGTTCTTCGCCAAAAGTCTTCACATAATTCTCGAATCAAGGGCACTTTATGTTTCATCGCGCAACTTCAGTTGTGATCCAACCATGACATCTCCATCTTCTTCTTCTTCATCATCGCCGAGTGTTCGACCAAGGGATAAATGGTTCAATTTGGCGCTCCGGGAATGCCCGGCGGCGTTGGAGAACATTGACCTCTGGCGTCAGAGCAATCTAGAGCCTATAGTGGTCGATGTGATTTTAATGCAGAAACCCCTGAACTGGGACCGCGTGACTCTTTCCCCAAAAAGGGATCTCCGACGGAGTTATTCCCTGAAAGAAAGATGGAATGCTGATCAGGAAGAATTGGGAGTTGAGGCAAAGAGTGAAAAGATTGTAGAGAGATGGGTGCTTCAGTATGAGAGCAGAAAGGCCAGGGAGTCAAATTCAAGCAGTAGGAGGTCAAGCAACATTTCGCTTCATAGCTTGTATAAGAAATTGACATTACTTTTGAGGTCTCTGTATGCTAGTGTTAGACTTCTTCCCGCTCATAAGATTTTCCGAGACCTTAATTCATGTGGACAAGTTCGCACTTTTACTCTTTTTCATCGAGTATCTTCTTTTGCTGAGCCTTTCAACCGTAAAGAAGATGCAGAAATGCTGAAATTTGGATTCACTCCTGTTGATACTTCTTGTGGTCGGCTCTGCCTATCAGTTAAGTATCGCCCATCTGTCTCAGATGTAATCTCTGAACCATCAACCCCTATATCTCCACGAGTTATAACTGATTATATTGGGAGTCCATTGGCGGATCCGTTGAGGAGGTTTCCATCACTCCCTGTGACGGGATTGCCAGCACATGGCTCTCCATCTTCATTGCCATTCTCAAGGAGGCATAGTTGGAGTTTTGACCGTTGTAGAGCCTCACCGCCTTCTATAGTTTCTTCACCTTCGCCAACACATTCAGAACCACGCACGTTTATTTCTAATGTAAGTTCTCGCCGTATTCCACCCTCAAGTTTGCCTCCTCATCCGTCCGAGATGTCTCTTGTTCAGAAAAATAAAACTTTTGACGAGTATTATCCCTCGCCAATCATGTCCCCATCTCCCTCGCCATCACCTCCAATCTATAGCCATGGATCATTACTTTCAAGAACACTATTACGTTCTGAAAGTGCTCCAGTCAATATTCCCAATGCTAATGTTGCCAATTGCCCTGAAAATGCCCATAGACATGACTTGCTTCCATCTCCGTCTAAGGCAGATAGAGGTTTGCACATGATACAATATGGTGCAACCGCTGAGAAGGTATTTGTTGCACTAATGGCAAAGAAATTTTATTTTTTGTTTAAACATATTTGATTTGTTCATGGTGTGTTTTGATTTTTCTAGCTGTTTTCTTTTGGAAGAGATGAATCTAGAAGGTATTCTGGACTGACAGCACCCCACGCCTTGCCACAGATTTCATTTTCCAGGAGCTCCAGTAGGTCTTATCAGGATGATAATGAGGACCCTGATTTCACTTGTCCTTTTGATGTGGATGATGTTGATATGATAGATCCAAGTAGCAGGTATGTTATGACAGACATTTGTTTGGGATGAATGCTTTTCACTTTCTTCTTTGTATATGCTGATCTTATGAATCACGTTTCTGCTTGTTAAATGATGCTTCCTTTGGTAGTTTTCAGAACTAAAGAAAAATAAATTAACTGTTTGAAAATGAAAATTTGTTATAGATATTACCTTTCCTCGGTTTGGTATGTTTTCCATAGAGTAAGGTTGACTAATAGTACTTCTGTCCTGCTGGAAGGTCACGGTTTGCTTCTGGTTGGGCTGAGTCTACAACATTAGGTTTGGGTGGAATGAGGGGTATATTATATGTGAGCAATAAACTCATATGCCATAAGAGATGCGCATCTTATAGTTTTGAGTTCTAGCTGGAAGGTCGTGGTTTCTTTCTGCTCAAGGCGAGTCTAGTGTATTGTGTTTTGGGGAATTGGGTGGCACATTATATGTGAGCTTTTGATGTTCATCACTTTCTCTATGCCATATGAGATATGCTACTAATAATTAAGTTCAACTGCTGGTTGCTTAAAATCAGTTTTTAATAGAAAATAATCAATATGAGGGGAGGGGGACTGTGGTTCTGCGATTATACTTCATTGTTGCCTAAGGTGTTAGATTTGAGGAAATAAATTCAAGGATCACCTACATAATTGGAATTGAACAAATGATTTGTATCTTTATCAAATGAACTCGTATCTATCACCTAGACTATCTGGAGTAGGAGCCTCAGGATCCCATCAGGAAGGGTTCTAGTTGATCATATGTGAAAAACGAGGACGGCTGGTGAAAGGTGATACCTAGTGGTAGAGCATGGTGTTTTGTGATTTAATTAGAAGGAGCAGTTTTATTACTTTTTCAGAGTATCCCCTCCCTGTCTTCTGATCTATCGCATGTGCTTAGGAGTTACAAATTTGGAAATTTTCTTCAGTGGCTTGTGGCTTGCTTGGTCATTATGTTAAGGACAACAAACATCTGTTAGGATGATAGCACGAGAGTAAAGGAAGTATCTTGACTGTGTCGTTATTTTTACAGTTGAAACTTGTAATTACTTTGTTGACCTGATACAGTATGTAAAGGGAAATAAAAGCATTCCATTTTTGCGAAAAAAAGTGCTAGGATGTAAATCATGGGGTGGGTCGCCCAGTGAACATATTCCCTGTTAATTGACATTTCAAATAGTTGTTCTTGGTGATTAGTCAACTTCGAGAGATTGTTCCTGTTGATGCGTTAACATAAAATCTGGGTATGGTTGCTAGATTTTGTTCAGTTGGTTTTCATCTGTTATACATCAATATTTATTCGGCTTCTTGATCATATGCTAGACCGGAATCTTTTGATCATGGTCATATGGGTGAGATGCTGGAAACTGGAGGGTTATATCCCATAAGAAAGTCTCAAGATGCTGCAGTTGGTGCCCTTGTGCATATGCTGAAAAAAGCACCACCTCTGCGTCAAGACTCCTGCACTTCAGAAGAGTCCTCTGAAGGTGCTAGGCCTCAAACATATATCATAAACTCTAGACAGGACAATCAGATCCTAGAGTCACCAATTCATGCGAGCATGATATCTTCTGGGTTCTTAACTAGGAAAACAACGACCGATGCATTAGAAGAGTTCCAAGGATACAGAGAGATGAAAAACTCGTTGCTTATGCGAGGTAGCAAGCCCTATAGTTAAATTATACTTCTGAAGAGTGAGATTCTGGCAGAAGCACAGACTGATCTAAATATTTGTTGATATTGAATCTGTAAAGTACGTGCAGTTTTTTTTTTTTGTTTGCCCGGAGCTGGGAACACCAACTGAAGGATCTGTCGTTCCTTTTGTAAATAAATGTGACTAGGTCCATGGCTCCAAAGTTTTGATGGTATGACCAGGTTTAGCTTGTCTGGTATTGTGTAAATAAGTCCATTCTGTGAATGGCTACTCACTGTATATAATGCATGAGGCAGAATAGCTTAATTTAACGACTATTGAGTGCTGAGCCCCCTAACGTTTCCTCATAAATGCTTTTGCTTCTGCTGTTAGGTCTTGTTTGCCTCTCATAAATCACAATCTATTTTTATTAGCTGGAGGCTTTGATATTCAAATGGCTCGAGATGATTATTAGGTATGCTTGTATAATGTGCCCGCTAAAGTAATGGGGCATAGTCAAGTATTCTTTTGGATTTATAAAAAAAAAGCGCTCTATTTATAGTATGTGAAAAATATTTGTTTTATTTCTCATAATATATTGATAATATTTAAAAATGATTTTTTTACCAACAATATATAAAAAATGATCGTATGTAATATTTTGAAAATTTTAAAAAAGGGATTGCGCCAAAATGAACTCTAAGGATTAAAAATAAAATCCGACGAGGGAAAGCAACGAGTAAAAGTTAGCCTAGTCTCTTAAAGGTTAGGTGTAAATCAACTGTAGCAAGGGAATTAAAGGACCGGAGAAAGGAATAAAAGCTTTGGGTAAAAGGTTCTTATTGTAAACGGTGTCTTAAAGACTTCCAGCTTGCCAAGACAGCGATACAGAAGCCCCTGTTCAAAAGTATAGTAAGCAAACAAGTTAACATCGTAAGGAAGGAATTGAAGAAAAGAATGGTTATTTCTGGCTTGAAAACTAGACAATATAATTGAGGAAGAAAACGGGATCATCATTTGTTGGTTAGTTGCTGAAGAGAATCTCAAGAACTGTTTATGAAAAGAAAAATGGACACAAAGCCAAAATGTTAGGAAGGCAGAAGACGATGAAAATTAATTATTGAGAAGGCCGAATTATTGGTAATAGAGGTTGTAGCTAGGGTAGTAGCCAAAGTTTTGGATGCTTCTAAAGTTAGTTTAATTGAACAGAAAAAGAAAGATAGATATATGGGGGGACCCATAAAGCGGCCAACAACCAGAGTTGATTTGCGCTAATTTGTTTTGACAGGCAATTAATTAAGCTTCTTGTTGTTGTGATCACAGATGTTGCCATCACCACACAAAAGTAGCCGATTAACTCCTGCTTCTTGGACACATTCTATTTAATCAGAAACCACGGTGGAACTGTGTGTTTAATAGATTTTGAAACTCTATATGGTGACATCAAAGTTCTTAATAATATCGTACATAGATTATCATATAGGTTTTTATTCTGAAATATCTTCTAGTTTTAATCTTCATAATGGAGCCCTAGTTGGAGAATATAGACAAAGCTATGCAGAACTTGAAGCTAATAACAACAATGAACGAATGAATGAAACTGGTATATAGTACAAAGTAGATGATTCGGACACAGATATCAAAATCGTCAGCAACCCCTTTGCCTCATTCTATTGGTCAGACACACCATATCAATATTAGTATTATATATCAGATGCGACCCATTTCCAACCTCCAACTGTGACATTCAACCCTTTTATAGATATGTGAAAACCTCAATTGCCCAATTTCATATAACACCCTCACCTCTGAATTGACTGCAATCTAAAACCTTCAAGTCAATTACCCTCTCAAGTATCAAGGCGAAGAATATTCCCTTCCCTCCTCGACACCTGAATCTATCTCCCACCACTTCGGTTCTTTTAACTTGGTAAGTGAAGAAAGATTCATTTTTAATGTCACCACCTTAACATTAACGCACTAGGGTCTAGGGCTGCGGTTTTGTCCATCTACGAGAATTTGGGTGGTCTCCTTCCCCTCACCAGAATAATTAACCAAAAGGTTACAACTTTACTACTCGTAGCTAAAGAATTGTTCATTTGTCTTAATTAACTGTGAATTTTTAAAACCATGATTACTGCATTGTTAATTCCTTATCGATTAGGATCAATCCCCAGCAACAGTTTACATCAATTCCTGTTATTGTGCTTAATTATGCTGACTTGCCAATACATTTTTTTATACAACGGAAAGTAAAATAAGAAAGCAAGACTAAGGTTCGTGTTCTCCCAAATTGGGAGTAATCATAGCGAGAGTAATCTCTGGACCCAAAACTTGAAGACCATTCCTTCTGGCCAACATGTTTTTCTTGTTACTATTGTAAGATATAGGAGATCCATGATGAGGAATAACAAGGTAGACAAATCATCAAAATCTTCTCCATCTCAAGCAGATTGATGCATAAACTTGATTCAATAATGACATTATGTTCACATCAACGCGTGAGGTGCATATATGAAATGTTTGTTAGCAGCATCTAAAGTTTTACATGTCTATTCCCACTTCATCGGAAGCTCCCAAACGTTGCTCTCTGCATTTTACAACTTCCGTCCTTGATCGTGGACTTGCTTCTGTCTGATTATATCACTTCTTTCGGCTGAGAGAAAACAACTTGCTAGAGACAACATCACAACAATAAACTATTCCTTAAACAATTCAATAGCCAAGGAATATACTCGATATCTTCAGTTTTCCCAGTTTAACAAAGTTTTGGAAAGTACACAGGCAGGGTTGTTAAATGCTTCTAACCTTATCGATCACTTCATCAACTTTTGTTTCCTTTCGGCTGCCTAAACTATTAATATAAAGCTCCTTGTTCTAGTTTTGCAGAATTTTGATTGGACATGCTCTGACCAAAGCTCATACTCCACGTGTCCAACACTCAACTTGTTCTCTTGCCAAGCTTAAATCATATTAAAGTCTGAACCCGGATCTGAACAGTTGTATTATTTTCTCTAGGCCTATATTGCTCTAAGTGACACCAACAGTTCCTGCACATCATATCTGCATGATCCAAGTACAGAACCTGTAATATAATAGTAAAAGCTAATACTTTAGTTATTTGACAGCTGTCGCGGGCTAAAATAAGTTCAGGTTGCATGCTAAGGTTCGTTAGATTACTCGTTTCTGCAATCTACATGTTTAGCAGTTAAATTCTTGAGTATATATAATCTAGTTTAATGTATTAGAGCAGTTGGGATGTGACACATGGCAATGTAATTCAGGCTTATGCATTGGATTTATTAGTGATTACTGTTCCAGTTTTATAAAATTTTCCCCATATCAATGATGTCCCGTGTCATGTGCTGGTAGCTCTGGTGCATAAAATCGAGTATATAAAGCAGTCTCCAGTACACTTTCTCATCCATCTGCTTTCGAGTCAGTAGAATAACGATCTCCCTTCTCCAAAAATTTTCTCTTAGATTTAGAAGAACTAAATCTGGAAACGTCCATCTCCCAATTCTTGTCCCACACCATTGTTTACTTTATGCTTCGCCTATCCACAGTGAAAATTCTTATTCCTCTCCATTTTTCTTATTTACTTTATGTTTACGAACTTCCCATTTCATCATCATAGCGAGACATGAGTGGGATGGATTATGAGTTAGTTGATCACTACTTCTGTCCCTCCCACATGTATCAACTCCATGAATATACCTTAGAAAATGCATTTCCATTCCAAACAGAATATTATATCTTATCTCCAAATACCTCCAAAGATGCAATGCTCGACCAAGAGTTTATTGAAGGATTACTGCAGCAGCCACATGCAGAGCTTCTGGACTTTGATTTCATGGATCCTGATGTCTCCGTGGGGATGGAGACAGAATTGAGCCAAGAAGTTACTACTCCGAGATGTCAGGAAAATGGCGATCCTTGTTTAATGGGAATTCAAGCGGCACTAATGGAAGATGGCAGTTTAACTGATCTCTTGCTGACAGGAGCTGAAGCTGTTGAAGCACAGAACTGGGCTCTAGCCTCAGACATCATTAAGAAGATTAACGATGACTTGTGTGTAAAAAATGGAGATAGTTTATTGAACAGGTTGGCTCTTTTCTTCACTCAAGGTCTGCATTATAAAACCATAAATGCTCCTGCAGTGAACTATGAACCTGTTTCTACCCAGACAAACACCTTCTTCACCTTTCATATCCTCCAGGAGGTCTCTCCCTATGTGAAATTTGCTCATTTCACAGCCAACCAAGCGATCTTTGAAGCTACTGAAGGTGATAGAGAGATCCATGTCATTGATTTTGACATCATGGAGGGAATCCAGTGGCCGCCTTTGATGGTTGACCTGGCAATGAGGAAAAACACTACCCTTAGAGTAACAGCCATCACGTTGGACCATCAAAATGCCGCCATCGTCCAACAAACGGGAAGAAGGTTACAAGAGTTTGCTGCCTCTATCAATTTCTCTTTCACGTTCGATCAAATAATGATTACTGGGGAAGAAGATTTTCGAAGAATCATATTGGGTCCTACGCTTGTAGTCAATTGTATGATACACCAGTGGATGCCCAACAGGAGTTTCTCGCTGATAAAAACTTTTCTGGATGGAGTAAGCAAATTATCACCTAAGTTTGTTATTTTAGTAGAAGATGAACTATTCAATTTTTCTAGGCTCAAATCTATGTCCTTTGTGGAGTTCTTCTATGAGGCTTTGCTCCATTATACAGCAATTTCTGATTCACTTGCAAGTAGTTTCTGGGATGACCACAAGATGAAGTTGATCGAACAGGAAGTTATGGGGATGAGGATTACAGACAGTGTGAGGCAGTTTCCATGTGAAAGGGAGAAGAGAACTTTGTGGGAAGAAGGATTGAATTACTTGAAAGGGTTTAAACGAGTTCCTGTTAGTAGCTGCAATATTTCTCAAGCCAAGTTCTTGGTGAGCCTCTTCGGTGAGGGTTATTGGGTGCAATATGACAGGCGTAGATTGTCTGTGTGTTGGAAGTCCAGGCCTTTAACAGCGGCTTCAATTTGGGTACCGACAAGAAGTTAAGGTGTCCAAGTGACAAGGTCAAAGCGACTGGACTACTTGTTTTAGCAGTATATTTTTGTGGGTTTCTCCACTTATCGGGGAAAATGGGAACTTCGATCATCTTTCCTGAGACTGTACGGATTCACCAGTTGAAACTGTAAATATAATTACTGTTTTGTATGTTCTTCCCCACCTATTCTGTCTGTCTGTCTGTCTCTCTCTCTCTCTATATATATATATATTGTATTCGCTGAATCTATACCTTTGCTGCCTCATTGTCTATATACTAGTTTGTGGGAAACGCATGGAAAAAACACATGGTTCAAGTTGTGAGCCTAATGGCACTATCTTTAGGAGTTATCTCACCACCATAAGGCTTAGATTAAAAAAGCAATGCTCTCTAGTATTAAACAAACTGTTTCTACGGTAAGACAAGGCGACAAAACAATAAAAAAGAAATAGTGAATTCAACAATAAGCATATGAGAGGAGAGGAGAGAACAATTTGAAAGTTCAAAAGTTGGTGCACACCGACCTTCAGCCTCAAATCCTTCAAATCCTTTTCATAGGTCATACATCAATGTTGGGATAAGAAAATAACTAATGAAATGATAATATGGTTAAGCAGTGGATGCATCATCAAGAGCTTGGGAAAAAAAATAGTAAGATAAGATTGTTAAACAGAGAACGGATCATGTAGAAAAAAGTATCAAGTAGAGAATATATAACGGAGATTACTAAATAAAGAATACATCAAGCGAGTGGGACTTTTCCTTTTAACACACCCATATACAATAATCACGAAATGGTTTGCCTTCTGAGATATAAAAACTATATTACACAAGTTTGAAAAGCTGGAGCTAGAGCAAAATGACCACAATCGTCCCTTTCGCACTAAGATCGTTTAACTGCGCTCTAAGCAAATGCATGCTTATACAATGTACCTAGAGTTTGAAGCGTTTTCCATTGGATCAAAATTCGATTACATGCACAAATTTGCTTAGAAGATTCATTTCCAGTGAAATGTGCGGTCATGCTGAGTAGGGTAGAAATAGTCCCGAAGTTAGTTCCAGACTTGCCGATTTATGATGCTTAGCACACAGGTTATTCCACAACAGGCTTGTTAAAGCTAGATGATTATTCAAGTTGGGCCCAAAAGATGTTTAGGCGGCCTCCAGGAAACGCAAAACGTAAAGTAGACATAGAAGCTTAGTATCGTGGGTGACTTCCAAGCTTAGACATAAAAGCTTGGTATTGCCTAAGAGGAAGGGAGATTTCATCATGTCCTTAAATTATGGGTGAGCCCAATCCCTTTCCAAAAATTCTTGTACCAAAAAAAAAAAAGAAGAAGCTGAGTGATAAGCTAACTTAATAATAAACTAATAAAAGTTAGTATAGATAGTAAAAAATGAACTCGTATTTTATAAGGATATGAATTTAATTTTTGATACTATCATGAGGGATCTTTTAGTAAGTCTCATAAGTCCCCTATAAACATTCTCCGAACCCTAAGGCTATGTCTTAATTTTGATAAGGAATTGGTGCCGCATCAACTTAAATTTTTGTATACAGAAAAAAAAAAGAAGAAGCTTAGTGACACATATCTATCTTATGTGGATTCAACTGAAGAAGTGAGTGAGATATATAATTATTTGGAGCGTATTTAATCTCTAAGAAGTAGCATTTTGTTGCGGTTACAATTACGACGTTTGGAGAGACATCTTAACTTCTGAATGCTTAGATTTACGCTTTAAAGTAATAGATAGTTTGCCCTACTATTAGATTGTAGTGAGCCCAACCTCTTTTCAAAAAAATTTGTACAAAAAAAGAGAAAAAGACGAAGCTTAATGACACATATAATAATAAATATATTCGTATCCCATAAAAACGCAAGTTTAATTCTCGTTATTGTCGTAAGGATTCTTTTAATAGGTGATCACATAAATCCTATATAAATATTATCTAAATCTAGGGCTATGCCCTAACCTTAGTGGGAAATATATACTGAATCTACCTAAATTTTTTTATATATAAAAAAACTTATCTGAGAACCATAATCTATGGGTTTAAGTAATGAAGGATAAAATATTTTATCTTTTAGAGAATATCATTTTATTGTAATTTTAGTCACAATACTTAAGGAGACATTTTAATTATAAATATCTATATTTATACCTAAGAGTAATTAATAACTCATTTTATCTAATATTATACTATAGTTTAAGAAGATGAGAGATTTAATGGGTTTACCTCTTCCAAAAAAAATTATAATAGAGAAAAAAGAAATTTTTTTGGAAGATGCCACGTGTATGATAGCAGTGGGCGAAGAGAGTCCGGTGAACATTCGACACTATTCCTAGAAATTCGTAACCAGCGCCATAGATGGCTGGCTTGAATCAAACATGGAATTGAAAACCAGCCTCCCATTCTATCAATTTTCAAACTTTCAACGCTACGAAAATTGAGATGCCATACAAACTTTACATTTGCAAGAGGTTGATCCGTGGCTGAGGCTTTTCGAATTTTGGCCCTCTTCTGTTAATTTCGGTCTCGGGCAGCTTCACCCCCCCCCCCCCCCCGGCCCCGTGTTTCCCTATTTGCGTTCTCTGTATCTGTATCAAATCGTTGATTTGCACTGGACTGCCAGCAAATCTTTTTGCTTTGTTTTTCTTAAAACTTCTCTTGTTTATCTGTAATGAAGTGTAGAGAAAAAGATGAATTCTTTGCCACACAGACCTACGCGAGTGACAATACCAGTTAGCTAACAACGTAATGATATAGAATTATACAAACTGCAATTGTGAATCAAAACTAACTAGAGAGGCATGTCCAATGGGACTTAGTTAGAGCTAATATGTCGACACAAATCCGCAACTACAGGGTATATTACATGTAATGTAGTTCCCACTACTTCAAAGGAGATTAAGAGAGAATTATATTACTACATTTGTTTCGTTTGTCACGGTTCAGATTATCAAGCTCAAATGTCTGCATGGGTAGTTCGCAGTGTTGTCTACGACCTTATAATTCTGGCCAGAGAGATAATAAGTTGCCTTCCTTTAGCCTTTCTGTTCCCAAATTTTTGCTTGTCGCAACTTTACTGGGTTTACCACTCGACATACCCGTGTCATGAGTTAGTTTTCCTTCTTAAATTTAAGTGTTACAATATGTTAAGGCCCTGCATGGATGGGTTCTTCTCTTTCAGTACCCAACTTTAAGGGCATGTTTGGTATAAGTAAAGTGAAAGTAGATTTTAATATAATAGAAGTCACTTCTACCTTCATTTCTAATATTTTATACTATTTCAGTAAAAAAATTAGGAAATAAGATAATAGAAATGTAAACGAAATATATTAGACTATTTTATCCAAGTTATAAACTTCTTAAACAGTATAGAGGGTGATCCAAGGGACGTGAGGAGGGTAGATTAAACAGTATAGACTCTGATTAAAAGGAGTAAATGAAGACTAAAGAGAACGCTCAACAAGGTTATTGAGTGAGATCTTTTGGTCAATAACCTATATAAGGATTTAGTTTTTTTATAAAGCACAATAGCGTCGTATAATTCATATAACCGACTTCATTTAATAGGATAAGACATGTTGTTGTATATAAACTTTTTAAACAACTTTAACTCTTTCCAAATTATAATAAAAATATTTAAACTATTTTATTCTAAGTTATAAAAATATATATATATCAATTTTATACTTATTTTTATCCTACTAAACAAACTCTTAAAAAATTTAATTCCATCTTCCCTTTCATCAAAAACTTTCATTGCTTCCACACATACCATAAGGATGCAGACATATATTATGGAAGGGCAGTAAAATGTAATAAGTCTAATCATTACACGGTTTACTTTATTTCTGGCTTAATTTAACCCCGTTGTCTTTGAGAATAGGAAGATGGATGTGTATACCTGGTCCTGGAGTTTTGTGCTGGAGGAAACTTGGCTTCTTACATTCAGCGCCATGGGAGAGTTCAACAACAAATTGCTAGAAAATTCATGCAGCATCTTGGTAACTTATCTGCAATTTTATTATGTTGAACTGTTCTTTTGTGATGGTTCATAAGAGCTTTGGATTAATACGGTTGACTGTTTTGATGCAGGTTCTGCTTTAAAAATATTGCACTATCGTGGGTATCATTCACAGGGACATGAAGCCAGTGGTAAAATTTATATTTACTGATGTGTTTATGCACATTCAAAAAAAATAAAAGAAAAAAAAATCTAATGTGGTTTATGTTAACTTGGGTACAAGTGATTTTTGCTTTAGCATGTCTACATTTGTTATCAAGCTAGTTACAGTGAATGTGCGTCTGAGACTAGAAACAAATTTGCTTGCTTTGGGCCATTGTTGGACCAGAACATTTTGTTATCGAGCCTAGGGGATGATGATTCAGTGCTTAAGATTGCTGATTTTGGTTTATCAAGGTAGTTATCAGTTTAGGGGAGTGAATCTGAAATAGAAGACAGTTTTCGTATTCTCTTTTTTTCCATGTTACTTTGGCTTACTCGATAACTCGTTTTCCTTCCATATACGAATAGAACATTGCGTCAGGTTGAATATGCCGAGACCGTTTGTGGGTCTCCATTATTCATGGCCCCTGAAGTTCTTCAATTCCAGAAATATGATAATAAGGTTTGAGCTGTGTGCGCATGTGCGTGTGTGATTCACAATAAATAAACGGACTGAAGAGTGGTAGACATGTGGAGCGTTGGTGCCATTCTTTTTGAGCTTCTAAATGGCCATCCACCCTTTAATGGAAGGAATTATGCACAGGTAACACTTTTAGACTCTATATATCAAATTTTGTTCTCTTTGGTTACAGTTAACCTATATCGCTGAGTTCAGCTGTTGAAGAATATCAGATCCTGCACATGTCTTCCGTTTTCTCAGCGAGTCCTTTCAGCCTTAGACCCTTACTGTCTTGATATGTGTTCTAGACCACTGTGCTTAAATCCAGGTCATGCACATTGCTTCATCAATGTCAAATAGCTGAAATTCTCATGGAGATGTATTTAGTACTGAAATATTTCCAAAATGTTGCAGAGGAGCGAGCGTCTATCTTTTGATGAATTTTGTGGCCATAGTTTTCTAAGATAAGTCATGCAATCCGGGAATTGAAAGGAGTTATGAGCAGAAGAGGAAGTAGAGCTACGTCATAATTGTTAAAATTTTATGATGAGATAAGATGATTTTATTTGTGTGTGTGATTAACAATTACATCGTAAATAATAAATTATAATTATGAATAAAATATTCCAAAAAGCTTGAAAAAAAAATATTTTTCTGATGACAAATTAATTAATCAGTAAAATTTAAAATGACTTTATCTTGTTTTGGGCCAAAAAATGAATTATCCTGTAATTAATTCTTATTAGCAAAATTTAAAATTTTCTTGATATTTAAAATCCGCTTATTCTAAATAAATTACGTGGGGGTTTGGAAAGCTTGACAATTCATTAAAAAGACTTTTTATATTTTTTAAAATAAAACGTTTCTCACATCCTTAATTGTACGGCGCCCGAAATTTAAGTACTTAATTTTTTCTGCGTCAGAAACATAAGCCAGAATGGATAAAAAATAAGTTAAATTATATGTTCTTTTAAACTTTATGTAATTAAATTTTAGAGGCGGTAGAAAATTATAATAATCTGTTATTGTATGATTACCGTATCATCCAAACTGTTCTCAAAAAGATTATATTTCTAAAAGAAAAAAAAAACACATTCAAAGCTGAAAAATAAAAATAACATGTTTTGGGCGGGAATTCATTTGCCAATCTGGAATTGACGGGGAAGCCGCGAAGGAGTAACTCGTCAATATTGTTGGCCGGCATCGATCTGCTATAGTGCTATGGAACGGAACTCCAGAACCAAGTTTCAGATTTGGAATCCGAACTGTAGAAAGATTCAAATTTTAGAGTAAAAAGTCGCCATTATTGTCATTTTAATAATCTCAGAACTCAAAATATGGCGGGAGAGGATGCCATCTGAAGGCGGCGAAGACAGCTTACCGGAATGCCAAGGCTGAGGGGAATCGGCGGGACGAGGCGCGGTGGGCGAACGTGATCGGAGATTTCTTGAAGAACAGAGGAGAATACGTTGAGGCCGTCAAATGGCTTCGTGTAGATTATGATATTTCCCTCAAATGTCTGATTGTGACTTGCAAGATTTGTCAGTGACACCGTTGTTAAATGCACTGCATTCGCACAAAGCATTTGCAATGCTTGACCTCTCTCATAATTTATTAGGTACATCTTGCTGGATTGTTGCTTTTTTCTGTTAGTTACTGCTCTATAGTTCTCATCTGTATTTTGCGAGGAAATGTAACGCTTCACTGTTGACAAAAGGGGAAAAAATTATAATGAGTGTAATTGATTGAATTATTTTTTGCTTTACATTGGATTGCTAAATCTTAGGAAATGGGACGATGGAGAAACTTCAGAAGGTGTTCACTGAATCAGGACAAACTTATCGGGCCTTGACTCCAGATTTGCAATGCAACAAGTTCGGCCCTACTGCTTTATTTCAGGTAACTTGCAATTCCAATTTCTTTCACCCCCAAAGTCGATCCAATTTGATAATACGTTAAGTATGCCCTTGTTCTATCAGATTTGTGAATGATTGCCCGGCACTATTTGCTCGACTGGAAGTGCTGAACATTTCTGGGAATCGTCTTACTGATGCATGTGGGTCTTCCCTTTCGACAGTCTTTAGCAAAATGTACAGGTTAATTGCATGACCTTCTCCATCCATTTGAATACGGTTTTGGTAGTCTCCCAAAATTCTAGGAAACATTTCCTTCCGTAGGTCACTTTCTGATTTTATGGCCAATTCATTATGAACTACGGAAAAGTCTACATCGAGCATATGCTTCTGACAAATACTCTTGCGGTCTCGATTGCATGCTGTAGATATATGCAGTAGAAACTTTTACTTCCACTTACAGGAGTTCTGCTTTGTTACTTTTGTAGCTCTCTGTAGCTTGAATGTGGAGAACTGTCTTATCACAACCAGAACTACCCAAAAGATTGCTGATGCATTGGACTCTAACACTGTACTTGCTCAGTTTTGTATCGGTATCCTGAATCTAAAATGTATATGATGCGAATTCTTGCAGGAAAGACTAAGAACAAGAATATAGGGAAGGGAAAACAGGAAGGGAGGATTAGAAGGGAGTCACGAAGGAAGAATAGGAAAGAGAGACTAGGCAGAGAGCAGGAAATATTTTGTTACTGTACTGTCATGATTCTCCTCCAATTGTAATTACATACTGACTATTTATAGACTAGATATCCTTAGTAATTACCGTGGTAATACCAGTAACACCACAGTAATTATAGTAACTAAAACTTTATATCAATACCCCCTCCCAAAGAGATCTTTGCCCCCAAGGATCAAGCAAGATAAAAAAATACAAATCTAAAAGCAAAACATAGGTTTTAAATTCTGACAAAAGCTTTTGTTAGTCAGTGAAGAAGTCTCTGTGACTTGGATCCAAGATCTGATTCCTTCAAATTGACTTCATCCTAATGCATTGCACATGTCACTTCCCCCATTTTTTTTTATCCTATTTAAACAACAGACCCTTCCAGAAAGCATTGTAATTAATTCTCCCTTAAATCATTCTAACACCAGAATTCTTGTTGGAGAAAAGTTTAGAAATGAGGCCCACTTATGAAATAAACCATAATTAATAATACCCAATGGAATTGTGAAATACAATTGCAATGGCATTGGGATATCCTCTTTACTACTACATCCATGTTCATAAGCCCATCGAGTATTGCAAATTCCAATGTAGCCTCGAAAATACTACTGAAGCTTAAAAATAAATGCTAGCCAACTGTAAGTCTGACTTTTCAAACTGAAATTTTTGCAACCACGTGAACTCCCAAACACATTCCGCAAGCTATTCAGTGTTTTCTGAAATTTGGGCATTATCTTCACTTTACAAAGCCCTATGATCAAGCGACCTTGAGATTTGTCGACTGCATTTCTTGGATTCTGCCTTGCGATAATCAACTCTTGAAGTCGAGCAAAGCGCCAAGCCTCTACTATGGTTCTTGGGTCAGACATGCGAACTAAGGCCTCAAGTTTTAGTTTCAAAGCCGATGTGTAAGCGTCAAGAAGATACTCCTTCGGAAAGTCTAGCCTTGACAAAATCTGATCGAACTTCATATTGAATTGAGCGAGTGGCTCTCTTTGTTGAAGGTGAGTCTCTTCCCATCTTACTATATTCTGCGTCATTGTAGCCATCCCACAAACGCCTTCACAAAGCTCGCTGATAGCCCCTCTCAATGCTCTATTTTCGATCATTGGTTGCTCAAGAATCTGCACTTGTTCTTCCTTGATTCTTGTTTCTTGAACACTGGGTAGAACCATCTTTTTCTTGCTCTGCCACAGCAAAGGAATCTCTTGTACTCTGGCCATACGTTGGGCTTCAAGTAGAGTTATTAGACTAAATAACCGGACGGAGACGGTGATTTCCTCCTTCAACGCTCCCACGTACGCATCTACCAAATACATCTCTGGGAGGTCCAGTCTCGCCGAGATCGCACCAAACTTGATATTAAACTCCGCCAGCGAACCTGTCTGCCTAAGGTGCGTTAATTCTGTCATGGGCTTCTTGTATCTTGGGAATTTCATTCTGGGCAGTTGGGTCCCACGCTGGTCATTAGCATTCTCCTGGTGTTTGTTATGGTGTTCGTCGGTATGGTGGTTACCATTCCGGGTTGGTGTACCGTGAACGATGCGGCGCATTTCTTATGCCATGGCCTGCATTTCTTGATGGACAGCATGGCCCATATTTTGGATCTCGTCGCGGACTCCCAAGACTGTCTCCTGTAACTTATCAACGATTTGCAGCCGTTGTTAGACGTTCTGCATCTTGGCTTCCATTTCTCTGGCATTTTCTTGTATTCTGGTTTCCACCATTCAGAGTCAGGGTCCGAGGAACGCGCGCTTTGATACCACTGATGCGAATTCTTGCAGGAAAGACTAAGAACAAGAATATAGGGAAGGGAAAACAGGAAGGGAGGATTAGAAGGGAGTCACGAAGGAAGAATAGGAAAGAGAGACTAGGCACAGAGCAGGAAATGTTCTATCACTATACTGTCATGATTCTCCTCCAATTGTAGTTACATACTGACTATTTATAGACTAGGTATCCTTAGTAATTACCGTGGTAATACCAGTAACACCACAATAATTATAGTAACTAAAACTTTATATCAGTATACTTAAATCCCCCCGATATAAGTTATTTTATCTAATGGGAAGTTTATCTTTGACAGGATACAACAGTCCTGTAGCTGGAAATGCTATTGTTAATCTCCTCGCCAAGCTTTCTACGACGAAAAGGTAGGTCAAATCAGATTTAGATGTATGGTACCTAGATAGCATTTTATTTAAATTGCATTATTTTGATATACAGAAATTAAGTTAAATTAAACTGTATTTGTTTATTGAAGGTTTTCTGAGCTGAACTTAAGTGGTCTAAGACTAGGCAAACCTGTTGTTAATTCCCTGTGTAAGCTTGCTTGGAATACCAATTTGTCAGGACTGATGCTCGGACGCACTGGCGTTGGAACTGTGAGTGGAGTTGATTTCTTGCTATGTGTTCATATAATTGTCTGCTGTTGATTGATATACTTGATGCCTGCAAATTCTTGCACGCATATCTCATTGGCTCCTATGACTGGAGATGGATATGTTTTGCGGGAAGGGGCAATGCAATTAGCAGAATCATTGTCCAGAGGGGACTCAAGAGCTAGTGAAACTTGATCTGTCATATTGTCAGCTCATATCCAATCCTGTTTTAAACACCAGTTTTAATTTATTCTGTTCCGTGCTTGAGCTTAATCTGGAAGGAAATCATATTACGCCCGAGGTTTGTTGCCCATAACTATGGACTCCTATTGCTAGTATTCGTAGAATGCACATATATCGCTTTGGCATTCCGTGTATTAGAATCTAGCTGCTCTTGCAATTTCTTTACCAGTTAAATTTTATTGGCTTGTAAGCGTAGTAAGTTCTGATATCTATAATAAACACAGGGAAGCAATTGTCTATCTGCTCTTCGAAGAATCCACAGTGCTGCCTAAAAGTTTTGGTCCTTAGAAAGTGTCAGCTTGGGCTTGCCGAAATTCTTCACATAACTGAGGCACTAGCGGGTATAGACAATACGCCAACAAAAACATCTGTGTGAGTTCATTCCTGTGAAACTATTGTTGTTTGATGCTTATGTTGTTTGTGTCAGAGAACAACTACCTGGAGGAGTTTAATCTTGCCGGTAATGCCGTTCCAAATGAACTTCACACTCTACAACTCGACTTCTCAGCTGAAGGACTCACCAATTGTAGAGAATCGTAAGGAGGATTTACCCATGATAGGGGATGATTGTGAAGAGCCCCTTTGTGTTCTTAACACTGACTATCTTCAGCTTGGAGTTGCCGACAGTGAAGATGATCCCGTGGCTAGAGTCGGTGCTTCTGGAATGGATGACAGTTGTGCTGATTCGCATCAAAGAAATTCTTCCTCCCCTGAGTGCAAATTCATTCAACAACTTTCAACTGCTATTGCTATGGCAAAGCACTTGCAATTACTTGACATCAGCGATAATGGTTTCTCCACTGAAGTTGCAGAAACATTATATAGTTCTTGGTCATCCACATTACGTGCCGTTTCAAGTCAGAAGCACATCACCGAGCACATTATTCATTTCTCAACGAAGGAAAATGGGTGCTGCAGAGTGAAACCATGCTGCAAGAAGTATTGATTTCGTTGCTCTTTTTTTTTATTTGCAGAATGGAGGTCGTAGTTCTCTGACAAAATATAGGATCCATTTATAAGGATCCTTTCCTCTGCATGGCAAATGTCAATTGTATATAAAGCCCATATCTCTGAACACTCAATGATAATTGATCAGCCCTGGTTATATATGTTCACATGATTTTATTTTTCTAACGTAAGTTCCATTTTACAGTATTTTCAATTCAAGGCGGCATATATTGAGACACAATATCATTAGACAAAATGACAAATATTTCATTAAGAAAACAAGAATTTTCTTTCTAATTATTATTAGGGGAACCTGTATAATTGCGGTAGTTGTGACGTATTGAAAAAACCAAATTGACTTTTTCACTTTTGTACGGATAGGGATAGATACATGGATGAGTGATCATTAGGCCTAAGTTTTGTAGGGTGGGTAAAAATGATGAAAAGAGGCACAGTTACAAATCGTACAAAGAATATGACCCAACAAGGTGTTGAAATCCTTGGATTAGTGTCAAACGCACTATGATTCTCTCCACAAAGGCTTCTTTACGGGGGCAGTCCCCGCTTCACTTATCGAGAGTGTAATCGTTCTCATTATGGAAACCTTTTTATCACATCCAAAGAATGTCCTTCTCCCTCCATTGATGGGCCTACGACAGGTTAACTCCTCAATTTGGCCCAAAATAGATCACTTGAAGTAACTAATAGGATTATATTTTAACGAAAAATATTAGTCCTTCACCTATCCGTAAATTTAATTAATAAAAAAAATTAGAGATATAATAGAGTATATTTGATCTATAGGGAGTATTATTTTATTATAATTCTAGTTATTTTATTTAGAGAGACATCATAACTCTTGAATGTCTAAATCTATATATAAGATTAATAGACAACTCACCCTGTCCGATATTAGTATATGCTAGAAAGAAAAGAAAACTTTGCCTTGACTCTAAATCGTAGGTGAACCTAACCACTTTCTAAAAAATTTTATACTAAAAAAATATTAGTCATTTAATAAAATTTAAATCTTTATTAAAAAAATATTTATATTTAATATTTAATAGTATTTTTAATAAGATCGCTTGAAGACAAAATATGACCAACAAATGGCTCAAATTTGATGTCACTAAATTTTAATTTGAAATAAGTAAATCTCAGACTGAGGTTCAAAAGTCCCATCAAAATTTTCATGCCATTCATGAGTTTGGGGACTTGTTATATGATTTCGAAAACAAAAATTATAGAATTATGTGCTGAGCATATTTATATTATTTGTTTGGTTCAAATATAGTAATATATTCATTTTTCCTAACGATAATCATGGGTGAGTGAGATAAGAATTAAGAATATAACACCATCCCCCTTTCTGAGAAAAAGATTAAAGATACTCAAATCAAGTAATAATATAACAGCCATTGAATGCACATTTATTCACCTTCTTTAAACGACAAACGTGGGGAAAGCATGCGTCTTAGGTTTGGGGAAGCCATGATTGCCATCGTTTTTAAATAAAGCAGAGTTGGAGTTTTGCACTTCTTCTCCAAACCCAAACAGCAGCAGCAGCGACAACAACAACACCAACACCATTCGACTCCATTTCTTAATTCCCTAAAAAAGGCTCTAGAAACTTTTCAGCCCTCCATTTCTGCCACACTGCTGCTACTTTTTGGCCTTGAAATAGGGAACTCGAGGGAATCTTCTTTTCAGAGAGAGCTTCAAGTGAAATTTTGAACGATAACAAGTTAAGAGTATTTTCATTCTCCGGAAATGGATTTCAAAGATTCCGTAGACATTATTTCTGCATCATATATAAAGTAATTAACTAGGCTGAAACTTCCGTTTGGAATTTAAAAACAAGAAAAGGGATCCTCTAACCCCATTGCTGATATTACTCTTTGATTGTCAATTCTGAGTGGGGCAGTGCTGGAAGCTGCTTATTGTGATTGTAATGTGTCTTTTATTATATATCATGGTTTTGACTAAGGAACCGTTAAATATTCAGATTGTCCTTAAAATGTTATCCAGAGACGCCATGTTTTGGGGAACGAAAATGGTGGACAACTGGGAGAATAATATTTTCTCCAGACTCTGTCTCGCTTTTCTGGTCACACCACAAACAGTGACTGAAATCTTTATTCCCCACCCCTTCCTTTGTTTGCAGCAGAAAGTTAGATTGTTTGAAGGCCATTGCAACATGTCAATATACAATAAACTTAAATATCTTGTGGTTATATTTTCCAAGTATTTAAAAAAAAAAAAAACTACCCATATGTCTTTTACCTACTTGTTAGTAAAATCCCATTGGGAGTTTGGGACTGGAGATAAAAGTAAGACTTGAGTTACTGTTTTCTGAAATCATTGTCTTCAAAGATCTCTGAATGGGAGAAGTCAGCTTCATCAAGTTAAACATAAAGTTGTGTATATTATTTTATAGTTATTTATTTGTAAAAAGAAGGTGGTATAACACGCAACATCTCAAGAAGAGAATGAGATCGGCTTACGAATTCAACGGCACAAGACTCTTTCTTCTATGCATGCAATTTCAAAGGAGGTAGGTTTCCTGATTTAGTGCCAGTCTTTACTCATATTTCCCCATCTTCTCTGCTCTTTCCAACTTTCCAGGCTCCTTCTAAGTTGGCCACTTGCTAATCTCATGATTAATCCTTAAAATGAATTATCTTTCTAAATTAGTGGGAATAGAAAGAATTTCAATTGAAGAGCAGATTAAAGGCACACGGATTTTGCAATGAACGCCTATTATCTATCGTTTGCTTGGCTGTTTCCTCCCAACAGAAAGATTGATAGGGAGATTACACATAAAAGAACGGAAGAAATACAGAAACCCAACGTGCAGGTGTACTTCTTTATGCGTAGCTGGAATTTCTTGTCATCTCATATACATCAGAAGCATGTTTAAAACCTGATCACTTGGGATTCTGTCAGGCTATTAACATTGTCTATATTCATGGATTCACACTCCCCAAAAAAAAATTACAGATTTAGCATATCCATTTCATCCTTTCGGTAAAAAGGAGAGAAAGAAAGCTAACAGATCATACCCATTACTACATCCCCCGCAACCAAAGAACAGGATCAATAACGAACACACTACCAACACTGAATTAACCTTTTGTTGCTAGCTAGCTCCATATATCTCGGTTAATTCCCTTCTTTCATTAGGAAAGAGAAGTAAAATCACTGAAGTCGTCATTTGCCCAAAACTTTTCTTTTCTTCTCTATAAGTTTACGGTGATCTCCAGCTTCTTAAGCCAATTTCATTGTGTTTCCTTGAAGGAGAAGAGTAAGGTACGGGCAGCCTCCTCGGCAAGAACCCAAGAAAGTGACCAGAGTGCTCAGGCTTTGGCTTGACCTTGAAGACGTTTGTGTTTTTTGAGCCGTAGCAACGACCAAATACGCTGACGAACAGGAGCAGACACAGAACTAGCACCAGGTGTCTCCTGCATAGACCCATTATGTGAGAGTCTCTGATGAGTGTGGAGAGATTAGGAAGTGAAAAGGATGACGTTGAGATGTATGACTATCTTCCGAGGGAAATTAAGTGGGATTAGAACACCAAGAAACATGGGCAATTCAATGCAGAGTAGGTTGCATCAGGTTTAGAAGAAGAGGGAAAGGAGGGATGAAAGGAGATTGAGTCAAAACTCAAAAAGAATTCGGATGCTTCTCCAAGTAGAGATGATGTTGGGAGCAGAAAGCTGAAAAGCCTGAGAAAGCTTTTTTGGGGTGGGTTTATATGGAAGGGAGTGATAATAAAAAGAGAACAAAGAATGAAAAGATGAAACTGTATTTAGAGTAAAAAAGAAAAGGAGAGGGGGATTCGTTATATAGTATAGGGTGCTAGGTGGAATGCCAAGAAAAGCAAAGGGATGGGAGAGAGAGAGAGGGTTTGTGTTATGTCATTTTTTTTTTGTGGTTTAGTGAATGTTTGGACCCACTGTGTATTAATGGCCCAGTAAACAAGGAAGCATACATGAGAATGAGACCCTTCCATTAAGGCAAAGGCTGTTCCTTTGCCACACAACCTTTTTTGTAGCCTCAATCAAAGTCCCTCCCTCCCTTCCACCCTCTTAACCCATTCCCCTACTTCAAGACTGGATTCAGCAGCTACTTCTTACTTCTTACTGCTGCCCCACCCGCAGTTAGTAAAAAACTCCCATCTCCAATTCGCCATACCCTACACTCTAGTCTACCCTCAATCTCTTTGCCAGTGTACTTCGGACAATAACAACACAAGTTGATGTTTTTAATCGTTTTTATTCTAATACCTATTGTTCCTCTTTCAACTATTCACTAGTGTGTGTATATATACACAAGAGAAAAACCTATGCCACTCCCCTGTTTCTGGTGTTCTGTGAATTATCCAAATTTAAACTTAAAACAACTCGAGTTGCGTTTTATTTTGATGATGATTTTTTTCTGGGTGCAAAGCTTTTGTGGAAGACTTAACCAGATAAATGAAAGAAAAGGAGGGGGTAAAAAAATCAGAAAAGCGCATGCTCCATCTTGAAGCAGAGGAGAATTAAATGAAATGTCAGTGTTAGGGGTCAGAGTATTGCGGTGGACCCATGCTTCTCTTGGTATCTCTAAAGCTCAGGACTGTGCTTGGTTCATTGATTAGCAGTTAGGGATATAGATGGACCCCTTGGCCTTTGGTTTCAGTCTCTGCATGGGCATGGAACTTAGAATTACTGTCTCAGCGTTACATGCCTTCTGTTTCACCCTGCTTTTCTTTCCTTGTTGAAGCTTTCGATGGCAGATGATGCTTTCAATCAGAGGCGTTATTAGACACCCCATTTAAGACTCATCCTCCCATATGACGTCAAAAGAAAAGAGTGTCCACTTTGAATTAGATGGCCATGGCCTTGCATGCTGCTACGAGCACACAAAACACAATACATCCCCCAAAAATAATAATATAAAAGGCGAAAGAAGCTCCATGATGCACACATGCAATGTAGAAGAAATGGAGTTTTAATGAATAGACCATTAGATATATCCAATCCAACAATCATAGTACCAAAGCGATAAAACACAGAGCTCTGGGGCGGTCCTACTTGAACGAACATCCAAAGCTAGTGTGGACGATGCATCAATGAATTGCTAAAAGGACGAAGTGTTGTCAATAGATTTGACGGTAGGCAGAGAAAGGACCCCACTATATACGGCGAGAAGCCACCTAACAAATATCACAACCTGTTGCCTTCACATGCTTATCTTTTGCCGTTTATTAGGTCTAATGATTCATGAAACGGTACATATTTTGTTCTCAGAATCCTCCACCCACTATGACAACGGAGCCGCGCCAAAGATGGTGGGATTATCAAGAAAGTGTGAAGAAACGTGTGGTGGCGAGCGAATGAGATGATGGGTAAACCTTTTTCCTGACTTACACCATAGATTCATTAGCTTTTGGTTCGTACTCGTACCCAAGAAGAGGGTCAAATCCCACACCACACCAAATATTTGAGACTCAGAAGTGACCTTGTTTAAATTTTTGTGGAGACAGGGTCCTTGTGTTTGGGTGTGTCTATGAATATGATTTTTTTTTTGGTACAAGTCTATGAATATGATTTTAATTCATAGAGAGGTCCAATGTCTACGCTATTTCACTTTCTTGTACGTAATTTCCCGAAACTTGAGAAAGCCTACAATCATTGACTGTTCCAGATTGGATCATGTAACATGATTGCTTTTCTTCTTGAAGGAAAAAATCGGTTAAATTATATCTAGTACTTTTTTCCCCAAGTGAAATCAAATCATCTATATATAACCTATCATGCAATTAAACCGAGGAAAAAAGAGAGATGAAAATAATATACACAGCAAGGTGCGCCCGTGGGATTTTGATTTTGTGTTGTTTTAGGATGGGTGACGGAAACAAAATCATGGGAGCGTGCGGTTATCCCTGAAATTATGTTGTTACAGAGATGGATAATGGGGCTCACTTTCAGTCGTGATTTATGCTAATTGAGAAGGGACCGCCCTTGGCATGACCCTCGTTCATTATTATTATCGTCCAAATCATTTCTCTTCTTGTTGGCATACACGGACGTTTGATATCATGTAAAAACGGTGACACGTGCACAACACAATCACGGCTCTGCCTCTCATAATTAGCTGCATTCTTGTAATATTATCCAATTGAAGTACGACCGAGAATACGGGATACGTACGTAATCAAACAACAAGGTCTCCTCTGGTTATGGGATACGTGCGTTCTCACTTCTCAGGTTAGGAAATGGGAATAAACCTTTTACTGATTATATAACACTTTTAGAAATGGAATCCTGAGAAAAATAAAATCTAAACTATCCCCGTCCCCAAATGACGATGGATGCACTGTTTCGAAATAAGGGTGACGTTGGTTCGTTTCTGGTAATTACCTATGCAGGGAGGATTCTGTTGAACGAGAGAGAGAGAGAGGAAATAACTTTGGGGGCTATGGTGAGCCGGGATAGAGCAAATCGCAAAGACAAAATAAGGTAGGTTAGGTCACATCAATCGGTCAAAGATTGGCTTTTTCTATATTATTGAGCAGATTTGGTCCTTTATTTGCGAGAGAGAATTGGGAGTTTGTTAGCTACTCTTAGTCAGATTAGTTGAGATATCATGGGAAGTGTTTTTTTCAGTACGTGTGGTTGGATTTGATTTGAAGCGTCACTCACTGGGGGGCTAAAATCCATATGAGTAGCCCTCGAGAGTAAGGATACGTGCCTTTCAAAACGTTGATGAGCAACGTCGTCAAGTAAGCAAAAATGGAGTACAAGAATAGTGGGGTTTGGGTTGGGGGCCGGGGGGGGTGTTGGGGCTACAGTTATGTTGACTTGGTGGGTCTAACACCACAACAACTCTCTGCAATGTGTCTCGTCGTCGGCTTCCACCTTAAATTGTTGTATGTGAGTTTACTTTATGCTATGTGGGATGGGTTGCGTTGTTTAAGAAAGGCGAATTGACTAATGTAGGCTTATTTTATAGTAAACGCGTGGGCAGTAGTTGACTATGATATGAATAAATAAAGGATTTAAGACCAAAAAATTTCAAAGCATCGTGGGGACAATGGATTGGATGCAGCACGATATTTGAATATGGATGCGGCACCGCCTTATGCAACTTGCCTTGTTATTTTAATCCGCACGTACAGAGTCAAAAGTCTTGTTTCAGCGCCAGAACTGGTAAGAAAGAAAGGGGCGAAAATGGGGTTGGGTATGGTGGAGAGAGGAGGAAGAGGCGGGTGGTGGAGAACCCACCAAATTAGAAAGTGGAGTTATGGGTTATAGACATTATTAGAGTTTGGAGATGCGGTTTCACGAAGCAAAAGTGGTCAAATTTTCGGTCTTGCCGTCGCTATTGCTTCTTTCTCCCCCCACTCGTGTCCTTTTCTTCCCATCTCCCTCTCTGCGTTTTCACCTCTCATTATTTATTACCACTTCACTTCTTTTGCTTTCTGCCTCCCCACTATTTCCCTTCTTATAACATCCCCTATTGCTTCCCCTAGTTCCCTATAGGAATGGACGGACAGTGACAAGGATAGATAGGCAACGAACGGTGCTTTGCCTTTTATTTCATGTGGAAAAGGAGCCCTTCAACGTGCTTTCTCCCCATTTTGTTGCGCGAAACTTGGGTTCCTGATTTGTCCACCTCACCCATCCTTTAAACTTAACTAATATTATTAATCACGCCCCCACCCACACGCTGGGTAAAATCAGTTCTCACTTTTCATCATGTCATCCCCCCACCCTCCCCTTCCTCCTCAACCCTGCTTTCGGTGCTATTATACCCATATCTCCTTGCCTCTTTCCATATAATCCCCTCTGGAAGGAATTAACAAGTGCTGTTACTACTAATATACCCTTATTCAATTGTATATCATATCATGTTCTTGTTTTAACAAACTATACCTTTCTTATACCTCCATCCAATCGTTTTATTTCATGCTAATTACTCTATCCTATTTATAACACGTGATAAGGTTGCCAACACAGCACATTAACGAGTCCATTCATCTTTAATCTTTTAACACCATCTTGAATTTCTAAAATCTCATCCCTACTTTAAAAATAAGCTGCAATGTACATGTAATGTTTTAGTGCGAATTAATTTCGCGCAACTTTTAATTAAACATCTTGAAAGGTAAGAAGTTCCCCCCAATCCGACCGAATCCGCGAACCTCACTGAAAAATCTGACTTGTTAACGATTAATTAACCATTAATAACAAATCGTAATAAAACGACAAGTATGGGTGTGACGTCACCGTACCTTTGACTCACTTCTCTTTTTCTCCCCGCCAGTCTCTCTCTTCTTTTAAGTCTCAACGTCCCCCCGGGCTCTTTTCCTTGTCTCCTCCGCTTCATCCCGTCTCCCCCCATCTTCCCCTGTTTGCCAGAGTTTCTCCCTGTTTCTCTGCATCCAAAGGCCCGTCACCATGGGGAGAGATGATCTGTGCGTCACAATTCCTAGCTTCTTCAGGTGCCCAATTTCCCTGGACGTCATGAAATCCCCCGTCAGCCTCTGCACCGGAGTAACATACGATCGGTCCTGTATCCAACGCTGGCTCGACGACGGCAACAACACCTGCCCCGCCACCATGCAGGTACTTCAATCCAAGGAATTCGTCCCTAACCTTACGCTCCAGAGGCTTATCCAAATCTGGACTGACTCCGTTCGACACCGAATGGAATCTGCCGATTCCCCGGCTGCCAAATCGGTCCCGTCCCAGGACCAAGTCGTCGCCGCTACCCGAGATTTGGAGGCTAAGAGCGAGAACCCTTTGCGCTCCCTCTCCGGAATTCTATCCTTCGCCGGAGCATCCGAAGAGAACCGGGAATTCCTAGCCAACATAGATGGATTAGTACCTTTGCTCGTTGGTTTCCTCGACAATGTCGATGGTGGAATTACTCGGAGCGTCGAATTTCTTGAGGAGGTTGTCCAGGCTTTGGAGTTGGTCCTGAATAAAGCAAAAGATGGCGAGACATTGAAGCATACGATCGTGAAGAGCAAGGAAGGCAATTGTTTAGCTTCTCTACTTCTTGTTCTGCAACGAGGCAACTCTGATTCGAAAATTGCGTCGGCTAAGATTTTGAAATTCGCCGCTGCGGACGTTGAATCGAAAATCTTGATCGCTGAAAAGGAAGGCCTAATTCATGAATTGCTTAAAATGACGACATCAGACAAAGATGCGACGCTAATCGAGAACGGCTTATCCTGCTTGGTGGCAATCTCAACGCCGAAACGAAATAAGGCGAAATTTATCCATCTCGAAGCTGTGAAGAAATTATCGGAATTGCTTTCGGAGTCAAAGTGGAGCATTTCCATCACCGAGAATGTGCTGACGCTGCTAGAAATGGTGTCGACGACCAAGGAAGGAAGGTTGCAGATTTGCGAGGACCCAAATTGCGTGGCGTCAATATTGCAGAAGGTCCTGAAGGTATCAAATGTCGCAACGGAGCACGCAGTGACTATACTTTGGAGCGTGTGTTATCTATTCCGTGATCAGAAGGCGCAGGAAGCGGTGACGAAGGCGAACGGTTTGACCAAGGTTCTGCTGCTGATGCAGAGCAACTGTTCGACGGGAGTTCGTCAAATGTGCGCCGATTTGCTCAAGATTTTCCGGGTTAACTCCAAATCATGCCTCTCCTGCTACCATACCAAGACCACCCACATCATGCCCTTTTGATAGATATTTCCTCTTTACACCTCTTCTCGTTCGAGAAGAAACACAGATAAAAGAAAAGGAGAAGGTTGTAAATGAAACCAAATTTTGTTACTGAATAGTCAAACTGAAAAGTGAAATTCATTGTTAGCTCGTTGTCCTCTGTCCCCAGATTAGATTTTTCTTTTTGGCCTGCTTTTTAACCCTGTTCTACACCGTAAATGTGTGTTGTTGATATATCATATCGCAGTGGAAATTGAATAGAAAGGTTTTCTTTCCTTTGGACAAAATCCATTAGAAATTCCTTACTTCTAACTAGAACAAATCCTTCTATGGATCACAGCTCTGAAGCTCATGAAAGACGGAGGACGTTCTGATTTAATGTGCTCCGCCAATAGTAGTAAACATTCAACTCGGACAGTGTCCATACCGTTTACTAAAAGGCGTTTTGTTCGTGTGCGATTTAATTGGAAACGTTTGGGGGAAAAGACTAAGTGATGCTCAAGGGAATGCAGTACGCTGAACCATGGGATTCCGGAGTTAACTGGAAAGAGACGAGAGCTGAATTGAGTACTATTGCTTCGGGACAAAAGAGAGAGAGAGAGAGAGTAGACAGGGTGCCGCAAAATGCTAGGAGGAGGCGAGTTTGCTGACTGTGTACTGTGAGCTTTTTTGCTGTTTGGAGAAAAGGTGTGAAAAGGACGGGAATCCCAAAGGGTAAAGAAATACAGGTCGGCTACATTCTACGTTTGACCACTCCAATCCCTATGGCATACATTGTCCTCTGGAAAAAGAGTTTGGGCCACGAACAATGCAATGCCCACCGTCCATTCCTATTTTAATTAGGCGATTCATAATCGGGAGGTGGGAAAAGGGGGCCATTCAATACGGAGCAGTTATACAAAAGGCATTAGTATTAAATCATATTTCGGTGCATCGGTGGAATTTAATTTGGTCGAAAGGAGATCAACAAAATAAGACGGAAAAGTTAGGTATTTGGGGGCGCCAAGCATGATGCATATATTTCTATTGGGCAATAAGGCTGCCTCATTTTATCGCCGCATTAATTGAAAGAGTGAGTTTGTGTGATTGGTAATAGTATGTAACAAGTGATTAAGGAGACTTGCAAGTTGCGCTTGTGGGCGAAGGTAGGAGACTGCGATGGACCATTTATTACCAGCTTCCCCTCACGGTCTTATTCCTTAAACTTCTTAGCCGCAGAGCCACACGTTTCGTTCCTGCGGCTATTCAGAAAATTTAATTTTTAAAAAAAAAACAAAAAGCTGAATTTTATGCTATTGAATAAAATTTATGACTTATGAACGTACTACGTGGAACTATTTTATATATTAAAAATTACAATCAATAGGAGTGATATGGCGTGAATATATCAATAATAATAAAGAATGCAATATACATATCTATAGCAGATGTGGATGGAGTTGGTGCTTTGGGGCAAACAAATATATGAATGAATATGAGATGGGGATGATCGCTATCAGATCGAGCCAGTTACGTTTGATGCATTCTCTTTGGTTTCCCTGCCCCTCACACGTGCAACCTTTCCATTCATGTGGGCTCCTCATTTCTTAAAACCGTGCCATTCGACCTTTATCTAAGGCCCACCTCTGTATAATAATCATGCCAAGAGCTGAAGGGATTCTTTTTCTAGACGGGCCCACAAAAGCAGCTCCTTCCTTATTTTTTCTGGATATCAAGTTCATATCTTCTTTTAAAAGTTATGTACCCGTTAACTGTAGTAAACGGTTCTATATTATTTGAGTATCTCAAATTTAAATATTAATATATAAAAAAATTAATTAAAAAATTTATCTATTATAACTAGATATATGATGTAAATCAAATATAGATATAGTCAAAATAAAACTCTAATAAATTATGTGGATAATAAAAAAAAACAATTATGTAAACCATGAAAGTTCATATGTTTATATTTTATAAAAATATAAGTTTAATTTTTATTACTATTATAAAAATAAATTTGTAAGTGATCCTATAATTATTCTATAAATATTCTTTTAATTTTAGGGCTGTACTTTACTTTTAGTAGAGACTAATACTAAATTCACTTAAAATTTTTATACTAAAAAAATAAAAATAAAAAAGTCTATCTCCTTATTTTATTACTGTTATAAAAATTATTTTAATAGATAATATTATAAGTCTTCTATAAAATATTTTCTGAGATTTAAAGCTATACTCTACTTTTGATAGAGATTAATATTGAACTATTTAAATTTTTTTATATAAAAAATAAAAAAAAATCTTCTCCATTATCAAAAAATTAGATGTGGTGTTCGGTGTTCCCACCCCTCGTGTGTGATTTGACTAATATAGTTATAATTACTTTAAGAGCAATTAATTTTTCCTTTGGGGGTAACAAAACAATATAGTGTTGAAATTATTTCTTTGTTCGTTTTTTTTTTTTTTGTATTCTATTGTTTGTACTGAACAAGCCCAAACTTAACAAAAGAATACGCAGGGAAAGTTATTAAAATGTACCACACAGGAAGTCTGTAGCGAGCAGGGAAAAACAAAAACAAAAAAGGTAATGTGATGTTAGGGGATTGGATATTAGGGGGGACATTCCGTGCGTGTGTGTGTGTGTGAGAGAGAGAGAGAGAGAGAGGTGGGAAAGGGGTATGGGCATCATGGGGAAGGACAGGCTGTCGGGTCCTGGAGAAGGGTATCCTTGACCATTGCTTTATCTTCTGGAGTGTGTGTGTGGATAAATATAAAAAAAAATTGTTGACAATTGACATGTCTATATTAAAAAATATATTTATATTTTATAAAAATATAAGTTTAATTTTTACTTATATCATTAGAGTTTATTTAGTAGAAAATGTTATGAATCTCTTGAAATTAATCTTTAAATTTTAAGATTATACTATAATTTTAATTAACCATTTATTGAAATTCTGAGGTAAAAAGCGAAGGGCGCATGCAGGAGCTGTATTGTATAATTAGGCGACTCTGGGGTCACTCTGCTAGCTATTACTTTCCCCTTCCCCAAAGAAGCGAAATGCCGAGTGCCCCTGTGTGTGGTATTGTGGAGTTAAGACTGAAATGAATGATGGATCCCAAAGAGCATGAATGGGTTTAGGTATGCATATGATATGAATAACTGCATCCACTCCTCTTTATTTGTTTCCACTACTCTCACTACTCTCGCTTAACTTCGTTTTAACTCCGCGCATCTTTTAGTTTTTGTTTTGGTATAAAAAAAATCTTAGATTTAATACCAGTTTCTTACTAAATTTATAATATAACTATAAGGCTCAATAAATATTTATAAAATTATTTATCAAATAAATCTTCACAATAATAACGATAATCGAACTCGTATCCTTATAAAATATAATTTTTTTTATTAGCTATGTTAATTTTTATTGACTACTTATCTGTTTAACCTCAATCCACCCACACTCTCCCTTACGAAATATCTTCTCATGATATTGGATATCGGACACCAATACAGAAAACAGAAACACCCCTACAATAATACTTAATATCCATTTTTCTCTTCTTTTATTATTTTACTTCCTCCCTATTTTTTTTTTACAAAGTTCCTCCCCATTATTCGTACACTACAACCATGCGTCTACAATTTGCTCTCAAAAACAAAAATAGACCACGTTTTATTTTGGGCTGGGCCTGGTCTCCGACCCAGTATTACTTGATATGGGCTTCAAGGATAAAATCTATTCTTGTCCCCTCATTAACCCAAGGGCCCTGCCCTGGGTTGGCTAGCCACCGGCCTTTTCTGCTTTTCATTACTTTGCGAATCTACAGGGCAATTACTTTGTAAATCTGATAAGATTTTAAATTGAAACTTTAGTATATATAGAAAATATTTATTGGAAGACTCACCTATCATAACTAGGTGTACGATGCAGGTCAGATCTGAATATAGTCAGGGCAAAATTCTATTAAACCAGGTGGACAAAAAAAAAACCAACTCACTATCTTTATTCTGATATTAAGGAATAAGCTCACATTTCTTAAGTACCCAAATTCAATTTCTACTGTTGTTATAAGGATTCTTTTAGTAGGTAATATTATAAATTTTCTATAAACGCTTTCTAAATTCTAAGGTTATACTCAATCTTAATAGAAATCGGTATCAAACTCACCTAAATTTTATTTTTTTATACCAAAAAAGAATCTCGCTAGCTTTATTATGATGGTGTGAGTAAACTCACAGTTCAAAACAGATGTCTCAATCTTTGCCCTTTCTCACATAATTAAAAGTAAAACCGTCCTAGTTTGCACCCAGAAAGAATGTGAACCGGTGAGGGATTAACAGGAACACTATTAACACCTCATATTAACAAGACAGCTTACCAAAAGCACTTAAAAGACTTTGGGTAGCAGACACACGCAGTTCTCTATGATTACACACGGAGGGACCATGTTTTGCCACGCCCTTTATCTAACACCCTATTACGTTTTGGTTTGCTCCATTCTGACATCATTCCTTTCTTTCGGGGCATTGCTTCCATTCCTTTATCTACACATCTCATCGGCTTCCCTTTCCAAATTCTCCAAGTCTCCATACAAACAGTTGAAGGCCCCACCTCAACACGAGAACGATCTTCAATAATGTCTTCAAATGTTCAATCCTCCAATATAATTGGCTCCATTAAAGGCAATTTTTGTGACACACACACTTGAAAAGACGTGTATTCGTCTCCCTTCTTTTATTACTTTATATTTAACATCACCTTCATCCCCATCCATATCTCCAAATCCTACTTTTCCTCATTTTGACCAATATCTACCTCATTTTCTTAATCAACACCGTCTCCAAATTTGTGTTTTCTTTTGGCACTGTCTCTCTTCTGTACCAGTCTCCGAGCAGCCATGTGCATGAATATATAGCTTCCTTAACTTATTATAGTTTCTCATTCCTTTTCTCTATGAATTATTCACTTAACCCACTTCAACCAGTTTTCTCACAGTAACTATATATTCAGCAGGATCCTGGGGGAATAATTAATCATGGCCTTAAGATTTTTTTCTTACCAGTTCTTTAGAACGATGCTAGTTTTGTGGGCCACACGGCCTATCTGTGGGATGAGAACCGCACGAGAAATAATATTGCATGTGCATTTTGAAGCTCTCCCATGTATATAATTGAGATCTGCAACAGCAATTATCCAGAGATTAATTATTTACAATCCGTCTGATTAATGTCGATTGGTGCACTTTTCTCAGTATAATATCGGAATGAAAGCTCACAGCTGACTTCTCTTTTTAGACCATGATCCATTCATCCATGTTTGTTTGAAAGATAGATAGAATGAAATTTTAATTCTTGGAAATGTTATTTCTGTGGAAAACTAATAATGGCAGGTTTTTAGTGTATAAGGGATTTGTGAATGTTTTAATTGAGAAACGTTTACTCATATACAATTATTTGAGGGATCTTTTTAAATGAGAATTCTGAAAGTTGAAATGTTGAAAAAAACCTCACTAGCTATATATATCCACTATATGAGGTAAGACTTTGACGACTAAAGCAGATGAATGCAAAACTGGCCATTACAATTACGACATGAATTTTTTTGGATAATAATTATGTCAGACTGTTGAATTTGTGAAATATTGATTAGTTGAATATGCATCAGTATAGGCAAAAGATGATATGGCAATCCTATCACATGTTTAGGCTAAAGACACGATCGAGATCGAGGAGAAGTTGGTTGTCTTCTCTACATACAGTCATCACAGTTTCGTTGCAAGAAGAGCGAAGGTGACTGCGAATTTCTGTGTTATTTTCATGGACATGAAGACTGTTCATCTTTAAGGTTAGCTTTCAATATTCTGAATTAATGACGTCTGAATCTGATCACACTTTGGCCCCTTACTTTATTGTGAATTTTAAAAAAGGGTAATGGTAAGGTGTTGAATTCGGTGGGAGTCGTTGTTGTGAAAGATGGTATACAGTTGGGAAGTCGCTGTACACAACGATGTTTGCTGTGTCTGGCTCTTTTTTCATATTATTTTGGGGCGAGAATGAAATGAGATCCCCACAAATTAAGTTAATTAAATTATTCTGGGATGACACTGTAATATTTTCCCTCTCATATATTTTCCTGTGGATTGCTTTGTTCAGAGAGTGAGTGCTACCCAAAGCAAAGTGTATAGAAAAAATGAATCGGTTACCACCAAACCAATAATTATTTACAAATGGCACTGTTGCATGTCCTATTATTGAGTCTTGCTCTGCCATTCAACTCTCCCAACGTAGCCTTCTTCTATTCAATCCGCATGTGTCTGGGTGTGTTTGCCCGTTCTTTTGATTTATAATTTGTCTGTGCAATACAATTTTTGTCCTGGTTTTGCCTTTCTTCTTTCCTCCAAATATTACCCTTTGAGTGAAGTTTATCTTTTGCTTACGGTATAATTCCTAC
This sequence comes from Leucaena leucocephala, assembly GCA_037074615.1. NCBI lineage: Eukaryota > Viridiplantae > Streptophyta > Magnoliopsida > Fabales > Fabaceae > Leucaena > Leucaena leucocephala. The sequence continues at coordinate 16,999,851 of CM073534.1, read as the reverse complement.
CAAAAAAGTTTTTGTATGAATACTGGTAAGTAGGCTAACACTCAAGAGTCAAGAGTGTTTAAAAATTATAACCATTTCTAAAGACAAATTAACATTGTTTTTTTTAAAAAAAAAACTAAAATGTATTATCTCTTTTTATTGAGAAATTTTAATTTTGAAATTCAGTAGTGATATTTTAAAAAATAATAATCTATTTAATTTAATATGAAATGTCTTCTAAATTTGATGTTAACCCTTTTTATTTTAATATTATTAATAATTCAATATCTTTTATATATATATATATAAAAAAACCTCTATAGGAGTAGTAGTTGAGCGCTCAGATAGAATTTGTAGTAAATGTATGAATGAAAAGTTGGATGCTTATATGCAATTTGTTATTTTTTGGAATGAAAATTCTGACCTATCCATTACAGATTGTGCTCGTGTGATTTGCGATATGTTGAGGATATTCCTATCCATTTAACTAATCATCAACTAATATTATTAAAAGAAAAAAAAGTTAAAAACTCAATAGAGGGGACTTGACCAATCAATGAGAATCTTATCATTTATAGGCCTATTTGAAGAGCTATAGAACCTAAATTTTAAAAAGGAATATAACTGTAAATTTTAATTTTAAAAAAATTAAAATATATAGTTATATTTATCTATAAATCTTTTTTAGGTTAAATTATAATTTAAAACCATAATTTTAAATAAATTATTAAAATTAATTTATATAACATTAATAAAATATATAAATTTTTTTTTATTATTTTATTTCTATTTTTTCTTAATATTTTCTCTTCTTTCTCCTCTCTCTTATTCTCTATATTTCTCCTTCATACCCTAATATATTGCTATTATTGGGGCGTTATCGCTTTTCAAAGAGAAAAATGGTGGGTCATTGTCATTGTTCAAAAAGAAGAAGTAATGGATATTTATAACTACTCCTTTATTATCATCACTCATCGCTCATTGATAATCATTTATAATTTATTGTCATTGCTCATGTTGTAGAGATAATAGAGTGCTTATGTTTAATTTATATATTTTAATTTATATATTTTTTTATAATTTATTAATATATATATATTTTAAAAATAAATATCTAAATATTTATTTATTTAAAATTATTTTTTTATGATTTTCTTAAAAATATTTTTTAAATCTATCCAAACACACCTTATCGCACGGCGACGTGTTTAAAAATGGTCCATTTTTAGCTGTACTGTGTGCCACCTTACAAATATTCTTGTCAGAAACTTGATTTTGTGCTTTTTTTAAACAAAAACATAAAGTAGAAAGCATCCAAGTCTCGCCGATTCCAGACGTCAAATCATCAGTTCTAAACGGTACCCCTGTCGGAGTTATTTGGAAGCTTCCTTCCTCCTGATAATGATATCCACCCTCTTACTTCTGAACTGTAATCTCTCTTTTGTTCCCATCTTTTATTCCCATCTCAAAAATCACATCACCCCAACAGAATTACCATAACTTGGATTAAATTCATCCCTAAAATTTTACGTTTTTAAACTCAGTTTTAATTTTTCCACTTGTGGAAGATGGCGACCTGTCTAATTGGCTTCTTCTGGTGACAGAGTCTCGTCGTACAAGTTGGTTGTCCCTTTCCAGCGGTTCTCTTTCTCTCTATCACTCAGCAACGATTCCACTCGTGAAAGGGTTTCATAACCCCATAGACTCACAGAGGATGGATCCAATGGCAGAGATCTGAGAGAAGAGGGACTTCTCTCTGTAAACTAGTTTCAGTTCCACCACGTGAGTTTCTACTCGTAGCTTATTGCTAAAAAATCCACCCAAAAGGACAAACCCCGATTTAAAGAAATTTCCTTTTTTTCTGAAACATCTTTTGCCGAAAGGGGAGAGACTCTGATAGCTCACCGTGGTAGAAAGTGGTAAGAAAGAAAGGCCTTTTCCATGTCATTAAAATGGGAAGCTGAGGTATATGCAAATTCATGGCCCTACTCCAACAACACGTTCTGTTTTCCATTTCCCCCTTTATTAATTTCTCTATTGGATTAAATGCCAACCACTAGCCAAAACGCCAGCAAAATGCCACGCACATTTTTACATTCTGAAAAGGAAATACTGCAACACAGAGAAGCCCCAACCAGATACACACTGAAGCGCGAAACCCAACCAAATTAAATCTGGACTGAATACAGAGCAAGATTTAGTTGGTGTATTGCTGTAATAAGAAACCCTATGTGTTGTTCCCAGTCGACACCTGACACTCATAGGCACTTCTAGAGTTTCGAGTCATCGCTTTCGCTAGAACAAACGGTATCATGTCGCTGCTATCACTCTACGTAGCTGTAATCGTCGTCACTACTTGTGCTATTATCCCCTGCTTGTTTGCGGCAGCAACCTCCCCCCCTCCCCCCTCCTTTTTTCTCTCTCTCTGGTTTTCATCTCATTCGTTCCTTCCGTTTTTGAAAATTCTCGCAGACCCGCGGGGCTTTAAAATCATTACCATTAATGCCGCTTTTAATTCGTTGCATTCGGAATGGACGTCCTGTTTTTAAAGCCGGGATTTTTTTATTTATTATTTTTACCCTTCCTCGTCTCTGAATTTGATGTAAAGCAGATTTCATTCGCTGATTCGAAATGATAGTACTAGCGGAGTAATAATTAAATAATTAATTAGCTAGCCTCACTCTCTGAATCCCTCCTGATTAGTTGTCTCATTTGCACATAGGTGGGATATTACAGAACATGAAAAGCTAAAACCTGTAGGGTGGTTGCGGAGGCAGAAACAGCAGCATACGTCTTGTTTCCCGGGCCGCGCCGCTCGTATTTGTCGCTCGTGCGCTTCACAAACCTCAATCCCAAAATTCAGATCTCGAGACAAACTCTAAAGTTGTCCTCTGGCCGACATATATGTTACCTGAATTCTGGTTGGATTCCTGAGCGACACATCCTCTTCTTCGCCTTCGCCTTCCCCTTCCCCTTCCCCTTCCCCTTCCCTTCCTCCGCCAATTTCTCTTCATCCCTACTCGTGGCACTCGTTTAACTGATACAGAGCACTTGAAGACTTTCGGGTCTATTTTAATATTGAGTGTGAATTTGACCCCTGACTTAATGCGATAGCCGCTAAAACGGGAGAGTCGGTGATAATGTTCGATATTTTTATTGCTCAGCGTTGAAGGCCTCTTACCCAAAAAGGTTAGCCAGTGTTCACTACTACTTCATTATTCAATTCAATAGTCTATCGAGGTCTGGGAAATAGTTAATTAATATATCTTTTTGCTTTATTATTAAGATCCTTCTTGAGGTTTAGAACATGCAAAAAACGCTTGTCATTGGTTGTCTTGTTGAGCTTCTAGTTGGTTCCTCGTACTTAGCCCTCTCTGCTTTTGTAACATTTTTATATGGAGCTGGTTTCGCATAATCACCGAGAAACTTTCGGACAAGAATTGGGGTTCGGGCTGGTTTTTGGTAATTTCAGAGGTTACATAAGCTGTTGGAATTGATAATTTCATGTGGGACAGGAGGCTTTGTCTCTGAGGACAAGATATGCTTAACTCCGATGAAGCAGATACAGAAATATTCTTCGACTCGGCAGATTTTCTGCCATCTCAACACTCTGTTCTAGACGAAGACTTGGGAAGTAACAAGCTTGGGTATGAAGTTTGGGTGAACAAGCCTCAAAGTGTGAAGGAAAGACGGCAACGTTTTTTCCAGGAAATGGGTTTTGCCGACCCTTCTTCAAACGCTTGCTCTCAAGAGATCAACGCCCTGGAACTTGAAAGGATAATGGAGAGCGAAGGCTCAGTATCCAGCTCCTCTACCGAAGCAAACGTCTCGTTTGATGAACACAACGGAGACGTAAACTTTGAAAGGAAGGCGTGCGAGTCATCTTCCGGTGAAGATCACAGACGACCCAGAGAAGCTGAGGCGTCAGAAGAATGTCAACATGGTCCCTTCGATACGGGTAAAAAGAAAATGAAGGGCTGGTGGAAGCTCTTCGTGAAGAGCAGGAAAACAAGTGGAGGGAAAATGCGATCAAAATTGAATAGAGAGATGAGTAAAACTCGTAGAATAAATGTAAAGCAGAACAAGAAGAGGTGGATGGAATTGAGTGCTTTGTATTTAGGACAAGAGATTAGAGCTCATGAAGGCTTAATCTGGTGTATGAAGTTTAGTCCTAATGGGCAGTATGTAGCCAGTGGTGGTGAAGATGGCGTAGTTCGAGTATGGCGTGTTATATCAATCGATACATCCAGCATTTGCTTCAATGCAGAAGACACTACTACTAGCAAAGCGAAACGAGATATCTCTTGTTCATGGAGGAAAAAGTGGAATATATCCTTCATGGCCCTTCCAAACAAGGTTCTTCAAATTGAGGAATCGCCACTGCAAGAATTCTTTGGTCATACCAGTGATGTCTTGGATTTGGCTTGGTCTGATTCAAATGTGAGTTCAACATATAAAGATTCCTTGCTTTTCTTCTTCTATGCTTGCAACGTATCCTCTATATATTATGTATGCAACTTTTAGGAGAGCTGATCTAAAATTCTTTGCTGCAGATTCTTTTGTCGTCTTCAACGGACAAAACGGTCCGTTTGTGGGAAATTGGTTGTGATCAATGTATGGGTGTCTTCCGTCACAATGACTATGGTAATTATTTAAGATCCTTACCTTTGGGATTCCTCGTTTGTTATAATCTAACTGTAATTATGGCTTTGATCTATAAATGGAATTGTAACTTTGTCTCTTGTATAAACGGAACAGTGACTTGTATCCAAGCCAACCCAGTTGATAAAAACTACTTCATCAGTGGGTCTATAGATGGCAAAGTCCGGATATGGGGGCTATGTGAAGCACGTGTTGTGGATTGGGCAGATGTAAGAGATGTGATTACGGCCGTAAGTTACCAGCCAGATGGGAAGGTATTGTATTGTGGCTATGAAGTTCAGAAAATTCAGAGTTGTATGCATGAGACTGATCAACCTTTTTCTCTCTACTGTACCCAGGGGTTTGCAGTTGGATCCATCACAGGCGCTTGCCGTTTTTATGTGGCTTCAGGTGTGTACTTGTGGGTTCATTTAGACATGAGTCAACCGTCCTTTAAAAGGAAAAATTTTGAGTGTCTAAATTGAATTTCAAATGGTTTAGGCAAACATATCCAGCTTGAAGCAGAGATATGGGTTCATGGGAAGAAGAAATCAGCGGGCAATAAGATTACTGGCATTCAGGTTTTAAATCTTGAAACTGTTTACCAATTGCATGCTGTGATCTGTACTTCATGAACTAATATTTTAACACCTTTTTTATTGCAGTTTTCACAGAAAAAGCACCAGAGAGTCATGATCACATCAGAAGATTCTAAAATTCGTGTGCTTGATGACTTTGAACTTGTCCAGAAATTTAGAGGTAGGGTGCTTTATTGACAAGTGAAATGTATATGGCCTACTTGGAAAATTTCTAGCTAAGCTGATCTTCATTTTTCTTGTGGCAGGCATTCCGAAGTCAGGAAGCCAGATTTGTGGCTCATTTACATCAACCGAAAATCGTATAATTTCTGTTGGAGAGGATTCCAATGTGTACATTTGGAATTGTAATGACTTGGAAAATTCATCATCCAAACCCATAAAATCCGAGCGTTGCTGCGAGTACTTTTCCACTGAAGGCGTTACTGTGGCAATACCCTGGTTGGTAAATAGCACGGAACAAACGAGCTTATCTGGTAATAATTCACTCCAAGAGGCTCGTCCTAGTGTTAGAGATTCAGAGCGTTTCTCTCTCGGTAATTGGTTCTCCATGGAAGGGACGTGCCGGGGTTCGGTGACGTGGCCGGAAGAGAAACTTCCAAGCTGGAATATACCATTTACAGAAGATGAATATGATCCCGTAGAGCTGTGCCATGAAAGAGGTGGATCAGAGACATGGGGATTATCCTTTGTGGTAGCTGGTTTGGATGGAACTATCAAGACATTTCGTAACTTTGGATTGCCTGTTAGGCTTTAGAACTTTGTCATGGCTTCTTTGGTGCTATAGCAAATTCCGGTTATGCTGGGTTAGGCTTTAGGTTGGTGGTGAATATCTTAGGGTTTAGATGAATTTGTACATGTACGATTCATGCTTCCAATTGATTCAATGTGGCTCTGTAATCTGTAGGTAGAGTAATCAGGCCACCAGATTCTTGAACCTTTTTTGTGGATATTGCTTTCCCTTACACACGACACGAGTACATATTCAAGAATTGCAATTTTGAATGTTATTTGATGGGGTTTTAAAATCCCTTGTGGTTGTTTGTAATGGTATAATTGGGTTGAGGCGATAAGAATAATAAACAAAAAGAAACGAAGGAGGAAGGAGGAAGGAGGGTAAGAGAATAGAGAAAAATAATAGAGGGATAGTCAGAAAAATTCAATGGTTTAATGGACAACAATTAGTGAAGGGTCCCTATAGATATTATATAGAAAGTATGAAAATATTCTCTATTATAGCTAACAATTAATAGATTCATCATAATTTCTCAAATAAATTATGTTATCCTAAAAGTTTTTTTGGGTTTAATATTATTTTAAAAAATTTTAAATAGTAAAAATTTAGCCTATATTATTATCTAAGTTAAATTTAACTGTTAGTTGATTGAATATACTGAGTTAATAAGTTTGTTATTTACATTATTTTTATTAATATATGAATTTATTCTAAATTTTTTTAAAATATAATAATATCACATTGTCATTATTTATATTAAATTTGATTATTTATTAATTAAATATAATAAATTTGTAAAAAAAAACAGCAAATACAGAGGAGCTTACGTTTGTTAAAGAGTAACGAAGAATAAGATTTAGTTACTTCATGTAATATACATTGAAGGAGATTGCATATAGATCAATGCCATCGAAAATTCTCTTCGATTCAATCTTCACACACAAGATATTTTTAACTCTTTGATTTTTTTTATCTCTTCTAATTTTTCAAATTCTAAAGAAAGGATGCATTTTTCTTTTAATGTTTGTTCTTTATTTATAAATTAAATTTAAAAAAAATATATGACATGTAGACATGCCATATTATCAAATTTAGTTAATTAATAATTAATTTAATTTAAATAGTTGATATAGTAAAATTACATAGTTTAAAATTTTTATATATCCAGTACTCATAAATAAAAACTACTAAAATTAATTTATACTTTAATTTAAAATAAAAATAATAGAAATAATATGTGGATTATCAACAATATAGTTGATGCACACAACAAATTTTAGAATAATATAATTTTTATGGGTAAATTTTTAGAGCAAAATAAAACTTTAACCCATATATAATTTGAATTGAAATGCATTTAAATATTTATCACACACATATATATATTTAGATGAATTAAATTCTAATTTAATTCATAAATATGATTTATATTTAGATTCAAACACATTAAATAAAATAATATATTTCTTATATCTAAATTATTCATATAATATCGTAATATAAATTAAATTTATTATTTAATTTATATTATATATAATTTAATAAATAATTTATTCAATATTTTGAGTGTGAATATGAAATCTAACAATATTTATAAGCAATTGAACTAAAGATAATTTTTTACGATATACGACACTTATATTTAAAATTATTAACTCTAACTATTTAAAATTTGTATTATATTTAACTAATTTATATAAAATATTTAAATAAAAAATTAGGTTGAAATGAGTGATAAATACTTCCTGTATTTTTTTTAAAAAAAAAATATGTCTTTAGGTTTCTGCATAAGGATGAAAAAAATATACTCAATATGTTAAAATTCCTTGTAACTTTCCAATACCCCACTCAATGATTCTGCCTTTTTCACCTTAACCGGACAAGCGTCCACTGCATCGGTCCATTTCAGCCTGATTGGACGTTGGGTCAACTCGGGCCGTGAGTGAGGAAAGTTTGACCACTTTTGAGTCGAGTTCAAGTATTTCTATATACCTCTAAGATCCTCTAAAACAGAATAATTGTAGACTTCTACTTATTTTTTCTGCCTCCTTTTTGCCAGGAGCTACATGGCTCTTGAAATGAATTTTCAGACCATTTGTTGGAACTTGATTTCCACTTAAGCTACTTTAATTTTCAGCATTTGACCAATGTGAATGAATAGCATAACACTCCCTCCATTCTAAAAATATTAATTATTTTTATTTTAAATTAAAAAAAAGCAAGGGCATCTAATCAAATATGATTATATTTTTCTACCCCATAGATAATCTAATAATTAATAAATAAATACTACATCTAATTTTGATTATAAATTTTAATTAGACGTTTTTAGATAAATTTAAAAAATTAATTAATTAATTAATTTAAATATATTAAAGAATATATAATATGAAATTATCTTAAAATATTATATTTGATTATAATTAATTAATTTTTAAAATTTTTAAAATTTATTTTAAAAATTAATTGATTCTCATAGGATAGAAAGTAATATTCACTTCATTGAGTGAGGGCATTGGGGGTATTGTCGGATAGTTGTTGGGCTGTACAAGAGAAGGCCCAAAAAAGAGTGGGGGCCGCATTATATATCGTTGGTAGTTGGGCAAAGAATTTGGAAGGAGTCTCCATGAGAAGGCAGTAAGAGACGTAGGTAGGGTTTTTGTTTGGTTTGGGATCATAATAATGTTTTTTATTAATCTGATGATGACTCCTCTCAATTGCGATTCTTCAACTTCAAGTCAACCCTTCTTCCTTCAACAACACCATCATGGAAAGGTACACCTCCCATCTTTTCTTTGTCGCTACTGCCCACTTAGCTCTGTTTCCAGTCTTCACCGTCCCGTCTCTCACTTCCATCCCCTTTTACATGCGACGGAACCCTATTCCGTTCTGTCTTCTACCCGATTCTCGGAACCGGATTTTCTGGATGGAACAAAGAACAATTTAGTTTGTTTAGTCGTGATCCCGTTTGATTGTATGTAGTATGAATATGACAAAGGGTTATTTGTATTGTGGGGACTTAACGCAACCCCAATGAGCGTACTGCGAGGAAGATTCTGATATTCCGCGATAGAAGCTCTTTATTTTTTGATGCGTGATTGCCTTTGTTGGATTCTCATTACATACTATTTACTCTGCATCTGCAGATCACGGGAACAGTCTGATTGGTAACATAACATCTATTATGTTAGTGATCTGTATCTAATCATATTATCATTGTTCAGGTTGTGAGAGCTTTTTAAAAATATTATTCATTTGACAAAAAGATATTTTTAAAGACTAAAGTTTGAAACCCCCAGTCAAATTGGAAGAAAACAATGTTAAAAATAAAGGTATCTTTCTGTTCTTAGATCTTTGATCTACTGTTGAAAAATATCGAATAAAAAACTTAGATATATAAATATTCACGCACGATAATATGCTCCTTTTTTGAAGTATGTGCATTGCATCCTCTACTGACTACTATACATTCAATTTGTTATTCCTGACGCTATTTTAGTATTTCATCAATTATTTTTTTGATACAAGTGTTTCATATATTAATTTTCTCCTCCTTGAGCATTTAGTGAACAGTACTTCATCGGGCCCTGGCTTCTATATTTCCTTTTACTCATTCGATTTTTTCTAGTTGGGTTTAATTTAACCCTGCTACTTTTACTGACTTAGTAGTCAAATATATAATGCATCTGTATTTCTACTCTACATGTACACAATTTCGTCTGTGTCATTGGCCAACCTCAAATCGTACTCATTAACAACGAAAAATATTATGAAATCATACAACTATTAATATCTAAAGTGGGTTCTCTTGGGGGTCCTCGGTCAAGAGAGCGCTTCATTTAATTGGTAACTACTTCTTACCGTTATAAAAACATTCCAAAATATTTCTTCATCGCATGCCATGGAATTACAAAGTGTTTTTATAATTCTCTTAATGATCTTTTCAGACTTACATTTGTCAAACATGTGGCGATAAAGGAGATTTGAAGCGACTCATATTCTGTGTACAGTGTCAAGTTTCTGCTGAGCACAGGTACATCGCGTAGCAAAAATGTAGAGGTTGTCCCCTCGCCATGCTGGCGGCCTGACAATGTTCTCATTGCTAATCCTCTTTTAAATTCTATGGCCTTGTCAAAAGTGAAGACTTATAAGATTAGCGCCAACAATTTATGCTGGATTAGACCATGATATATATATCATAATTGCCTAGTGTCCGCTACCCGAGAAAAACTGGGGCTTCAGATGTTGATAACACTCCTTTTTGTTGTTGGGTCTGAAATCTTGTTATTTGTGAGACAGTTTTTGACACATCTACTTGTGTATATGCGTAGTTATTGTATAGGGAAGTTGCATAAAGAAGATGATGGAACAATCAGCTGGAAATGTGCGGAATGCTCTCTAAATGATGCCAAATCTAGATCGACGCCATTGAGGAGAAGTGCACGCATAAGTGAAGCCACTGAAGCTAAATATAACAGGGTGAAAACTGAAAGGGAGAACCATGAAGAAGCTTATTTGGGCAAATCATGTACGGCAGAATCTTCTGATGAAAATCAAGATTTACAGATTAAGAGAAGGCGCTTGGACCTTAAAGGCGAGAACTTCATACATGAGGAGTGTGAAGCGCATGCGGTGAGTCCTTCAAATTTTCCCTCTGACCAGCCAAAATTGGAGTCTGACAAATATGTTGACACTAAAACTATGAACACCGAAACTATTGACGAGCTTTATCCAGAAAGTGGCAACTATAAGGCCGAACCAGTTTCTTCTCCAGCTTGGAGGTATGATTTTGTTCTCTATTTGCTAATTCCGCGATCGTAACTAGTTAAATGTTGTTTTGATAGAATTTCTTAATCTTTTCATCATTTGGAAATCCCCTGTTTCGAGAATTAATCATGGTAGAGGAGTTTGCACGTGTTTGAATCTAATCTGTGTAATCTGCATCTTCGGTTGAGACAGTGTCGCTTGTCTGGTCTACCGCGTCCTTGCCGAGTCATGTTTAACTTTAAGGGCGTGTTTGGTTTGGGGTGGGGGTGAAGTCAAATCCTGGTCTAATGGGAGTCAAACTTTGGGTTTGTTCTCAATGCAAGTTTTTTTTTCTTTTTACAAAAGTTTTTGAAAATGAAGGGTATGATTAAATCTCATTTATTATATTAATATCAGGTAAGGTGAACTGTCTATTATCCTTAAGTATAAATCTAAATATTTAGGATTGACTTTAATGTGGCCGAACTAATCCAATATCTTGATTGGGCTTTATCTGATCTGTGGCCGGGGTCCTATTTTGAAGCTTGGGTCCATTTTGAAAGTGAAAGTATTATCTTTTTTCTTAACAGCCCGATGCCCCGATGTTCATCATTTGGGATTTGTTTGTTTTTTTTGGGACTGCCGTCATTCGGAATTTCTGAAAGTAGGTTTTTTGTCTTAAAAAATAAAGTAATTTTGTTTTCACTTGAATGAAAAAAAATTAGTTCGTTCTGAACACAAATTTAGTCGCTTAAATATATAGAAGTTTTCGTAATGGTTACGTTGTATCTTAACTCCGTCCAAAATTTAATGCAGAACTAAGCATATTGCTAACTGGAGGAGATCATTTCCGCTTGGAAGTCATAAGTGCCAAGTGAGCATATAGTATTGTGTTAAATTTTGGACGCAGATTAAATGTAACGATAATTTTGTGAGTATTGAAATGATTTAGGAGCCGAATCATGAAATTTTAAATGGATAAGGACAACCAAATTAAAAAAAAAAAAAATCTCTATCTCTGTATTACTTTCTCTCAAGTCTCAAGGTTTGTTTTTGCGCACCATTAGGAAAATGGCTAAATAAAAAGCATGGTTTTTTTTTGTTTACTGTGAAAGGGGGCAACTGAGAATCAACAAGGCAATTGTGTTTGGCGTGGGTGCTCATTTATCGACCATGGCGTCGCCCAAAGTGCATTCTGCTGTGAGTCGTCTGCCCCCAGTGGTGGAAGTGAAGTTATTATCAAGGTTTGACGTATGGCCGCCGAGTTTTCAGAGGTCACCGCCCACTAACGACAGCATCGGTGTTTATATATTTCCACAGTGCGAAAGGTGCGTTTTTCCCCCCTCATTGATTTAAAAAGCATGTGTTTAAAATGACTGATATGAGCAGTGTGGTTGGTTGATCAGGGATGAGAAGGTGTTTGATGGAGTGATGGGGGATGTGATAGAGCAAAATCTGGCTCTCAGGGCAATCATCACAGACAACGTGGAGCTCCTCATATTCTCTTCCCGAGTATTCCCCACACAAGATTGGCGTAAGCTCACTGATTGCATCTCTTAGATACAATATACATACATACAAGACTAGTGAATTAATATGCATTGCAGGAATGTGCGGTAAGTATTATCTATGGGGCGTTTTCAGGCGAAAAGGCAACAGGTGAAGACACTGGCCCCAACTAGGTGAGGAGGGGGGGCACCTTGGGAATTGAATCAGTGATCTGGTTAGAGTGTTGTGAGCATTCTGCATCTGATGTATAGATAGATATTTCATAGTATCTGGGGGTAATTTAGTCACGTGCTTAAAGAGAAGGTCGTCATCAAGATGTGCCAGTGCCCAGTGCCATTGGTGGTTTTCAATTATTCATGACACCAACACCAATTTTAGAAATTATAGAAAGGAAGACTTGAATTGAATAGCGATTTATGTTCAACTTCCCTTTGCCTGTGTTGTTTCTGAAACCACCACTCCTCTCAAACGGCCAAACGACTTTTCTCACATAGCCGGCATCAACTTTTGCTTTGACCCACGAATTCTAATCCCCTCTTCTTCTTCTAACGACCCCGGTTGCTACCTGGAAGCACTACAAATACTCTAGCTTCCTCGAACAATCTTACCTACGGTGGGGTAGTGCTCTTCCCTTATTAAAACTTGATCCCAAATATTTAAAATTGTAATAAGAAAATATTTTTTACTGTAATTATGAACTATATTCAGGTCTAATTTTAACATTTTAAAGTCATTTATTATTTTCCCATCATATATTAATTAACAATCATTGAAATTTAGATACAAAGTTATTATTATCTTATTTGTGTTGACTTTTATGCCCATTTTCCACCATCCATATATTTAATGAATTTGTAATTTTTAAGGAAAACATTAGTAGTAGGTACTATTAACACCATCATCCCTTTTAGATTTGTGATGAGCACAATAAAAGATGCATTCAACATGCTAATGGGGCAATGCTCATCACAAGGGGTCCGCTTTTCCCTTTCGGAATATGGGTTTCTGCTTTAAACCATCCAAACAAAAATGATATTCATCATCATGTATAATAGTTGGAGTCATAGAAAAGAAAAGTAAAAAAGAAAAAAAAAGAAAAAGAAAAAATAGGCAATCTGCTGGAGAAACTAGAACTTAGACGTATTTAACAGTCCTTAGTTATGAATCACAAACTAGAAAATTACAGAAATAACTAAAATTACAGGGGGAGAGCTAAATTGAATCCACAAAATCAAAAGTCAGTAATAACTAATAATAACAGTGATCGCTGTGGACCAAAGAACCCGCCGCTGACAAAAGTCAGTGAATGTTAAATACTCTGGCAGCTTCTTTGCTGCCTTTCGTGCAATTCTAAATTTCCAATAACCCAGTTTATTTACCCCAAAAATTTAATTCAAAAAGAAGGGACAACTTAGTCGAAGATGCTGAAGACGTCCGGTGACGGAAGCGGAGAAGCTATGGATGTAGGAAATAAACCCGACGGGCTTCCCGTGAAGCTACTCGTTGACCAAAACGGGCTCAAATCGTGCAGCCACGAGAGCGTTTCTTGATCAGTCGCCGGTGAGAATATATCCGACGATATCCCCGGCAGAGTTCCCGGTGCCGGCGATAATATGCCGTGGAATTGGCTCACTTCAATTCCTTCAAGGAGATCCATCATCTCATCTCCACTCTGAAACCTTTCTTTCTCAGACGGGCTCGTCTTTTCAATCGACGCTAGCCTTGCTGCCGGGGAAACATCTCCGGATCTGGAGGAAGGCGATGATGGGCCGGTGAGGCGTTGCACGACCTTCATGAAGTCGTCGACCGGAACGTGGATGACCTTAGGAGATACCGAATAGATGATCACCGGCTGCGGTTGCTGCTGCTGGAGGGAAGGTCCCGCCGCCGGGTGATAGGCGTGCGGCGGACGCGGCGGCTTTCGGATATTGTGAGAGTCTTTGCTGACGCTGAGCCGAGAGGGGCGAGGGCCTTGGAGTTGGAGCTCTCTTCTGGACGGGGGAGGGGGGCTTTCGCCGGTGGGAAACTCCGGCGGATTCATGATGAATGGTGGAGATCAGATAGGAATCTAAGAGGGTTAGGTATCATGTTTTATTTATTTTTGCCTCCAAATAAATTTATAGTTATTAAAGTCCATTTATTGACTTTTCGGAGGGTTTGTTGACTGAAACACGCCCTTGCAAAGACTTTTCCCATTTTGAAATGTTGCACCCATTTTTCTTTATATTTCTAAATATTTAAGTTTTTCCAATTAAAAGGTCGAGAAAGATTCATCGTTGGACGCTAATATTTCATGTTAAGGAATAAGGAACATAGTATCATCCCAAAAACAATCCCTTGTAAGAACAAATTATCGCATTCATTAGTCATCAATATATAGCAGAAAAAAGGAAAAAGATAGCTTATGTTTCTTATTTTGATGTCGGTGTTCAGTGTTGATTTGCCATTTTTGTGCTGGTCCAGAACCTGTCAAGACGGACATGTCCAATGCACTCATCTCCTGCCCTCTTCTCTCAGCCGGGAGAGACACCAAAGTTAAGCTACTTGAAGTTCTAGGTATTTGCTAATGATTCATTGGTATAAAACTCTAACTTTATATTATTTTATATATTTATATATATAAATTTAAATGAGTTTGATACTAATCTTTTATTAAAATTAAAGTATAGCTTTAAGATTTAGATAGTATTTATAAAAAAATTTATGACATCGCTTACTAAATAAATATTTATAAAGATATAAAAAATCAAATTTATATCCTCATGATAGACAGACTATTTTTTTTTATTTTTTTTGCTATATATGGCATCTCTCAATTGCTCTGACATTATATTATGAACAAAACAATAGTTTATCGTCTTAATCTCCAATGCACATAACAAATAATTTTTTTTGGTATAAAAACTTTTAGAAAAATGCCTAATTTACCCACAATTTAAAAGTATAGTGAAGTCTCAATTTCTTCTAAGCGATATTAATATCAAGTAGAGTGAGATGTTTATTATCCTCAGACATAAATCTAAACACCTAGAAGTTAAGATACCTCTTTAAACACTGCGACTTGAATCATAATAAAATAATACTTCTTAAGGATTGAACATACTCTAAATAATCATATTTTTTATTTTTTTTTTGCTAGATTTTTTTGGTGCAAAAATTTTAAAAAGGAATTGGGCTCACCTACAATTCAAAGATATGATAAAGTCTCCCTTTCTCCTAAGCGATACTAATATTAGGTAGAGTGAGCTGTCTATTACCTTCAGGCATAAATTTATACACCTAAGAGTTATGATACCTCCCCAAATATCACGACTAAAATCATAATAAAATAATATTTTTTAAAAATTAAATATATTTTAAATAGTAATATATCTTATTCATATTAGTATGGTACATAACAAACAAATTGAGAATCTGGGAAACACAACGGCTGGGAGTGGACCTGTTACAAGCCGGACTCAACAGTGATGGGCTCTTGGACTTTTATTTGGGTTCGCCCTTTTGATAAAATTTATGAGCCCAACACGTCCACATACAGATCACTTACTGACTCGGCTTTTGGACTTTAAAAGCTTTGGGCAGAGCAAGTGTTAGAAAATGATGGCTGAAGAAGAAGGAACAGGTGTGGAGATTTTGTGGCATGACCACGATGTTAAGCAAAGCAAAGGACTAAAACAGATGCCTCCCTTCCACCCATGAATATTGATCCTAGAAGGAGTTTCAACAGTTTAAATAAAGTCTTAAATTTAATTTTATGTGAATATAAAAAATATTTTTAAAAAAATTACTCTCAATTAACTTAATAATATTTAAATTTGACCTAATCAAATAGTCATGTTAAAAAAAAATGCCTTCACTTCCTTCTGAAATCAGCTTTAACGGCATTGCTTTATCCTTATTAGCTTCAGTCATGACTTGCATTGTTAAATCTTTATTTTTGTCACAGGAAGCAGCAGGTCTCACCAGGCACAAGGTCCTAAAGTTGATTTGCATAGTTTATTTTTCATGCCTTGGCACCATCCCCCATCAGCAAATTTATTAAATTCTTTCGATACTCTGCTTTCAATGTTCCGTTCTTCAGTTTTTTTTTTTTTTACCTTGGTTCTGTTCTTCGGTGAACTGAGTGCATTTAGCTTTTGTTCCTCCCCTGCAATCGTAACTAATATATACATCATTCTATTATATATAATTATATTTAAAATATTATCATGTATTAAATAAAGTATTTTTTCTAACCAGGATTTAATCATTTGTTCATTGGACTAGCCGTTTTTGTTATATTTAATTAGGGGTGATTGAGACACCTCCATCCTATGTCCTGTCCAAAAGTCTCAATCTTGTCCTAGCCTTAATCTGGAACTTCAAAACAAAAAAACAACAAAGGATGCTGGTCCTTTCGCCGAAGTACCCCTACCGGTCTTTGGTTTTATGCATTACAAGGTGGGTCCTTAGCAAAGGCCGGCGTCTCATCAGACAACCCGCTGAACTACCCTCTTTTCCTTTTTCCTTCTTTCCTGCTGCAAAGAACGGAAGGCCAATGGAAGTACTGCATAAAGGCGAACTTTCTTCTCCTTCTTTCTATCTTCTTCTCTTCTCTTCAAACCCAAAGCCCAACGCCAGCGCTACCTTGTGGGACTGGCAGCACACTCTATGACTCCGTCGAGCTCGACTCCTATGTCCAGCGTTCTGTATATGAGATTCCCAATTCATGCCAACTTCGCTCATCGTCTTGTACGCTAATTTCATTCCAGCTCCATTCCCTACTGCAGTACTATGGATCTTTACGATTCCAACCGCTCCTGCCACCGCAAGCCAATCTCCACCGAACGTTTCCTCGACGTTCCCACCGATGCGCCGCTCCTTTATAGCTCCTCCCGAAGGACCAATGGCGGTGACGAACTCACCGAAGACTGAACCAAAAATGGTTATTTCCTGTGCCTGACTGAACCAAGTCGATGACGAACTCCTCCGGCGCCGACTATGTCCAAAATGACCTTCGTCAGAATGCTTTACGGCGACGAAAATGAATATTTCCTGTGCCGACTGAATTAGCTGGATATGTATAAATAATCATTCGAAATCCTTGGGATGGGACGAGACATGCAGAGGGTCATTTTGAGACTTGTCTCGTTTCAACCACTCCCGATAATTTTGAGAGTGGGATAGGATAAATTGGGATACCCTTAGACTTAACCTAATGGTAAATGTAATAGTAATAAGTCGGCTATATTTTCTTCAGCCAAAATTTTAAATATCACAGCCCATTGGTTCTAAACCAACATGAGAGGATCGGAGGGCTGCTTTTGCTTTAAGTTCAAGAATGTTTATGAAGCAATTTTCAAGTGTCCGCTTTATATGTGAAAAAAAGATGGATAATTTTTACTGATATATGTATGTATATACTCGTCTTTTTATCATATGATGGTGAAGTTAATATTTTAACAATCTAGATATAATATAAAGAGTCAAGCAAACCACACTAGTCATTTATTAATTAGGTGGTGCAATACGATAAGACATGAACTTTTAAAACACACATGAGCTTCTAGATAGTTGGTGATCCCTTCTTGTGTCCTTGTAATGGCCATCGCAACTTAAACAAGATAAGAATATTCTACACAAAAATACCTTCAACAAAATCTGCTGATTTTAAGTTCTTTTCACTTTTACCATAAATCATAATGCTTAACCTTATCACGGATGACTCACGTTATAGCTGTGATTTTCCACCGCCACTTCCCACAATTTCCCTTCCTTTTCATATATAAAGAAAGACGCGTCTCTCGATAACTCTCACTATCCTCCATCCCATTCCTTCCTCCAACAACTTCCTATCGTTTCTTTCTCTCTGCTCTCTGCTGCTTGATCATGGAGGACAGCTACATGGTTGGCTTAGAAGACGACCAGCTGGATCAAATGGTCCGAGACTTCATGGAATCCGAGTCACCGTCCCCCACAAATTCTACTTCATCAAAGGGTCGTGCTTTAACTCATCGAACCCAGTGTTATATTTTACAGGTACTTCACAAAAATCACAAGGAGTTCAAAGTTTCTGAAGCTTCTTGCTGACTTTTCCTCCAATATACTTGTCTCTGATTTGCTACTTGCTAATTTTGTGGCAATGGAGTTTAGGATATCTTAAGGAGTGAGACAAGAGCTGAGGCTAAAGTTCGAAATTATGTGATGAACTTGAAGCGTATGAGAGGAAGAAGGGACGGTAAGAAGACTTCAAGTCTTAGGAAGTGGCTGGTCCTGAGGCTGAAAATGGATGGCTTCGATGCTTCTCTGTGCCACACGTTGGGGCACTTCTTTAGGATGTCCTGCTGGTGTCTCTCTCCTCTCTCTCTCATCATCTCCTTAAATTCTCTAGCACTACTGAAAGATCAAAACTTCCTCAACTTTTTCTCTGGATTATGTGTCAGGTGAATATGAATATGTTGAGGTGAATGTTTCAGAAGGTGAGAATGGAAGCGCTGTGAGGGTTATAGTGGACATAGACTTCAGGTCCCAATTTGAACTTGCAAGGCCTACTCAATACTACAGAGAAATGACAGAGTCACTTCCAGTGATCTTCGTGGGGACGGAGAACAAATTGAGAAGGATAATCGCCCTGCTTTGTTCTGCTGCTAAACAGTCGTTAACAGAGAAGGGCCTGCACGTGCCGCCATGGAGAACCACTTCTTACATGCAATCCAAATGGTTTTCTGGGCTTCATCGTGAAGAAGAACAAGGTGTTGTGGGGGTGAGAGAAGCAGAAGGTGAAGATGAAATTGGGGAGTGGGTACCTCCAGTGGTGAAATCCAGGAAAAGAGACTTGGGGCGGGGGATCAGGCTTATCTAGACAGTTCTCTGACTTGACCATAAATTGTTGCTAGCTCAAGAGCCTCTCACTTTGGTGATTATCCAATTTTGATAGAGTTTGTGATTTTCATTATTGAAATCGAGCTATGATTATGACAAGTAATAATTTTGAGTTGCCATTGATCATTATCAGAAGCTAGCCATGATTTTTGTCTGGATTTATTCAGTTTCTATTTGAACACCAGACCGTGTAAGGAATCTCAAGTTATCCAGCAGGAGATTTGTTTTGGCATTAATCCACCTGGAATCTCTAAAGGTATATTGGATTCTAATTGATTTGGGCTGAGTTGGAGAAAACTACAAAGGAGGGAAAGCTTTTCTAAGAAGGTTTGACCTTTTATGCATTGCACAAAATACGGGGGGAAAATTAGCCGTACCATTCATATATAATTTATAGAATGGTTGTAAGTTATCTAGTCAACTAATTCATAAGAATTAAAAAGAACTGGTTAAGTTACTTCTCTAGTTGTGAGAGAAGTGTGAGGTTTAACTTTTCGAGAAGTAGTAAATCAAGTCAAATGAACTCAACTACTTAAAACAAAATTAACTATATATCTATCTACTTACCCCAACTAAATGACGTTTAGAACCAGGGGGAGTATATTGATATGTTTATTCTTATCTTCTATGTTTGGTTGTTTTTGTTGAGCCCTAAACAAACGAACTAGGTAATTATTGAGAATCTTTCCTTAAAAAGAGTTAACAAACTCAACGAGTTTAAACAAAGAAAACATGTTACCCCAGAAAGAGTGAGAGCAATCACAATTGACAGGCTAAAGCACCTTGTATTCTGTCTTAAACAGTGCAGGTGTTCGGTGTCCTTCTATGTTGGCATTAAAGCTATATGAAGAAATTAGACACTCGAATTTCAAAGGATTCATTCTCTCATGGAGATCACTGAACTAGGAAACCAAAAACATGAAAGCAGGAACTGGTTCATGCTCTGTGCTGGCTCTGTGTTTGATGCGGTGGGCCTCATTCTCAGCGTTTCGGTGCTTCCGGCAACGCTACCTACTGTGTTGTGACCAAGCCTCCCTGGTCCCTTTTCTCTGTTTCTTACATCCGAATTTACTGTTTAAGATTTCACGAACCACAATAAAACCAAAGAAAGGGAAAATAAGACGCTGTCATTATTACTCTTTACAAATTCCGTAGTGCTAGTTCCTATCAAAATATGATACATGAGTTTTCTTAAACGCCTCAACAATTGAAGGTTGGAGTTACAGGTATAGCAGTCTTGCCTTCTTATTTTCTGATAATTTTCAAACACTGCACGTAAATGTTTATCAATCTATGTTATCCAAAAGTGGCGTGAAGGGATGTAGATAAGGACAGGAGTGAGGATATGGAAAAGAAGAAGTAAATATAGGAAAGAAAACTAGTGGCAATGGGCGAAAAACAAGTAGCATGAGAAACCATGGGCGAGACAGACATGTCACTTTCCATCACCCAAAATTAAATCCTGGCCTCCTCCAATTATCAAAATGGTCCAAGATGATGCCCTGCCAACTTCCCCTCTCTGCCTTTATCATTTATGGCCACCTCGTCCCCTTTTACGTCTCTGCTATATCTGATTTCAGAGACAGATAAGATTACTACCTCGTCACCCCCTGTCTTCTGTCTATTATCCACTAGTGATCTTTCATTATTTTCACCCAAAAAATATAATACCACCCCATTTGCTGCGTTCACTTATCCTCCTATCCGAGTAATATTATTCCAGAAACGGTCAAACATTAAATTTAAATGTAGAGAGTAGATTTTTTTTCCTAATAGGCATCATCTACAATTCTATTTGAAGTATTATCATATATCTCTTCTAACAAAGATTTAAATATTAGTTCAACTTATTTTTCTAGACTCAATTCTTGTTAGTAACTCATTTAAATTTTGTTTTGTTATGTTATAAAATATTAGCTTCTTTTATTAATCCGGTGGATATTTGCTATATTTAGTTTTTTTTTTAAAAAAATTTAGATAAATTTAGTATCGATCTTCCACTAAAATTAGGCACAACACTAAGATTAAGAGAGTTAATTTTTTTTATCCACCCGATTTATCAGAGTTTTACTCCAACTACATCCGAATCTAACCCGCGTCGCGCACCTAATTATGGCGGGTGAGTCTCTCAACAAAAATTTTCTATATACATTAAAGTTTAAACTTGATATCTTATTTAAATAATATTTAACTATTTAATACTCGAATTACCCTTGTTGGTTAAAGAGAGATAATTTTATATTGTAATTTTATACATTTCTAACTTTTTGTACCCTGCTCTTCGTTTACATAGCCCAAATATAAGACCCAAAAAATGAAGCTGGATTATGCTGAGCCCGACCCAATAGCATAATGGACCTAAAAGAAGTCCTATGCTGTCGGCTATGCGGGTCATCGATCCGTTCCGACCGACCAAGTCGGGTTTTCCTCTCGAGCGGGCTCACTCTGCTTCTCTGATAATCAAGCAGTTCAGGGCGCACGAGGGCACGAGTCATCGAAAGTCCCACGAGTCGTACTTCTTACTTAAAGCATGATCGGATGAAAACAATTGTTGCCAAGGTGCTTTTTTCATTTTCTCTGGCTCGAGTTTCTTTTTGGGTTTTATTCTTTTTGAATTGGTATTAATGAATGTATCCGTTGGCTTTGATATTACGCAACTGCATAAAAAATGTATTTGATTTTCCCCCCATATATGATCGTAACATGTTTCGCAGAATCCGAGGCAACTGAAAATTGAAAGTGGGTGTTGGTTTGCTCCCAAATTCGATGGCTTTTATTAGAGATTATGAGGAAAGGACCATGATGGTGGAGGGGTGAGATTGCTTAGTCATGATTTATTCATTTCTTTATTCGGTAACCTATGCAGCTGGTGAATCATTCTACATCTTTTGACCAAACTCTCCGCTTAGAGATATTCGTAATTTTATCGTAGCTGTAGGCGAAAGAAATCCCAAGACTTGCGGATGATATGGTTCATTATTCATGCAAGATACAGCTTTTACGTCGCATTTCCTATTTTAAATTATAAGATCCTACTTTTTTATTCGTTGGTGTCTTGTGTTAGGACGAGGGAAGATTGCTAAGCGATTTATTCAACAATAAAGGCTCCCATTATTTTGGCTCTTATTTTCCTCTGTTTTCCCTGTTTGTAGGTTCTGTAATTCATCCTATACCAAATTGAATTATCTTCTAAAAAATGAGTGGACGGCAATCAATTAAAATCTATTTGTTAGTGGTGATATGCGGGTGACCAAAGCTTTATTCGATGATCTTTTTCCTGCCATCTTTCCCTATCATGTTATAGTGATAGTGAATAATTTTCACCATGGATACTTACGGCTTGCTTAGGATGAGGACATGAAAATATCGTTTTTATGGAACTATTTTTCTGTTTATACACGGCTTCATTGACCGACGCAGTCAAAGACAGCAACTCCTCACCCACCACAGAGAGCTCTCCTTGATCACGTCTCATCAGATAGTTCTCACCTCGTAAGGATAAAAAATCTGAATCTGATTTGCGATGGCTGTTAATGTAATGCTGATTCTGCGTGTTATCTCTTCATAGCGCGTTGTATCTGAAATCTTGGCCTTCTTCAAATCATCTTTTTGGTTTGCATAAATCAAGTTATTGTCAGCCTTTTTTTTAAAGGGAAGCGTTCTCAGCTATTTGAATTAAATGAAATCGTGAACGAGAAGCGAAAAGAAAATTCTGGAACTATTTACTTATTCACTCGTTTGTCTGGCCTGAGCAATCAGCATTATTATATCTGCTCTGATGTTAAAACATTGAAATCTGAGCTCATTTACTGTCATTATTTAACAGGGAATCGCCAACCAAGTGAACCAACTGGTGTCGGAAGGCCACTTTTCTTGGTCCACTGATGCTTTCTTGCGCATGCTTCATTGTGGGACAAAACAGCACCATCATTTTTTTCCTCTTTTATAAGTCTGGGTAATTTGGTTTTACTTCTCCGTAATGGATATGTTTTGAAATTTGAAGTGGACCACGCAGTTCAATAGAAAAGAGTTTACCCAGCCCTTAAAAAGTAATCTACCTCCTCCCGCTCTTATTAAGGTATGAGCCCATAACTATTACAAGGAACAGGGTGGTTCATATTCAGTGATCTCAGAATGAGACATTTATCGTTGAGTTTGCTTTGCTTGCAGTACAATACACACACAGTCTTACGTTCGACGTTCCCAACCTTATTCTTCTATCTTTTTCATGTGTTCCTGGTACTAGAAAGAATTTCCTGATCTGTTGTCGCCCGTCCATGAACATATATATTATTAGGGTATTCTCATGCATGGTATGGAGTAACAAGGAATACGTAGCGATGGGTACAAGTCTGTTCAGTTATGATACTGCCCACCTCTTCTACCTTTGGTTTAAGTATCTAACATTGCTGTATTTTAATTATATAAAGATTTTGATGATCGTTGTATACGAGTAACTATATTATAAAAATGGGTTTTCAAACACTTTCGATAGTCCTTTTATAAAATTGAACTGCTTTTAGATCCCAACGTACTTTTAAAAATGAGATTTATAAAAAAAGGAGTTTTGAGCATCTTATAGAAAATAGCTTTTGGAGAAGAGTTTATGAAAAAAAAGTAGTTTTAAATAAATAAGTGTTTATATAGTTATTTCTAAAAATACTTTTATTATTAGTAAATTACGAAAAAAGGGTATGGGTATTAAATGATGAGAGATAAAATATAAGATGAGCGAAAAGAGAAGGTGTAAGAAAAGAAAAGAGGGAGAGTGTAAGAAAAAATAGGAGAGAAGAGAGAGGGTGTAAAAAAAATAGAGGTAATATAATAATTAGTTAGTTCATAAGTATTTCATAAGCTATTCTGAACAGTTTACCTAAAACTTTGATTTTAAACTATAGTTTAGTCTAAAAATTTATTTGAACAAATATAACTATTTGTTTTAAAATTTTTCAAAATTTAGATTTTATTTTGCATGTTTTCAAACATACACTGTATATATCTTTAATTCAATGAAAAGGGTAGAGCCAAAAGTATAAATAAAAGGAGATATTTATTGAATGTTATAGGGGAACAGGAGTGGTCAGCTCTGTTGCAACGTTCATTTGCCGAGTGATAAGCAATCTTGTTTTTTAAATGTCGATTAATTGACCTTGTTGTTGTAGTATTGACGGTACCTGATAGGGATAAAACAATGGAGTTTGGTGAAATAGTTGATCATAGAATAAAATGACTCTTAAACTAATATATATCTTCAATATGAAAGATGGTTCACTTATGCTATAAGAATGAAAGCATAATAAAATAGTGAACCTTTATGAATATAATTAGTTGCTGATGTTGTCACAGCATTCCTTCAAATGAAGATGAACTTCCTTTACAACGCTTCAAAAAGAGAGCACGGTAATGATCACGAGAGCTGCCTACTATGGTAATGAAATTTAAGAAAAGCGAATGAGAGAGATGTTCCTAACTCAAAACATGGGATTCAGCAAAACAGGTAACAAAAGTTTGATGATATGATGCCTAAGCTAGCTAATAAAGCATTGGCAGTAATTTTACCGTTTAAGCCTTCCATCAGATTTTTAAAAAGAATAACTATGACATTTAAAGAGAAAATTGGTCAGCTTCCTAGTTTATTTAAGTGGTCAAATGAAAATAATTACTTCAGTGTTATATAATCCTCTAACACTTACAAAGTGAGACGGTTTTCACCTTTCACCCCCTTTTCTTTTTGTTGTGGGGGAGGGGGGGGTGGTGGATGAATCGCAAAATAAAAGGAGTACAGAGAAGAAATATTAGGAATAAGAATGACATTAAGAGATGAAGCAGAGTTGGTGAGGTGAGGCAAGAATGAAAATGAAAGAACCTAAGAGATATTCTGAAAGACGTTACTCAGTTAATGTGTCTATATTGACTCAAACTCTTCAACTATTCCATCAAGAGACAAGAGTCCCTTCCCTATCTCTCTCTCCTTCACACATTAAAGCTCCTAAAACCTGTCTGATTCTCCAGATTTTCCTGCTACTCTTTCTACATTGCAATACCAGCTTTTACTTGATTTCTGAATTTCAGAATTCCACTTGCTTCTGCCCATTTGAGGATTGCAGCACTTGAATCCCTGTACTATATAATTGTTTTCCTACTTCATCAACTTTTTACTATGATCTCTTGGAATTTTGATTTTTTGTTGGTTTTTAATGCCTCAAATTTACAACAGTTGGTTCCTCTGTGTTGATCTGATGCTGATATGAGAGGAGCAAAAATGGGTGCTTCTCCACATGCCATTGAAGCTAGACACCGCTTGTCTACTTCCATGTCAGTTCCTTAATCTCTCCACATTTTGCTTAACCCTTTCTCTCCTGTTAGCATCATGAAAATAACTTGAAAGTAACTGCATATCCATGTCAGTACCTTAATCTCTCTACACTCCTCCCTTTCTCTTCTCATCTTCACATTCATAATAAACGTCGTGCTTGATTTAGTGCAGAGACTTCACCAAAGCTTATTAGCAGCGAATGTAGTAGTATGTTATAGACATAGGATCCATCTTTTTTAGTTTACATTAGTTGTAGTACGAGGTTATAATGCAAACTTTCTGTATACTCAACGGGTTGAAACTGGAAGAAGTACTGTTCCAAAATCTGATTTTAATTTAGTTCAGAGCATCTGCTATGATTCCAAGTATTTTTAGTGCTGTCCTGTCCTTCTCAGAGTTAACTTTTAGTGCGATTCGTAACTTTCTCCAGAGCTTCAGTACTTGACAAAGACGTTTTATCTTAAAAATATTTGTTATTTAAACTCAAAGCAAGCCAATCAGCAAGCAGTCTTTATATCAGCCTCAACTCTCAATTATATACCTTTTTCCGCATCACCAGTGCCTTGTTATTTGTCGGCAATATTTTGTCACGAGTATACGTATATAAATTAATTAGTTGTTGAATGTCTACGTGGCAGTGAAGACTTGCACAAACGAAGATTGCCAAGAAGTAAACCCAAAGATGAACTGGAGAAGCAATTCCATTTGCACGTCCAAGATAAGAGTTCAAGATTGTGCAAGTTCTCTTTCTTGAAACTCATCATATCATTAATCATTTGTGGCACTTTTGTGACGCTCATCTACTCTCCTGAGGTTTATAATGCCAACAACTTATCCAGCTCTAGCTCTCGGTATGCTTATTTATTTATCAACACAAATGAAAACATTTTATGTATAGTTGGTACCAACATGGATATACCAATTAATACCTGTCATGGATGATTCACAGTGCTCCATGATATTAAAGTTGCATCTGTTCATGGTTGACTCACTTACTAATAATAGATGACACAGTAAAAAATTTCTTTATCTAAAGAAGATTTTGTTTGAACTGGCATTGTTCTATATATCTTTTGGCTTTTGTAAGATATGATCATAGCACTGGTCAAATTTTGTGAGCAGGTGGATATGGGGTGGTTCAGATTCTCGGTACGTTTCAAATCTGGACATTGACTGGGATAACATACTGAAAATCACTGAGAAGTTGATTAATAAAGATGAATTTCAAGGGATTGGTCTTCTAAATTTCAATAAGACTGAACTAGACCACTGGGAGAAGCAATTTCCTGATGCCACCCACCAGGTTTTGCACCTGGACTATGCTGCAAGAAATGTAACATGGGAATCCCTTTACCCAGAATGGATTGATGAGGAAGAAGAGGAGGAAGTTCCAGTTTGCACTTCTCTACCGAGTCTTCGATCTCCCAGAACACAGCTTAATCTTATCGCCGTGAAGCTTCCTTGTAGGAAGGGAGGGAATTGGTCAAGAGATGTTGCTAGGTTACACCTTCAGCTGTCAGCTGCTGGCCTTGCAGCCTCTTTCAAAGGCAATTACTCTGTATATGTCCTTTTCATTACCAATTGCTTTCCAATTCCAAATCTGTTTACCTGCAAAGAACTTGTTGGACACGAAGGGAATGCCTGGTTTTACAGACCAAACCTAAGTGTTCTGAGACAAAAAGTCCATCTCCCTGTAGGATCCTGTGAACTTGTACTTCCTATGAGAGGCAAAGGTAATTTCTAGCCACACTTATATCGAGTTGAGTTAAAGATTCTCTATCTTTTTACCATAAAGCTGATATGAACTAAATTGAACTAACTGGAAAGCAGAGCTTGTTTACGCGGGAAATGTTCACAGAGAAGCCTATGCAACAATTCTTCACTCAGCCCATGTTTACGTGTGTGGAGCTATTGCTGCTGCACAAAGCATCCGCATGTCGGGATCGGCTCGAGATCTTGTCATCCTTGTTGATGAGACAATTAGTGGCTACCACAGAAGTGGTTTGGAAGCAGCAGGGTGGAAAGTAAGAACAATCCAGCGGATCAGAAACCCAAAAGCTGAAAAGGATGCATACAATGAATGGAACTATAGCAAGTTCAGATTATGGCAGCTCACAGGTTATGACAAGATCATATTCATCGATGCAGATTTGCTTATTCTAAGAAACCTAGATTTCTTATTTGGCATGCCAGAAATCACAGCCACAGGAAACGACGCCACACTCTTTAACTCAGGCGTCATGGTGATCGAGCCATCAAACTGTACATTCCAACTTCTAATGGATTATATCAACGAGATTGAGTCCTACAATGGCGGTGACCAAGGATATTTGAATGAAATATTCACCTGGTGGCATAGAATTCCAAGGCACATGAACTTCTTGAAGCATTTTTGGGTCGGCGATGAGGAGGAAAAGAAGCAAATGAAAACCAGATTATTTGGTGCAGATCCTCCAATCCTCTATGTGCTTCACTATTTAGGTGTGAAGCCATGGTTGTGCTTTCGTGACTATGATTGTAACTGGAACGTGGATATATTTCACGAGTTTGCAAGTGATGTCGCTCACAAAAGATGGTGGAAGGTGCACGATGCTATGCCTGAGGTGTTGCAGCAGTTTTGCATGTTGAAGTCGAAGCAGAAGGCACAGTTGGAGTGGGATCGAAGGCAAGCTGAGATAGCAAACTACACAGACGGGCATTGGAGAATTAAGGTGAAAGATGGACGCTTGAAGAAATGTATAGATAATTTGTGCTCTTGGAAAAACATGTTGCGACATTGGGGTGAGACCAACTGGACCGACGATGAATCTTATAATCCAACCCCACCTGCGATCACCAAACTGCCTCTTCCTGCTTTATGATTTGTGAGTTTCAAGTTTTTTGTTTGTTCTCGAATGTCCAATCCCTGAGTGTTGGGGCAATGGGATGAAGGATACCATTTCCTCCGTTGTTTATGCATTAGAATGATCTATTCATTTTTAGAGGACTTTCTCAGAGTTAAGGAAAAATAATTGACTCACCCAAGTGATCCTCGAGTTTGATGTGTGTAATATAGGTCAGGGGAATTCAAGTTCTGAAGGTATAATTGATGGACTTCTAATGTGGACTCTTCAAAGTTCAAAATTTGACAAGTCGAATAGACGTTAAAATAATGAATGGGTCCTTTAAGTGAAAGCACAACTTTTTCATTCCAACTTCTTCTTTTTTGGGTAGGAAAACTAACAAAGCAATTCATAAAAATAGTACTAGTAGTAACAATGAGCTGCTGAGTGAACCTGCATGCACCCAGGAGCAGGTCATGTGGCCACCACTATCGCTGGATTGATATCTATCTTCTGTCGTGCGCAACCCCTCTATCGATCACAATGCACTGCATTTAAATTGAACAAGTGGTAACTATCACCATTAATTTATGTGCATTATTAGTCAATAGCAGAGGCCATTATATCACGTCCAAATCAACGTGACATATAACTTCCCGAGCCACAAAGGTGGCCATGCTCAAGAGTATTTGTTAATTGACCTGCCACACCTTCTGAGCGACGGTACCACATTTCTATACCTCTGTTGTCTTATTTGACTCGGCTATTAGGTCTTGTGAAATCTACTCGTTCCATCAATGGACCACCATATATATATATATATATATATATGCACTTGTAATCAAAACATGTGAATACTTCTACGTAAAAATATAACGTAAATAATGAATTTTACATATGTATTCTTTAAAATATCGGAGGACCTTCGCAGCAATAAGAGTCATTACTTTGGACGAATCCTCTGTAACATGGATGTACCGCCATAAAACTCTCAAACTTCAGGTTTCGTGTTCTATTTCTAACTTGCACGAATATTGAAAAATGAGTTACACTTCTTAATTATTACAGACATCCTACCGACTAGCGTCTCTCGTACGACGACCTAGGTGATCGGATGGAATCCAATCACTGCCTTGAATGAAGTTGTCGATCGAACATTTTGGCGGGGAATTTCACTACTCCAGGCCACTCTCCGACTCCGATCAGAACCGGGACCAGCATTGTTACTCTCCCCGTAGTAAAGTGTGTCCAGACCCAAATCACAGTCCCAGGCCATACATCCCTCCGGCGAGATGATAGCTTCCAACACAGAGTGAATGAACACCGTTCTTGAATATAATTTCCATGGCCTACCCAAGAAGTTCTTGTGCACCTCTGGCTTCTTCCTGTACTTTTCCATGTACTCCTTGGTCCCAGTCACCGCGCACTTATGAAATACAAAGCCTGTGGATTGCGCTGGGTCTGTTCTCCTATGCGCCGTCACCGCATTGGTCTCCCCTGTTTCCGGGTCACTCTGTCTTGGACTCAATAGGATAGCGCACTCCTGGAAAAACGCGACCGCTTTGCCGAAGATCATGTCTACGTTGCCTCGGATGCGACATGATTTGTAGAATTGACGAACGGAATGAGCATATAAAGTGTTTTGATTCCCCATGAATTCGATGTTTTCCAGAACAGAGAGGTCGCTGTCTGATCTGAAGGCTACTGCTTGGTAAGCATCGGGTCCTGCCGTGTTTTGGATCGTCAGATTATTCGCCATGAATCCATCCCCAAGAACCCCTGTCCACGTAATTAATTTTGTTGTCAGAAAGATCGAGAAAATAATAGAACCACTCAACGGAGATCATAAAGTCAGTCACATGACTCAACATCTTCGGAAACAAAACGATTCAACTTTCGCATTCATTATTACGGAAGTATAAAATATTATTTGTCAGGGGTTTCTGTAAGAGGGAAACTTAAAAGCCTTACCTTTTATATTACGGATTTTGTATCTAATGAAAGTGATCACGAGAACACAGGAGGTAGATGGAGCAAGTTGTCGTGTAGTTAAATTTGGACCAAACACACGACCAAACAATTAGCTGACCTACGAGAGCACACTGAAACGAAGAAGCTCGACCCCATGCAAGGAACAGTTAAACTGATGTACATGCTAACTAGATTGCGTCAGATTTCCTTACTATGTAGTTTGCGTCAAAAGACGGAAAACAAATTTCATTTTTCAGAAAACGAAAATAAAGACATAATATAAACTTACCGACGGTAGCAGAATTGTAGGTGGTCATTCCAGGCTGACCAACATGTGCAGATCCAGTGATGATGGTCTTCCTTAGCGGAATCCTAACAGTTTCCTCGTAAACCCCTTTACTTATATTTATCACAAACCTCGCCTCACTGTTATCCGGAGAGGCGTCAACAGCTTCCTGCACCGACTGGTAACACTCTTTTCTCTTACAAATCGTGATGTCCGCCTTCAAATTCAACGGAAATCTGCCCTTGGACCTGAACTGATCCTTATCTATTCCCTATGGTGTCTCCCAGAAGCCATCGCGCTCCGTCCTCGGCGCCTTCCACGACGCGGTGTCGCTGCCAAACACGTCGTACGACACCATCATGCTCAGCGCGTTGCTGGAATACTTGGTCAGGGTGTCCAGGAAGTCCAACGTGTCTGCGATAGAGGCGGCGTCGTTGCCATATACGTACCTCAACCCGGACCAGCAGTCGAACTGGTAGGCAAATGCAGCGCTCATCCAAACGGGCGAGTCCTTGGTCTTGCCGGCCGGGAGGGCGTCGTTGACGAGGGAAATGCGACACTCAGAATCAAGTAGGATGGTGCGGTTGAGATAGTCACCATCACGCGAGGAGTCGAGGAGGGACTTGATCTTAGATTGAGCGGTCTTGAGGTTGTCGGCGGATTGGATGATCTGACGCGAGGTGGGGTCGGGAGGGAGGTCGTTAATGGGTCCGGTCAGAGAAGCAAGGCATTGGTCGGAGAAGCGGGTGGCAAGGCAGGCACTTTGGATAGATGGGGAGTCACCTGAGACGGAGGACACAACGGGTATGAGAAGGAAGATGACAGAAAAAGCAGAGTAGGTCATGAGGACTGAGAGAATATACTATTGGAGAGTAGTAGTAGTAATAGTAGGAAGAAGTAGAATGATTAAGGCGAGGGATGGCATTTTTGTGGGCGGCATTATTTTGTGGCTGTTGATGATGAAGAGTATGGCTGAGAAAGAATGATGGGGATGTCCCGAAATAGGATAGTGTTCGTTAGTTATTGGTAAACGGAACTGTGTTGAGTTGGGGAAGGCCAAGTGGAGCCACCCATGAGAATGGTGTTGGGCCCGTGGATGGCAAGGGCAGAGACACAGGTCGGTGGCGAGGACAAAGTATATGATTGGAAGAGAATGTTACGTGAACCCATAAAGCAGGGGAAGCGAGTCAGAAGGGGGATGATGATATGCATACATGTACAATATTATATTCTAGTGTGTACACAAAATTCTCTTACATTTTGAATTATACAAAATACAAATAGAACTCTTTGGGCTTTTAGGTATGGAGGGATTATCCAACGATCAATTATATACTTTTTGTATTTATGTGCACATATAACCCATAAACTTTATTGATATATAGATAATTTCTTTAAAATTTTAAGTTGTGTGGGGGATAAATAATGTATAAAATTAATCATACAAGAGACTATAAAACTAAAGTTTATGAGGTTCATTACAAAGATTTAAACGCTGTGTGGTTATCTGTACATGATCCAAAGCATAAGAACTAATATTGTTAGCCAGTGAGAGTAACCAATTTACATGTTATACACGAATACATTAAGGATATGTAGTCAAATTGTTGAGGAATAAGTTTCAGTACTCATCATTTGGTGATGGGCAATGAATTTAGGTTGTATGGTTTAGATCTATGTTTTTTATAAGTTATTTTAATGAGTATATAATTTCAAACAAAAAGTAATTTATTAACTATCGATTTTTTTAAAAGAAATATTTTATTATTTAACAAAAATTTAAATCTATATCATTAAAATTGTATTTGTATGATATAAATTTTATCGCAGCAATTATGATGATGAGTACTCAAACCCACATACCAGTGAATACTTTTAGCCTATTGGAGGATGTTAGCTCTCTCTCTCTCTATATATATAATATTATTTTATTATAATTATAATTATAATATTTAATAAAATATCATACCTCTTAAATATCTGTATTTATACCCAAAAATACTTGATAGTTCGTTCTATTTAATATTAATATTGTCTATAAAAAATAGAAATTTTACTCTACTTTTTAATTTTGGGTGTGCTTAACATATTTTTTTAATGTTGTCAAAAAAAAAAAAAGGTCCAAGGAAACCATTCATCGTTCCCTTTTCTTTTTGTTTTTTTGCCGTCTATTCATTAATCCTTTGACATTGGTGTTGTGCATCTATTTTTATAATTCAAATATTTGTTTAGCTGGAGGGGAATGGAGAAGGGAGGAAAAATTTTGAGAAGCTCAATTTGAAAAGATATATAGGGTTAAATTTTTTTAATAAAAATGATATGTAAAATAAAATAATAAAAAATATTAATTAATTTTTTTTAATCTTATCTATCAATTTTTTAAATCAGACTCATTGAATTGCCACAAATACCAAACAAACCCTCAAGCAAGGTTGTGTAGAGAGTTTAAGCTAATAAAGTCTATATAATATGAACTATATATTTTTTTCCCTCGTGTTGTATATGGAGTGAAAAAAAAGAAGTCATAATTATTACAAATTACTATTATACTTATAAATTTTAAATATAATATAATTAGCTAATAGAATTATTAGTTAATTACTTAGACTTTAAATTTTTTAAAGATAAAGATAATTTATGGTTATTAGAAACTATCAATATGATTATAAATTTAAAATATCATATGATCAATCAATGGATTGCTTTAATTAAAAAGAAAAAAATCTAAAAAAACATACCACTTGAATTTTAAAATATAAAATAAATAATTTTTTTATAAAAATATGTTATTATTTGTTTTACAATCGTAATAAATAACTTAAAAAGTTTAGGAAACAAATTGATTCAAAATTTTAAAATTTAAATCAATAATTAATATATTATTAAAATATTATAATATACAGTTATAAAAATTAGTTCGGTCTAACAATCATGTTTTGATATTTCAACAATCTAAGGTATTAGGGGATTAATATCTCAATTAATAGTATCATCAAATATTACCTTAAATCTATAAAATAATATTATTTACATATAGATAATTAAAATATCACGTTTATATGTATTGGGAGAATATATTATAGTTGCTAACTAATTATTATTATGATGATGAAAATTTTTCAAATAATAAAATAAAATTATTTATTGGTATTGTTAATAGCTACTTATAAATAAAATAATTAAAAGTATTGAGTCATATTAACTAATATATATATTTTAATTAAATTAAATATTATAATATTTTAAGAGTATTTTTAACTTAATTTTAAATAAACTGAATATTACCAAATTTAAAAAATATAATTTCTAATTAGTCTTAAATGATATATTTAGTTATAATTAAGTGATTAAATTATTTTTTTTAATTTATTAAAAAAGTTAACTAATTATTATATGAGGTGTTAAAGTATAAATTTACTTTATAAATTTCTACTTAATAACGCTAGGTATCATAAAGTTTTGTTATAAGTAATATTATCATGAAATTTTTTAAATTATAACAATATTATTTTAACATTTACTTAAAGTTAAATTTAACAGTTAATTGAATAATATATTAACATAGTATATATATAATCTTTTATTATGGATTAATGTATAATTTTTCTCAAAAAGTTTTTATCTAAGAACATTAGGTATCTAAAAGTTACTTTTTAAGTTCAATGCCTTCTAAACCATTATCTAGATTCAATTTAATCATTAGTTTGATCAAATATATTAAGTTGTTTAGTAAACACGTTATACATTTTATTTTTTCATAAGTTATATTTATAAATAAAGAAAAAATAAAAAAAATACATCATTCAAGTTTTGTATATTACTTATAAAATACAGCATTTTAGTAACCTCTCAAAAAAATAATATATAATAGTCTTATATATTATTTTTTTATATCTAACTTAAAAAAAAAGTAGATGGCAAATGTATTAGTTAGAATAATATATTTAGTCAAATTAATAATTAAATTAAATTTGTATAACAATTGGGCAATATTAAATCTTAAAAAAAAATTTAGATACTTAATTTTTACTCTTAAATAAAAAATTTCAGACAAATTTATATATTAATTTAAAATAAAAAATTATTTATATATTATATCATGTAAGTATATTTATTAACTTATAGTTAAATTTAACTCAAAATAATAGTAAAAACAATATTATTACTATTTAAAAAATTTAGAGATATCATTATTCCTTAAAATTTGTAGATGCCTAACACTCATGACTAAAAATTTACATAATAAATTTATAGTTATGTAAAACCTGAGGAGTACGCAAGATGTAATGCTCCACTGAAGATATTTAGCGTCAATGTTGACAAAAACGGCATAACCACGCACGTTGGAGTACCTCAGTACCTCCCTCGCTACTCAGAATCTCTGCCTCTCGAAAGGCCTTGGCATGGCAAAATCACGCGCCTCTCTTTGCTCTCGTCAATGTGATCAACTCTAGGGTTTCTCTGCGGGCTCTCTGCTATAACTAATTTGTGAGTACTGTCTATTTTCCCCTACTTTCGTCCTTCGATGTGTAAGCTAGGGTTTACGACATTCTTTCTTTTACTCTGTGAATATTTATCCCGGTTGAAACTGTTGTTCAGACTTCTCATACTGTGAGTTTAGTGTTGCATTCCCTTTTATTTCAAATTTTAAGGTTTTATCCATGTATAATACAATTTTGGTTCAAGGGCATATATTGGATTGGGGAAGACTGGGCCATTTCAAGAGCCGAAAAAAATTGTCTTGGATAAGGAAGCTTATGAATTACGATACTAGTAGCTGGTTAGTTTTACTGTTTTTAATATCGCCACTTAAGTCTTGCTGGGTCTTCCCATGGAAGATTGTGTACCCTTGCTACTTGTGATCTTCTTTTTCGCTAGTATTGTACCTTAGCCTAGGGTGTTATGAATTAGGAACCTCTGAAATTATTATGGATTATGATGAAATTTGTTAGTTTTAGACTAATAATAAAAGAAAGCAAGTTCCCGTCAGTGTTTTTTTCTCCTTTCCTTTGCTCTTTGATTTACTTCTAGTTAAACATCTCCTTCTTTTCTGTTCTAGGATTTTAGGTGCAGAATATAGAATTCTGAAAATTATATAGCATACAACTGTTAAATTTTGATATGGCTTTTGATCGTGGTTTTGATTTTATTCTTTCTTAGTTCTTATTTGGGAACCATATATATATGCATATAGATATAGATATATATATAGTGTCTCTTGGATATATGTAGCCTTGTTTAGCCTTGATCCAAGTATGAAGTCACTTTATATGCAATAGTTGCCCAAAGGTTATTCAACTGACATTGATGGAAGAAAATTTATATGGCCACTCACACCTCTTGACCTTATGATTACATCTATAGGGTTTCACTTATATTCCCACCTTGCTTGTCTAGATGATAAGATTGTAGGTAGTAGGTTAGGCACTTTCCTTTGTGCTTTAGTTCTCTGTATCTCAGTAAGAGTACATTTTCTGAAGTACTAATATGAGATACAATTTTTCTGCAGTAATGTCATGTGATCAGTGCGTGAAGATGTTTCCAAGTTCATTCCAAGTAGCTGGTGTAAATATGTGTCAAATGGGATTTGGTCCCTCTACAAGAGCGATATTGGATATTTTACACATTAAACAATCTATTTGGGAATTTTTTCGGAGTGGAGATTATTTCAATATAATCTGAGATAGCAGCATAAACCACTGGCTAGTTCTCAAATTGGAAAGGATGTTTCACCTTATGTAATAAATTTTACCAGTAGTGCCAAATGTGCATCAAGAACAGGCATTGAAGAAACCAATGCAATAGACGTTGTAGACAGATCAATCTGCTTTTGAGTGGTCAATTGTTGAGTGTTACAATTGGGGGAACTTTCTGCAATCTGAGTACAAGTGTTGTAAAGATATTATACAATTTACACTATATATAAGGTTTATTTCATGTTCTATGGAGAATGTGAACATGGATTTGGAAGATTATTGGGAAGTTTGGAAGTGCTATATTCTTTTGTTTGTTTGTTCGAAAATTGAAAGTACATTTGTTGTTTTGGTGTTAAAATCAGATTGAAAATATTTTTGAGAACTTGGATTGATAATCTTCTCTGAAATATTGAACTTATTAGTTATGAAAGAAGCTATTTCCACTCCTGATGTTTATGGTTTGGTGGCCTTGCAAAAACTTTCATGTACTTATTGGGTCTAGGAATTAGTAACAAAAATTGCTGTCAAGATGTTAGTCATTTGCTTGATTAGGGGTTCAAATGGGACTTATTTTAAAGCTAGTTGTATCAGCCTATTCTCGATTCCAAAGAACATACAATAGAGTTTCCTGTGCTTAGATTGACATATGGCATGTGCAATGTTGACTATGTTAAGCACCCTTTCTATGGGCATGGGTATCTGGACTCAATTAGGTCTTTTTTGGCTGACATTTCTTTCCGTGCTGGAAATGTGCGTTACAGAGTTTCATAGGCTGAGGAGTAACTAATGATTGTTAGTACTATGCATAAGAAAAGGAGCTATGTATGATTCTATGCCCATGTTTGTGTGAACAACTATTTGATGTTGTTAAAGCTTATTTTGTTCATATTGTGCAACAGATTGAATAGATACAAAACCCTCAAGCATAAGAGAGGGATGTGCCGAGATTCTAGGAGTTAAAATAGGGGGAAAAAAGTCTGCAACTAACAGAAATAATCAGTAATTGAACAAGCCCATTAGGGTGTGCCGCTAACACTCACCCTCAAGGTGGCAAGTAAATATTCATTATGCCCGGCTTGCCTCTGAAGTATTCAAACTTGGTTGTGTCTACGGATGGTCTTCTCATGTGTAAATGGACTTGTTTTATCTGACCAAACGTGCCATGCCCTTCCTGCATCCTGAATTTCTACGGAAACTGTGTATGATGAAAGTGAAAAATGACTCAAATATTCTTTACCCAAAAAAATTAAAAACAAAGTCTAAAGAGAGAGAATATTGTTTACACATACCAAACACACTTAAAT
The DNA here is from genome assembly GCA_037074615.1 of Leucaena leucocephala. Taxonomy (NCBI): domain Eukaryota; kingdom Viridiplantae; phylum Streptophyta; class Magnoliopsida; order Fabales; family Fabaceae; genus Leucaena; species Leucaena leucocephala. Next base: position 16,962,388 of record CM073534.1, on the reverse strand, counting down.
TGAATCATTTGTCTATTCCCTTTTCGTTCTATAGGATGGAAGCCTAACAAAGGTGACCCTAGTTCGTTACATGTTCCTTCTAAATTATACGTTGTATTCATCTGAAATTGTTGATGAAAAGTTTTGTCCATGAAGAAATGTGAACTGCAGCCACTCAGTTGTCTTTTCTTCCTCCTCTTTATCTTACCAATTAAATGTTTACTCTTGGTCAAGGATTTGATTTACTCCTCTCACTCTTAATTTTTGTTAAGAAATTAAAAAAAAATGAACTCGACTGAGAAGACTGTAACATGGCCTTTAAAATAGATATATTTGTGTATCTACTTCTGGCAAAATAACCAGATATTTCGTTCCTTCCGTTTATTCTGTACTTTAAATGGTCCATCTTGACACGCTCTACTTGCTCTCCTTTTGATGTTGAATAGCAATAACCTACCATGTGAGTCTGGTGTGGGGATGGAAATAGAATGAGAATGTTCAATCAACTATACATGTGACTTGTGTGATTGATGTGATCATATATTAGGATCAATTTGGGAAGTTTCAGACTTTTGTTAGAATACCAACATTGTTACTTCTATTGCAATGTAATGATAAGGCTTTTTTTTTCTTTTTAGTTGTCCGCTGTTTTTTCCAGAACATGTTTTCTTGCTTTGGTGAACCAAAAAAGAAAAATCAGTTCAGATTCTTGGTTTTTGGTCATTTATACGTTGATGTTTCTAATCCAGCACACTGCATTAATCAGAAGGAAGCTATAAGACTCTGGGAAGTGGAATGGGTGGAAGTGGCAGAAGGCGTTCCTCAAAGTGGGATTTAAGAGATGAACCTGAGTTTGTACCTGACGGTGAGCAATTGCGATCTGGGTGGTCCTCTGCCAATGTTACTGGTAGCAATAGTTCAAAATGGTCTTATTTGGATGGGAATGAGAAGCTAAAACCTAATCTGCGATTACCATTCAAGGAACCTTTTTCTGGAGGCAGAGTTTCTAATAAGGATGATATCATGAATAAAGAATATAATAGAGATTTGGATGCCAAAATGGCATGGAACGCAGATGAAAGCTATGGAATGAAAATGTCTCCAGGGTTGGAGGAATGGAAACGTAAGAGGCGCAGTCATTCCCCAAAAAATGGTTTGGACAAGTCAGTAAGGTTTAATTCCCTACTCAGCATTTCTTTACCAATCTATTTTCCAATTTAATGAAGTGTGGATTGTCATGGAAAAAAGTCTACAAATAAACAATTATATGGAATTATATACTAATTTCCTAAAGTCTTTTAAATTTGTTTATCCTTTCATCTTGTTCCATGAAGCACTGCCATTCCAATGGCATTGGGGGAGCTGTTTACACTCAACCTAAACAACCTGGCATCTCTGAACTGTGTTCTTGGAAACAGAAAAATGTTCGTTTCTTTTTTTAAACAAAAACTTACTCGAATTTCACTATTGGGTTAAAAACTTGTGCCTTATAGATCATGGTCATAAAATTGTGTTAATTAGAAATCAATTTATGCGCTAATAATAATATCCTAATATTGATGTCATTATATATACTTGTTTGGGCAAGAATATGAATTATAAATATAAGAAATTATTGACTACTAGACTTTTGACTTATCTATGACCAATTAATTTGAAATTTGGTAGGGATAATCAACAGTTTGTTAGTGTGTTAACTCTCACATCATTGTCAAACGAGCCTGACTTGGAAAAGCTTCAAAGATGAAGTTAGCTTTTTTTCAAAAGATGTTTTATATCAAATGCTCTTCTGAGATTGTGCAAATAAGGTGTATTCATGTCCATGGTGCTGTATTTCTTTCTTTCAGTGTCATTCTTGAACTTTTTGACTGCTCTGTATTTTGGATCTTTGACAGTAAGTTGGTCATTGATTTGAGGTCATGTCAACCAAACACCCTTTCTTCTCTATGCAATATTGTGTTGAATTTATTGATTATGATCTTAAGGGTCATCATGATGTATCAGCTCTAATTTTTGTGGACGCAGCGTCTTTTATTGATTGCTATCCTTTCTTTGGATGTTGTCATATTTAGGAGTAGAAGCCGGAGCCGGAGCCCTGCCCATGGTTTTAGGTGGGAATCAGGAGTCAATGACAGAAATAGAATGAGAGCTGGAGGATTGCCACCACCATGTAGAGATTTTGCTGTTGGGAAATGCAGAAGAGGTAGCCGTTGCCATTTTCTTCACCATGACGATCGGAATTATGAGGATGGCTGGGACAGTAGAAATAGGAAAGATGGACCTCCCAGATATTGTGCTCCCTATGAAAGCAGGGATTATTCTCCTAGGAGTGGAAGATCAAATGAGACTTGTATCAATTTTGCACAAGGCAAATGTAGAATGGGAGCATCTTGCAAATACGGGCATCATAGCAATTCTGATGATATGAGCAAAGGAAATGTACATGATTCATCTAGAGAGAGGGAATTTGATCAAAGGCGCCGGGAGAGTTCTTTCGAGCGTGGTGGTGGGCATGAGCCAAACCACTTTAGTGATACTCCCTGCAAATTTTACGCAGCCGGAAATTGTCGCAATGGTAAATATTGCAGGTTTTCTCACGATATTCAGGCATCTAGGAGCCCAGATAGAAGATTAAGAGATGACAGGTGGGGGAACAATCCAGGCAGAGATCGTGCATTGGATAGACCAAGAGGGAGTAACTCAGTTAGTCCTAGTAGAAGGCCAAGAGATGATAGATGGGGTCCAGATGGCAACATGGTTGACATGGATAAAATGTGGGATGGTCCAAAACTGCATGATGCTGTTGCTGTCTCGGATACAGCAAAGCTGAGTGAAGATAAGAGTGGAAATATGGGCATACCAGAACCTGGCTTTACTACTTGGCCCAGGACTGATGGATGGGGCGATAATTTAGATGACAACGAAGTGTATGCTGAGCCACCATTTGTGGGTGACAAGAAGAAAGCAGAGCAATGGAAGACAGAAAATGCTGGTGCTACCATGGGTGCTCCCCAATCAATTGGGACTGACAAATGGCTCGTTGATGCAGAAATGTCTCCTGATTGGAATTATGGGAGTGGATCTTCTGGGCATATTGAAGACAAGAGTGTGCAGAATAAGCATGGTTTGACCCAGGGTGGTGCATATTTAGCCACCTCCGAACATCACAGATTACAAGTTGCTCCAGGTAATCATCTGCTTGATGTTTCTGGGAGTTAACGTCCTTTGTTTTCAAATACACCTTATAACATGGAAAACCAAGATTTTAAGCAGGATATTGCGATTGCGTTGATATGTAATGATAAGACTGACATTCAGGAATCTCCTGGTTCTCACATAGACAATTTTTCAATTCTGTCAGGACAAGTTTTTAATCAGAACTCACAGAATGCAAATGCTTTGCGTCCTTCTAGCTGTAATGTGGTTGGACAAAGTCAAGGGGCAGTCCCTGTTGTTCCTCCACTTGGAGGGATAGCTGAAGTTATACAGAACAAAGCATCTTCTGCCAAAAAGTACAGTGTTGAGCCAAATATCATGGATGCAAGCTTATCGCATGTTAGCACAATAAATACTCCAACTCAACACATGGTGAGCAATGATCAGCTTGCTCAACTTAGCAGCCTCTCAGCCTCTCTGGTTCATTTCCTGGGAACAGGTCAGCAACTTCCACAAATTTATGCTGCTCTAAATTCTCATGATGTGAAGGACATGTCCTCCCTAGCCAAAACTGAAGTGTCTGGGGAGGGTGTTTCCAGTGCATACATCAAGCCAGATCCTGTTATTGGATCCCAGAAGCAGTATGATCCAATGAGTGATAGTATGGAGCCAAAGAAGACTGATGCAGAGCCAGCCTTTTCTCCTAGTAAAACAATTGCTGATAGTTCAGTGAGACAAAATCTTGGTGATTCTCGTAAGGCTTCAGAAGAACAAATTGCCAAGAGTGAACATTTAAACCCTTTGCAGTCAGGTCAAAAAGTTGAAGCTAATAAGGGAAACAATGAAGTGGCAGCTGAGGAAAGGCTAGATTCCCGAGCAGATGATAGAAATGCAAAAGATAATGGTCCTTCAGAAAATATGGACCAAAATGGGTCTGATGAGTCGAAGAAAACGAAGGACGTGAAGGGGATTCGTGCTTTTAAATTTGCACTGGTTGAGTTTGTTAAAGAGCTTCTGAAACCAACATGGAAAGATGGTCACATCAACAAAGAACATTATAAAACAATTGTGAAGAAAGTTGTTGATAAAGTAACTGGTACTATGCAGGGGGCTCATATCCCTCAGTCACAAGAAAAAATTGATCACTATTTGTCAGTTTCGAAACCAAAGCTTAACAAGCTTGTACAGGTCAGTTCATTTGCACGTTGAAATTATACTTCTGATGGATTTCGAGTTGTCTTCCCCATCTTAGTTGCTTTTCTAGATGCATGTGAATTTTGATCTGGAAACGTACTAGATTTCATATAAGGCTTAATTTGTATGTTAATAGAGCTTAGGGAAAGTTGTTTGAGAAAATGAGTTTAAATCTTTGAGCACAAGTTTGTGTACCTTAATGATGTTTCTCTTGCATAATTGACCATAAAGTTTAGAGTCTCATTCTCATATGATGAAATAAAAAGTAATTCTGGGAAGCGATTTTTAACTTGAACTATTTTCTTGATTTTTTCTTTGTCATTTCGTAGTCTAATTATTTTGTTAATTTAACAAATAATCTTAGTAAATTACTTCTTCAAAGGATGAATATCCGCATCATATAGAAATCTTATTTCTTTTCAGATTTTTGCTTCTGTCTAATTGTTGTGGGTTTCTAGCTTAGGTGATCTCTCATGTTTGACCATTTTTCTTGCTGAACGCGTTGCCATCTTATAGGTGAAGTCAAAGTAGTCTATTTAGTAGTGGAAATCTATGGCGGCTACTGAATCTCAATTTGCAATTGAGATATTTTTTCCTCTATTGAAGTCTATCAAGTGTCAAGCTAATGATAAGTGATAACTTGCGTTTTTGTTTCTTCCTTGTGTTGCAGGCATATGTTGAAAAGGTTCAGAAGGCTTAGTGCCATTATAGAAATTTGGCCATCTTGACTATCGTAATACATTATGATAGGGGTTAATTATCTTCATTGCGTACTATATTTCAGTACCTTGTAGATTTTTATTTTTTTTCATTGTGTTGTAGTTGATGATCGAAGTGAGTTTCTTTACAGTTCTGTTCTTACCGACTGAATTTTGGGTGTCTTCTGCTATCAGACATTAGTTGCCACTTCAGTTTGAGGCAAATGTGGGATTCATTTTATCTTATTTGTTGTGAAATTCAGCTTATATGAATCAAATCACTCAAGCAGAAACTAGTTATGAATTTCTCCCCATAATCACAATTTATTGGTGCTGCTATCAAATAATATGGACCGCTTTGGAATATTTACTTTCAATAACAGTAAGTTTTATGGTATTTGGTGGAGTTGGTTATATACTATTAATATTTATTAACAATTAAATTTTTAAATAATTAATTAAAAAATATTATTTAATAATTTTATTGGGTGTTAGTTTTTTTCTTTACTATTTTTCACATGACTTTAAAATGTTTAATATATATCTAATAGTTTTATCTCATTACATGTGGAATATTTACTTATCTCAAAAAATTAAAATCAATATGCCAGGATAAGCTTATATATGATTTTGGTAAATTGCGTTTGATTTAAGATGAAGCCAATGAATTTGCCATGTCAATGATAACGTCAGACAAAAACAACTCAACTACAGACCCCCGTTTTTCAAAAGATAACGGGCCATAATCATCACGCAGTTGTCTCTATAGCGTAAAAAATCAATCATATATGGTTCTGGCGTCGTTAATTACAAATTACGACGATTTTATTGTCATTATATAAATTACGGTTACTATATATACTATTTTCTGTTAAATAGACCACGGTTTGAATGTGCATTTATTACCAAGTGATTATCCTATTACTACTCTTAGCAATATGAAGAATTAAAGTGTGGGTTTTCATTGATTGGTGGGTCGATAAAGACTTTGATATCATCAGTTTCCATTTCATGATAATACAATCGAATTCTTGCTCTTCATTTGGTTCCATATTTTGAGCAACGATTGGTACATCGTACAGATCACACTTAGATATGCTTCATATGTTGTTAGATGCGTGAAGCCAAGAAAAAAAGTCCCAATCTGCATTATTATTTTAGTTTTCAATTTCAAGTCTCTCTCTCTCCCTGTAATTAAATCTCTATTTAGTTGTCGTTTTTCTCTTTTTAACTCCATCACTTTAATCAAAGTCACAGACAAATCTATGATGGCTGTCCAAAGTCACCACGCTAAGTAATTGAATGCCATGAATGGTCATGTTTTGATGAGAATAAGATGTATGTTTTGGCCTTTTCCTCTAATAATATCAGTAATTTATTATCCTTCCTTGAATAATTTAATTGGAACGGCATATATAATTACTAAATAGAATGCTTAATTAGAACCGTGTTTATTCCCACGATCAACTTTACGACAATGCATATGTCGTTTAACAATGATTGCCATGGGAATAATGAACATCAATAATGACTTGGTATAATTTATCAATTATTATGAAACTCCGTACATTACGTTGTTTTCCCTCCTCCTTGTGAAGATTTAATTTACGGTGCCTTCCTTGTCTGTATCTATACAGTAAAATCTTGTTCGAATTAGCCTCGTAAGAAAAACGATTGATTATTCATAATTTAATGAGCAAGATTTGTTGTGATTACATTTCTCTTAGGACCTCGTACTGATTTTCCTTGTATATTTTTCAACCAACTCCATCCAATGTGAATGTGAGGCTTCTCACATTTCCCCCCATCAAGTTTTTGATTTGCCAAACAACGCAGACACAGATAATGCCAGAGAAGGGTCGGATTTCTTCAATTTTAAATATGCTCAAGTGCATATAAGGTCTGGATTTGACATAACAAAGGAGGGAGGAGATGAAGTCTGAAGTTCTCTCTTCCTTTTGATGATGGTGATTGCATGCCAACCAGATTCCGAGTGCAAAGGGTGTGAAACCAAATCATATAATAATATTTATTCCAACGAGAAGGAAAGAAAGAAAGATTATGTGGTGGTACAACTCCAAAGGAGAGCTTTCCAATTGGCAAGAATAGAGGAAACAAGGATAAAAGGCCCTTTGGCTCTCTTTTTCCCAAAATGGGAAGTGTGAAATTCCTCAGTCTAAGCAAAAGCCAGTAGTGAAGTCCGGACTCTGAGGAGGCCGGCCAAGCATTTTGAATTCCATGACACATACACCCCCTCTCTTGGAATTAATGGTTCTCTGCTAAAAATCAAAAGAAAGAAAGTGAAATTAATGCATGGAGTGTCAGATCTGACCCAATCCTCCTCGTAAACGTGTTCTTCCTTATATACTCACTCTTGTCAAAAGCTGCCTACTTCCCCCTTGTGATCTTTGCCCATTACCTTCAACAAACCCCCTTTTATTATTCACATTTATTTAAAGCTCTCTCTCTCTCTCCCTTTTCCCACTTTCATTGTGGTCTTTGTGTTTTGGAGAAAGAAAACCAGTCCTCGTTATCACTTCAATCCTTGTTCCAGTTATTTCTTCTTAAAGAAACCACGCACCATTCAAATGCAACCAGAAGTTAACACTGCAAGCTAGCTGGTTACACACACACCATTTGGTTTCTTTTCTTTTTCATTCGAGTCTCATAACACTACTGTTCTTTTATATAATAGTGCGTTAATGGAATCCATCGGATCATTATGAGGTGTGTGTGTAAGTTGTTGCACTGACCTCTATATATAAATGCAAATTAAAATAGATATAATGATTCTTGTTTGACTATAAAACTTACTATTAGCTGCCACCCATAATTAAAATAATATAGATCGATCGATGAACCCACTTCACATGATTATATTAATTAATGGTTCTTCTTGTTCATAAAACTTATAGCTACTGCAACATATACCAACAGAACACGCACATTCACACGGATGGACCAATAAATGACATTCATGGCGCAGTAATTCGTGATATATTAAATGCCAACAAGTTAAAAGGACTGCGAAAAGAAGGAAAAATCGAGAGAACGTATATAAAGAAAGATCGTCAGAGTATGATCGAGGGGAAAAAATCTGCATTGTTCATTAGGGATCAAAGTTTATTTTGCAGATTCTCATGATATAGTGTGGGCGTAGTTCTGAATCATTAATTAGATCTGCTACTGCATGCTATAAGAAAACCAGTAAATTTTTCTTTCTCCTGTAATTTTACTGGTCCTTTTGGTTATGTATTTGAACCTAAAACAATAAAAGAGGAGAACTGATCCAATCATGTCCCTTATTTATGTATATATATTTCTTTGAATCCGAACACATTCACACACGCACGTACCCTTTAGTTCTTAGTACCATTATAGTCTTGTTATTGACCTCGCAACACTATATGACGTTTTTACTTTTTGTCAATCGAAGAAATTATAAACTTGAGTCTTGGTTCACAATACTGAAGCAGACTACCTTATCCTTCATAGAATACATATTAATTGATCTATCATTTTCTGATATAATTAATTTTCTGAAAGGAAATGAAGAATCTGCAGAGAGCAGAGGGAGAGGTTTTAGTTCAGATGATGGTGGTGGGGTCCTTAGTACCCAAACCCAAGTGCGATGAAACCCTAGCCATGAGAACGAATGATTGCTTTGGGCATGCGCAAGTGTATATATCACAACATAGAATTATAACCTCGGGTTATATACATAGGAAAGTGAGAGAAGATACTTACTTGTGTGTGTGTGTGTGTGTGTGTGTGTGTGTATTGTACTTGACAACCCAGAAAATGATCACAAGCCTCGCTCCACCGTCTGATCATCAGTCTTCGAAAATTTTTGTTTTTCAGGCTTGTTGGCTTCTGACTGTGAGTATGATGCTTGCGTGAATCAGAAATATAATATATATATATATATATATATATATGTCCTATAACTACGTTTCTACTCTACCAATAATATTATAGAGAATTTTTTCTTTGAATAACAATGGAAAATACTACCTCTGTTCTAGAGAGGGTAATTTTGTTCCTAATTATGAGAAACAGTTTGCTTTTATTTGAAGTATATATTGCAATTTTTCACTTACTTTCTTATAAAATATGAGAGAAATATTCTCTTATTAATGAATAGACATACCATTTTAGTCAGTTTCTGTCCACTTACATATTTCAAACTTCTAACTAACTAAATCTACTTTTCTTAATATTAAGAAAGTAGGTATTTGTTCATGGAGTAGATATATAAAAGGGACATGTACGTGCATAAATAAAAGCCGGAAAGAAAAGAAAGAAAGAAAGAAATTGAGTTCCTTCTGCGTGTAAGGTTATTGGAAACACAAACCTATATCTTCAAGCTTTTTAACATTAAGTTGCGCGCGTGCCCATGATCTTTAACCCTATCATGATGATTATTATGACAAATGCCTAAGACTTATGTTAATCCTTCAATGTTCCACGCAGCTTTGGAACTATATTGTATTTTTCAAAAGCATTCATGGCCCTCAATTTATATCAATGTACGGTGGATGGATTAATCAATGTTACTACATAAATTAGATGAGACCTTGATGACTTTGACATTTCGTTCCAAATATTCCGTTTGAGTTATTTAATTTGGGGATTGATCGACACCAACGTTCAATGATAATCTTTGTTTAGATTATTCGTCATTCAGGATAAAGAATTATGTCGATATTAATCTAAATGACATCAACAATTCCACGTGGACCAATGAAAAGTGAGATATAAATGAAATACTTAGGCTTATTCATGAAGTTTTCCTTATGTTCCATAATGCTTATGGTATGGAAAACCTACCCGATATGGAAAATGGACTTGGTTTTCAACTGCACGGCACCAACTTAAATACATGGTCATGGTGGCAGGTTAATTTCGTAGTAAATACAATTTGGTGATCATCATCGATTGACGTTTCAAACGGTATTAAATGTTGGAATTAAATTATGGCATTCCAAGTACATATGACGCTAGCACATATGCTGCCAAATTGTGATTATGAGACATGTCTTTGCAATTAAATCAGATGTCCAGTACCCTAGTCAATTCGATTAACACAAGTAAAAGGGAGATAGATAGTTCGAAGGCCAAACATGTTCTATATCAATACGTTCGATCGTTAAATAATTATAGAGATTAACATCAATGCTGAGCAGTTGTGTGTGTGTGTGAGTGATTTATTCATACAAATATATAAATAAAGCTGGTCTCCAATATCTTGAATAATGGCCCAAACCTAAAATCCGTGATTTCTAATCTTAAATCTTCTTAAATCTGCAACCCATAAGCAATGTTTCAACATATTTCTTTATGTTGTCCAAATTAATATGTGTGAAGCTTCTGTTTCGGGGAATTAACACGTAGGTAAGCACAAAATATACTTTAATCTTTCCACAGCTTTTGACTGGGGATCAGAATCTTTAGTTTATAGTAATTTTACATCAGATTTTCACATGTGCTGCTTTTAATCTCACAATTCTGGTCGATAAATTCAATATATAGTTCACTTTAATTCAATGAATTGAAAATTCTTCAAACACATTGAGACTTCTTTTTCTTTCTTCCCCTTTTTTTTGTTTTATTTATATTCGGCTTCAATATGAATCAATATAATTCACATGGCAATCGTGATTATATCAGTACAATTTCTTGTTACAGCAATGTAACGGGAACTTTGCTATCTTTATATATATATATATTCCACACACACATTAAACCAAATTAATTTAGTTAAATTATGAAATGTTAGTATATAGTGATCTCTATTATTCCCAAAGCAACACAAATTTTAAATAACATTATATTTTCACAATTTAATTATGAAACCCTATACGTATTCTTCCTAATTAATTAGCATAAGTGATGAAAGGAGTCTTCCTTGGGAAAAACATGATTTGCATATATATTATCTTGTTTTTCTGATCTGATTTGACAAAATTAAGCTACGTAAATTGGGTCTTGAGAGCTCTCCTCAAAATCAAAACAAATCTTACACACAAACACACATATTATACTAGTATATATATAGTATATGAATGATAAAAGTTTTGAAGTGTATGCAAATTAAACACAATTTTTTTCATAAACATCAGTTTTCTTTTGGATATACTGATCAATTTTTAGGATTAACTAATCCAACTCCAAGCATTAATTACTAACTGAATATTAATTTTTTGCATGCATCTAATTGCCGTTGCCGAGATAGCTAGCTTGCTTTAAAGAAGGAAATTAATAGAGGAAAGTTGTGAAAACAAGGAATGGCTTATATATATGACCTCTTATTTAAGATACTCAGCTACTTAATGAGGATATAGTAGTGGATATAATTATAAATGAGAGAAACCCTGGAATGATTATGAATCAAATATACAAAATAAGGAAAGTGTCAAAAAAATGAGGGAAAGAGGAATGAATTAATGGCAGGGAATGATAGAGACGATGCATACATAAATGTTAACGCAGAAGCAGTCCAATGATTTCAGTGCACCAAAAAACATTAAGTTGGAGAGAGAAATTAAGTGTTGCAGTGTGAATATAACTCCCCTATTTATCATCAGTATTCTTACACCTCGTACCTATATATAGACTACTTTTTCCCTAACCCTATTAGCTTCATCCATCATTAGCATAGTTTGCAGACCCAGACCATTATTCATTCAATCGTCCCTTTGCTATATATATACAACTTTTTCTCTTTTTTAATTCATTAATTATAATCTCTGTATTATACTTTTTGTTGTAGTTCTCTCCTTTCAGTAAAAACCAACCCCTCCCTCAAACTCCAAATGCTTCAGTCCCTTTTTTTCTCTGCCGGGGCCCCTTTGGCCAGCTACCTTATAGCTTTCTTTTGAACCATCAAACCCAAAGATTATGTGATTGAGAACGAGAAAACCCTCAAGTTCTTGTCAGCCATACCCCTTTTCCTCTTCCTCATCAACCTTTTTCGACATAAATATATAATTACACTCAGTGGTGTTGTTGCTTCCTGTCACAAACAAAAACCAGCTGATTCAATAAGCAACATATATTATATCGATCTCCCTATCTTCTCATCTTCTCATGGATATCAACCAAAACCCTACCATGTTCACAAGCGTTAACAACACCACTTGGAATCTGGACAATATGGAAATGGACCATCACAGCAATCTCCATCATCATCAAATCCATATGTGTTCTTCTTGGCCTAACTACCCTAATTACCCTCATCAGATAATACCATCTTCTTCGGCGTCCACCACAATTATACCCTCTTCAGGGTTTCTAAACAACGTCGAGTTGGAGGAAGATGAAGAAAGAGGAGGAGGAGGAGGAGGAGAAGAAGAGCTGGGAGCAGTGAAAGAGATGATGTACAAGATCGCTGCTATGCAGCCGGTGGACATAGACCCAGCCACCATACGAAAGCCAAAGAGGCGAAACGTCAGAATCAGCGACGATCCACAAAGCGTCGCCGCGAGACACAGGAGAGAGAGGATCAGCGAGAAAATCCGAATCCTCCAAAGACTCGTCCCTGGTGGCACCAAGATGGACACTGCCTCCATGCTCGACGAAGCCATTCGCTATGTCAAGTTCTTGAAGCGACAAATCAGGTTGCTCCAATCTCAACCCTCACCCTCACAACCACCACAATGCATCACTAACACTACTCTTGCCAATATTGGGGTTAACAACACTGCTACTTCTAATATTCATAGCGATTACTGGCCTTTTGCACCACCGTCTTTACTACACTGTCCCACCACCACCACCTCCTCCTCCTCCGCCGCCGCCGCCGCCATGGGCATGCCTGTCAGACTGGGACTTGGCTCCGGCTATAGCCATGAGTCATGAGGTAATTATTGGCTAATTATTATGTATGTGGCCTGGGTTGTGTACATATTTAATTATGTGTGAAGATTTGTGTTTTTGAGAGAAGAAAAATAAATTGGAATCTGAAAGGGGCTAGGTAGATTGATGATTTGGAAAAAGGGATGGTCAAGTTTGATGGGAAGAAAAAGGTTTTTTATGATATATTTTGTCTACTGAATGGGACTTGTAGAGTAGAATAATCATAATGGCATGGCTTGGTTCGATTACGTGCAGTTATATATATGATGTTAAGATTGGAATCATTTCTATGCCGGTTTCGAAGTTGGCCAGAAACTTTGTTTGGCCGATCTCTCTCTCAGGAAAAAAATTATAAACTTTGTGGCGTGATCAGAAGCCATTGATGAATAAATATATATAATTGAAGCGATCTTCTCTCTCTCTCTCTATGGGCTCTTGTTGGCATGTGTGCAGGTTATATATATGTAAGCAGAAGTACTACTGGGCACAAAACAGATTACAGATGTAATTAAGAATATAATAAATGTGTTCTTGAAATGAACTAGAATATATATGCTTTTGATTTTAAGTGTTGTTGATCATGATATATGAAGCGATGGTGCAGAAGAAAGCCCTAAAGGGGGCGAAAGTGAAAAGTAGACCTGTAATTTGACAAAAGTAACTTAAAGCTGAAGAAATCCTTCATGCTGTTGTTACAGTTACAAATGACTGCAGATAAAAGCTAACCGATGAAGGAAAAAGTTAAAGATCTTCTAGCTAGCTATATTTATAATATGCTACGGTTTAATTTGCCACCTTTGATGAGACTAATCTTAAAATTATCCTACCAATAATCTTCCCTCTTTCTCTGACCATAAATATTACATGCGAATATAGGTGGTTTAGGATTCCAGCTGAACTTACAATATGGTTTGCATGAGCGCCTGCATACTAATTTGCTTGTATATGTGTGTATATATATAAATCAAGTCGAACTCAATTCATATATTGTCTATATGCTCTTTTAATTCAGGCACTAATTCGAAGATTCTGTGTGTGTGTGTGTGTGTATTGTAAGGGCATGTGCCATATATGGAGTTAAATAACGAGCGACTCCATAATCCACATGTATACGATCACTTTCGATCTGTAATTAATCTGAAGCTCAAGCTAGGGCGCACTTTGATATAAAAAGCCCTACGCCTATGCTCTTCGAAAATTGTGTTTTAATCAATTTAGGAGCATTTATAATTTAAATATTGATCGTATATATATATATATGGTTGTAGTGGATAACTGCATTCCTAACTACTAGCGCATGGATTAATGATCAATGAATATATAGAATATAGATTCATCTGCTAACTGTACTCTCCGACTTGATATATTTGTATAATATATTATATGATCTTGCTGCATGTATATATATATATATATAGCTTCTGAGTCGATATATTTGTTCTATATATGTGAGTGTCGTCAGTTATTACTAACTACTTAATTAAACCGTAAGTTAATGATTGAAACAGAATCGTTTGATCGATCATATTATAGAGCCTCTGTATATATGTACATTCTCCCGCAGCAATATCAATATATTGCATATTTGCTTGGCACTTTTGAGTTCATATCTCTTAATAACATGACTTTAATAAAATAAGAAAAGAAATAGACTCAAGAAAATATAACACAAAGAACCTTATTTTTTTTATAGAACTCACATGTTAGAAGTGATCAGACTCTTCTTCTTCTTTTGAAGATCTATTTCATTTCTTACTTCACAAAGTCAGATATAGCTCAAGCGATATATACATATATATATATATATATATATATATATATATGAATTTTTTAGCTCATGAGAGTGTCGCCTCTTGAATAACACATCGCTTCTTACTCTTGGGGCCTATTTATATTTTTCCAAATATTCCTTTCATGGTACAAAAACAATGCCTTAAAAAGGATACTAATATCAGTATATAACTCCCCCCCCCCCCTCACTCCCAAAAGTCAATATAATAATGAGGAATTCAGGATATGATCTGAAACCGTCAGGACCAGGGAACCAAAGTAAAGATGCTAGTTTAAGTCGTTTGAAAATGATGGTAACTAAGACGTTATTAGTTGTTGATCTAATGGAATAGATTTTGACAGTCACAATAATTTTAGGAACAAAATCTTACTTAGCAAAATGTGATTAATTAATAATAGTGATATACATATCATTTGGTTGAGAGATATATAATAGATGTAAGGAATCCATACAAGCACTAAATTCCAATAATAGTTTAAGGGATGTGCAATTACGCCAAGTCGTGTAAGGAGCGAAAGATAGATCAAGCTAAGTTGGCACAAGAAACAAAAACGTTGCATGCAAGGTTACAAATCGATGAAAGCCTATTTAATATCAACGATCCACGTGACGTTTGCGTTGTGTACGGTTTGATTGCAGCCTTAAAAGTTTATCAACCTTTTTTTAATACTCCCTCCATTTTTATTTATTGGACAAAATTATTTAATTCTTCTTACATATCATTTAAAGAGGGACGTTGGGAAGTAAGCCTTGGAGCAGGATCTGGGCATGGCATTGCTTGGCTTGCGAGACAGCAGAGCTCAGGCAGCTTCGAAGCAGGGAAGACAAGCAGAAGGAACCTTTCTGAGACATACCATTTCGAAAAGTTCCAAATGCTACTGTTGTTGACACCACAAGGAGGGAACGGGGGAAATAATTCCCCTTTTGTTTTCATGCGAGTCATAATTTTGGATCAGAATTTGACGCTACTGAAAACTTACTCATCACATTTTGGTTCCAAAAAAAAAATCATGAAATCCATTTTTGTATTATTTTTAAAATTTATAATAAAATGTCTCATTCACAGAAAATAATCCAATTTATTTTTCAAATTTCGTGAAATATACAATAATTATCTAATTAATTTAAATAAAAAAACGAAGGCCCATGATCATTGTTGCTTCAAAAGAAACTTGACCCAAATCCAAGAAAGGCCCATTGTAGTTTATAAAACAAGCGAACTCTGTGGGCCCACTTAAATTTGGTCGATCTGTTTATAACCGCCATGAAGCTAACTCAAATTTCTGTGGGCCAGTCTGTCAAAAATAAAAGTGAAAAGTAAAATAAAATTGGCGGGAGAGAAGGATTGGCTTAGCTCCCAGTTTATGTGAGCAAATAATCAATTTCACCCGTGGTTTTGTGGAATGTCCTTTATGAACATTCTGTCATGCTATGGGTTCGAGATTTGGTACTCCTCCATTTACATATCAAATGTGAGCAAATAAATACAATTAGCTATTTATCACCCCCGCCGAAGTCTTATGGTTCAAGTGGAACGATTATTTACTTTCTTTATTCAGTTTTTAATACATGGATAAAGGTGAGTACCCACAGGAAGTATATAAAAATTAAAATCTGGGAGGTTGCCAAACTATGGTCAAAAGGAAAAAAACAGAACCATTCCAGCTTAAGTGTTTTAAAACATTGATCTACAAAGTAGTAATCACATTAAAATTCCTGACGAACTACTTTAGCTCGGCCTTCCAGTTCCAGAACTCTGGTGTTGTCAACACCAACGAAAAAGGGATTTTTAAGGTTTGAAGTTTAGCCTCAAACGTTTGGCACCAACGCGTCAAATGTTGCCCCTAGCTTAAACGAGACTCTGTGAGAGCTCCCTGAATTGAATATGTTCATACTATTTTAAAGAATACAAACACCTCCTGGTTTATACTTTCTGCCCATAATAATATGAATCCCACTGAATTTCATTACTACTTTCAAATATATGTGTATATATACCCATAATTTTAGTGCTTCCTCTTAAAAGTTGAAACCTTCTCCTTCATCCTCCTCATTCATCTTCATCTTGAACATGTTTCATTTCATAAGGAATTCTTTATACCCCATTATGTGGGTGATGGACCTTGAGCGGAATTTCTGGGCAGAGAATCACATACTGATGAGGAGAGAGCCATACACAGTTGAGAGTTCGAACAATGATGATACTGCCAGTGAAGTTAGCATTTTATGTGAAACATCTGATGATTTTTGCAATCACTCGGAGTCATTTAAGAAGTTGGTAGAGATGGATCTGCTTAATGATTCTGTGGACGCAAAACTGGCATGGCTTCGATCTCAGATCATTGGTGACGATTCAGAGTTTGATTCTCCTTTCGGAAGACGACGAATTCTCTATGCTGATCATACTGCTTCAGGTCGCAGCCTTCATCACAGTGAAAATTTCATCATCCATCATCTCCTTCCCTTTTATGGTACGTAGATTTACCACATCACTATTTAATCGTGCCAGTTTAACTTGTTAAGAATTAAATATTGATTACCTTGTTCGAGTTTTATTTTTCTTGGTACATAAGAGTAGTACGAGATGATCGTAGTTTTTGTTGGTCAAATGAGATGTACTACTTCTCAAAAAAACTCAGTGTAAAACAAATTAGTAAACATATAAAAAAAAAAAAGATCAGCTTTTGAGTTAATACTTTAGTCTGTTTTGTTTCTGTATAGGCAACACTCATACATGCGACAGCTATGTCGGAGGTCGGACGACAAAAATGATTCACGAAGCAACCGACTACATCAAGACATGCTTAGGCGGTGGACCAGACGATGCCATCATATTTTGTGGTTCCGGCGCCACCGCAGCTGTCAAAAGGCTCCAAGAAGTGATGGGCATTGCGGTACCTTCGATCCTAAGGGACAAAGTTCTGAAAATCTTGAGCCCAGGAGAAAGATGGGTGGTCTTCGTTGGACCTCATGAACACCATTCCAACCTCCTCTCATGGCGACAAAGCTTGGCCGAAGTAATAGAGATTGACCTAGACGATGATGGCTTGCTAGATAAGGGCTTACTAAAGCTTAAACTTGAAGAATATAAAAATACCGGCCGACCCATATTGGGATCTTTCTCAGCTTGTAGCAATGTCACTGGAATCTACTCAGACACACGAGTAATTGCTAGGCTTCTTCACCAGTACAATGGCTTTGCCTGCTTCGATTTCGCAGCAAGGTACTTGAAATTCTGGGTTTTTGTTTTTGGTGGATTGTTTCTGTTTGTGTGTTGAAAAGTTCAAAACTTGAAATGATTTTGGCTTGTTTAGTGGTCCATACGTGGAGATTGACATGAGATCGGGACAGAGTGATGGGTATGATGCTGTGTTCCTCAGTGCACATAAGTTTCTGGGTGGTCCTGGTTCTCCTGGTGTGCTCTTGATGAACAAGGCTCTTTATAGGTTGGGATCTTCGCCGCCATCGACTTGTGGAGGCGGAACCGTGAGCTACGTCAATGGCTTCAATGAAAAGGTAATTCACAAATCACTTGAAATATGTTGATTATGAACTACGGATACTTTAACATGCATCAGTTCTTAACATCAGCCTTCCTCTGCCTATTGAACTTTCTCATAAACAAACTTGGTGAATTCTTCTGGATCATTAATGCAGGATACATTATATTGGGAGGACATAGAGGAAAGGGAAAATGGAGGAACCCCTCAAATAATTCCGACGGTGAGAGCAGCATTGGCGTTTTGGGTCAAAGAATACATTGGCCACGAAGAGATTGAAAAACGGGAACAATCGTTCATAAACAGGGCACTTGAGAGGCTTCTACCAAATCCAAACATTGAAGTTCTGGGAAACTTGAGTACCAAGAGGCTAGCTATATTGTCATTTCTGATCTATACAACCACCAATGAAGGGAATGATATGAAGAAGGAAAAGGAAGGAAAGCTTAATCTGTGGGCTGAGACTGGAAACAAAAGAGGTAAGCCTCTTAATGGTGCTTTTGTTGCAACTCTTCTCAATGACCTGTTTGGCATCCAAAGTCGAGGTGGGTGTGCTTGTGCCGGGCCCTATGGTCACATATTGCTCAACATCAACAAATGTCACTCTCTTGCTATTAGATCAGCAGTTGAAGAGGTAAAAACAAAAAAACTCGCTCTTTATTAAATTTATGAACTTGATAATGCAAATCATTTGTTTGTAAAGAGAAGTGTTTAATGATTAATCCCATGAACAGGGGTATGTTGGAGTGAAACCTGGATGGACCAGAGTTAGTTTTCCTTACTACATGAGCCAAGAGGATTTTGAGTTCATACTAACAGCCATGGAGTTTATAGCAGACTATGGCCAGAGATTCCTTCCATTGTACAGCTTCAATTTGAGAAATGGAAGCTGGAGGCTGAAGACAGAGGAACTTGGGAAGCTTGCAAAAGAAGACAATTGCAACTTTGGTATTCATTTGTTGGAAGAAGAAGGGACAGTGAGAAGGAATGCGTCATACTTAGAAGCAGCTATCTGTATGGCTAATCGGCTCCCGAAGTTCCCAGTTCAGAGTATACTTCCGGGGAACATAGATCCCAGTGTCCTTCATTTCAGAGTTTAATTTCTTCTTTTGCCCTATATTGCATGCTAACTTTGTAAATCTACAGAAATTTGTTGACATTCAATATTCTCTTTACTGGATGAGCATGTTATGCATTCTCTAATACCCATCATCCTCTTTTTCTTAAATTCTTGATGAAACGATGAGACAGCAAATCAGAGAATGCTCTTTCTGCCTGCATACTGTCATTATGGTCTTATTTCCTTCTTCTCCATTAAGGCACCTTAGAGGACTCCAGGGGCTCCGCCGGTAATTTTTTCTCTCAGACTTCTGTTTTCTCCAGTCCAACGTATGCCTCTTGTTTTGCCGTCAAATACTTTGCGGCTGAATGAAGTCAAAGAAATTTTTTGCGTGAAACATTTGTTTTGGACCCCTGTTTTTCCCTTCAACTTCTCAAGACACAGAGCTTGGTAAGCTTGCCAAGAAAGAGAATCGTAATTCATATTCAGTTTTTGGAATATATTGCGAGGAGGAATATATCCCATACTTGGGTGCGGCTAAACGCGTGGCTAATCATCTCCTAAAGTACTCCAGAAAGAATAATAATAATAACAAGAGTTCCCGTCTTCTGTCTTTTCTTTCAGATTTTAATTTCTTTTGTTTGCCAATACTACAAACATCTTTTGTTAATTTATGCAAATTTCATTACTTTCAACGCTGTCTTTACCAGATGAAAATTTTATACTGACTCTAATCCTATATATATTGCTGGTAGTGTATATTAGTCACTTTAAATCATTTATACTAAATAAATCAAATTTTAAAATTATTTTAAAGAATTTTAAGATCGTTGATCTTAATGTCCCAAATCAAATTTTTTATAAAAATATAAACATCTTTCACTTCAAATCATGAACTATATTTTTTTAAGAAAAATAGTACTAGAGAGATCAGAGAATAGTTGAAATGCTCACACAGAATCAACTTGGCAAAATTGCGTATTGATGATTAAGGGCTTGAAGGGCCCCGGAATACAGAAGCTCGGACATTGAACCGAGAGTGTCAGGAATTTATGATTACAATTAAACAACTTAAAAATTTCCTTATTGAAACGGCTAACTGATCTGTCTTCATGATATTTCGCGTTTCCTTCTAGGACCACATATACATTCTGGGTATAGATTTTCATAAAAGGACTCCAGTCCTAAAACATGCTCGTCCTTTAATTCCAGGCAGGGAACCATGTCTTTTCCTCGGAGCTCCTTGCCTATAAGTATGATGAAAAATAAGAAATAAGCAAGATTTTTCAATCTAAGTAGCTTGCAAAATGAAGTCAGATTGAGGGAGAGGGGGAAACAAGACATGAAGATTTATAGGAAAAACTTCAATAATAATATCTTGAAACAATACCTCTCTGGGTTGATTGTCTTGCGGTGAACTAAGAACCTACTGTGTCCCTCAACAGCTCTTGCCATATTTCCTGAATGTGATTGAACAAACACATCACTCTCCACAGAGATTATGTAATCCAGTGGTGCAGTCTGAGATGTATGATTGCTGAATGCTTCCAATTCCTCAGGGGTTGCAAGAGATTCCTGTGATCGTTACCAATCTATTAGTTACCTCACCAGCAAATTGTGGGCCACTTAACTATTCATTAACATATACAAGACTATTCACAGACTTAAAAATCAGATCAGGGAAGCGTGCTGAGAGCTCTGAAAGATGAGCATTGCCACCATAGATCTCCCCAGCTGCAACGTATATCTGCGTTGATGTTGGAAAACCAAGAGCTTGAAGAAAAACCCGACCTCCTTTGGGGTCAGTGGACAAAACCCTCCAGTTCTCTGTTATGTTGCATTTATCTTTTTCACCTTCCAATGATTTGTGTTCTCTCTATAAAAAGTTGAAATGGAAATAAAAATAAAGATCTGTTCAGTGATTAAAAGTGTGACGTCTAGAATTATACATGCGGTATATGTTACTATTCTCACCTCGTTATTCTCAGCTCTTCAGATTCTGCATCTGTCAGACCATGAGTGCAACCAGTGAAAGACAACATATCTTTCTCATATCTCAGATGGAGAGAAATATATCTTCCTCAACGGGATTGCAGCCGCTCCACCAACCTCTATTTTTTCTCCGTCATGCATGCTCAGGACCTAATTTACCAGGAAGCCCCGTGTAGACCTCTTAAATGCATTAACAGTGAAGGTTATGGTAATCCTGGGATCATATGCCTCAATTTCTAGCATAGTGTAACTAAAAATTATGGAAGTTTTAAACTCAAGGCTTCAATATAACAGCTGTTCATCATTTAAAATGGTTGAATAATTGCATATATATAATTATAACATATTTAATAACAAATATCCAACAACTTAAACTTAGTCATTAAATCCCATCACGACGTTCAAATTATATGTTTAAGATGCTAGAAATTGCGCCCCAAAAAAATAGAAAATCAAACCTTTCCTAGAGTCTCAATTGGAGGAGAAAATCGAAGTGCCTGATAAAGAGCACAGCATCTCAGCCTCTGGATATCAAGAGGAAGATCATTGTTTGCAAGTCGAGAATCTGATTTTGCATCATGTATCACCTGCAATATTGATTCAATGCCTTATCCAGATAGCTAGACCAGAAAATGGGGTCCATACTCCATTGCCATGAAATAAGTTATAAGGATCCTTAAAGGTACAATGACATGAAATGAAGTGGACAATCACCCGCAGGACATGAATATAATGGGAAATTGTACGTCACAAAAGCAACCAAAATTGTCTCAGCAGGGGTCAGACATTCTACTAGTTTTCACAAACAATACCATTATAAATTGTACTCTGATGAAGCCAGCAGACCAGTGGGCCAACCATATGCTAGGAATGGTGTCCAAGGTCCATCCCCAAAGAAATGGGATAGGGTATATACTAGGAAGAAGCCTACTTAAGCCTCCAGACCCAGGACAGCATGGGAGTGCAAGCTGAGGGAACTTAATTGCCTTTTTCTGAAGAGAGAGAGAGAGTGATAGGGGCATGGAGTATCTTTTAGGGGTCTGGGCCAGTAGTGTGGGTGAGGAAATTGCTAGCTTCGGTGAGGAGAGGGCCTGACCTCTTGAAGTCAGGTTCAGGAGACTTTATTTATTTGCTACTTGTGTGTTATTTTCAGTATATTCAGTGTTGCTTCATGGTGTCATCAACCTTAGCTCACAGAAATTGGTTTATTTTAGAAATTAGTTTTTCACTTTCCATTCTACAGCAAAGAGGCGTAACTGATTCCCTAGCTTAATAATATATCCGTATTTTCCCAGTTCCCATCTACTTTATCCATGGAAGTTTCAGTACCTGATAGTCAGTCCATAACCTTTTCATCTCTCATAGTAAGCCACACCAGACCACAATGTGAAGTGTTTCCTGGCCCGGGGGACAGTTTCCAAGTTCTTGGGAAGTTCCTTGACAATTCTGACATCTCCTTTCAGGGATTCTATGAAATGAAGCTCATTAAATACATGTGAAAATACACTCCGCACAAACTCAAATAGTAAGCAACTAGGAAAGGGACAATGAGCATCTGAGGAGTTCACATCACATAACATTGAAATTTAATAGATGTATCACCAGTAGTACCTGGAATCTTTCCAGAATGACCGTTTATCCAGTTGTGGGATGACTAGAGTTGCATTCATGATATGTGCCACAGCCACCATGTCTGCTATCTATAGGAAAAAGATTCGGTGCTCAAGTTAAAAAAAAAATGATGCAGAACAGTAGTTCAGCTTTAGACTTGGGTGCTTTTAGCTCAAAGCAAGACATCATCAATGTCAACCAAAACCCTTCTGGGAAATTGCATATTGGCGACAAAAGAAGTACACCCAAGACAATTTGGGTACCGAAAAGTTCATGTGGTAACTCTTGTACAATATTTATGTACAAATCATCACTTGAATTATCCATCCCACACAAAATTAGACATAAGAATAGTAATTTAGCTTTGATATGAAAGTTAGAAGACAATGCAGGAAGAAGGCGACTTACACCAGTTCGCATTTGATTTAGTCCCCCATTACTTTTGACAGTTAGATAACGATCAAAATTTTGGGCACCTGACACAATGAAGCAGATTAAAGGGGGAGGAAGAAAGTTAACATACACTATATAATAGTACAGGTATGCTCAGATTAACAAGAAAGAGAAAACTACAGATTTGAAGAGGAAGAAAGAAAACATAATTCATAAAACTAGCCAGAAAAGAAAAGGGAGATCAAGCCAGAGAAACAAGAAAAAATAATGCAGAAGCTATTACTTAGATGTTAGCATCTAAAACCTTTATATTTAGCTGTTGGCTTGACACACGGATAGTTTTGAGATTGGAAAATACAAGTTTTGAGCTTAACTTCCATGGACATTCTCATCCTGTTTTTACTTATCATTTTAAGATTTCTCGGTACAGTTCAATTGTTGAAACATATATACGTTAACTCCTTAAGATGTATTGATTGTAGAGTTGTTATATGTTAATCATGAGTCAACAATAAGTGATACTCCCTCCTTTAATATAAGAGCCGTTAATTTTCTAGAGAGATTAAAATATTTAAATAAATTAATTAATTATTACTAAATTCAATCTATTAAAACTATTTCATTTTATTATACCCTTTAATTTACTCAAATATATTATATTAATTATAATTAATTGATTTATTTAATCTTTTTATAATTTATCTAAAAATTAAATAATTTTTATATTAAGTACTACTATACTTTTTAAGATTTAAAGACAAATGATTAAAAAAAATATACAATATATCATGTGTATATATTGAAAATATATCAATTTAGTGAGTAAAATGCCAAAAACACACATAATTATCACTCCAGTATAAGAATACAAATTAAATTAAATTGACATTAGATACTGAGTTGCCTTGTTTTCATATACTCTTCGCAACTTAATATATAAAATATTTAATTAATTTAATTATATTAAAAAATTAATTAATATAGGTAATGATATATTTTTCTAAAATATTATAATTATTTTCTTTAATTTATTTTCTATTTTACTTGATTATTATTACAGAATATTAACAAGAGTAGTTTTAAAAAATTAATAAATATAAAAATAAATTTTATATTTAAGATTAAAATTAACTTCTAATTATACTATATATTAAATATAAAAGAGTATATTGTTTCCCTTTGATTGCATGTTTGATAAAATCTCATACCTTGATTTTAAAAACCCTATTGGGTAAAAATTTGATCTAAAATTTTTTTAAAATAAATAATTATATTTATCTAAAAGTAAAAGATAAATGATTGAAATTAGCTTATAGAATAATAAAAGAGTTTATGGACTAATTAATTACTATTTTATCCATACTTTTTCTTACACCCTCTCTTTTATCTCTTTTATTTTTTATATATTCTCTCATCTTTCATCTCTTTTTTATATCATTTCTCCTCTATACCCTCTCTCATCTCTCCTCTTCCTCCTCCCATATCTCATATATTTAATAAAATCATATATTTTTTAGTAATTTTTTAATTATAAAAGTCTTTTTAATAATAACTATCTAACTACTTATTTATTCATAACTACTTTTTTTTATAAATTTTTTTTATAATATTTTTTCTTAAAAGCTACCAATTTTTTTTCTATTAATTATTTTTTAAACTCTTATTTAAACATGCCTATTATAACTAATCCCACTACCCACGTACTTCCAGCTTAACCATACTAGCAGGCTTAATTTCTTCAATTAATAAGAAAAGATCTATCAAATAGAAAGCAAGAAAGAAAAAGGTAATAAAATCACTGTAACACACGTAAATTTTAATCTTAACATTCTCTTTATTCTTTTTACCTAGACACTCCAATTATTAGAGAGGACTTATAATCAAAAAAAGCGCTTTCCTTTTTTTTTTTTCCTGGCTTAAAACGATGCTTCAACTTAAATTTAACTTTAAAAAAGTGAATAAAAAATAGTATAGATATTTAAAAATATTATTTATATTTTATAATAATATAAATTCGATTCTTTCTATTAATAATTCTTTTGGTTAGTAATATTGTAAATTTATTGTAAATATTTTTTAAATTCTAAAGTTTTATCTTAAAAATGAAAGATTTATGTAAAGTATATTTAAATTATTTTATACAAAAAAAATTATTCGTTAAAAGTAAAACTCACAATTAACTTATTTTGGAATTGGAGGGAAATAGAGTGAGCACCACGCCAGTAGAAGTGCGCAGCTTACAGTTAAGCGCAACTTAGCGGTATTTTTATTTTTATTTTTTAAAATTTTGGGTCTTAATTTTCCTCCCTCGTATTGGACCTTCGTCGTCCTTCTCTCTCTAACAAAGTAACGACGACCACCACCACCATCCGCCACCTCCAGGAAAAGCTGTGAAGCATCGTAGATCCATTTCTACATTTGATTCGTTTACACGCTATTTTATACATAGGATCAGATTCATGCTTTCCTTCCTGCTCACTTAATTTCTCGAATTCAAGCTGTTTTGTAATTTCCAGAGGACGTCGCTGTTAATTATCGTATAGTTGCTGCATTCGGTATATAATTTGCCGAGGTAAATCGGAATTTTTCTCTTTCTATTAAGGGCTCCTGCTCAATTCATATGTTCTCAGACTTTACAGTAGACGTTTAATTCAGATAAGTGACCAGAGTTGTAATATAGATTTGTAGGAGGATTAGGTTTTTTGCCTTTTAGAGAAGGTTTTGGGGATTCACAAAGTTTATATTGAAAGACTAGTGAGCTTTAGTTGGTGATTCAATTAAATTAAGGTGCTTTCTGCAGCAGCGACACAAGGATTGTTTAGATTTCCCGAGAGTTGACTGGGGGTTGATGATGGTAGATTGACGATGGTGAGGTTTTTAGGACTGACTCGTGGATTCGCTGATGAGCCCCGGGAAATCACCTCGAGGGTCAACCTGACTAGTGAATCTAGTGAAAATGGGTGGCTCATCAGGTTTTTTGACTCGGCATTCTTCTGTGAATGGATTGCGGTTAGCTACTTGTACAAGCATGATCATTCTGGTGTACGTGACTATCTCTGTAATCGAATGTACACCCTTCCCTTACAGGGGCTTGAGAGTTATTTGTTCCAAATATGTTACATGATGATACACAAACCAAGCCCATCTTTGGATAAATTTGTCATAGATGTGTGCTCAAAGTCACTTAAGATTGCTTTGAAGGTGCATTGGTTTTTATTAGCGGAGCTTGAGGACTCTGACGACAATGAAGGGATTGGTAGGATTCAGGAAAAGTGCCAGACAGCAGCTACATTGATGGGTGAGTGGCCACCTCTCATACGACCTCAAACTGAACCTCCAAGCCCTGGAGGCAAGAACATTGTTTTGAACAAGTTGCTGTCATCAAAACAGCGTCTGTTTTCTCTAACATCTTCACCACCAATGGAGAAGTCTGTGTCATCCTCACCTTCTTCATGGAACAATTTGCAAGAGGATGGTATTGGTAGTCAAATGTCTCCTGATGAGAACAACATATTTAAGAAACTCATGCCAGGCCCAAAGGTTAGAGATGCTTTGCTTTTTAGGAAGTCAGCGGAGAAGGATGATGATGAATCTGAAAAAGATGGATTTTTCAAGAGGCTTCTGAGAGATAGCAAGGGTGATGATGAGCTGGGCCCTAAAATTCGAGATTCATTCCTCTTTCGGAAGTCATTTGATAGAGATGAAGAAGACTCTGAAAAGGAGGGCTTCTTTAAACGGCTTCTAAGGGATAGTAGGGACAGTAGAGGTGATGATGGAGACTCTGAAAAGGACAGTTTCTTTAGAAGGCTCTTAAGGGACAGTAAAGGTGAGGATGAGGAATTAACATCAAGCTCAGATGGATTTTTCAAGAGATTGTTCCGTGATAACAAGAATGATTCTGAGGATAAAACACAAACTAAGACAATGGAAGATGAAGAAAAAGAGGGATTTTTTCGTAAGTTTTTCAGGGAGAAATTTGAAGACAAAAGGGATGGGAATGATAGGAACAATGAGAGAGATATTCCTCACTGTGATGAAAAATGTGCAAAATTTGAAGAAGAGGGTGAAAAGGAAGGGTTTTTCCGTAAATTCTTTAAGGATAAATTTGAAGACAAGAGAGATACAGATGATAAAATTGAAGAGGGTACTTCCAATGGTGAGGAAGAAGAGCTTTTTGAGTTTTCTTTGTTCAAAAAACTATTTCGTGTGCATCCTGAAGATGGTAAAAGTAGTTCAGCCAATGAAAACCACAACGCTGGTGGTTTAATTGAAAGTAGTCCAGGTACAGAGAATTTTTTTCGCAAATTGTTCAGAGATCGTGACCGTTCAGTTGAGGATTCAGAGTTATTGGGGTCAAAGAAGCACAAAGAGGTTTGCTAAATTTTGATCGTCTTTTGTTACTTTGTTTTTCTATGTTATGTTACATTGGTGGAATTTAAACCAAGAAATAATCAACATTTCGAAATCTGAGGTATTTTCCCAGTTTATGTTTATGATTTTAGTCATGAACTATAAGTTAGAATTAGAGAGTACTAGCGGTATTAATTCATTCTGAAATTTGTTTGAATTTCCTTTTTTGTTTGTTTTAACATTAGATAAAGGGTAATATTCTGTATATTGCACTATCATGCCTCAGTTTGATGTATATTATATCAATCAATTCATTATCATATTAATTTTGTAGCAGCATCCTGGCTCACCAAAGCAACAAAGTGAAAAATCGAACGCAAAGCCACCACTGCCAAACAATATGTTGCAGTTCCGCAAAGGGGCTTACCATGAGTCATTGGACTTTGTGCTGACATTATGTGACACATCATTTGGGTTAGTGGATGTATTTCCAACGGAAGATCGCAAAAATGCTCTTCATGAGGTATTTCTCTTACTTTTTTCTTTGATTTTATTTATTTAGTCATCTGACTAGGTATTTTATAGGCCTTTTCCGTTCTAATGTTTTGACACATATTTTTCTGTTATTCCTGTGCCCATAGTCGCTTGCAGAGATCAATATGCATATTGAGGAGTCTCAAAATTCTGGAGGTACTTCTTCGTATTGGGTATATTATATGAGTGATGTTCGTTTAGGCCACACTAAATTTTATTATTTGTTGTATACTCTGCTGAGTAAGCAAAATGCTATTTTGAGAGGTCTGAAAATCAGTAGTAATTATGGTGATGTAGAGTAGACTTCATGTGTGATTTTTAATACTACCTCTAGTCCTTAATATAAGAGCTAGATAATTAATTTGGATAGATTAAGAGAATTAGTTATGTTAGCTATTTATAACAAATATGGTTTGTTTGTTTTTTTAAAATGCTACCATTCATCATAACTACCCTTGGATATAAACCCGTTAATGTGTGCAATCAATAGGGATATTTTTGGGGAAAAAAAATATAAATTTGGGGGACAAAAGGGATTGAGGTATTATATTTAGGATCACATACAACTCACCAAGTAGCTCTTATATTAAAAAATAGAGGGAGTATTTCTTTAGAAAATAAAACTATGGAAATAGTTCGGTTGTCAAGCTTCAGGTATTTTCCGGCAAGAATGGTGGAAAGGTCGTTAAATCAGTCATTGCATTAGTTTTCCACATTTCTGATAATCAATGTCTGGAATATACCTTTTTATTGTTCCTTAACGGCTTAATTTTATGAGGAACTGCTGAAAAGTTTTTGCCCTTCATGTGGTTGCAATTCTTGGCTGTTAATAGTTCTTTCAGGGCAGTTTATTATTTTATAAAACAGGTCCAGAACTGTTTAAGTTGACTTACTTTCATAAGTCTATATATTTGAATTGGCTAATCATTTTCTAAATTCCTAACAGCATTTAACGTAACTTTTGAATCAAACAAAGCTTATCTGTTCAAAACTAATTCTGTTTAGGAGTTATATTGGACCATTTTGAATTCATAATCTGATAAAAAAGAAGATCGAGTTATTCAAACTTGAGTAGTTCCCAAAAACAATTTTTGGTGGCCAACTCTGTTTTACCGAGCTATCTAGTCTTCAGAATTTAGTAAATACTATTTACTGTAAGAATACTTCCTTTGTTGGCATGCTGATTAAGTTACTGCATTTAATATTACTAACAATTTTATTTATCTCCTTGCCCTTATGTAAATTTTTCTTGTGATATATTTCTAGGAATTTGTTTTCCATTGGGAAGGGGTATGTATCGTGTGCTTCATATACCTGAAGATGAAGCTGTTCTCTTAAATTCTAGGGAGAAGGCACCTTACTTGATCTGTGTTGAAGTTTTGAAATGTGAAATGCCAAGGTATAAGATAATTTTCATACACAGTGAAAATGGTTCAAGCAAGAATAATATTTCTGATATATTCTCTTCACTGCTATTTTTTTTTTTAAAAGCAATTTCAAGGAGGCATCTAGTTCTCAGAAGCTTTCTAAAGGTGGAATTCCTTTAGCAAATGGAGATGCCCTCTTGCAAAAACCACCCCCTTGGGCTTATCCATTATGGACTGCACAAGAGGCTTATCGTAATAGCAGTGACAGGATGTCCAGATCAACTGCTGAAGCAATAGACCAGGCAATGTCCCATGTATCTGAGGCTAGAATCAAATTTGTTACTGTAAATCTTTCTGTGGAAACACAATTACACATTCAACAAGATAAGACAGAAGTGGCTGGTGTACATGGCAGTCGACATCATACTTCAATTTATAGAGGTGGTGTAAGAGAAGTACCAAGAACAGGACATGACAGTGATTTGGAGTGGGTGCGTGTAGTGTTGACAGCTGATCCTGGGGTTAAAATGGAAGATATTGAGGATCAAACACCAAGACGTCGGAAGGAACATCGCCGTGTACCAAGTATGGTAGCAATAGAGGAGGTGAAGGTGAGCCTTTGAGTGACTTTAACTTCTGTTGACACAGTTATTCACATTATTTCCCTCTCCACAAGTAGAGCTTTTTGTTTCTGGATTGGTCTCTTCCATTTTTCTTGAGTTCTTATTTACTGTTTGTCTTGTAAAGGGAGGTCAGTCAAGTTTTTGTGTTTTTTTTTGGCATATTTACACTGTCACTTTTCTGCATAGAATGGCTCTTATTTCAGTTTTCCCTTTAAGCATTTCACCAGACCAGATGCAGAACGGATATGAGACTCCTAAACTCAACTTGATACCGATATATTGATTTATCATCAAAGAAGAGCTAATGATAATAACTCATTAGAGACCTATTCAAAGGCAATTTAAAAATTAAATCATAATCATACTAAAATAGTATTAACTAATCTTAGTTGTTGACTAATGGGATAACAATGCCCTAGACTCAAATGCCTTGATTGATAACTCATAATTAATCTTAAACTATCCATTGAAATAATGATAAAACCATTATCCCAAGTAGAAAATGACATCACTATTAGATAATAAAAAGTCTTCCTTATCATTCTGCATCAGTAGATTTTTCAGGGTTATTCTGTCTAGCAAAGAATCTTTTCCTTGTATAGTTACATTTAGTATAAATGGTGGTTGTGAAACGAGTCATGACAGCATGCCCTTTTGTATTATTATTTGACATTTGTTCAAATTACAGTCTGAACCTTTGTCAACATTTCAATTTCTTTAAAATTTTTGTTAGGCTGCAGCAGCTAAAGGGGAAGCACCTCTTGGTCTTCCTTTGAAAGGGGCTGGTCAAGATTCATCAGATGCTCAACCAAGGGTACGATATAATTCTTGGAGTTTATTTAGTTTAACCTGAGGAATCTGGAGTTTTTATATTTGACATGATTTCTCTTGTCAGACCAATGGAAATACTCCGAAAGCAAGTGATGCCTTGTCTGGTGAACTTTGGGAGGTTAAGAAAGGGAGAATACGGCGGGCTTCAATATATGGAAATTTACCTGGCTGGGACTTGCGATCTGTAAGTTTGCTTTTCTATTATGAAAGATTTTCCTTATATGCAGTGGTTTTGCAAAGTCATCGGTTGAAATTATGAATTAAAAAAAGGCAATGCTCATGCTTAAATTAATCATTTTCGGAATGCATAACACAAAAAGAAGCCGTTTACTTAATTCTAATTCGAAATGTTGACCCAAGTTAGAAACAATGTTTTGTGAGTTTTTCTTGGGCAGAAATTTCTTGCAATTGCAGTCAAATTTTTATTATACTTGTCAATGAAATAACAATCTGAAAGAATTATTACTAGTGAAACTTTGCAAGAGGACAAGCTTTCTTATGGAAAATATACCACTGATTTTTAGTGTTAAAAACTCCTGTTATAATCTACCATGAAAGTGTTATCAATGTAGAGATATATCGTTAATTATTTGAATGCTGTAGATATTATCAAGGTAGATCCATATAGTGTTCACATGGTTTGTAGGATCAAGCATGATCCAGTTATATTCGATATACAAAATCTCTATATTTATGTCTCTCTTGATTCTATCTCTGGTTCTGGAAAGTGTGGTTGGTTTTGGTTCCAATGACTTCTTTTTTTGTTGGGTCTTTTCCAAATGTGTCTATTATATTGCTAAGCTTTGTGCATAATAGCATAATATTCCATTTTTCACATAGGTTATTGTAAAAAGTGGCGATGATTGCAGGCAGGAGCATCTGGCAGTTCAACTTATTTCTCACTTCTATGGTAGTTTGTCTTTCTGACTTTTCCTATTCCTCTTTATATTCAAAAAAAGTTTGAACTTTGAGCTATGTGGGAATAGCTTCCCAAACACCTAAAACTTTACAAAGAACAACCTCCCCTCCCAAACAAAAAAAAAAAATCTTAGCTCTTGCAAATAATCCTCTTGCCTTTAATTTATCAGTCATTTCACAACAGAATGTATAATGATAGAAGGATTATTTGCACATAAAGGATTATTTGCACATAACTTAAAGTTTAAGAAAGTTACTTGCATTTAATTCAAAATGTAAGGCGTTTATCTTTGCAAAACAAAAATTTGTTTGAAGAAGTATGTGGTCTACGACATATGATGTTCCATTACCACGGACCAGTTAACAATAGGGGGTTATTTGCACAAGCTTGTAAGCTTAGGGGATTCTTTGTCAAGTTTTAAATGATAGGAGGTTATTTGCACTAAACTCAAAATTTAAGAGATTTTATTTTATAATTTAGCCAATGTTCTATTATGTGATGGTGTCAGATTATTATAGGATGCACACTCTTGTCTGCTTATGTTTCAAAATAAATTGATTCTTAATTACATTTTGATGCTAGATATATTTCAAGAAGCTGGTCTACCCCTCTGGCTGCGCCCTTACGAAGTTTTATGTACTTCTTCTTACACAGCTCTTATTGAAACAATTCCAGATACAGTAAATTCTAAACTCATGCTGTCCAATTATTTTAAATGCTTAGTTGCTGTCTTTGATATAAAAAAATGGGCGATTTCTAGGCTTCTTTGCATTCTATCAAAAGTAGATATCCACACATCTCAAGTTTACGGGAATTCTTCATTGCCAAGTATCAAGAAAATTCTCCAAGTTTTAAACTTGCCCAGGTAATTTTGAGACGTGACATGTTTGAGAGTATAAAATATGTTTTACTTGTAGTGTATCCTTTTCTATGCTAATTTGGTAAACAGTTTGATTCATGTTTTCTTATAGAGAACATAAAACCCATGAAAAGTACCCTCCGCACCTTCAATAACTGAGAAATTGAAAAGCATCTTTTTAAAAACTTCATTTTTCTGCATGTGGTATGACTTCCTCAGCTCTGCCTTTTTCCTCAGCCAAAGGATTGCTTGGTAGCTTATAACACTTGACTAGGACATTGCTTCTAGTTGAGCTTCTTGCAGGACTGAAAAGCTTGTCATTCTTCAATGAAATTTCCTCTTTTGGAGAAAATATTATTGCTTTTTTAATTTGATAATTGTCTGCTTTCTTTGATCCAGAGGAATTTTGTTGAGAGTATGGCTGGATATTCCCTAGTGTGCTACTTTCTGCAGGTGTGAAACCTCTTATTCTATGCACAAACATGCAGTCCCAATATATGATGCATGTCATACTCAAATGGCCTTTGAATCACAAAATTTTGCTCTTAATTGGGGCTTAATTGTTTGCGTTCTGCCACTTCTCATTGTTGCATTCTTGTTGTCCAGGTGAAAGACAGGCATAATGGGAACCTCTTGATGGATGAAGAAGGTCATATCATACATATTGATTTTGGCTTCATGCTTTCCAACTCCCCCGGTGGTGTTAACTTTGAAAGTGCCCCTTTTAAATTAACACGTGAATTACTTGAGGTAAAACTTAGATGGTTTGCTGTTTAATATATCTTATTTTCAAGGGTTAATTTGATTAGATATCGACTTTCCTCCATACAATGACCTTTACATTGTGACTGTGCTAGGTCATGGATTCTGATGCTGAGGGTGTTCCAAGTGAGTTCTTTGATTATTTCAAGGTATTGATGAAACTCTCTACCCATCTTTTATCTTTCCTTAACAATCAGCCTTTACTGTTTTAACTGTAAAATTTGTTCTGTTGCTTTGACCCTTGTATTCCAGGTTTTATGCATTCAAGGATTTCTTACTTGCCGCAAGCATGCTGAGCGCATTATTCTTCTAGTGGAGATGTTACAGGTAACAATATGAATGTTAGCTTCCTGATGTGCCATTGTCATTAGTATAGTCTTCCCTTGCTTACTGTCTGTTATGATAAGTGTCTGTTTCTTGGAAATAGACACAGGAGCTCTGTGGTATGGTCTAGTTTTGGTTTTCAGCCCAAACTTGGTTCAGGCTACGCCTTTTTCCCCTATGCCAATGCCCATTAGTCAATGGCATATCCACTTAGTTTATTTAGTTGCAGTAATTTAGTTTTGGTTCTTGTAAAAGACCTTGTAAGCTGCCTACTAACTAAATAAGTTAAATCCTTACCAAAAGTATCAAAGTAGTTGGAAAATATTATTGTCTAAGAATTTGTTGATACGATTATATAGTCTGAGGAAAAATTCATAACATTAGACGCATACCTACCCCCATACACCTTTTTTGGGGGAAGGACCATACTCCTAAACCTTTACTTTTTTGTAACTTGCACATTGCCTTAGAAAGAGAGTGAGTTTTCCTTTTGCCTTGGCTTCGCACTATCGGTGATTCTTGGTAGCAACCTTGCAGGCTTCAGCTGGCAAGGTCAAATCCCAATTTTGACCTATTCCCATCCCAGTTACCAGTGACAGTATTTATTCTCATAAATGTATATATATCTCCTATTGTATTTATGCATGTGTGGGCCATGAGAGTATATCACGAAATGCTTTCTTAATTATATTTCTCCTGAACTATTTTTCTTTTCTGATATCTGGGATCAGGACTCAGGATTTCCGTGCTTTAAAGGTGGCTTACGGACAATACAGAACCTTCGAAAGCGCTTTCATCTGAATTTAACAGAAGAGGTTTCATTATTCATCCTATGTTATGTTTCTTAAACGCAGAATGTTTTGAATGTGATTTACTGATTGTCATGATTGTTCTGTTCTGTTATGTATCTCTTTCATGGCAGCAATGCGTTTCGCTGGTGCTTTCACTTATTAGCAGCAGTCTGGATGCATGGCGGACAAGGCAATATGACTATTATCAGAGGGTTTTAAATGGAATATTGTGAAGTGACATCCAGAGACCACTTGTTTATAACATTTGACCAAACATGCACAGTGAATGCACGCCAACTAAGATTGCATCGCATCCTTAAGTAACTAGAGGGTGATTGGTTCACTGTGGGGTGGCTTTAGAGTTTTGTTGGAGATACGAATTTAATAGGCGGCAGTTCGCAGTCTCTTCTCCACGTGCAACGAAGTTTTCAACACTCGAGCAGTCTTCCAGGCGAAATTTACTGGAGCATGATCTACAAAATAGTTGTTTTACTCGTTTCATGTGATGTGAAATGAAACTGTGTTGCTTTCAGAAGTTGTATTATCCTCCTAAATGCTGAGAGATAGTACACCGTGTACAGTGATTTAAGTGGAAGAACAGAGCAGCTGAAAATTGGGTGTAGAGAGTTTTGGTGGCGAGGCCGAAGTGTGATCGATTTATCGACAATCTTGGGGTGGTGTTCAAGTGGTGTGCATATGGGACCCACCTGCTGCTACGTTTGGATGAAACTCGTAACTTTTTCACTCATCTCTCAGTTGTTTGATGGAGTCTGTTCTTCCAGAGTTTGATTATACTTACAATGGAAAGTTGTGAGCATAATTCTTTAATGATGTTTGATTGTACCATGTGTAATCGGTAGTTCTTCCTGTCTAATTTCATGGTGAAGTAACATTCACCTTGATTGATATCAATCTTCATGAATTTTCCCACCAAGGCGAAACTGGGTCCCACACTTTTCTTTTTGCCTGCATAAAACTGCCCCTAATAATGGGTTTGGTTTTGATGCGCGTGGATTCAGAATTTTACGATCCTTTAAAATCTCTCCCGCACAAATTAATATATTTTTCAAAGGGACAGAAAATTACAGATTTGAAGGCTTTGTAATATTTTTTTATAATCTAACTAAAAAGTTAATGTTATCTATTTTTATATATAAAAATTATCGTATAACCAAATCTGGAATTAATTCAACGAAAGATCACGGCGGCAAAATTCATAATTGCGGACCCGCTAGAACATTACCCTTTCCTATTTCCCGTTGGTTTCTCCCGGGAAATACTTATGCCTTTGTCCGAATTCTTCGGCTTGGTCTGTTACAGTGACTTGCTTCCTTGGTAAGTTTCCTCTTT
Source organism: Leucaena leucocephala (assembly GCA_037074615.1). Taxonomy (NCBI): domain Eukaryota; kingdom Viridiplantae; phylum Streptophyta; class Magnoliopsida; order Fabales; family Fabaceae; genus Leucaena; species Leucaena leucocephala. Next base: position 16,926,446 of record CM073534.1, on the reverse strand, counting down.
CGCTCTCAGTCTCTTGTGTCCAAAGCCCAAACCTTCTTTTCTTCTTCTGGTTCCATGTTCACTCCAAAATCTCCATGCCCACACAAAACCACTACCAAAATTTTTCATTTTTTCCTTTAATTTGGTGCAAAGCTTTGACATTCTGTGTAAAAATGTTTTGCCGTAGGTTTCATTCTGTCATTGTATTTTCGTCTCAAGGACTTAATTCCAGTAACCAACAGGTGCACCTCGAGCTTCATGAACCGGAGGAGGCCCTGGTGTTCGTAGATTATTTTGTTTCGGTGTTGGATCTGGGCATGCGCGCTCGCGCAGTTCAATTGATTTTTGCTTTGTTTTATATAATATCAGTATGGTCGGGCACTGGCCATGGGTTTCGTTTCGTCAAAATACAGAACTGTAGAAGAGTAAGAGTGTACGTAGAAGTTAGAGTTAATTACATTGTGACTTTCGAGGGCGAAATCGAAATTGATGATGCCGGGATTTCGATTTCATACGACTGACGTTGAGCTGGTTCAGTACTTTCTGAAGAGGAAGGCCATCGGGAAAAAGTTTCCCGTTGAAGTGATTGCCGAAGTCGACATATACAAATACGCTCCATGGGATCTCCCAGGTTGGCCGACAAATTTTAATTTGTTCTTGGTGAAGTACTTCGTCCGGCCGGTTGTTTTTAACGAGGCCGTTTTTTTTTTCAGATAAATCTTTAATGAGCAGGGAGGATTTGGAATGTTATGTCTTTTGCCCTAGAGCAAAGAAATATGGCATTGGAAGTAGAATGATGAATAGGAGTACGTAAGTAGGATATTGGAAAGCCACGAGAAGGGATAAACCTATATGTCACAATAATCAGTGGGGATGATGAAAATTCTAGTGTTTCATCACATGGTGAAGGACGTCGAACTGGCAGGGTTATGCATGAATTTAGGCTTCTCGCTGACAAAGACGACACCGCGCAGGTAATTAACCAGTGTCACAACTTTTTTTTTCTTGATTCTTATGTGTTGTTAAATCTTTTCGAGTTCATCACTTCAATATTTTGTAGCCGCCGCTGCATATATAATATCTAATTTTAAAATGAGAGCTATATTGCGTTTTAGTTAGTATTTGTGTGTTGCAGGAGGACTCGTATGTGATTTGTAGTGTGTTCAAGACGGATGGGCGTGGTCGTAGGAATGGTGGACAATATGGTAACCTGTTTGACGAGGAAAACTGGGATGATGATGAGGAGGAAGATAAAAATGATGATGATAACTCAAGGTCAAGTTTGTCATCAGGAGCGCATCATGCTTCAATTGTGAATACAGATGATGTTTCTCAATTTGCATTTGGTGATGACGATGATGTGTCATGCTCGTTTTGGATTGTTTCACAGAAGAAGAATACAACGTATGGCGGGCTCTAAATGGAGGCAACAAAATTATAGAGGTGAGTAATGTAAATCCTCCTGTAGCTTCCTGATCATTATTATTTGACTATAATTAACGTTAATGTGTTTGGGTTTATTATTGTGGATTAATTCACGGGCGGATGCTAATTCTGAAGAGAAAAAACAAAGTGAGAACATTCCATTGGATGATATTTCAGTTTTGGGGACTTGGCTGCACTGGATGAAGATTACACTGCTGATCTCTCCTTCTGATTATGTCTTCACACCGTTTTCTTAGGTCGGGAAATTGAAAAACATGAATTAATTTACTTTCAGAGCGGCCAATTAATATAATATTCTATTTCTAATTTAGCCTTGATTTTTTTAATTTACTATTGGTGTGTCCGTGTGTTTGTACATATTCCATTGGAACGAGGTTAGTATAGAAATAAAAGGCCATACAATTTTCTTTTAAAAAAACATATATGAATTGATTCAACTTGAATTAAATGCTTCAGATTAAAAAAAAAAATTAAAGTTGAAAAAATCCAAATTATTTATAGTTGATAGATAGTACAAGCTGGAGAAAAGGGTTTGATTCTCCATTGAACAAAGAACAAGATATATAATGTTATATCTATTATATATATACACAAGGGATTGTTATTAAATTATAATAATAACTGTCTTTATTTAAAAAAGAGAGATAGAATAATCATGCATGGTTACGTTACTCCAGAATCCAAACGAACGGTACGTAGGAACAAGGCGACAGAAATAATATTGATGATTGAGGTTGTCCCTCGCGTCAAGGACAGTCCCTCCCTCCTTAATCCTTTCCACTAGCATTATACACAAAACCGGCAGTCCCCTGTACGCTTATAATAAAAATATCCTATTTAGCCTAATAAATATATGGTAAGGCTAGACATCTGACTGCAAAATATAGCCTATGCATTTTTTAAGTTGGGCACCGGGCATAGGGGCTGCCCTGCCCTGCCTTGCCCATAAGCACCCATTTTTTTATTTTTTTTTATTTTTTCTCTATCTTAGAAGAGAGAATATGATAGCTACTGGTGATTATAAGATAATTTTAAAAATATAAATAGTTAAGTAGGTAAGTTGTATCTTTTAATATTTATAACTATACTAATTTTTTCTTCTTTTTTAACTTTGTTAATTATTATATGATTACATTATAAATTATAATTATTTATTTTATTTTTTTAGATGCTTTATCTTTGTCAATATTGGGGAGATTGATACAAAGTTATAATTACAAACTACTTAGATTTCAACGCTTATTTTTTATATGCAATTAATTTTAAGATTTTAATTATTATCTTTGTTCTCTTATTTTTAGTGGATTATAGATATTATTTAACTTTTGAAGATACATGAATATAGTATTATTTTAGAAGTTTATAATTGCAGATTTTTTTTCACAACATGAGCATGACATCACGACTTGGGCATGTTCAGCCCGCCCATGCCCAGCCCAAAATTGTTAGGGCTTTTATCGGGTAGGGCCAGACATCGGGCTACAAAATACAACCCATGCATTTTTTAGATAGGGCACTGGGTAGAAAAATTGCCCTATCCAGCTCTACCCATACATACCCCTACTTTTCACTTTGTTTGAGCACTCACGTAACTTCTAATTAAGTTGAAACACGCCTCCACTACTCCAACATTATTATTGACAAACATATATATATATATATATATATAATATCATAATTAATCACCCCACTCCATTCTTTGCTCTTGTTCCTACATGCATGTATACATAGCAGCAGACTAGATACAATTCCACCCTCCAAGATCTACCATGCATGGATTCCATCATGATTAGTCATCATCTATCTTTATCCAAATATCTAAGACAACCTTATATATATACATAGGCATCCCACTGAATCGAATCCAACGTGACCTCGTCCTAACCTAGTGTTACACTACAAAACACATACGACTAAATTAAAAAGCAGCGATGCCCCCACGATATTATGCTTAGCTAGCCGATAAGTACGAAATACCGTGAAAATATCCCTTTATCCCATCCCAGATAAAAGAAAACAGTCGATTCATGGCGAATCATCCATTAATATTAATATAAAAATGAATAATAAATAGCCAGAAGGTTCTTCGGCAAAAGCAAAACGGTAATCGGGAAAGGCCGGTTATGACGTGAGCGGCTAAAATCACGTGTAAGATATTTTATTCGCCGCCACTCCAATGGAACGATATCTAACACCGTACACGATTACCCCTCATCCTCGTCAACAACGTGCGACCAAAATCGTCAAGGCACCGCACTCGTGTTTCTCACCGGTTCCTTCTGGAGTACCCAACCCTAACACGTAGGCCTATTTCCAGCACAAAAATCTTCGTCCGTCCTCTTCTTCAAGATTCTCAAAATGCTACGACGTCGCCATCACGCGCCACCTGTCCCATTACGGGCAACCCTAGGTTCCCTCCACCACGTGTCCCAGTTGCGGTCAGCCACCCCTCACCGCCATTCCCATTCTCTCTCCTATATATACGTCGCGCCCCCCGCTGGTACCGTTTCATCTTCAAACTTGTCAAGTTCGCGAGGAGAGTTTTTGCGTTTTGTGGTTGTGTTTGGCTTAAAACAGAGAGGAAAAAAATGGAAGCGACGATGGTACAGATTGATAGGACGTCGTCGATAGAGAGAGAGCCGAGGACTCTGAGCATGCTGCAAATGCAGTCGGCTAGGGATTTGGCCATTTGCATCTTGAAAACCAAGAACTTCGAAGAAGCTTCCAGAATCTTCACCGAGGTACGACGTCGATTATATAATCATATTCCTTGAATTAATCAGTTCAATTTTATACTGAATTGTTGTGATGAATAATGGGGCAGGGGTTGGAGCCAGTAGTAAGCGCGGCTTGTGATATGAAGATGATGAATATGGATGCGATAGATGAAGCAGAGATGTTAAAAGACGCAGAAGCAGTGGTGGCAGCATTCAAAGACATAGCGTCTGCTCCTTTCTAGCTAATTCAATCTTATTGTAAATACAACAAATCCATACGTCTGCCTATAGTTATACTTACCTTGTATATATCAATCGTATGGTACAGCACTCAATTCTTTTACACTTTCGGGAGAAATGATGCTGTTTGTTGCCAGAGTTTCATTTTCTGGATAAGGCAGATCGCTTTTGGTTATATAAAAGTTAAATGACTACTTTTCTTTTTTTGTTTTTCATAATTATAAAGTACAAATTCTTGACATTATTTCTATCCATGTCCGAGTCTCAGCTTGAAGGAGGGTGAATTGCATCTCTTGATATTCGCGAAAGGTGCAGAAAGTGTATTGGCGAATAGTAATTAATTGGCGGGACCCTCGAGTTGAAACGCTGTGGTGAAGTTTAATTGCCGCCATCATAGAGGCCTGGCGCATACATGGTGGATTATAACTAATAACCATGATTACGTAAGGGGTTAATTTAACTTTTATATAACCACTAGGCAAGCTTATAATAATAAATTTAATAAAATAATATTATTCTATTTTTAATTATCACTTATCATATTTAAAAAATTAAAGATATAAGAGAGGAGATTGAAGAAATAAGAGGTGCTAAAAGTGATTAGTGTGCTTAACAGCAGGAAACAACAAAAAAGATAGAGAAAAAGAAAAGTGTTTTGTGTTGAATTCTCTTATTAAAGCTCAAATTTTTTTTCCAAACCAAGCATCTCTCGGATTAACGATCGATGGATTTGTTTTCGGAATATATTGGCCCATTTTGATAAATTTTTTAGAAAATAGGTTATGAAAAAAAAAATTTAAATAGTTTTTAAAAAATAACTTTTGGAGAAGAGTTTATAAAAAAAATTATTTTAAATAAATGAATGTCTGAATAGTTATATTGGTAAATTAATAAAAATGTTATGGTTTAATTAAAAGTAAGAGAAGTAAGAGGAGAGAGGGGATAATATAAAAAAAAGATGAGAGAGGAGAAGAGATGGAAAAGATGTAAGATAGGGGAGATAGTAGAGAGGAGAGAGAAAATGGGTAAAAAGAGATAAGAGAGTGTGTAAGAAAAAGTAGAGGTAGAATATTAATTAGATAATCCATGAACTTTTTTATTGTTCTAAAAGCTAATTTTAGTAACTTATATGAAATATGAGTTTTAAATTATAATTTAATCTAAAAATCTATTTAAATAAATTTAATAAAATATTGTTGTCTTGTTTTCAGTAGCATCTATTTCATTGATGATAATGACCCAAAACATTATTTCTTAGATGGATTATAAAACAAGATTGACAAAGAGAGGAGAGAGGATTGGGATTGCGAGAAATAATGGATATTCCGAGACGTACGTATTGAAGGACTTAACAGCAAAGGAAACACTGTTTGTGTCATCTGCTGTTATTCATTATTGGATGGCAATATGACAAAAAAAACCATCTCTCGGGTACAACATTATATTGCACCCTGGAAGTTGCAAAGAATTAGGACTAGTTAGGCCTAAAACCAGCTGATACAACGCTCTCCATCTCCGAACTGCTGCTTAAACTCTCTCTTAAGCCTACCCTTAAATCCTAAACTCTGACTTGCATAATATCCTACGTGCTCTCAATCATCTTCAATCCATCCAACTAAGTTTCTGGGTGTTACTTATTCTTCTTGCCACCTGCTAGAATTCGCTGGATCTGAAGCCCTCTGCTGAATGCTTGGTTGTACAAAAGCCTGGTTTGGAATTCTGAAACAAATGGGAACCAAGCCAATATTGCAACTGGTGCAAATATCACTACCCCCATCAGGTAATCGTACCCTCTTGCTAGCGCTCTCACCGAAGACCACATTCCAATGCCCCTCACCACAGGCCTGCATGCTTGTGCTATCTGCTCATCACCATGCAACAAATGAACTCATTAGTGTTTAATTAACTAAAAGCTTTTATATATAGAGAAATATGCTGCGATTAGTACCATGACGAGTGCCCATCCCGTCGGTAAAAATGCTAGTAGACTCGCAAATATGTCACCAAGTGTGAGGTTCATGAGAGTGAACATTAAGGCCAAACCAACAATGAACCCGATAAATAGAATCGATTTCAAGAGGCGGAACATCAGCTGGAAATCTGCACTGAACTTCTTTCTACCCATTGACACTATCTGCAGTAGTTTCAGATGAATGAACCAGAATTAAAAAGAAAATAATAATGATTTAGATATATGTGGCTGAGTAAATAGATGACTTATTATTTAGAATGAAAAAGCCGAGACCTTTAGGATGACCATGACAAGTACTATAACTATCCACGACAAGGCGTAAACCTGGAGAGAAATCGTAACACAGGTCAGAAAAAGCTCAACATGAAGTGAAGGTACGAGTTAAGCATTTTAACTTGTGGTTACCATAATGCTCTTTACGCCTTCAACTACATTTAGACGATACACAATCCCATACTGATAGATAAAGAACCGCAAGGAAAGAACAACCTCCAAAAACCGACCGATAAGACCAGTGTGTTGCAGATGTTCTTGTTCCTCACCCCACCATGATTCCCAGCTCTTGTTTGCAGGAACACCGATACCACCGTGACTATTGATCCATTTAGACCAATCATCCCAATCGTCCACTATCTTCTGCCACTCAAAGCCCGAAGGATTAAAAAGGAAAGGAGCAAACAACCAAGAACACACCATGAACCACATTGAACCCGCCACAAGGAGATATGCTACAGGACCTTTTTGATATCCATAAATCATGTAACATATAAGCAATATAGCGAGCTCTAGTCCTTTCACAAAGTGGCTCCTAGAATACATCCGGTAGTTATCCCCAAACTTCTCATGACGGACCACAAAACCACGTCCGGTGGCTCTGTACTTTGCGCCACCGTGCACAAGAGTGCGTCCAAAATAATGCGCTCTTGTTCCTAGTGAGAAAGTGAAGAAAACAGGAGATAGTTGTAACTGCATAATTATGACATCAGTTAAGGCTGTTCTGAACCCTCTCTCCAGTCCAATTTCCATTACCATGGGAAGAATCATCAGAAGACCTAACTGAACAAGGGATTGGGAAGCCATCGCAGCCTTTAAGGGATCATCTTTACTTTTCCTAGCTATCTTCATTATGGATTCCTCCAATCCACTCAATGACAGGTAAAGTCTTCCATATAGGAAAGCGTAAACTGTGATCACCACAACCTGCAGCGAGTTAGAAAACCAAAGCTTTATTAGTGCTAATTGCTAAAACCAAATTCGAAGATTTTCTGCTTAATTTATGTGCATGCATTATAAGCATTACCATTGAGCTGATGTAAAATCCGACAGTGGTAAAATAGCATGACAACATGCGGAAGAAGTCGAAACGATGTCCCAGCCGGTAAATATCTCTACTTAGTATCTGCTCTCCATTACCACAAGCAACTTTTGCTTCAAAAAGTGAGATCTGGTTAAGCCCCACGTCTCTGCCCTTTCCAACTTGGATATATTCATGGTGCGTAATATTTCCTCGTCTTAGTGTTGAGTTGAAACCTGCATAGATAAAGGTCTCATATGAATTGAAGCAGAGGATCAAAAAGTAGTTTTAGAAAGATGTTTTACGAATTTAAGTACCGGCAAAAATGTCCTCGCTAAGATTGATGCCACGAGAAGCCTTGCTTATTCCTCCTCGAGTAATGTGGAAAATTCTATCAAAAACGTCTGGATGACCATAGTGGAATCGAACTCTGTCATTGAGCAAACCTTACCATAAGACAGAGAACATATAGGGCTATCCTTGTCTTGGTCTTGTTTTTAACGGCAACTTCATGCTTTATCGTACAAAACAAACACTTCTAAGTCAACCGTCTAATAAACTCTTACTTTAGGGGTCTTGCAAGGACTCTTTGACCAATTGTGACGAAACTTGTTTCTTGATTCGACATAAACCAAGCCAAGGAAGAAACACTGTAACGAGTGACCAAAATTATCAATAGTTTCTTGCCAGAATAATAGGCATCAGAAAACAATTATGTCAGTTCTATGTGGATGATGAAGCTTCAGCAGACCTGCCAGTGAAGATATGTTCGCGAACACCTAATATTGTAGGTGGGCGGACTCCATGATTCTCACCAAATTCTTCCAGAAGGTTTCGCATTTTCAGAGCTTCTTCCAAGTAATTATCCTACAATAAAGTTCATAATTAATCTTGCTAAGAATTAGTTCCCAATGTCAACTTGTTACATTTGTAAAAAATTTTAATTAACTTTTACCTGGTTCATGTCTATAGTCTGAAGGGCTTCCCCTCGAGTAAAAATGATGGCATGATTCTGATTTTCAGGCTTCCCTTCTCCTAACTTTGCTGCGCCCGGCAGTTTTATTCGATACACTTCCTTCAAATAAGATACAAAAACAATCATTTATGAAAAGACAATGCTTAGATTAATTAAAACTTGTCTTGTTGAGTTAGTTGTGCATTTACTTGGTCAAGATTGTCCACAGCTTTGATCAGTACAGAATAATAAACTTTGAGGGGTTTTCCGCCTTCTCTTTCTTCAACTTCATCAATATATGCCACACGAAGCGTGGGATGGCTACATATGAAGAACACTTCAGGATCTAAAAAATAAATGCAACTAAAAGGACACAGTTTAGAATATCGGCCAAAAAACATACTTAACCATCAAATTCAGGATATCTGTTGCACGGCGATCTCCACTTCGCTTTTGATTCCCATAGTTCTGACAGGTAGCAACATATGTGAATTTCATGTCAGCCACAGACTCAAGACTGGCGTATAAGGATCTCTGGCTCCTATTGTCTTCATCCGAGGGATCGGTAAGAGCTTTGTATCCATCCAGTATCTCTAATGATCACAATAGAGTAAAATGATTATTATTCATTTCCATGATGAAGATGACAATTCATTTAACAAAAAATCTTATTTTACCTTTTTCATTGGCCATATCAAGAAAAGCCTGGAGTTTCAGAGCCCTTCGGTAATACATCATTCCCCTAACTGCAGTAATTTATAAATACAAGTGAGTTGCAAACTACAAGAGAATAATTAATAATTAAAAATTGGCCTAATTCATCTGATACGTACCTGTCCTGCATAGAGTCTGTCCTCTTAAGGAAGCCCAGAGTCTAAGCTGCAATACATTCTCATCTTTCTCCATTATGTCACTGTATTTTTTACAATCAAGTCGCTCCATGAAGTTATTCCACTCATCTGAAAAGTTATAACATTTTAGCCATTATTATCTTTATCATTAAAAAACCAAGCTAATTAAGTTAGACATTACGAACCAGGGTAGATCTTTTGCAAGTAATATATGATTGACACCCCATCTTCATTTTCTACCTCAAGGTCATTCTTTGAATAGATAGTCTCTTCGCTGTAGTATGGAGTTAGCACACTGCAAAAAGAAATGGTCAGTTAACATACGAAGAAAGGTAATTCAGGGACAATGTGTCAACATAATATAAGGGGAAAAACCACAATAAGTCCCTAGGAATTTGAATTAGCTATGACAATGAGGAATTTGTGCAAGAAAAAGCATGATGAGTGATTCTGGAAAGTATGACAGTGGCATATATCTTCATCAGACCTGAATGAGAGCATTTTACGAACGCGTGGTGCGAGTGGCATATCCATAAACAATGAATTGGTAAAGAAAGCAATCCTTCTGCGGGCTTCAAGGTTTGTCGGTACATCGATTGCAGATTCCTTCATTGTCAAGAGAAGATAAAGCCGTCTTATCTGAAATTGAACCAAGGAACCATGAAGTTTCATTAATATAGCAACCTCCTGAATCATCAAAAATGGTATAGATTGTAACAATTACAGTAAATTTATAAAGTACCTGTTCTGCTGATTGTGCTGTAACAGCAGGTGGAAATAGTATAGCTGGTTTTGCATCAGTACCATCAGCAAAGAGTTGCCTTCCAGAATCCTTACTATGACCAAGTTCCACCAATTCACTGATGAAAATCATCACAAAAATAGAAGTCAGAGCCAAATACGACGCCATACACCCTACATAATGCAGTACAAATTTAGTGCATGAAGTTCACCAACTTGCTTTCATTCACCATCATGTCACTAGTAACCACTTCTAGCATGTCTTGCAGCAAGAGTACCACAGAATGTCTCTTGGATGGATCTGCTTCTTTCTATAATGTGAAAGGAAAGTGCAAATTTCAGATTGAATTAATACATCTAAACAAAAGCAATTTGGAACAGAAATTTTGCAAATATAGTTGAATTACCAGAATTTCTACAAGTTCCACAAACTTCTTGCAAAGGGAGGGTAAAAAGTTCAATTGGAAATTTGTAAGAAGTGTATTCTTTGCTATGTTGCTTTCAACTTCTTTGATGATGATGGATATTATCCTGTTCCACAACCATGATTTCAGATGTATTGGTTAAGTAATGATACTGCAATATGAATATGAATTAAAATGCACTCAGAATTGAACATTAATCTTTTCACTGACACAATACCAATACCAAAAAAGCTACCTTTTTTCATTTTCTCCGACCACCAAAGTGTTCAGCATATTTTTGAAAGCTTCATAGCATTCAATCACAGCACATTTCATATATTCATCTGCACATATACGCTTCCAAAGATCAGAGTCTTTTCCACGAAATTGGGCAGCCATATCAAGTGCTACAGGAATCTGCAAATGTACATGGGGTCAACTACGTAATAAGTTGTTGAAAACCATAAAAATATCTTAATCAAATCAGCAGCACTGACCTTGCTTGCAAGTAGAAATGGCGGCCACTGAATTATTGTCAAGCTAGGATCTGATAATGAGTAAGGAACCAGCAGAAGATCCATCTCCCTGCAGTAATGTAAACAAAAATTAAGTCATACAAACCAATCAAAGAGATGGAAGAGAAGAAATCGAAGAGTTTGGCTCTGAAGCCTTTCCTATCACTTAAGAGATCTTCCTCACGAAAACTGCAAATAATTTCATTCCATAATTGAGAAAATTTGGCAGCTTCACTCCTTCGGCTCGCACTAATCTACACAAGCACACATAAAAAATAACAAATAAGATGAATAACTACGTTTAGCTTAGCTTCACCATTTAGCAATGAAGAAAAATAGCAACCTCGGCAAATTTCTTCGACAGAGTGAATCTCTTCTTTTGTTTCTGATCTGTAGGCACCAAGCATGTGTTGAATGCACCAGGCAATGACTGAAAACGAGATCTTAGCATGCCCAGAGTGCGTATCTATTGTAAGTGAGAAGGTATCAACATTAGTTGGCTGTAAGCAACATCGAAATCATATCTATAAATAGTTTTCTGTAACCTATATATTTTCATCCTAAGTGTTCTCCAACTTGACAAAGAAAAAACAAGATAAAGTTGACGATAACCTCTCCTAGACGATCGAAGGCTCCATAAACACCACCGTATATAGTTGAGAGAACAGAATACCAGATTTGAGTATCCATAAAATAAACCTGCGACGACAATGTAAGATGAGATGAAATGATTGAAACCCCAACCAAGAAGGCTATATATGAAAACTTGAAGAAGAAAAGATAGCGTACACACCAAAAGTACAGGAAGCCAGAGAGCCAAAACTGCGCCATAGTTATGACGAGCTGCCCCAACAGGACTAGTTTGGTGAACAAATACAGAAACAATTGATTACTACATTAAAAATTATGAAAAAGGGAAAGAAGAGAGCACCATCAGGAAAAAATTCATGCCAACTATAGTTGACATGTTTGATCTTCATTATCTCCTTCGTGGGACGAATTAGAGGTTTTATCTGCACACAGAAAAGATTTAGCAAACGAGGCTGCGTAATTAGTGAGGAATAACGAGTAATACACATGCAAAAGTCACCTGGATGAAAAAGCTGAATATGAACTTAGATGCCAGGAGTAACACCCAGAAAATAGTGTACCTATAATTCAAAGAAGAAATATCGATGATCTTGTTAAAAAAGAAAGAAAGAAATATTGATTATCATAAAAATTTCAAATTTTAGCAGAAGAAAACAACCACAATATAATTTCAGAAACTTACTTTAGGAGAGAAAATTGGCTTTCATGCATTCCCCTCCCAATGTAGATTCTTGGCTACGTACAAAGGGGAAAAAGTATTCAGAAAATGAAAATTCGTTCAATATTTTTTAAAGACTGATAATCATTTTCATTGATAAATTTGAAACATCCGGGGGAGGGGAATGACTTGATAATTAATCTTAGCAAGCATAAGTAAATGTTAAGCTCATCAACGTTCTCTCGAATAAATACCGCCCCAAAATCTTTAACCAAAAAAATGTTGCCCTCCAAAAGATTAAAAAATATTATTTCAGATATATCTGTTGCCCAAAAAAGTTTTCTTTGGATGCCATGCATAACAAGAAAAAAATATTGTAATTTGATCAATCTCCAAACGTAATTTTTGAATTTAACATGGAGGTTGAACTTTGACTTTGCAGTTTGCAAGTTGACTAAAGGCAAATTCGCAGTAGAGGGGCATTAATCTTAGTACTGCGCTTAGTACCTCTGCTAGCTACGTTCACACGAAGCAGTATAATTATTTTGGTCAAAACCAAAAAATCTAAATATCTTTATAATCTATTTTTTTACGTTGTTAAAATCATGTAATCCAATTTTTTTATCATCGTCAACTTGGATCTTAAATTTTAGGCAATGATTACTAATTTTTTGAAGCACAGAGGGCGGCAGCACTTGAACTTTTATACGATGCAACAGGTGGGGCATGGATTCGAACATGTACGCACATAATCAAATGAAAAGAGTAATTTTATATGACAAGTACAATCAAAGAGGATATAATTATGTTAGATTATAAACTATTCAAATTAAATATATATACTTTTGGTTTTCAGTATTATGAACTAATAATAATTAGTAAGGATTGGACTTGAAGTTTTGTGCTTACCACGAAAGTTCTCACTAGGAAATAAATATTAGCCATATATATCTTCATACGACCGATCAAATTTTCCATTCGAATAAAAATTGACTTAAAAGCTGTTCCTTAGTGTATAAGAAACGAAGTTAGTGTTTTGTTTCTAAGCTAAAGTGCATATTTGCAAACAAACTTCCCATGTATAAGAAACGAAGTTAACTTTGAGAGTGAACGAGATACTGAGAAGCGAGAGCAATTAATGCGTAAATATATACCTGTGACCACCATAAGAGGAATCTAACTATGTGCCAATCCGAGTTTTCAATCCAACGGCGGAGCATGGGGAAAAGAAAGAGAAAAGCTCCAAGTAAATTTGGAATAAGATATATCACAACAACCACGGCATACAATGCTGGAATGCCCTCGTTTTTTTGTGAAATTTTCGAGAAGTCCTTTACTTGATTAAGAGTGCCTAACAGCTTCTCGAGGCCATCAGGTAAACCCTTGAATACGTAGCATACTGGAAGAATGACGGCCCACACAAGACTAACAATAAGCTTGAGAATATTTCTTAGCACAGAACTGAATTTCCATCGACGATAGCCAGGACAGCTCATGATAAGGTCCAAGATACCTGAATGGAAAATTGATCGAAGTCAGCGAGGAAGGGGAAACACTAACGTAGAGCCAGTTAAGTGAAGGTGTCATACTTTGAAGTAAGCGTAGAAAAGCTGCTGTAATGAATATGCTAGATAGACTATACAAGACGTTCTTCTGAAACACTTCCCCCAGTGTAACATCTTCCCATGCTATAATAAACATTACCTGCCACAGTGTTCAAGCAGTGTTACCACAATTTTAAAGACAGATATGTTGATATGAGTATTTCGGTATTTCCTTATCAAATACCTGCAAAGCCAGCAAATAGAAGGTCCAGAGACGATCAAAGCTATGGAAGATGTGCCAAAATGTCCTGGTCTCCACAAAATTAGATTTGCCGGTGCTTCCAGGTGTTATAGGGGAACCCTTCCTTCCCTGGTACAAATTTTTTTCATAAGCTTTTAGCCAGGATACTTTTCTACAGTCGGGCACAAAATTCTCCAGTGTGGATAGATACCTTTGTCTGGTCACGTGTCGATCTAAAAAAATCGCCATCATCACGCATGGGCCATCCAAGAGAAAAGCAATCAGATGACCTGTAAAAGATTTGATGATAAATCATTTTTTAGATTTAATGAAAAATTAAACAAGCCAACAAAATCATGTTCAGGGTAATCCTAAAGACCAACAGACCAGAAATACTCATTCAGATCATCATAGTTACACCAACTAAAATGAGGAGCTGTTCCATTATTGCTCTTCTGTGCTTCCTGAATGATTATATATGTGTAATTCATCAGTCGTCATAGAGCACAAGTATCTGAGTAGAACGGCAGTGTCCATTTCAGACGACAACGTACCTTTTCAATAACTCGGTACAGGGGAGTTATAACCTTACGAAGGAACGCCTCGTCATCACCACCATATGAAGGCTTGATATTTTCACCAGTAACAATGCTGACATTTCCAGCCAATAAGCCATGGAGCTCATATGCCATCTGAAATTGTAATTGGTTATTGTTGGCACAATCAAAATGTTAAAATTAAGTTCTATAACATTTTTTAACAAAATACATCTTGAAAGGCATTCTGGCATAAGACATGGTGTAATTCATCGAAAATCTGTACTCACATTGTGAAATATATAGCAAAGACATTCTGGCATGAAGCGAACATTAGATGCCTCGCCCCAAATGAGAAGATACAAACCCAAGTAAAGTAGCTTCCTTTGTTGTATATCCTGCTGACCTTGAGGAAGTCTGAAAAATCAATGTGCATTTTCATCTTTAGAAATTTAGGATTTTTGTTCTTAACAACAAAAGCTAATCTATAAAGAAGTTAAAGAAGGTCACTGCTATAAATGTTAGCTATAATGCAGGAACTACTATTTCTCACCGTAAACTATGTCTTCGTCCCATAAATTTGCACCACTGCCTGTAATTCTTAAAGAGACTTTTCATCACTGCATCAACAGCTCGATCATCAAGCTGAAATAGACCAAAATATGAAGCTGGGAACCAAGTACAACTAGCCAAAAAAAAACAAGGCAGGCTTCCATAACTACGTGAGAGGCCTCTACGTGCCTTATTGAGATGTTCGGGTTTTGGATGAAGCCTGATATGAGAGTTAGCAAGAAGCAGAATTAAATGCTCCCTCTGGTTCCCTACGTTGTCCCTCTGTGTTCAAATAAACCAAACGCATCAGTATGATTCCTGCAAGTTGTACAGAAACATTGAATTCAAATATACATATAAATCTTCACTCCGCGCCCCCCCTGTTGGGTCGGGTGCAAAAAACATGCCTGGAAACCAAACATGGCTCTAAGCCAATCAAGAAGATCTAAATCTCCAGTTTTCTGCCTCTTTTGCTCGAACGAAGGTGGCCAGTTCAAGCCACGAGTGTTACCGAGCGCCGAAACAGAAGCCTTGATCTGTTAAAGAAAGAAAACCGAAAATACTCGTTGTAATTCCCAAAAAAAAAACGCTCAAAGTTCCACGTCAATTAATTGCTGCAGAATTAATACTTCTTCAAGCTGCATGATAGGCTGAGAAGTCCCAGCAGAATCCAGAGGAAGAATGTTATAAGGTGTATAGATCCCCGTCTTCTCCTGGACATCTCTAGCAGCCTCGATAATCTGCTTCCACAAAATTTATTGCTATTAGGACTCAAGAATTTGAATTGAATTATTGTAAGAAAAAACGAGGAACTTGCATTGCCAAGGGTTTCAACAAAATATATGAGAACTAACCTCAGGTGATACTTCTTCGACCTGCTCTGTCTTGTTAACAGCACAGAGCACTTCAAAAAGCACCCCAGCAGTTTGGTAAGCTTTACCGAGCTGGGCTCTAATAGGAATTTCAGGGGCAAATGGAGCGTAGGAGTTAGTAAGCATACAATAATGAGCAATAAGTAAGTGGGCGAGGACGAAAACTCGTATGTACCTGTCTGCCTGCTCTCCCTGGGCAAGAGCTCTGACATATTGTTCGTAGTATTGCTTATAATAAGCCTGGATTTCCCTTGCATCTGTCTTCTTAACCCGAGAGGCCAAACTGGATGCATTGTCCTGCGTTCGAGAAATTATTTAATTTGAAATAGGATAGAAAGGCGAAGTTTAATACAAATTCCTCAACAAAATAGCGCCAATATCATGCCTCGGTGAATTCTTTATTAATCGGTAACTCCAGAATTTTCTTCGCATAATGTCTGTTCCCTTCGCTGAATATGTAGCTTTAAATAAAGTATTGTACATGTCTATCTCTCTCTTTTATTCCAGAAACATGAATGAGAAAAGGAAATGTGCTTCTTTACCCTCTCTAACCGCTGGAGCAATAACGTCTTAAACTGCCTTACACCGCGACCACTGGAGCTTTGATCTAATCGATGCGCTTTCTCGAACGCATAGAACCGACCTTAAAACAATACAAAAACAAAATTAAAATGTATAAAATTGAACTAATGATCTAGAGGGAAGGAAGGGATTTTAGTTTGGGTACGTACAGAGGTAAGAGACCCGAGGGCGCTCATTTTCGATCTCATTAGCTACTCGAAGAATGGGAGCGATGGAAGCGAGTGAAGAGGGAACAACTTCATTATCAAAGACTTCGGTGGAAAACGTCGAGGAGGCGGCACCTCTCGAAGGTCGCCTCGCCAGCTGATGCTGTCCCGGCTCTAAATGCGACATTGTTGCCTAACACCACGAGGATGCGATTTAGCTCTCCATCTCACTCTGCAGTTTAATTTCCAGATAATCCATGACATTAAACGACTTCAGTTACGCGTTTCATCAAAGTTCAGAAAAAACAAATTGAAATTGATCGATGTCGACAGACTTGATGGCTCAGAATTACACAGGAAAGAATTGAACAGACGCGCGATTCCCGATCGTTTTCCCGGAAACCAAACGGACAATATGATAATAGTCAAATTTCAGTGCAATTAACTTGAAATTCAAATAAAAACAGAGGAGTAAGGAAAATCTACGTGCGTAAGTGCATGGGATTATGGAAGACTCACTTGCTGTGTATATAATTGAGGAAGAATCAATAAAGGAAAAGGACATGAGATGCTAGAGTGGCGCAATGTGAGTGATGCAAACGAAGATCAAATGATTGGGAAGAAGGAGAATGGAGGCAGAGAGAAACATAGAGTAAATGAAGGCGGGTGAGGGATGGGTAAGACAAAACGCGGGCAGTTAGTTGAAAGGGGACGAGACACGTGGCAAGAGAGAGCTGAGTAATAGAGGGAATGACCGAAAGGACGCAACTCTCGGAAGGAGGGCAAGGTACGAAAATAAAAAAAAATAAAAGAAAGAAAGAAGAGGACAGAGTAATGTTGACGTGGCCTTTGAACGCTTCAAGCCTTCGATTCAATGGAGATCCTTCCTCTTTGCTCTTTCCTCCTTCCTCCTTCCTCCTTCCTTCTCTTCTGCTTTTCTTTTTCTGACCTGGCTGTAAAATAGATTAAATAACCAACCTAAGTCAACTCCACAAGTCAACTTGACTCCATCTCCGTAATGGGGATTCTTGCTGATCCCTCGTGTCGCACGTGCTATCCTACAACACGTTCAAAATTGAGGAGACGCTTGGGAAATTTAAGGGGAGTGTCACGCATGTTTTCGTAATTTTATATCCATGGCTTAGATAAGCAATATTTTATTATGTATAAGGAGAATCATTGTGTGTAATTAATTAGTACCTCAAGATTGTATATATATCCAACCACGGATATATATATATATATATATATATATATATATATATATCCACTAGTGGCATATTATTATTCAATATTAATATGATGCATATGCACGTCGATCTGATCTTATACGGTACGGATGTCATTATTGTTTTCTGTATCAAAAATTTTATATTATGAATTGTCAGAGCTACGCTGAGGCAACTGTATTTTAAAAATGGTTCTCCAGTTATTTTCTTGCCCCTGTAATAAATCCAAATTTTTCTTTTATTGTGCCTTTATATTCAGTAAGTAAAAATCTCACTTATAAGTTCATATGGTCAGTATCTGCCTCTTCAACTTTTTTAAAAAAAAAATTGGTCTTTCATCTGAACCAAGTGGACTGCTTCTAAGAAATTAGAGGTCAGATCTATTACTCAATTATTTTCCCATCTTCCAGAAGCCCGTATGTCGGTTATGGTACGTAACGTAATATGTCCAATATTAACATTTTTTTTATCAGAAAATTTATTAGGAAATTTTCATCAATATTAAACATAAAAACATAAAAGAGTACATTATTTAAAAATTGTAAACAACAATGTTCATAGCTTGGTGGGGAAAAGTGTCATTTACTTCAAACGATCTCCTTCGACCAGCTTTTCTGCCTATGGCAGAATATGCAAACATGCAGGACGTACTCTATTGCGATGAAATTAAACGAGTTTTTTAACCGATATTCTTTTTAGTTTGATTGTTTCTTCCGGAAAATGAAAAGGGATGCCCAAATTAATGAATATGATAATGATGTATGGGTCTCATTTCTTATGCGAAGGAAACAAGATATTAGAATGATGGAAATTGGAGAGGTCATTTTTATAATATATATACAGTGGTTAGATGTATCAAACAACAAATAATAAATTAAATTTATTTTTTAAAATATTTAGCATAAGATGATTTGGTTTGACAAAATAAAATATAGGAGTAAATTGATTTTTTAAGATAAATTTATAGAACTAAATAAAATCAGTTAATTATAATTAAATTTAATATTTTTAAATAAATTTATATTATATATTATTTTATTTATTTAAATGAATTAATTAATTTTTATATTAATTACAATTCACACTTTAGAAGATGGGGTGAATGTCAACAGTATTAAGGAAAAATGAAAATTGCTATTTGTAAACAGATGTATTTTTTTAAAAAGAAAATCAATGGAGTTGACCTGGAGGGCAATTGAGTCAAGTTGGGCGGAGACGACCAATGTGAAGAGGGCGGACGATGCTCTGCCGTGGCGCGGCCGAGGTTGCAATACCAACAGTTGAGAATTGTGAGAAGTCCAACCAATAAACGTCCCTCGTGCGCGCCACGTCATCCCATCGCTATTTTTTTTAATATTGAATTCGACCTGCCACTATTTTCATTAATTAACTTATGACCCCAAATTGTGTAAAGTTTACGAAATGGTATATATAGTCGGTTAGAGTTTTTATATCTTGTGTATATTAAAAAAATAGTATGAACACAATTAATGTTGAATTAAAATTATAATTTACATTAAAAATGTATGAAAGCTTTCTCTTTTCTATTAAGTGTGGGAGGGGAGGGGGGGGGGTTTCTTTTTTATCTCTATTTTGTATGCCGTGCTTCCATGAAAAAACGCCAATTCTCTGTTATATTATTTTTTTGGTTAAGGCTCGGAGAATTTCCTCACATATTTTTTCATCGCATATTTATTGTGGACTTCATACATCTTTCTTAGTAAGGTAAGGTCTGAATTCTCAATCTCTCCGTATATCGTTAATGTGATGTTTTTCTCCTAATAAAGGGGCAATTCAATGATTCATATATTATGTGTGTATTTAGATAAATTTTTAAAAAGTAACTTATAAAAAAAAAGAGTTTTTAGGTATTTTTAAAAAAAAATTAAAAAAAATTATAAAAAAATAGTTTCAGATAAATAAGTGTTTGGATAGTTATTGAAAAATTATTAAAAATGATATAATATTATTAAAAATATGAGAGATGAGCGATGGTGAAGAAGAGATAAGAGATATAAGAGAAGTAGAGAAGATAAAAGAGAAAATAAAGATAATAGTAAAGATATAAGAGAAATGGGAGATAGTTGAAAAGATAAAAGAGAGAGATGAGATATAATGGAAAATATAGAGGAGAAATAATATGAGAAAAAATAAATATAAAATAGTAATTGAGTAGTCTATAAACTCTTTTATTATTCTAAAAGCTACTCTGATAAACTTATCTGAAACTATGATTTGGTCTAAAAATTTTTTTTAGACAAATACAGCTATTTGTTTTAAAAAAAAATTTAAACAAATTTTTTAAGACTTTTAAAATTATAATTTTAAAATAAATTAAATAAGACCTATATAGAAAACCTAAAGCCTAGGAGATAAGTTAGGAGTAGTCGCTTTACCTCTCTTTTTTATTGTTAGCTATCTAATTCAATCACCCACTTTACAAATTATGAGTCATGTTCTAATAAGAATAGCTATAGATATTGGATTTGAGAGCATGTGGATGTGTAAAAATATTTTTAAGAGAATTATTTTTAATTAGAGTTGATCCCTTAACACTAAACATAATGTAACTATATTGAAATGAGGCTAAGTTTTATATTAGGCATATTTGGGGGGGGGGGAATTACGTAAAATTTACAAGAGGACAAGGATGAGAGTAGAGAGACTATGCACGACTTAAAATTGAAGTTTTAAATTATTAGTACCTTTTACAAATCTATATTATAGAAACATTAAAACAAAACGGTAAAAAAGACATAAAAGAAGACAGTGACACTTTCTTTTGGGGGGTTAGGGACTACGTTATTCTGACCTTGTATTAACCTGAATTATAAAAATCGAGAGCTCAGATTAATCTCAAACCCCTGTCAAAAACATTGACGAACTCAATTTCATACATTCTTATCTATCTATCTATCTATTTATTTATTAATTAAAGTACTATTTTTCTATCCAAATATTGTCAACTTCCCACACCCATCCAAGCGTGCATGTGTGCATGCGTGTACATCTTTAAAACGTCCAACTATTCCCCAACCCTCTTTTTATAGAAACCTAAAAAAATATTGTTAATGTTTATAATAAATAAACAATACATCATTTCGGTTTTAAATATTTTTTTATTGATTGACAAATGAAAAATTGCTCTGGAAAAAAAATTACAAATAAATTAACTGGGAAAAAAATGAAACAAAAAAAATATTAATATTTAGAAAAAATCCACTTAAAAAATAAAGAAATTAATGGGAAAGTAGCCTTCTCACCTGTTTTACAATTTACAAATATATGTGGGGAAGGCAGAAGGCATGATCAGTGGATTGGGGCTTGTCTCAATTATTTGAGTACACCCTAAACCGACGTGTATAGTAACTAACTCCACCAAACCAATACGCCAAATTATTGTGAGTGGGTCATCTTTAGAGTATTTTCTTTATTAATATTACATGGAGTTCAAAGAGGGGGAGATTAAAAAAATAAAAACATTACCTCCAAAATTTAAAAATGTTCGTACGTATGTTTATTAATTAAGGCTTTTTTAAATTAGTTAAAAATTGTTAAAGATGTTTTTCAGAATTTTTTTAACTGCCGGCATTGTTACACTTAACTGGCATGTGGAGGAGCAGACATACGCTTCTCTATCGCTCTCTAAGATATTGCCATGTCATTTCCTCGCTTTATCCAACCACCGTCGCCGTCCTTCTCCTACCCCTCCCTCTCTCTCTCTACTTAACTCTCTCTCTCTCAACATTATTCTTAGCTGTCCTCCACTGTAGCCTTTTTGGTCCCTTCACCCTCTTTCGTCGTTTCTTCCCCCCTTACAAAGCACTCCACAAAACTAGTCTCACCTTTTCCCCTTTCTCTCTCTGCTATTTCTTCTTCAACTACTCTTTCTTGCTGAATTCTCCTCTCTCTATCTTAGAATGCCCGCTTGGTGGGGAAGAAAGTCCAGCAAGAACAAGGAGGAGCAGCGGCAACAGCAGCTTCCCCAGCCTGAATCACATGGTGGAATTCAGTTTAATTTCATCAAATCGCCGATCAGGAATGGGGCCAAGAAAGGAAGAGACAAACCCAAGAGCTTTGACGAGGTCTCAACTGCGATGCTCTCTCGGAGTTCACCCAGAACCAGCAGGGATTTTACTCTTACCGGTGCTGCTCCCGTTGGTGGATCGTCCTCGGGATTTTCTTGTTTCGATTCTGATGGCGGCGGCGAGAAGATAGGCCTTCCTTTGCCTCGACCATCGATTTCGTCCCCGCAGAGCTTTGGGAACGATCAAGGAGATGGAGATGGCTTGGGATCTGCGTCGATCTCTGGTTCAAGCGTGAGTTCTTCTGGGTCCGACGATCATCATCCAATCTCTCAATTTGATGGCATCAGGTTGGGTTTCCAGAAAAGTCCACCCCGCTATTTATTTCCCTTTAGGGATTTCTTATATATGATTTCCTCTTTTTGTTTTTTGGGCTCTAGGTTGGCTTTATAGTCATTGTCTTTTTTTGGAAAGAGTAAATTTTGCAGAAAGCTGTGGGTAATCATCGATCAAATAAAGGGGCTTTAACTTCGACTCCTGTCTCCTTTTTCTCTCTCCGTCGATGATTGTATATAGTTGGACTATAATTGCTTATTAACTTAGCTGGTGGGATTCCCTTTTAATGTTCCTCATTATTACAGCTAATATACTTAAGAAGGTTAGCTAGCTATTCCGTTTCTACACTTTTTGTTCAGTCTCTCATTTCCCCCTATCCCTTTTCGTCTCGCCGACATACTTTTCCCCTCCGTGTTTTTAGTTCTGGTCAAGACAGCCAATTTCGCAATAAGAGGTATTACTCTGTGTAAGTACGCCTATCTCTGGCCGCAAACGTGGGAAAAGGTCTTAAGTAGCAGTACCCAACTACCTTTAAGGATTTGTAAGTTCATTGGGAACAAATAAGATTTATAATTTGAAAAAATGGTGCATTAAATAGGGGTAGTTTAAAAAAAATATTTAATGTGATAGGCAAAAGTGGATACGATCTTGTATTTAAGATCAAATCAAAGTCTTCAACAAGGTTTAGGACCGGAGGGAGTACTTATATATCCTCTCGACTATCTGCTTTTACGATCAATGGTTATAGATGTCGTTTATCCAACATTTCCGTCATAGTGACTTCCTTGAACTCTCACGATGTGGTTACATTTAAAAGTAGGGAGGCTGATTGTCTATACATTCCTTTTAGTTCTATGTAAGCAACAAACAGAAATGAGGCGTTAGTTTTTGAATTTGCCTGTACAAGCTTTTCACTGTCTTCCGGTAGAACTAATTCATTTTCAAATCTTATGCTAGGGGACGAGGTGATATGAAGATTAATATGAGGTCAAAAAGCCCTGGTCCTGGACCCACCAGCCCGACTTCACCCCTCCATCCAAGATTGCATGTTCTAAGTATTGACTCTCCTACAGGCAAACAAGATGATGGAAGGAGTGAGTGTCATCCATTGCCTCTACCACCAGGTTCACCGACTAGCCCTTCTGCTCTCTCCAATGCAAGAACTAATGGTCTTTTAGAAAACACCAACAATCTGTCCAAGTGGAAGAAAGGAAAGCTTTTAGGAAGAGGGACGTTTGGTCATGTGTACCTGGGATTTAATAGGTAATTCTGTTTATATTGTTGCTCTGTGTTGTCTGATAACCTGCAATAGCTTTACATCATGAATCTGTTTTTATTGCTTATGAAATAAGTATTACAATTCTACTATTTACAATTCCATACGCTGGACAAACTGCTGAAACTATTCTTCTTTCTATGTTTCCTCTACCACTCTAATTTTTCTTTTTGGCAATATTGATAGTGAAAGTGGACAAATGTGTGCAATAAAAGAAGTCAGAGTTTTCTCTGATGATCAAACATCGAAAGAGTGCCTCAAACAACTTAACCAGGTAATGCCATCATGCCCTGAAGATTTATGCCAGTGATTCTATCACATGCTATGGTAGTTTTGCAGTTCTTTGCATAGTTGGGATTGAAGTTTGCTTTAATATGTTGAAGTATCATTCAGTTGTCTTAAAAATTTATATTGTTTTGTTCATTTTATCGCAGGAGATGGATCTGCTCAGTTCACTTTCACATCCTAACATTGTTGAATACTATGGGAGTGAGCTGGTATGGCTAAATATTCATATTTTAGAGTCATGTGTGACATGTATATGTGAACTGTGTGCGTGATACATGCCCAAGACAAATGAAATAAGATAGGATTCATTTATCAGTATATGACTATATATGCCATTTTTGCAGGGAGAAGACACACTTTCTGTTTATTTAGAATATGTCTCTGGTGGTTCCATCCATAAACTACTTCAGGAATATGGTCCATTTAAGGAACGTGTTATTCAGAACTATGTTAGGCAGATTGTCTCTGGACTTGCCTATCTGCATGGAAGAAACACAGTGCACAGGTAAATTCATTTTGGATTTAAATTTGATCCTCTCTCACTGCAAGAACTTCCATCCTATTTGTGAACTTTGTGACCCCCTGGATCAGATTAACACATTGGTTATTCTTAATATATAGCACTAAATGGAAGTTTCTTCACCCTTTCTCAAGTTATTTTTCTGTTTTCCTTTTGCAGGGATATCAAAGGGGCAAACATACTAGTTGATCCTAATGGCGAAATTAAGTTGGCGGACTTTGGAATGGCTAAACATGTGAGTTCATCTTAAGCTGTAAATAATGAACTGCTTCTTACCTGCATCAGAAGTATATATTTATTGCTTCTGGTGCAGCAAAATAACCAAAGAATGCACATGCTGCAAAAGCTATCTGTGAGTGACTGCTTAAAAATGCTTCTTTTAGTTTTACTTATTATCTAAATGCATTCAAACACCCCCCCCCCGGGGGGAAAAAATCAAACAGTCAAATGCGCATGCTTCAATCACTCTTGTTGGCACAGAGGAAAACTTAAAACACATTTATACTCAATTCATTCACGCTAGTTTCATCTATATATGCCCAATTTATACTGATAGAGATACATCTCGGACTTCTTGACTTCCTAACAGAACTAACAGATTATTACTAACTAGTATACTTCTTAACTAGCAATTAACTTCACTAATCTCGCGTAACACCTTGTACTTAATTGTGTAGCTTAGAGCTAGCTTACACGTCTCACTTGAGTTCTTCATGTCTCTCTTTCACTTATCTCTTCTCGTCTTTAGAACAATAGGGCATAACATTTGATGTTAGGAAGCAAATCTAGTTTGGGGAGCTAAAAAACAATTAGCTTCTATTTTTTTTTGGCTTCTGATTTATGATGACAATCATTCCTGAGTTTCAATTGTTTTGGACAGATAAATTCTTCTACCTCCATGCTTTCTTTCAAGGGAAGTCCATATTGGATGGCACCCGAGGTAAAATTTTCCCCTCCTTTGAGATTGCATGATTCCTTTAGGACCAAGCATATTCTTCTCTCTTCCACTGTAAGTGGTGCTGAGTCCTTATAATTTCTTTTTAAGGTTGTTATGAATACAAATGGTTACAACCTTGCCGTGGATATATGGAGCTTGGGATGCACAATTCTGGAAATGGCAACATCAAAACCTCCATGGAGTCAGTATGAAGGGGTGCGATTTTGGATATTTTAGAAACTAGCCCATGTTGGCATTTTTGTTATGACCCTGTGACATCGTATGAGTCCGGGACCAACATGATTTCTTATGTTGGATTCAACAGGTAGCTGCTATATTTAAAATTGGGAACAGCAAAGACATGCCTGAAATCCCTGAGTATCTTTCAAATGATGCCAAGTCTTTCATACAGCTATGCTTACAAAGAGACCCGTCAGCTCGCCCAACTGCTCAAAGGTTGCTAGAGCATCCCTTTATTCGTGATCAATCTGCGACAAGAGCTGCCAATGTCAGCTTAACCAGAGATGCTTTTCCCTACATGTTTGATGGAAGCCGGACGCCGGTATTGAATTTGATGCTTATTTATTTTCTTTGAAAGGATAATTTGCCTTGATTTAATAAATTCCAACCTCAACTAATGGGAACTTAAACCATATATAAATATGCTCCATTCTCATAATGTTAACGGATAAAGTGCAATAATCATAGGGAAAAACAAGGTGATTGACTGTCATGTCTGTAGATTGGCTGTTTGCTTGTCTATTTCTCAACCCCTTTTTCCTTAGCTAATGCTTGGGATGCCATACAATGAAGCTTATACATAGATGTGAGAAAATTGAAGCGGTTACCATAATAGTGATAAAATAATAATACAACTAAAAGAGTTGGATCTAACACTTTATTTGGATTGGATTGCAGGTACATGTAGAGCTTCATTCCAGTAGAACAAATATGACTTCAGTGGATGGAGATTATGCAACAAAGCCAACTTTTGCAGCTTCACGAGCATTAAGGAGCCCAAGGTAAAATATTGGATATGTTTTTATTTATTATTATGACCTGGTTTATCTGTCATAGCTAGTTTTATGTTCCATCATTTTTATTTTATGTAGACCGACCTAATAATTGCAATTCCCTTGTTCAGAGATAATGCAAGAATGATTACATCTTTACCGGTATCCCCCTGCTCAAGTCCATTGCGGCAATATGGATCAGCATACAAGAGCTGTATGCTTTCTCCTCCACATCCAACTTACAATCCTCCGGTGGGACAAAATACCTACAATTTTAGCGATCTCTCTTCACATCCAGTGAGATCAAACGCCACCTTCACTTTGGATCCTTGGAATGAGAGATCTCTATATAACGCCCACACACCACCTGGTGGGTCCCCAAGAAGAAGACTCATTTGAAGCGAGTGTAAATACCTTTAGAACTAAAATATCTCTTGGTTTCCCCTCCCTTGCATGCGTGGTGGACTCTGGGTTAACCTCAATCTGAAGCACAACTCCCGACTATTAAAGATTCTAATTGATTCTTTGAACATTAGAAGCGGACAAAGGGAGGAGGCAATGACCTTGAGCGTTAAATGCATAGGGACTGGGGAGACCTTGGCTGCCTGTAGCAAATACTTGAGTATTGTAAATGCAAGAAGGTGCTAAGTGCTAAGTGCTAACTGCCTATACAGTACACTTTATGTTGTATATTAGTTCATGGCAGAAGCAGAAAGGAAAGAAAAAGCAATTTTTCTATGACTATCCTCTTTCATGGTTTTCTGGTTGGCAGAACTGTAGGTTTTGGTGTTTAGCTGAGCCAGGAGTCCGGGAAAAAGTTTCTAATTGGGGGGGTTAATGTTGCTCGTTTGATTTAATTGGAGGGAAGAACAGGGGAGAAATTTTAACGATGGTTTGTTGAGTTTGGAAGAGAAGGGAAATAATAATGGATTAATTATTATTTACAATTGTATCAAATGTATTTTTTTAAAATTAAAATGATTATAGTACGATTCTTTTTTTCTTTTGCTTAAGGAATATTAACAGTTTAAACCTTATTTATTATATAAATCTTATATTTTATTTTTTATATTCTCAAAATATTCTGATTAATTTTAATGTATAATATCTATATAATACAACTTAACATGAACTAAAGTATTTCTATTACAAAATGTTGATATTAAAAATTTTATTACCGTATTTTATAAAAAAATTAGTATCATTGGCCAACAGAATTATATATATATATATATATATATATAGTGATGAAAACAACAAAATTATATATAGTAAAAGGTAATTTTGAGATTAAGAAAATAAGTGGGGATAATTTAGTTATGGGAAAAATTTAGTGCAGAGCTAATGACTAGGGTTTGGAAGCATGAGGTTGGAGTGTAGTGGTGATCGTGCTTTGAGAAGTGAGGGAGACCATTTGATTTTTGAGATATTGTATATCAAACATATCAAGTTAAGAAATTACTTTTTGTCTTCTTTTTTATTTTTCTTAAAGCTTTTTTTTTTTTTGTAGAAGATTGATGTAATATGCAGGAGAAAGTATGGTGTTTATTATTTGCTTCAATTCATAGTAGTGAAACATGGTTTAGGATCGCTGGCAACAAAAAAAAATTGGAAAAAGTTGAAACTGAGTTATGAGCTTCCACAATTCACAAAACTTTTAAAACTTATAACTCAGTTTGCAATTGATTTTTTTTTTATTATTTTATACATGCGAATTGCAATAACTATCTAAGGATACTTTTGTCTATTCCTTAAGAGTGAAGATTTCAGGGGCATTTGAGTAATTTGAGTTACTTAATTATTCTCTTCTCTTCCGACAACGCGTCCCGCCGCCCTCCCCTCCCTTCCCTTTTTTCAATTACAAATTTCGCCTTCGCGCTTAGCTTTGGCTCCAAAATTGTGCCTCAGTTCCGTCGTCGCCCGTGATCGGTTTGAAAGAGCCTGGGACCGAGATGAGATTTCTTAAATAAAAGATTGTCTCGTTCGGTGTTTCTGGGGATCGATCATCTTTCTCTAGTCCATAAGTGAATTGAGAGAAAGAGGAAAAAATGCCCAAAGGATTGCCTTTCTCAGTGGACACAGGGACTCCATCGGCCATGAGAAATAGGTACCATTTCCTCACCCATGCCCACAAAGACCACTCTTCTGGCATTCCTTCCCACTCCTCATTTCCAATTTATTGTACACATTTTACCAAAACCCTCGTTCTTCAACATTACCCCCCGGTTATTGTTTATTCTGTTTTTTTCCTCCTATTCTTATGTTTACTGGTTTCTCGAGTTGTCTATGTTTGAACTTAATTTCCCGCTGTTTTCTCAGCTTGAATATTCGTTGTTTGTTGGTGTTGAGGTGGACCAATCCATTATTATTGATGGTCCTGAAGGGCCGTCACGGTTACAGCTTTTGATGCGAATCACTGCCCAGGTATTAGTAGTATTATTGGGTTGCATTTTAGTGAATTCTGTTGCTTCCAGCTATTAATTGAGTTATTTCTTCGTCTTCTTGTTTGGTAAAAGTTGAGTTAACTTTTACGTCTTCAAATTAGATAATTTAACCCGTGCGAGTTGCACGGAATCATTAAGATATAACATTATTGCTCGTTTATATTTCAACTGTTTGGTGATTCTTGATTTAATTTTTGTATGAAAGGAGTTTGATTTTGAGTAGAAATACTGGTTGCATAAGAATATAGAAATATTTGGACGGGGATTAATTATCTCTTCTCCTTTATTTGGTGTGAATTTCATCAATATTCAGGAGCCGTAATGTGCTTATTTGAAGGCAAATTTGGTAATATTTTACACAGCGGAGATTGCAGACTTAGCCCTGAGTGCCTACAGAATTTACCTGAAAAGTATATTGGGAAGAAGGGAAACGAAGCTCGGTGTCAACTTGATTGTGTTTTTTTAGATTGTACTTTTGGAAGTTTCTGTCAGGGGATGGCTAGCAAGCATTCTGCAGTTCAAAAGGTACATTTTGATGCAATAGCAAATAGTTTATTTCTGCCTTTTGTATGAAATGGTTATGTGGTATGACAAGTGTATTTGGGAGTCCCAATTTCGCATATTCTTTGTTGAGCTCAAAAAAACATTTTAATGACATCATTTCCTTAAAATAATAATTGAATGACTTAATTCAAAATGTGGAATAATGCAAATGTATGGACAAATTTCTACATGGAAGTTTATTCCAGCAGAATAATTGGCTGATTTTCCCCAAATTCCATTAGATCTCTGCTTGACGTTAACGGCTTCAGTCTGCAGTCTTCCCTTTCCCACCACGCACACGATTTACATATGCTGAAATTTAGATATGTCATAATAGATGGGTTTCTAATTCCTTTATTCCATGTTTATTTTCTTTTTACATGCAGCAAATCGGCAATTCCAATTTGTATGTGGGTGCATATTTAGTGATGATTTCATCTCAGAGTTTGACTTATGGCATTGTGAAGCAGGTTATTAATTGTATATTGGCAGCATCACAAGGCATTGACAGTGTATCTAAGCCGTGACCTCCTTGGTCAGGAAGAAATCCTTGTTAATGTGTCTAAAACATTTGGAGCCAAGACATATGTTGATAAATCCAAAAACCCAGAATGTTTCCAGAATCTGACTCTTGCAGCACCTGAAATCCTTTCTGAAGATCCATCTTCTCGGTTCCATATATTTGATGGATCACCAGGACTATATGAAAGAGCAAATAAAGCTTGTGGAGGCCACCCATAACCACCAGCCGGAGCCGCTCATTATACGCCCTTCTGCACAGTGGTATGCTTGTGAAGACGAGTTCTCTGAACTTGGGAACACCAGGAAAACGAAAACGCATGAAGCAATTAAGGATCAGTTTGGCGTTTGGCATGTCTGTTACTCAATGCACTCATCTAAAGGAGAATTAGAATGGGCACTTCAACTTCTTTCACCTAGGTGGGTTGTTTCAACAACCCCCAGCTGCAGGGTCATGGAGCTGGGTTATGTTAAGCGGCATTGTTTCAACTCAAACATAGCTCTGAATAAATCTCTCTGTAGGCTTCTAGATATGACTGTGGAAACAAGTTCAGATGCTGATACATTGGTTAAACCTGTAAACAGCGAACATGTGCTTGAAAATTCCCCTCAGCCTTGTGCTCAAACTCAATCACCTGTTAAACAGAGTACTGAGACTAAGGAACTCATAGAGGCGTCTCTTCCAGGAAAGTTGCCCGTTACATTACTTGGCAGAGCGAGACTTGGTTTTCAGGATGTTAATTTTTCACATGGAGGGTGTAATATTGTACCCACAAGTGGCCTTTCACAAACTGTTTCAAGCAATGCAGGACAAGAATCCTCGTACCAAGAGGAGGATGCTGAAGTAAAATTGGACAAGTCACTAGAAAGCAAAATCGATTTACATAAAGTAAAGTATCAGCAATCACAGGATCAGGAGACAAGAGTTCATAAGAGTACCAGTGTTTTAAACATTCGATCTTCAGGCTTTAGCGAAGGTGTTAGAAAGTTGTATAGGTTAATGAACGTTCCTGTGCCTGAACCCCTTCCCTCGTTAGTGGGACTTTTGAATCCCAATAAACGTCCCAAGAGGAGCTAAATCATTTGCATTGCTTGTTTAGAGGTATATTCTTAATAGATTGCGAGAAAGCTTATCTTATTCTTTGTATAACTAACGTCTCCATTGCTGAAGTACTTTACAAGAATAAGCAGAAGACGGAGGGAATCGTATGCAAAAGCATTATATGGATGTTGCCATTCTGTTGACTGTAGTAACAAAGTTCTTTTCCATTTAAATAAGCTATTTGGAATCCATCAAGTTTGAAATAGTTTACTTGTTATTTGAAATGACTACATAATCCTTCATTGAAGATGAAGTAGCAATGTAGTCCTAAACCAAGCATTTATAGTCCTCCTATCTTGCAACATCATAAAAAAAAAAAAAGCACAGGTCATAGTCTCTCGTAGTTGAGCTTCTCTGACGGCAAGGGAAACAGAGAATCAGGTCACCTCAGTTTTAAGAATCACGTCTAGCTACAGAACAAGCCAAACAAAAATCTCGACCTCAACTGTTAACCATTGGAATGAAGATGTGAAAACGTACGTACCTTGATAAGCATGTCTGTAGGAAGCCAGGCTGGAGCAGTGGGGATTCCTACCCATGCGATCTATCAATGAAAAGCTAGAGTTTTATCAGAAGAAATCTTGGAACAGAGCACTTAATTTGCCATGTCATTAGTTTCTTAAGTTAAGCCTGACATCATTGGTACTATAAAGAAGATGCAAATTCAATTATTGTAGCCTCTGTGGTTGCATTTAACCCAAAAAGGAAAAATATTGCATTATGGACGCAAAAAAAAAAAAAAATCTGAAATCAGATACAAGTCACTTACAAGTGCATATTCCCGTTTCAAATATACGCATGTCCAAGACCTACATTACACAGAAGAGAATTGTAGCCTGTGTTTGCAACGAGTTGCGTTCATACTTGTTACGTTTCAACTCGGTTTTCTATTTACCTCGCCACGGTCTTCATATATGTAGTCTAATCCTTTGTAGTAAGTTGGGTGCCCAACAGATAAGTACTGAAATACTCAAACTCATCCGTGCCAATGGACGCAATTTTAAGAGTTTAATCTAAGAGGGAAAAAATGGTTCTCCTTCTTACATTGATGCTATTGAGATACTTCTCCTTGTCCACCCTCACAATCTGACCCTTCTTCACTGCCCACTAACACACAACCTTTAATACTTCAAAATTAAATGGAAAGAAGAAAGAAGCTTGAATAAATGTTGGGCACTCACTGGAATAGACAGACTTTTTGGGAGTTTTCAGAGCAGTGGTAGGAGGTTGAGCATTGGAGGATTCTTCCGTTTTGGTCTGAGAAGTGTTTGGTTTGTCTGCTGCAGAATCTTGTTGTGCTCGAACAATCGATGGCGATGGGAAATGAAGAGGTTTACTTCTGAAGCTGTGTGGAAAATGAAGGCAAGATGAGAAGGACTTGTGCCAGAGTTCCTGTGAAAGCCATGAGATAGACACAGTTCTTGTCTTACAATTCAGAGATGAGAGATTGAGAAAGAGATGAGGATGTCACTCTTATAATCATTGTTGCTTCAAATTTTCGAAACTTTTTAGTGCGCGCGCTCGCGTTTGTATTTATAAAATCACAAAGCTCACCAGCTAACTAATTAATATATCAAAATGGCAAAAAAATTGTTAATATATAAAATTTACACAAAGTTATAATATTCATAAGTTATAAATAGGATTTGGTAAAAAAAATTATAAATAGGATAATTCACTCCACATTTGGTGAGATCTGCAATTTAATTTTATTAAATAATTGAATATTATTATTTAAGAATATATTAAGGGTTTTTGACTTTTTTTAGGTAAAAATAAAAAATAGCTTCTATATATAATTTAATAACAAAAAGATA
The DNA here is from genome assembly GCA_037074615.1 of Leucaena leucocephala. Lineage (NCBI taxonomy): Eukaryota > Viridiplantae > Streptophyta > Magnoliopsida > Fabales > Fabaceae > Leucaena > Leucaena leucocephala. Next base: position 16,893,561 of record CM073534.1, on the reverse strand, counting down.
TGTTATGTGAACAATATATAAACAAGACCTAATAGGAAATAAGTAGGAAACTTGTATAAGGACAAAAAAGGAAAAGATTACTAGTGAACTTGTCTTGTCTTACTACTAAATGCCAATGTTAAATAGATATGCCGTAGATATTTATTAGTAAATCTTAACCATGGATCAAAGATCCCTGGAATAAAACCGGAGGGGCATTCCGGGAAATTGAATGGGATGAGCATGGTCGAACACGGAAAAAAAATAAGTGGAATAATCAAAATAACAAATATTCAACGCTCCATTTTGAACACAAGCCAAGCAACGGCGGATCTTCTCGTCATCGAGGAGGTTAGAAACCGAGAATCAAAAAAGACAACTAAAGCTGGTAGCTCCAACGACCAAAGAAGTTGGATTCTCAAGCTGTAACGAAATTTCCTTTTGAATCCTTAAGTCCTTTCACTAAACTGTGTTCCGTGCATCCATTCTTTCTATTTGCTTTATTTCATTCTATGAGCTCCTTCTTTTGTGGCTTCATCCGCTGAATTTTATTATTGCCTCTTCGTTTCCTTGATTATCTGTTTTTCGCCTTTTCTTCTGGCGATTACTACTGGGAGTCTTCATGGGTTCTTCTTGATGAAAAATAGAATTGAGTTAGTGAAGATGCGCGATGCTCTTAAGCCTTCATTTTGTATTTCTCAGGTTCTATGGAGCCTGAAATCCTTAGCTTGAACCCTGTAGAATTCTGCAGTGTATTGCCCGTGACAATCCATTAGATTGCTTCCGAAGCCAGGCCAGATCCTGGTCTTCATAACTTTCCTTCCTTCGCCATACTGTTTCACTTGAAATGAAGCATATCTCCAATAATGAACTTGACTTGGAAAGTGGTAAGTTTGACAAGAACAGGGAGAGAACTCTACCAAGTGGCAGGGTAGTTAAAGTTAACAATCAAGCCTTGCTGTCTGGGCTTGCATATTGCTTATCCTCGTGCAGCATGATATTGATTAACAAGTTTGTGCTTTCTAGTTATGACTTTGAAGCTGGGATATCGTTGATGTTTTACCAGGTAATTAGCTTTAATACTTCTCTTTTATTGGTATAATGATTAATGATGTAGCTGTTGAAGATGCCAGCTTCTGACAATTTTTTTTTAAATGCAGAATTTCATTTCGGTGACTATTGTTTCTGTGTTGAGCCTTCTGGGCCTCATATCAACAGAACCCCTAACATGGAGATTGCTGAAGGTCTGGTTGCCAGTAAATGTGATATTTGTCGGCATGCTCATTACTAGCATGTATAGGTATGCAGTTTCCAAGTATTGGGTTTCTACCATTACATACCAATCGCTTCTCTTGCGTATCTTTTCTTATACTTATATCCAACAGTTAGATGTGAAAGTTTCATATGCGCACTTCTTGCTGCTGTACCAATGAGTGTTGAAATCTGAATTTTTTTGTAAAATGTCAGAAATGTGAGCTATAAAGAATGCTAAGCTGCTAATAATGTACTAACAAGCATGAAGTGTATTATCCAGACATCTACCATCTGCATGAGTGTTAGTTTATAGACTTGGATACTGTAAATTAGATTATTATAGTTTACAGTAGAGTAATTAGGCACTCTATCATTCCTGTTTGGATAGTATTGCTTAATTTTTTTCTTAATTTGTGCAGTTTGAAATTTATTAATGTAGCTATGGTGACTGTTCTGAAGAATGTTACAAATGTCATAACTGCCGTTGGTGAAATGTATTTATTCAAGAAGCATCATGACAGCAGAGTTTGGGCTGCTCTATTTTTAATGGTATGTCCAAGAGCTTTTTACTTGTCATATGAATCTTGTGATCACTGGATTTTGTTTATTTGATACCAATTTTTATGTAGAATCACATATTACACATGCTATTCTTGTTCAATTTTTAGTTTGTTTCTTTCTTGCATCTGCCTTTTATGCTCTGTGTTATACTTGTCAATATATTGTTTCCTTGTAGTGGTGAAATGATGCAGTAGGCATATGGAATAATTTATTTTTTGAATACAAAACTAATATGTTCATGCATTACTCCTTAGCCACACAAAAAAAAACCCACCCTTTTTTGTTTCTCTAGTGGAATTTGGTGTTAGAGCATTCGATGCTGGCAAGTTAGTGAGTCATATTCAGTATGATATAGTTGCTGGATTGTCACTGCTTCTGTCTCCCATGTTGGGTATGTTTTTACAGAGGTGCTGCTATTCCTACGTGATTGGGTAGATTGTCATCTTCTTTATTTATTATTCTTAAAATATAGCTACATATTTTAGACATTTTTGAGTTGCTAGATTCATTTGATGTGCAGTATCGGAGACATGATATTTTACGTAATATTTAAGAGTTTTCTGTTGAAAATCTTAATGAGTTTCCCTCTTATGTGCAGATCATTTCAGCAATGACCGGAGGGATAACTGATCTCACTTTCCATGCAATTGGCTATGCGTGGCAGATAGCTAATTGTTTCTTGACTGCATCATATTCTGTGAGTATATATGCGCGTGTTTACACCCCCCCCCCTTTTTAAGCTTTCAACATATACTGAGTCTCTTTCCTTTGTATATATATATTTTTTAATTTTTATTAATTTTCTATTCCTTTTCTCTGAAATTCCAGCTTCATGTTACAATATTCAACTATAAATTATTCGTTTGTTTCATTTTCTGTTTACAATGCTATGTTGCATATATACTTCTGATCCATTTACTTAGGTCCAATAATTACATGAGTCTAGCATCACTTCTTCTCCATTTAATCATCCTTGGTGTGAATCGTTTCATTGTGCTTGAAGGTTGACAGGGTAATTGCCTGTCAAACTAGACTGGGAAGAATTTAGTTCGGTTTTGGTATCAAAGGATAATTTACTTCATTCTAGTGTATTTATGTAGATGGATGCTAACTACTGGTTTTAACTTCAAGTTTATTGATTGTTTGGCTGTTTTATTTTGTTGCCGCAGCTGACTCTGCGTAAGGTCATGGATACTGCAAAGCAAGTTACAAAATCTGGAAATTTGAATGAGTTTTCAATGGTCTTGTTGAACAACACACTTTCTTTGCCTTTGGGAATTCTTCTGATTTTTGTTTTCAATGAGGTGGATTATCTCATGAGAACGTAAGCCCACTTTTTGTAAATGCAATATTATGTGCCCTGCTTAACTTAATATTCTGAACTGGCAGTCATATTCCGTTTTACTGCTTGTGTAACGCAATTAAACTCCAGAAATGTGTCATTGCCATAAATTCATTAGGTCCTGTTAATGGATAGAAAATCTATTCACTATTTCTCCATGGTTCTTGATGTTGTGAATTTCATTGGGCAGACCACTTCTGAGATTGCCTAGCTTTTGGTTAGTGATGACCTTAAGTGGATTCTTGGGGCTTGCGATCAGCTTCACATCTATGTGGTTTCTTCATCAGACCGGGGCTACAACCTATAGGTGTGGTCAAAAGTAGCTTCATTATTACTATTTAACTCAATTAGTCAGATTAATTTTGGTACTTTGTTTCTGTAATTATAGTTTCCAATGCCACTGTATATTAGAGAAGAAGTGCGAGTGTTTCGTTATCTAATCACTATTCTATAATCCGCAGCCTAGTTGGTTCGCTAAATAAGATTCCCCTGTCAATTGTTGGCATCCTTCTCTTCAAAGTTCCTACTAGTTTGGAGAACTCTGCTAGCATCTTCTTCGGTTAGTTCTCTTCATCAACTGACCTGAAATTTGCTATTGTTGCTGCACAGAGAGCACATTAACTCAAAATTCGAACCACATTTTATTGCAACCTGTAGGTCTTCTGGCAGGAGTATTTTTTGCAAGAGCCAAAATGAGGGAGAAATCTCAATCCTGAAGAACCCTAAGTTGCATGATGCTTTACATGATAACTTCTACACCAGAGAGAACCCTTGCTCATTTATAGGAATTATATTTCTGAATGAAGTGGAAGTTGAAATCATGTCCCTGAGATGCCATGGAGAAATACTATTAGCTAAACTGATGGCCCTCTGTACAATGGGGTTGATTAATGTACCCTTGTTACTATGTGAAAATATGGAGTGTACAAGTTTCTGGTCTACGTTTTTGTGGATCTTCTGAGGGGGCTGCTGTTGCCACAGCTTCTTCTTCTTCTTCTTCCGGGCTGTATAATGTAACTATATGTATCCATGTATCATTAAGATTGGTTTAATATGAACAGCATTCTCTTGGCGGAAAAAAAAGAAAATTTGAATCTTGTTCTTAGGGTTAGACCCCGTTTTCCCATGGCAATTGATGAGCTAATTTTTTTTAGTTACCCACTCAATTTATTAAAATTTTATCCCGACTATATCTGGATCCAACCCGCGTCGTCCATTTGGATATAATGGGCGAGTCTCCCAACGGGAATTTTCTGCATACGCTAAGACTCATATTCAAAACTTCACTTAAGCGATACTAGTCACTTACTACTCAGATTAATCCCTATTAATATGAGTTACAATCTATTGATTGAGTTGTTTAACTTCTCTCAGAAACTAAGAGAACTAAGAGCTTACATTTCAATACATTTAGAATATCAATCAATTTTGCCAATGCAAAAGGGGGGGGGGGTTATTTATTATAATAATAAGCAATCAAACAATAAATAAACAAATCAATATACATGTTCACCTCTAATCTAATTTAAAAGGGTTATCTTACTTAAATAGTAAATTATAGTTTGACCCAAAAGAAATGTTTATTTTAGTTCGGTCTATAAGTTAACTTATTAAGAGTTAATTTTTTACATTATTTGAAACAAATTTTATTTGTAATAAATAAATTTAGCTCAAACCTCAAACTAAGGTATTGTTTGGTTGAAGGTTTTTGGAGGGGAGGAAAAGATAGTGGAGCAGAGATATAAATATGTTTAGTCAAGAAAAATATAGGGGAGGGGAGAGGAGGGGAGGGGAGGTAAAAAAATTTGTCTTTATATACTCACCTCCCTTATAAAAGTGGAGATTTTTGGAGGGGAGAAATTTTTTTACCCAATTTTAACAAAATTGCCTATTGTATTCTTTTAATATTCTAATTATACCCTCATGAGTTAAAACTTTTTTTTATTCTCCTCATATAATTTTTGTTTTGATTGCTAAAACTTAATAAGCATGATAAATGATTTATATATTATATTAATATATATAATAATTATAAAATTAATGAGAGATAATGTTAAATTTTATTAGATTTTTTTTAATTTTATCATATATATAAATGAGATAAAAAAATTTAAGATTTATAAATTAAGAAATAATAATTTTGATATAAATATTATAAATAAAGAGTAAACAAATTTAAATAAAAAATAAAGATATATTTGTCAACTTTAATTAACTCCTATCCCCTCCCGTTCTAAACTAAATAAAAAATATTATCTTTTCTCCTCTATCTTTACACCGAACACTTCTCTAACTTTTCCCTACCCTCCCTTTAAATTATCCCAACCTAACCAAACAAAACCTAAGGGTGTGTTTGGCTCAATCGAGGATAGGGGAGGGGAGGGATTTTAATAGAGGAAAAAGGAAATAAGGGAAGATGGGGGATTTTATTATTAACTTATTTAAATTAATATTAGAGAAGGGATGGGAGAAATTTTCATATTACTTTATTTAATTTAAGAAAGGAAAGGAGAAAAAATATTTTTATATAGATAAATTTACCCTTATATTATTTTATAAAATAAAAATAGTATATTTTCCCTCCTCTATTAAAAATTGTATATATTAGGGCTAAGCAACAGGCGGGTCAGCCCGTGCCCTGCCCGTGTAATTTTAAATGGGCACGGGCTAGCCCATGACCTTGTCCCAGTCTGTTTAAGCACGTATTAAATGGGCTGGGCTTAACCCGTTTGAGCTTATACGGGCATGGGCTAGTTCGTTTGTCAAGGGTGAAATTTTTTTACTATTTAAGCCAATTTGAAGTTCTAATAATAATGAGAATAAAATAATAACAGTACATATATGATATTATTGTTCATCCTAAAATCACAAAAGAAAACATCATAATCATAAAAACAAATTTGTAATCACACAATCTACAATACACACATAATATAATCATTCATAATCTTCATTCTTCAATTGGACTATGGTCTTACATCATTTTTACTAGATTTATTTGTGATAGTTGTAGACAGAGCTGCCTCTATCTTTATAAAATAAATTTGAAAAATTATATTAGTATGTAATAAAAAGATAAAACAATATAAGTTAAAAATGCTATTGAACAAACCTATAAGTTTTATTATTCAATTTATACAATAGCAAATATCAAAATGATATATATATGTATATGTATGATCCTAATCCACATATTTTTTCCATCTAATTTTGTAGACTGTAATCAACATGATATAGAATATTCATTCATACCAGTATTGTTCCCAATTGTTGCAGAGCTGATCCTATGCTTGAATCACAAACACTCACAACATGATATAGAATATTCATTCATACCTGAATTTGCAACCCTTTATCACAAACACTCTTCAAATTAGGCAAATTAATTAGCCATATCGTCCACAAGCTTGAACGCACAATTGTCTCACCGTAGTTGGCATCATCTTCACTACCATCTCCAAAAATCACCTCTAATTCCTCACAATCAGATATGGTCAGGTAAGTCAAATTGGGAAGGCTGTTGTCGACAACAGTCTTATTTGAGAATAAATACTTTAACTTTTTACAGTGAGTTACTTCTAAGGAATAAAGATATTAGAACATCAACACTTGTGTGGGAACAACACCTCCGATCAATCAAAAAGATTATGCCTAACAAATCTTTGTAAAATAGGAAAATAAACGTCCCACGGGAGTTTCCACTTTCTATTCTACTAAACCCTTGTAATCCCAAATCCTTGTTGATTGCGAAGCCTTTCATATGAGATTCCTTATACTAGTCCAGCAACATGAAGCAAATAGTAATGTATGAAGACACACCATATCTTCCCCAACAAATGATCACAAATATTCTTGTACAACTTCCAGTAAAATCTCTAATCCGATTTCAACGTGTGTGCAAAAATTGGAAGAATCTCTTCAAAATTCCATCTTTTATTTCTGAACACCTCCACCATTCTACTCAACAAAATTCTCTTCTGTTCGATTGTTTTGTCACTGAACGTAATTCTTCATACCCATTATGTTTGCTCAATCATGTGACGCAAGTCCTTGAATTTCAAAACCCACCTTTCATTGAGGTTCCCCAAACGATCATCTATTCGAGTAATGGCTTGCTCTGTGTCTAACTCATTGAATCTAAGTCTTTTGTCTTGTGGAATCTAGCTATAAGAGATGTTTACCCAGCAATTAGTGAGAGAGGCCAGACAGAGAGATAAATCAAATACTTCAATTTAGATGCTTTTTGGATTCATTCTCACAGCAACAATTGAAAAGCAAAGAAGGCATATTCTTGGATTTAAAGCTATATGTCTCACAGCAATAGAACAATCAAAATACTTCAATTCAAATGCAACAATCAAAGCTATATGTCTCACAGTAACGAAACAATCGAAATACTTCAATTCAAAAGCTATATGTCTCACAGCAATAATCGAAAAGCAAGCAGTGAGAGAGGCCAGACAGAGAGATAAATCAAATATAAATCAAATATTTCAATTTAAATGCTTTTTGGATTCATTCTCAGAGAGATAAATTAAATATAAATTAAATACATATTCAAAGCTATATGTCTCACCAGATTAAATACGGTTGACGGGTGAGGGAGGAGGTCGGGCAGAGAGGACGAGAGTGAGAAGACGAGAGTGAGAGGATGACAGCCAGCAATGAGAGATCCCAGATAGAGAGAGGATGATGGGTTTCACGAAGAAAGCCGATAGCAACGACAATAACAAGAGGAGGTCCTTCTTACTTGTTGTTAGTGGCGACTACTGACTGACTGCCAACTGCCGAGCCGTGGTGGTGGTGCGTGTTTCCATAGAGGTAGAGGTTAGCAGGCTGTAAAGCCAAAGCAATCCTTAGGCAAAGCAAAAGCTCAGGTGGAGGCTGTGAAGGAATTGCCAAATGCCTATTTGAAACCTTAAACACAAAAGATGCTCATCTCCTTTTCTATCTACCTAAACCCAAATAATAATATTAAATATATATATATACATACATATACGGATGGGCACAGACAATCTGATAGTGTATCCGTATAATACATATAGCCCGTCAATTTAAATCCGTCTATTATGGGCTTAATTTGGGTGGGCCCAAACTGAAAAAATTTAAATTGGGCTTAGGCGGATACACCGGACAGTTGGCACTTTGCTCAGGCATAGTATATATCCGAGTTGGGAGCATTCAGACCAAACGAACGGTAAAAGTTTTGTCCAGAATAAAAGATCAACTTCCTATGCATAGTGTTGAACGATGGCGCAATTCGATAGCTTGTCCAAATTTGCAATTTCGTGTTCCGTAGAACTGTAGAAGCAAAGATCTTCGTCGTTCTCAGGCGTTGTGTGTCTTAGACTTAGACTCAGAAAGCCACTTTGTGAATTGTGATCGCGATAATGGAGGCTTCACAAAGCGACAATCCCAATTTTAATCCAAAACCTACTCCGATCGGTCATTCTTTATTGTCTTCAGTACCTCTTTGGCCAACTATCAACGGCCCACTTGGTCTTTCCGAGGAAGATGCGTTCAGCTATGCCCGCAAATTTTTCCAGTTTGGTTTTGCACTGCTTCCTTTTCCTTGAGCCGTCAATTGCTTTTATTCCTGGTCTGTTCGCCGCCACGATCACTCCTTCCCGCGCATTCGCCGCTGTATGCTCCTAGTTCTCTTCTGGTCTTTTGTTAGATACTTGGCAATTGGATTTTGCGTTGTTCTTGCTTCTGGCTTCTCTGGCCTGATATTTTCTCTGATGCTTGGGCGGAGCTTCTGTTCTGTGCATTTGACGTGGCGGCCATGTGGTTGTTGACGACCAAAGACGGGATTATTCGATGATGTGTCACACCATGTGGTTGTTGAGAAGGACAATGACTGGGCCTTTTAGGTGATGTGGCAGGCGATGTGACTGCTGACTTTGACGTCACTTTCCTCTGACGTGTACGCCATGTGGCTGCTGCCTTGGACAATTGCTTGAACCTTTTGCCTTGTGTGAGCCCATGTGTCTGTTATCTCGGACCAGGACTTGATCTTTTTGATGACGTGTTCACACTTGGCTCTGCTAACCCGATGTGACTTTTTAATGGCATGTCGGACAATGTGGCTGCTGACTAGGATGGTGACTGGCTTTTGGTGACGTGGATTGCTATGTGGCTGATGACTCGGTTTACAACTTGGACATTTTTATGTTACGAGGGATATGCCTGCTGACTAGGCCGTTTGGCTACTGAATCAGCGGCTGACTAGTTCAAAATTGATGTTCTTGTCAACAAGGGATTAACTTCCTTCTTTACCCAAAAAAAATAAAATAAAAGATCAACTTCCTTTCTATTCAGAGTTTTTGTCTCGATTTCATACCGTGCCGAACGGCGGTACAGTTTTGATAGCTCGTTCCAATTTGTGTTGCGTAGAACGGTAGAAGCGAAGATATTCGTCGTTCTCAGGCGTTGTGTGCCTAAGACTCAAAGAGCCCCTTTGTGAATTGTGATCACTATTATGGATGCCTCACAAATCGACAATCCCAATTTTAATCCAAACCCTACTCCGATCGGCAATTCTTTATCGTCGTCAGCACCTCTCTGGCCGACTATCGATGGTCCACTTGGCCTCTCCGAGGAAGATGCACTCAGCTACGCCCGCACATTTTACAAGTTCGGTTTCGCACTGCTTCCTTTGCTCTGGGCGGTCAATTGCTTTTACTTCTGGCCTGTTCTCCGCCACGCTCACTCCTTCCCTCACATTCGCCGCTGTATGTTCCTTGTTCTCTTTCTGGTCTTTTGTTAGATACTTGGTGATTCTTCTGATTTTGTTACAAGTCTGGTGATTTTTCTTTTCTGTTCTTGCTTTTGGCTTCTACGGGTTTGTATTTTCTTTCGGTCTGCCATTTCATAGTTGATTTCAGTTTCAATTCTAAGGATTTCTAACAAGTAAGATTTCAGCCATTTCCTTCGCTAGGTAACCTTTCCAAATTTTGTATCATTAGAGCGAAGAGCTGGCTAATTGATCTATGCTCTTTTGGAGAAAATGAAAGAGGAGGAAAAGAAAATAAAAGGGATTAAAGTTGACATTGAGTCTAGATATGATGCATATATTAATTCATCACTGATTTTCATTTGTATCACTTTTGTTCCCGAGCTCTTTTCTTTTTTGAGCAGAGGTCGTGTTCCGTGTTAAATTTCTGATGAGTAAACGAGTATCCGTGTCATGTTTTAGTCTATCAGTAAAGAGTTCCATCTTCACCCTTTTACTAGTTTTTGAAGTCATTATGCTTGGTGAAAAACTGTGGCTCTCCCATCTACTGTGTATTTGTATTCTAGGTCTGCTTTCGCACTTGGCAGAAATGGCTTGTTTAGAAAAACTTGGTAGTTGAAATTATTTGTTTATAAAAATTCTTGGGCGTTTTCACATTTGAGTTCCGGAAAATTGCTTGCCCGTGGGTGCCTTCTCATTAATAAGGAAAATATGCTTTACGTTTTGGTGTTAATAAACTAGTAATGAAGGGGGGAGTGTTAATAAAAGATTCTGTGCTGCAGCTAAATTACTTTTATTATACTTTAAACATTCTTTCTTAAAATCAAGGTTAGATGCAACGTGAAATCAAGCAATACTGTAAAAGCTTAAAATTCTATGCTATCTGTAGTATTGTTTAACAACTGCAATAGACTGAGAACCCAATCTGACAATCTGTAGGATAATTTATGAACTCCAGGTAATTCTCACTGTTTATAGTAACTGTCTACAACTCTTGGTGTAAGATGGTTGAATACTCCATAGTTCTTTCTGTCGCTATGAGCCGATTTCTTTTTCTTCATTTTGCAAGATTGGAAAGTGGTAAGCTGGACCTGGTTAAGTGGTAAAGGTGGGAATCTGCAGAAGATACCGTAATCCTGACGATTATTTAATGCCTTAGAATTTCCTTAGATTTAGCTTTTTGTAAGGAGTAGATTTAGTTGTTTTTGTGAATCTCTTTCATATTGCTGGAGCTACTTTCTTATACTCAGTTGATATAATTTCTTGGACATTTTTTGCGCAGATGTTGTTGCATCAGCAGTTGGGTTTTCTGTATTTACCGCCCTTCTCTGTTCATGGGCTCTAACATTTGCCATTGGAGGAGAACGCCTCTTTGGTCCTATTTGGAATGAATTGGTTATGTACAATCTTGCTGACAGATTAGGTTTGACCGGCTGGAGTTAGTTGTGCGGCTCCTCTGATCTTTGAAGAGCCGGGTAGAAATAGTCCGATGATTTTTCTTTACTAGGTGCTTTGTTTCCTGGCTTGTAAATGGATATACGTGACCGTACATTTCTTGATGCATTGTAACATAAACTAGGTTGGAAATCTAAGAGAACAAGGAGCATGCGTGCTTTAATGGATCGATCGTAATTCAATTCTTTTTAATATATGTCTGTATAACATTGTGATTAATATTAAATCATATTGTATAAATGGTCAGGTATACTTAATCCCATCGTTTTGTGATTAGCCTCAGATTGTAACATTTACAGCCCACCTTGTAAATTTTCCCGGTGCACTTAATCTCAAATCCTCCGTTGTTGCCAAATACTGGAAGAAGTTATTTTGTTACCCCTAGGGAGTTAAAAAAAAATGGTAGCTGGGAAGTTGCTCAAATGTCGCTTTCACAAGGCAAAAAGATCACTTGGTAGGGCAAATAAAGAATGGAGTGTTGGTTGTCAAATGTTTACTGAACTCAAAAAATAGAAGTACCTAAAAAATTAAAGACCCACCCACCAGCCAAATTCTGATTTCCCCATATATGGAATGTTGCCAGCGTCTAATTGCTTAGCATTAAAGAGACAATAAAATTTCAACTCTGGTGCAGAGTATCAGCTAACAGCTACGCTTAGAATGTCACTTGCTTCCTTATTTGTCCTCACTACCAGCTGCTATATATCTCATCTCTCTCTCAACCCGTAATGCAGCTAATTATTTCCATTTGACGTATCCTTTATTTATAACACAACCATCCGTGTATATAATACTAGTATAGCATATAATGATGTACATAATCATGGCATATATAGGCTTGCAAATGCTATTATAACTATTCTGCTTTGGCAACAACCTAGACCAACAACGTTGTAAATACTATAAATGCTAGTCGTGGGGTACGAGTTTAAGGTTTGTTACAGCGGTTCACGGAAGTAACAATAACGACATATAAGAGAATAACAAAGGGGAAACTGCTAATTTTGTCCTCACTAATGGCTCTATCGTTCACTCGCTCACTTCTTTTGCCTGTCAATTTATATGATCAGATTTTACTAGCGACAGTGATTTGATCACAACGTACCTGTCAGATTTATCCCCATGAAGGTTCAAGTTTTAACTGCAGCCCCATAAACTATTATGGGTTTATTTAATTGCAGAGATGTGGATACTTTAAACAGCTTCAGTAATTAATGTGTACGTGGAGGTGTGCGTGTGCTATTCTCAAGCATTTGAAGTTTTTGTTCATCCGGATTCGGGATTCATTACGATGACCCCTACAAAGTCTTGCAGATTATAGCTGCAGAAGAAGAGCATTAATCACCCCATTGAAGGCAAAACACTGCTTAACTCAAGTATACATGTTATATATATATATATATATATATATATATATATAATGGTGGAGATTACTTGTAAATAACCTTATGGCGGTGGTCATTTCCTTAAAGGGAAAAATTAAAATGGCTTGTGCCCTAAGCTTTTTGATATTGTGTGGGGCATAGAATCTCAGTCAGTTTAGAAATTGAGAATACATTTTATGTCTACAATCTCTTTAATACCTACACGGATGAGAATTTGGCACAAAAGAAACATAATATACATACAAACACATGCATCGTCTTTTGTGTGATGTACACGCGCATGGCTGCAAAAGGCATAAATAGCCTTTAACCTTCATCACTCGTGAGTTTGTTCCTTTCTTTATCATCTTCCCCACTTCAAATTTATGACCTGAAAGAATGAGCAAGAAAGAAAACAAAGTGTTATACATCATTTACTTAAACGTAAGAACGAGTTAATTTTTTAAAATAAATTTAAAAAAATTAAATAAATAAATAAATTATAATTAATATAAGAATTATTTAACTAATTTAAGTAGATTAAAAATTATATAATACAAATTTATTTTAAAATATTATATTTAGTTAAAATTAACTAATTTATTTTATTTTTTAATTTTAAAAAAATTAATTAGCCCTTATATTAAAAATAAGAGCATTATGTCAAACAAGAATTTTTAAAGAATAAAATTAAGGTCATAAGAGCTATATATCATTCATGATTAATGAATATTTAATTATGTGTGTGTATATATAAAGAAACCCTCATATTAATGCCATTTTTATCTATTAAAATTTGAAGATTCATACTTAAAATTTTTTCCCTTTAATCTAATCTATTTTTATTAGTTTTTTATTAAAATTAAAAGATTCATACTTAAAATTTTTTCCCTTTAATCTAATCTATTTTTATTAGTTTTTTATTAAAATTAATATCGATTTTGATCGTACTGTAAATAAGAAGTGGAGAATTAAAAGAATTAATTAATAGTGAATGTTGTAACTTAGAGAGAGAACTAAAAAAATACACTTTTTACCAAGTTTGCTTTAAAATAAGTTGGATTAAATAATATAATATTATGACAATATAAATTGACTTTGTTGGTTTAAATTTAGGATTTCTTGTTATGAGCATGTTCAAGATGGTACATGGAGTATGCAAGTCCCACACCACACCAAATCATGGAAACTTTATAGGAAAATCCTTGTTGTTTTCTTCCCAAGTCTGCTAAGAGTACAGTTGTACACCTTTAAGTGCTCAAATAATTTTCCGTTTTCATACCCTCAAGTTGGTTTTGCGCAACCACTCGCTCTTTAACAGATATTAATGAACTTCCATATTTGTAGCCCCTAATAAACTGCATGAAACAAAAATACTTCCAAACTTGAAGAATCACAAACTAAGGAAGATGTTTGAAAGTGGGATTTTCCCCGTCAGATACAATAAGCACATGTCCTTTTTTGGATCTCTGAGGGGTGAGGAATTTGAGGGAAACTGGCTAATTCTTATACTCACTTTCCATATCTTGTAGCCACAGCTAAAGGAATTTTTCTATCTATATAACCCAGCACCAAACCTCTTTTTATAGCATCTTCTCCTTTCTCTTTCTCTTCATCTTTCTTCTTCTTCATCTATGTTTGTTTATGTTCAGGGAATTAGAATGTCCAGAAGCAGTGGCAGTGAGAATAAGAGCTGTAACAGAGGCCATTGGAGACCAGCTGAAGATGAGAGACTGAAACAGCTTGTGGAGCAGTACGGTCCCCAGAACTGGAATTTCATTGCAGAACATCTTGAAGGGAGATCAGGTAACTTTCATAAGCTTCCCAAGAATTTCTATATTCAATCTGTGTTCTTTCAATTTGATGAAGAAATGGGCATTTGAATTTTGGACCATTATTTCATAGGGAAAAGTTGCAGATTGAGGTGGTACAACCAACTAGACCCAAACATAGTGAAAAGGCCATTCACAGAGGAGGAGGAAGAAATACTGCTAGCTCTTCACAAGGCAAAGGGAAACAAATGGGCTGCAATTTCCAGGTTCTTGCCTGGAAGAACTGATAATGCTGTGAAGAATCACTTCCATGTCCTTATGGCAAGAAGAAAGAGAGAACGTTACTCACTCTTCGGTGACAGAAGCAGTAATCATAATCATATTCCTATACATAGGCCTACCTCAGGGATAATTAATAACTTCACCTTCCAAAATAACAGCAACTACTTGGGACTGAATCCTTGGAATACTCGAAGTGATACTTCTATTTCGACCGTCTCATCAGAGTTACTGAGTTTTGAAGCTTCTGGGGGTGCTTCTTGTTCGCTTGGCAGTTATAGCAGTTTCACTGCCCCAGGAGTTCCCAGCATTGGTAAGGTCGTCCCTCTTCTTCCTCAGAGGTTCTCAAAATCCTATTTTGCCCAAAGAACTGAGGAATATTCTTCCATCAAAGGCATGACAGACAAGATTATTCTGGAAGAACAAGTTGAAAAACTTAAGGATGTTTCCTTTATAGACTTTCTTGGCGTGGGGAGTTGTTCTGCCAGCGACAGTTGACCTTGACGCGCTTCCATATGATACATAGTTATGTGCTACTGCTTCTTCGAGAGGGAACTGCAATATAGTATTGAGAGAGTCCTAGTTTCTGATTTATATGCTTCGTTTTCTGTCATCTTTTCTAGGCAAAATTAGTGAATAATCTTAATGTTTTTGTTTAAGTTTTAAATGTTATCTGCCATTGGTTCTGATTCCATTAATGCTTTCGGAGGGAACAGACTTCTATTTCTTATTCGACTTTGCATTAGGGTCGTTGTTTGCCATCATTACATACATGCATGTTGCAGAGAATAAAATCTGCATTTTTCAACGTTACTATTCTACCATAAAGGACGATTATTTCATATTTGTATGCGTGGAAGGAGCTTAAAAAAAAAATGGACGTATTATTGGACAAATAGAAAAAAAACTGAAGAACAAAAATTTGCATCCTCAAATTTCTTTCATCATTAATTTTTTTGTGTTTTTTAGTTTAACAATTATCTAGTATCCTATATCAATTTATTTAAATATAAACATTGTTAGATTCAATTTAGGTTGTAGTTCTTTCATCCACAAAATTTAAAAGCACATAAAATAAAAAATTCATTATATAATAAACATACATTTTTTTTTAAAAAAAGGTCAAATGTTATCCAATATTATTTTAGTTCACATAGCTCATTGCGCCTAATATGAGTTTTTATAGAAGAACAAAACAACATAGTATGTGTGCATAATTAGAATATATATATATATATATATATATATATATATATATATATATATATATATATATAACATGTTCTGCCAAGCCTCATTGTCTCCGCTCATATATCCATTGAAGCCCGGTAGAAAGACCACAGCATATTAATGTTTTTTTTTTTATGGGATTTTATACATAGTCCGCCAACAATATAATCATGTTAATAATAAAATTTGAATTAATAATTTTGAGTTATAGATCTTATGAACTTTTATTGACATTAAAAATTACATTTGTTAAATATTAATTTTTATATTATTTTGACAAATTAATCTTAACATTTTATATTCATAAAAACTTTATGAATGTTTATAATATATTAAAACTAATAAAAGTAATAAATATCAAGATCAAATATTAAATTCACATATAATTATATTATTTTATGAAATCTATAAATACCAACATTTAATTTATCTCATTACACCTTGTATTATTATTCACGGAGGCATTATTCAACCATGGGTTTGCGCCAAATCCATCTCTGCCCTTTGGCAAGATTCCGTTTCCAGACATTACCGTGCCGCCAGGCGACCCTTGCCATTTGCTCTCCGCTCCATTATTTTTTGTAGGCCTAATCACTCATTTTTCTTGAACCTCCGCTTTCGAAGTTTCAATATCCCCTAAACCCTTTTCCACTGAAATGTCTTCAAAGACTGAGTATTGAAATAATGCGACGAGAACTTCTTTGGGGGAGTTTCCGACAGAGTCATCATCACTTCATTTTGCGAGAAAAAGGTTTGTTTTCTAACTCGTCACTGGCTTGGTTTGTTTGGTGTGAATTATTCTGCTTTGCTTAGCTGCTTCAGAAACTGTGCCAAATCGACTATTTAACTCTCTTTGTGAAAAGGATTCTTTAGGAATGTTATAGGATATGCTGCGCTTCATCAAGGTTTTTGCTTTGTATTGAAACTGTATTAATTCTTAGGGAACACTCAGGTTTTTCAATTCTGCATCATAGTGTTATAGAACACGACGCCGCTCAATATTTTGTATTGAGCCTCTTCGATTAGTTTTGTTCTGCAGATGAGATTGTAGAAGTTTAAGGGTGAACATGGCTGTGATTGAATCAATAGCCAATATTCCTTTGCAAGACCCACTTAAGGAGGAATTCTGTTCCGCTGACTTGACTTGGACGAAGTTTGGCAACGCTGAGCACCATGACGATGTTGCCCTTATTCCTTACGAACGAGTTGATTCTTTTATGATTGGTGAATGCTCAAATGTAGAATGCCCGACGCAATTTCATATTGAGAGAGCAAGAAGACGGTCATTGGGCAGCTTGAAGGAGTACAAGGATGATGAGTATCTGGAGTACAGGCTGTAAGTTTCCAGCATATCTGTTATACTTTTTCCAAATAACATTGAGTTTTTCCACTCCAGCGAAGAGCAGATAGTTTGCTTTTGGAACATATGATTTATTTTTCAAGGCTTTCCTTGCTTTCCTAGTTTCCCCCAGTTTTTCTCTTTAGTCCAGTTATTGTTTGGGGTTTGCATCCAACAGCAGAATGGCAACTGAATGTTATAAAAATAACTGCTTCTCATTCAGGTTCTGATACTTATGCTATCGAGTTTTAATCTTTCTTTTTATGAAGGTACTGGTGCTCCTTCGGTCCAGAAAATTATGGGGAAGGTGGAGGTATATTACCTAGTAGAAGATATCGGCTTAATACACGAAATCGTGCTGCTAGACCTCAATCAATGCGGGGTTGTACCTGTCACTTTGTTGTCAAACGTCTTTATGCCCGTCCATCACTTGCACTTATCATATACAATGAGAGGCGCCATGTTAACAAGGCAGGTTTTGTCTGCCATGGGCCACTGGACAGAGATGCCATTGGACCAGGTGCCATAAAAGTTCCGTATATATGTAATGAGATTCAGCAGCAAACAATGTCCATGATTTATCTGGGCATTCCTGAAGAAAATATCTTGGAGAAACACATGGAAGGAATTCAACGTTATTGCGGTTCTAATGCAAAAGTCAATAACCTTGCCTCACAGTATGTCCACAAACTAGGGATGATTATCAAAAGGTCCACCCATGAGCTGGACCTTGATGATCGGGCCAGCATTCGCATGTGGATTGAACGAAATAAGAAATCTGTATTTTTTAACCAGGACACTTCAGAGTCAGACCCTTTTATCTTGGGAATCCAAACAGAATGGCAGTTGCAGCAAATGATCCGGTTTGGTCACCGTAGTATTGTTGCAGCTGACTCAACCTTTGGCATTAAAAGACTTAAAGTAATTAGTTTTCGTTCTTGGCATTTCACTTTCTAGAAGATATGAAAGAGAGCTTTGTGCATTATTCTGAGCTAGCTTGCTTTTCTTAATTGCAGTATCCTCTGTTCACACTACTTGTTTTTGATTCAAGACATCATGCACTGCCTGTTGCATGGGTCATTACACGTAGCTTTGCGAGGCCTGATGTGTCGAAGTGGCTGAAAGCTTTGATTGCTCGAGCTCGAAGTGTTGATCCTGGCTGGAAAGTCAGTGGACTTTTAATTGATGACGCAGCTGCAGATATAGATCTTTTGAGGCAGGACTTACTGCTTGACAAATTTACTTAATTTAAAACTTCTTTATTATATTTAATTGTCTTACTAGGATTTTCTGCTCTAACAGAGATATATTTTGCTGTCCGATCCTATTTTCACTTTGGCGTGTTCGGAGATCATGGCTGAGAAATATTGTCAAGAAATGCAGTAGCATTGAGGTTCAACGAGAGATTTTCAAACGTCTTGGGACTATAGCATACGGCATATGGGGCGGAGATGATACATCTGTCACCTTGGAACAACTTGTCATGGATTTTGTTGATCAAACTGCTTTCATGGAATATTTCAAAGCCTCCTGGGTGCCCAAGATTGGTTAGTTGATGTTCTTCCTACTCTCTTTCATGCACTGAATCACTTCAAAAATGCTCATATGGCTGAACATATTGGCAATCTGGCATGCATGCTTGACAACCATAAATCACAAATGAAATGAAATTCCCTTGAAAATTTATGGTCTGGTTCATTAATTTAGTATTTTGCTTTCCCCTCCCTCTACCTCTTTTGTTTTAAACAGAAATGTGGCTTTCAATGATGAGAACTCTTCCTCTAGCAAGTCAAGAAGCTTCTGGTGCCATAGAAGCTTATCATGTGAAACTGAAGGCCAAACTTTTTGATGATTCACATCTTGGAGCATTTCAAAGAGTCGATTGGTTGGTGCACAAGTTAACAACTGAACTCCATTCAAGCTACTGGCTTGACCGATATGCTGATGAAAGTGATTCTTTCATGAATGTAAAGGAGGAATATATTTCTTCCACGTCATGGCATCGAGCCCTACAAATTTCTGACTCTGCTGTTACCTGGGATGACAAGGACCGCCTCTATGCGAGAGTCGTGAGTCAGAAAGACAGCACTTTAAGACATTTGGTGTGGAATCCTGGATCAGAATTTGCATTTTGTGATTGCTCTTGGTCACTGCAAGGTAACCTTTGCAAGCATGTAATCAAGGTGAACATGATGTGTGAAAACAGTGAGGGCTCTCAACCATCTTTGTCTTTTCTATCATTTAAAGAGGTTTTGATGGATCTGTGGACAAAACCAAAGGATGATTCGGTTGCATTGGATCTTTCAATGGCTTGGACCCGCCAGATGCTGGATCAAATCCAAAAACTTGTTGAACTGAATAACTCTAATGATATTGGTGCGGTAGTGAAAAATATGCCTTTGAAATGGGTTTCAAAGAAAGGTAGAACCTACCAAGGCAAACGACCATTACCTTTGGCTCTTTCTTCTGGTCGCAATATTGCAAAAATTGGTGTTACTCGTAGGAAGAGTCGAAAAAGAAAAAGATTGTCACGAATAAGATGACCACTTTGGTTGGACTATATTAACTGGATTTCATGCTAAGAATGTTTTATAGCTTTCAAATATCAGGCTTCCTAGCTGTCGGACTGTCTCCAAGGTTGTCGCATTTACCAGGATTCAATTGTTGCTACAAGTGATGGGAAATATGGGGAACATATTTCGTGAACACTTGACCCAGTTTAGAATATAGTACGTATTTTTTTGGAAAATCTAATCCGTTCATAGCCTATTCTGAGTGAAGTTTCGTCTATCTATTGATTTATGTTAGATTTCTTGAAGCCGTACTGTTGATAACTGTAAATAATTGTGACTTCTATTTCGGTAGCTTACACACACACACACACTTAATTATTGATTTTGTTATGGATCTCTATGAATAATAGAATATATTGGTTTTATTCTTTTGCGAAGAATACGTGGTGATGATAGGCAATTAGGCATCTCGGCACGTGGGTTGCCAAGAGGATTTATTATGAGGTGGATTGAATTTTACCACAATGCTACATGACTCTTGTTCCTTCTTCAAATATGCACATGCACAAGAGGCCAAACGAGATTAAGTTCCAGTTTTAGGATACTAGATGCGCCCATGCAATCACCGACATGCACATGTAGTAGTATGCTTCAATAAAAAAAATGAAACACAGACAACTTGACTATATGTTTTAGGAAGTCATGTGAAGTTGCTAATAACTGAAAATGATGCGGGATCCCGTCCAAGTAAAATTGTCAAAGTCATGAATCTGTGAATCAGAAAGTGGGGTCAGCTTGTGTAATGAATCTATGGCTGTATCCAAAGGTGGCGGAGCGACAGATCCCAACCCTGGACTTTGACTGTTGAACACAGACAAGATTGTGGCAACCCCACGACCACGATTCAGACAGAAATGAAACAAACCCTTGGGGAACATAAATACGTCGCCTACGTTGAGCATCTTCTGGAAAAGTTTGTTCTGTGTGTCAAGAAATCCGGCGACCAATACCCCTAAGACGATCATCTCGGTTGCTCTCGGATGATGATGCGGTTGTACCAGGCCATCGACACCAATGTCAACTCTACCAATTGAGAAGCCAACGGTGTTCAGACCAGGAAATTCTGACGCAGAGATGATTTTCATGGACGACGAGCAATGTTGTCTGAAGAACCAGCCTTGCCGAAATCCATGTTCTTGAAATCATGAGGAGCTATATCTGCTGGGTTCTTGCAGGATAGGCCATTGATGAAGATGGTGTGTCCTTCACGTGAAGCTGCTGGGCGAGTGTCCTGCAAATTATTAGAGTCTGCGACGCAAACTTTTATGCTTGTTAAGACAACAAAGAAGAACATTAAAAAATGGGGAGCAGCGGAAGTCATCTCAATTCTCCACTTAGTACTATTTCCTTCTCTTCTTGTTCCAAATGAATAATATACAGCCTTCTTCCGAGAATATCTCTCTCTCTCTCTATATATATATATATATGAATCAATATTAATATTAATATCATTAGTGTTACATATATACATTGTATTCGAGTTTGAAAGAAATGCAAGTTACAACTGTCTTGGAGTTCACTACTGCCCCTGCAATAAAGTGTGATGGAAGAACTAGGAAGTGCGTTGCTTGAAAGAAACACAAAGCAGAACATTGGGTCAGCTCAATGTTGTTTGGGACCTTTAATACCTGAAATTCCAAGATTGCTCATAGATGGTATGCTCGTTATTTTTGAAACTTTAAGGCTCTGTTACCTGAAATTCCATACGTGGACCATCAGTACTGTTCCCTTGAATGGTAGCTTCTGTTATACGAGGAATATCCCTTTTTTGGATGGTCAATTTGAAAATAACTTGTCAATTTTTAGGTAATCTTTCTATTAACATGGAGTTATCAGTTATGGGTGTCAATTACAGTGTTTTTGTTTTCAAGGAAGGAAAACCCTTTGCATTTGCTTCTCTTTTTATTATATTAATCAAAACAACGGAAAAAGGTAAAATTCAATTTACAATGAAGAATAAGAAAGGTAGAGATAAGATGAGACTTCCCTTGACAGATAGAATTTCATCTTTGTATGTGTCCCTTTCCTCACTCCTTTGACGATCACTACAGAAAATTCTGATTTATCTCTTAAAATGTGATTTAAACTCTGTTGAGTTGACCATTGCAATGGTAACAATACCATTACTTAGTTACTCGGTTCATTTGGAAATCGTCTCAGCACTTGGTTTCAGCAGAATTATAAAATCTAAATACTCTGCCATTTCTCTGTCATTGCAGTAAAAGAAATACTTCCAAGTCATCTAGGATTATGTTGATACTTCAATTCCGTCGCGTTAAAGGTAAATGGACATGAAAGAAACGATATGAAGGGAACAGAAAAGCCATCTTGAGCTAAAAAGATGATCTTTCCTCTTAATCAAATTCTTATACATCAGTAAATCCGTGTATAATGACAAGTTGATGTGCATCATCCTGTACACCTTAATTAGGTCAATTAGGCGCACCTGCACGCATCTTTGGCAATCATGGGGAATCACAGGGCACGTCATCAGTTCGATGAAACTCTGCATGTTGCAACAATCATAAATTCACCAGCAATTCATCTGCGCCAACCAGGGCTAGAAGATCACTTTTCATTAGGGCTTAAGGTCAATTCAGTCGCACACTTTTGTGGTTCAAAACCTCGAATAATCCGACTCAAGCAAGACTCAACTTTTCAATGTGCAATAACATATGGAAACCCTCTGATTTCCCAGAGCATGTTGGAAACATCATTATCATTTCATGTGAAGTCATGAAGTTAAACACCAGGATGAAGTTTCATTGTTATGCAACTCAGGACATGGCAAAGGAAACACCTCACTGGCAACGCCTGAAATATACTCGCAATGCCATGCCGTAGATGAGCGCACGCCAATCAGGGTAATATTTTTGAAGCACAAATCTTCATATGAAGCATCCTTTATACCTTCCAAAAATGCAGCTTTTGCTGAAACTACACTTGTCACGTTACTGATTAAAATGCTCTTAAACTTGGGAACAGCTTTTGGATCCCATCCATCATCAGGATGGTCGTTTGAACCATGGCTAAACTTGATGGGTATTTTGACTCTCTCCATTCTTATGTCACTAATGGTGACATTTGCTATATACCCTCCTCTACCATAATCAGATTTTATACGCACACCAGCTGCAGAATTCCAAACATGCAAATCCTGAATTATTATATTTGAAATTCCACCAGACATCTCACTGCCTATTCCTACACCAGAACAAGTTGGCGTGGTGCCTGAAACTCTCCTCACTACAATATTGGTGCTTGGACGGGCCATGGTGATTCCGTATTGATCCCAACCACTTTTGATGGCTACAAGATCATCCCCACTTTCTATGTAGTTATCTTCAATGCACACGTTGGTACTTGAGTCTGCATAGTCAGATGGGAAATTCACTAGCAAGGAGATATTTTTTGATACGCCACAAGCAAGTAAATATAACACGTCTTCCATTTTCTTACTTGATTTCATGCATAATAAGGCCGAAGCTAAGCAGGAAAACAGAATCCAAGTGATAAATAATTAAAAAAGGAACAAACCTGGGTCTACACCATCAGTATTTGGGGCATTGAGAGGAGCTAAGATTGTCATCCCTTTGACGACAACATTTCTGAAACAAAATATAGATGATGATCATGTTTCTGCAGTTACAAAGCTAGGGACAAGTCAAACTTATTTTAGAGGAGTTCAGTTTAATTATATTTGTTTCAAAATTATGTCTTTAATTTATACCTAGAACCAAGTGCTAACATAATTGTGAAATGTTCAAAATGGTACCTAGAGAATTTGAACTGGATTATAACTATTTCACAGAACACCAAAAGCTGGCTGCTGCGTGGAGAAATTTAGAAATGCTTTCTTGATAAGAAAGAACAACAAATGCATTTGGAGTTGTGATGTCTTGTTATGCCACTTGAAGAGACAAAAAGTCAAAAAGGTGAAACCTGCAGTAAATTGGATGGATGGTCCAGAAGGGAGAATTTCGGAATGTGAGGTTTGAGACTAGAACATTTTCCGAGTTCATTAGCTCAAGGAGGTGACCTCTTGTGTGCTCCAATGTTTTGTTCCACCAAAGTTCCCACCACATATTTCCCTGACCATCAACTGTCCCATTTTGTCCTGCAAAGCCATGTAACTATTTAAATACCCTTGAAGGCCACGGCAATATTTAACCATATTACTTGTTTAGCCAACGAGTGTAGTCTTCGGAATCTGGACTCCTCATGGACGTCATGTCAAATATCGTCACACATTTTGTCTTCAAAAACTTTATACCATTGCTCTAAATGAAACAGTTGCAAACGAGTACGAGTTCTTGTACCTGTGATGACAACATTTTGGAGGCCATTTCCATGTATAAGGCTAATATGTCTTCCTCCGGACCTTTCTCTTCCTCTTCCGTAAGATGGCAATGGCTCAATTAAAGGCCACTCTTTTGGATCCTATGAATCAAAACTTTTAAATTCTTAAAAAAAAACAAGAAGAAGAACAGTTCTTCATGCGCTATAAACAGATTCACCAGACCAGAGTGAGTCTCTGATTTCCATAATCGCATTAAAGGGCTTGCTTGTTTAGATTTGGCATAGAATCGTGGGTCTAAACAAGAATAGAAGAATTAAACAGGACAGCATGTAAATTCAAACGCGTTTAACACATTGTTGAAAATCACTCGTCTACGTCACCATATGGTCGTAAATGCAGCACCGTGCTTACGAATCAATGTTACATCAAGCTCCCTAAAGTATGGTTGAAGCCACTATAAGTGGAAGTTTAAAATGGAGCATGTAAAAGGACTTTCTACTCGCACTATTTGTCACAAAAGAAGTCAAATAAACAACCTTCTTGCAAATTCTATGCGGGAAGATCAAGAAAAGGAAAAGGCGTGGGTGTGAAACTATGGCTTCTCCATTTTTTTTCCCGCGCCTTTCTCTTTATTTTCCCTCAGAAATATGGACGCAGGAAAAATGCGCGCCATTGTTAGCATTAATTCTATGCCACAATTGAATTGGAATGAACAAAAGGAACGGGTAGCGAAGAAAATTTGAAGTTTCTTCTTCGTTAACCAAAATCTGTGAACATCGGAAAAGAAACATCAAAGACAGTTTTCTAGAAGCTATGTTTCTCTTCATTTTTCAGTTACAGCGATAGGAAGGAATCTGATCCTTCAGGAAGACAGACTGAGAAGACAGACTGAGATGACGAGCAGAATTATACATGAAGAAGCCATGGCAAATATCCGTATGCTGTTGAATTTAAGTCGCAAATTTGGAACATGATGGTAAATTAATTACAGTTTAAGAATAAAACACATCTAACACAACCGAGCCAGAAGAAAACTGAAAGCAGAGTTGGAAAAAAAACGTCAAGAACAAAGACAATACTGCGCACCTGCGAACCCAAAACAACAGCGTCTTCTTCAAGAAAAAGGGTGAAATTACTGGTGAGATTAAAACTTCCGGTGAGCCATCTTCCTCTGGGAATATTCAGCCGGGACCCACCCATACCTTCGAAACGCTGCATGTATCGTATAGCCTTCCGAAAAGATTCGGTATTCGAAGTCTTCCCGTCACCAACGCCGCCGAAATCCTTGATCGACATGACAAACCTTCTTCCGGTGAAGCCCTGGAAATAACCGGAGCAGCTCGAAGAATCATCCGACGCGCCGGTTTCGGCTTCCGACGAACTTGAACGCAACCGTATCGGGAAAACCGTCATCCAGGGATGCTGGACCGAGAAAAACGTTACCAGAGCCAACAACAGAAACATCACTGCCCATGAGGGTCTCCTAAAATTACCCAACATGGCAGCACCGAACATACCCTTTTCCGATTCCTTGATCACGTCAATAAAATAATAGAATATAGGTGGCAAGGATTGCTAAGCTGTGATTATTCCTTGCTCTCCGGTTGAATAGTATCTTGGATGAAACGAGAATGTCTAGAATAGTGTTATCTGATAACACCACTTTATTTAGCATGCCAATTAAGATCCTTGTACTGCGCACGTCTTACACGAAGGATCTATATATTAATATGGTACTATGAAAATGTGTTATTTCTATTCTGTGAAAACTGAAAAGGGTGGTGGCGAATTTTGGCGAAGGAAAAAGGGTGTTAGGTTTCTGAGCTTTGACTTTAGAAATGAAACAGTGATGTGGTGTTGTTGGCTTTTGATTCCGGAAGAGAATACCAATGGAGGATGTGGAGGGACGAGCAAAAGAACGAAGAGGAAAGAGAAAGCGCGAATTATTGCATTGCAGTATTGAGAATCCAAGCGCGTTTCATTGGAGCTAGACAATGCAAATTTGCGGAATTTGCTCTGTGGGTCCCGTATGCCCGGCTTTCGTGGCGAGTTTTCATTCGATTAATTTTAAATCATTATTTATTCTGTAGGTTTAGATTAAAATTTCGTTTTTCTGGCAAGCAGCAGGCAGCCCGCCTGGGCACCACTAGGAACCGCTCATCACGGGATAGTCCTGAATTCTTTTTTTTTTAATTATTTAAATAAATAATGTTTTTATATTCTCGCAGTCTCAGGCTCTCTACTTTTGCTTTTGGTCATCCGGTGGTCCCTTATAAAGGCTTGATTTAGGGGAGTGCCCCTAATCACATGATAGAAATATTAGTATATTACATTAATCGGACCAGAGCCACTAAGATTATGGCCCATATATCGTTAAAATGACTGGGCATGACGGATAGTTAAGGCCTACACGTGACTTTTGTCCCCTCCCTAGTATTTAATTCATGATTAGTGTTTCATACTCTTTTGGTAACAAAGATGAATCTTACTGTCACCTGAGCCGGATAAATGAATTCATTACTTCAAAATTTACCAAGAGATTGAGCTATTTCCTTATATTACTACTAAGAGAATAAGTATTTTAGCAATGGTTAATTTCATATTAAAAACTCATCAATTTATTTAAATTAATTAACTAATTTTTATATTAATTATAATTCATTAATTAATTTAATTTTTATAATCTATAAAAAAATTAATTAATTTTTATAATTAAAAACAAAAATAATAAATTTTATGCATTACTTCGAAAATTCACCAAATGTCCAACATAGGTGAAGATTTTTTTGTGTACAATTAAAAGTTAACACGTGATCGTTTTCAGATAAGTTAATATGTGTTTACTAACTTATTCATTATGTCCATAATGTAAATATAAAAACGACAATCGGAACCACCATCAAAGGGTATGCTGCATAGATATGTGACATGATTTGACCAAGGAGCTTAAAAAACTTCAAAAGGTTGGGATATTTGGAAATTGTGAGGGAGGATGAACTTTTCCTAATTCTCGCCTGGAAACGATTTTTTAGCCCAGGCGTATATGCAAGAACTCAAATCGATCGTTAATGTGAGGAGTATGCTATTTTTTTTACTACCATTTCTCATATATTCATTTTGAAACTGCAAATAAATATGAGTTGTCTATAGAATATTACACCAATAATTAATAAAGTGTTATAAATTTTTTGTTTAATATATTTCACGTCGTTCAGAATAAGGGAAAACCATGTCACAGATTCACAAGATTAGATATTGGGCATATTTAGAATGCATCAAAACTATAATTTTAAAAAAAATTATAGTTTAAACTTTAATTTAATTTTTTTTAAAATAAATAATTATATTTATTCAAATAAATTTTTAGATTAAATTATAATTTAAAATTAAAATTTTAGATAAATTAATCATAATAATTTATAAAATAATAAAAGAACTTATTCACTAATCAATTACTATATTATTTTTACTTTTTTTATATTCTCTCTTATCTCTCCTACTTTTTCTTACACCCTCTCTTATTTCTTTTTACACAATCTCTCATCTTATATCTCATATCTTCTTATTTAATATTCATATCTTTTTTTATAATTTATTAATAATAAAAATATTTTTAAAAATAATTATCTAAATATTTATTTATTTTAAATTATTTTTTTCTTCTATAAATTAGTCAAAAATTAGATTCTTCCAAGGCTACTTCTAAAATACTATCACAAGCGCCATAGTACTAGACATTTACGAATTTATGACCGAGTTATAGCGGGAGATGACTCGAGCGGCAACTCGGACGCGGCGGCAATTTTCCCCCTCGTTTTCACTCTACTCCTGTTATCCTGAATTTCCCTTTTCCTTTTGGACTTCACTTTTCTGGTATAGTCCCTCTCTTCTCACCTTACGGTTTTTTGTCAGTAGAAATTTCATAACTCCCTTGATCGTGAGTTTTTTTTAAGCGAACAATATTCATTAAAAAATATCAATGTTAAAATGAACAATTGATTTGCCCAGGCATGGCGATTTCTTGTAGTTATTGTATTATTATTTATTTTCCCGGGAACGAGTGCTTGATGGAATAAATGTGGTTGGATGTTGTTCAGGTGAGAGCCATTGCATATTGTTCTGGTTGATCGAAGGTTACTTGTGATGGATTCGACTTCGTCGAGCCAGGCGGAATTCGATTATTTGTTTAAGTTGCTGATGATTGGAGACTCGGGAGTCGGTAAGAGTAGCCTGCTCCTGAGTTTCATCTCAGATACCTATGAAGATCTATCCCCCACAATCGGTAGGTTTTCGCCTTTTCGGAAGCAAGTTTACATTATTTCTCTTGAGTTGTCCTTTGATTTGCGTCTTTTGGGTTGATCAGTATCTTCATTATGAATCTAGGCTCATGCATTCGGGAATAAGCTATAGTATCAGTGCAGGCTTAGCTCACTTACCTGCTTTGCGATCCGAAATTTTTTTACTAAAGTTTTTAGCACAATCCCACAATGGGCAGGCTTTTGCTTTGTGGGAGTAAATTTAGTTTAATTCTCTTGGCCTGTCCTTCGATTTGTGGTTTTTGGGTATTCTTGCATCTTAAGGACGAATCAAAAGCTAATGAATTTGAGAAGATGATATCTTATTAGTGTAGACTTAGTTCACTAAACTGCTTTATGATCTGATTTTCTTTTTAACCATATGTAGAGTTAGTATATGTTGTTTCCAATTTCCGTGTTCAAATTTCTAAAACCTGATCATCTGAACAAAGCATATCTATTTCTTTTCACAATGCGTTCTAATATCACCTTTTAACTTACTCGGCAATGATTCTGATTGTTTGTAAAAATATGATTTGGATGTCATGCCTTAAAAACGTGCTTCATATCAACCATCGATGAGCTAATATCATATTTTATGTTTTTTTGGCTTATTGTACTGTTTGACTTCTCATGTAGGTGTCGATTTTAAGGTTAAGTATGTCACAGTGAGGGGTAAAAGACTGAAGCTTGCCATTTGGGATACAGGTATGTATATGTTTATTCCTAGATTCCATGATGTTTAATTCTATACGTTTCAATCAAACTTCTTGCCTGGTTGGGCCTAACTGCATATAGGTAACAATGCGTTGCCATATTTGATTGAAACTACTTGTTTGATAATGCAGCTGGTCAGGAGAGATTCAGAACACTGACAAGTTCTTACTACAGAGGGGCACAAGGCATCATCATGGGCAAGTTTCTGTTATCCGGTTTATCTCTAATTTTTTTCCCATTGCTCTGATGCTCTCAATCACATATTTGTTGAATTGGATGGAATTTTGTGTATTCTTTTTCTTTAGCAAGTAGGAAAAAAGTATGAAGTTTGCCTTGCTTATGAAAGTCAATCTATAAAGTTGAGAGGAAGTTTGGTACAAGTTGTTTATACTGCATAGTGCATTTGCTAGTGCTGAGGGCTCCAAAATGCTAGAGTGTGTAGGACTTTCATTGCGCCAACAAATGAGAAGCTCCCCTGAAAATTTGAAACAGTGGTTGCAAGTTTGAGGGAAAGAAATAAAAACCTAAAAGGAGGGGGAAAGAGAAGTTTGAGCTAAATTTTCATTTCGTGCTGACATATAGAATGGCAGCGGGTAGGTTTCATTATAGATTATTGTAGGGGGCCGGTAATTTACTAGGTAGAAAGTATGGAATTTACTTGGACTTGAGAAAAATCCTTGGAATTAACTCATACCTGAAAGTATTTTATGCCCTTCTATAAGCATAATTACACTGCACTGAGCAGTATGATCTTCTAGAACTTTCCCAAGCCATCAAGTTTTCTAATAGGACTCTAGTTGCATCATGGTTTGCCATTTACATTAAAATTTCCTAGAACGATCCTACAAAATATCTAAAATTAATGTCTGTTTTTAAGTACTTAAAAATAATGAACAATAAATAACCACTGCCCCCTTTCTCTTGCATCCACATGCTAAGCTATGGAATTCCATGTCAAATTCAGTTATCATCGAACCGTATGGGAAAGTAATGATGATTTGCATATGGTGCTAATTAATGGTGGCTTTTAAGAGCATGTATAACTAGAAACATTTATAGTCAAGGATGGTTGAAGGAGGGATCTTAAAAGTAATCTGTTGTTGCCGTCAAGCAGCTACAATACGCATTTACGCTTTGCCTTTATGTCAAGATGACTTTTCATGATGATGCTGACTTCTAGCATACTGCTCAAACTAGAAGTAACTTTCAGGAATCATTTGTTCCAATGTATCATATGCTTTGAGTTTCCAAGTTAATTCGTCCAACTGAGATTTGGTAATTCAACAACCAAAATGGAAGTAACTTTTACACATAATATGGCCTGAAAATTGGTACCGGATGTAGTGTTGGTTGGTCATGGAGAATCATCCCTGGGTCCCATTAGGTGTTATATTGAAATTTTGTAAATTAACTGATGGTGTCTCCCTTTTGTTCCTCCCTCTAATGCAGTTTATGATGTGACTCGGCGAGACACATTTACAAATCTGTCTGAAGTATGGGCAAAGGAAATAGACCTCTATTCTACGAATCAAGATTGCATCAAGATGCTTGTTGGAAACAAAGTAGATAAGGTACAAAATTTACAAGCATACACCCCCCCCCCCCCCAAAAAAAAATTATTGATCTTGTGTATTCCTCAAGACATTCCCAAGGAATTTGAACGAATGTAAATCATGAATCACCTGGAATCCCCATTGCATCTTGTAGATCCATTTCTATTATGCCCTTTCAGATCTAGGATTCTAGCATCAACTCTTGAACGCATCTAGATGGCTACATGACACATTAACTTCTTATTCTGACTTATAAATCATAGTGGAAATGTATTTGTATTCATTTTTATTCCATTGAGGGATTTAATGTACAGGTGGATAATATTTGATTTATTTTCAGGAGATTGATAGGGTTGTGACAAAGAAAGAGGGGATAGATTTTGCCCGGGAATATGGTTGCCTATTTATTGAATGCAGTGCTAAAACTCGAGCCAATGTACAGCAATGCTTTGAAGAGCTTGTTTTGAAGGTATGCTAAGATATATATATATATATATATATGCCCAGCTATAAAAATATTTGTCTGCAATCAGTATACTGCACGCGTTTTATTTTATTTACATGCGATCATACTAATATTTTTTATTTTTGGTGAATCTTCGTCTACATCATTATATGATGGAAAAAATAATTAGTATGACTGCTCCCCTGATAAAGTTACCTCGAGGTGCAAAACAGCCAACAAACGTGAACAACTAATTTTATGACTTAATACGACTAGTGTGGTTTTTGTGTGCTACATGAAATCTAGGAAATGAGCCATGTTGCATGAACAGTACTCGTTAAAAATGTTATATATCGATATAGATCCTAGCAAATAAAGAAGACACTAGTTTCTTTCTCTTTTCCCCCTTTCTTTGTCACCTTCAACCCCCTGGGATAGGGCTCAGCCCAGCCCATCTTTTTCCTGAGGTTATTTAAATTGATACTAACTTCCTGACAAGCTCATTGAAAGTCTTGCTGGTTCTCGAGAAAAATGATCAAAAGTGACAATGGCAATGGTTAATTTTTTTGATGAATTTTGGCAGATTCTAGATACACCTAATCTCTTAGCGGAGGGCTCTAAAGGAGTCAAAAGGAACATTTTTAAGGAGAAGCCACCGCCATCTGATGGATCCACAAGTAGTTGTTGCTGAAATTGAGGGGCTATTCAACTCACGTATTTAGATTTCAGAAGAGGCTTGCAAATATTCTCAGAAACAGATAAGTAATTTGATGCATTGTAACCAATGGGCGTTATTTTTCCTTTTCCAGGTTCCTGTTATGAATATTAGGTGGTGTAATATAATGGTGATGATTTGTGGCTTTCTGGGGGGTCCTTTTGATCACCATTTTGTCTCATTTAATGACCTGCAAATAATCATGAGATAGAGGAAGTCAATCATAGATCGTATATAACGTCTATGCAATATCCTTCCAACTTTAAAACTTTTAATATACCTAAGCGTATTGTTCTTTGCTTGTTTTCCATTCTCCAACACTTCCTCGGTGCTCATCTTCGTTCTACACGGAGTCATTGGGTTCTTTGAGCTCCCACTTCTCATTCGTCATTGATGTGAAGCTTGGGGTGGCATGTTTTAATTATACCCATCTCAAGTGCCTCAAGGCTATACTAGGCCAGCCTTGGGTTGGTTCAAACTTAGCCTAACTTAAACCCTGTGTGACCCTGACCTAAACACGAATTATATCATTTTTGTTCGAGTCCGTTGTAGGAAAACTTCGTTTGATTAAAATTTTGGTTTAGATATGAAAATTTGAAAATTGTGAAGATTTTAATGTAAAAAAATTATAAAAGATAATAAGAATGGATAAGTAACAATGAAATATTAAGGCGTTAGATTTACGTATGTAAACATATCTATGACAAACAAATAGAACAAGATGAAAAACACAAGAAAAGTTTCAGTTTGCCAGAGAGAGAGAGAGAGAGTACATTGGCTAAAAGAAAGATTTGACCAAAGACCTTTCTGCAGATTCTGAATTGAATTGGAAGGAGCAATCTTTTTGGGATTGTCTTTTTATGCATCTACCTCCACCAGCACGTGTTGGAGGGAGTGCACGTCCCTGTTCTTACTGTGCCCTCTCCCTTCTTTTCTTTTGACTCTATTTCCTTCACTCTTCCTTCTTCTTTCTGCTCTAAAAGCATCCCCTTTTCCTTCCATTCCCTTTACTTTGAATTTCAATTTTCACTTCCTTCGCCGCAATTCTAGATTCCATTCATTCCCAGTTTCATACAGACACTCTTCTCTCATTTTTTTAAGCCCCAAGTTGATGGCCTCTCACCACCTCCATCACATAATTTAATAAGGATCAACTTTGATGAGTCCACGGTTTTCCAAAATCCTAGATTCGTTTTCTTAAAAAAGAGAATCTCTCATAAACTGGATCTGGATGCCCCATGCTTTCAGAGAATCTCTTGTCTCGAGATCTCTCAGGTCCAACAAACGCACTTGCTAAACAAAAGCATGTGAGATTGTCTCTTAAGTTCATTGGAACACTGCTTCTTCAATTCAACTCTGTAAAATGACTAAATTATTAACATTTTACAAGTAAATAGCAGAGCCTTCTTGATGAACAGAGTAATTAATATTAGTGTTATGAATAATAATAATGACAATTAATTGGGCAAAAGAGATTTTTTTTTATATAATTCATCCAAATTTTACTCTAATTATATCTGTATTCGACTTGCGTTGTATACTTGATTATAATAGATAAATTTTTTAATAAATTTTTTATATATATTAAAATTTAAATTTAAAATATTGTTTAAATGATATCGTATCACTATAATCAATTACATTAGTCGGCAAAAAAGATATGAGTGAGAGAGATGAGGGTTAAAGTTGGGTCAAAGGAGGAAAGAGATCAGAGAAGTAAATAGCTTTCTGTGTTTGCAGAGGAAATGACAAGAAGAGGAGCAGATTCCATGAAACCTTAAGTCCCATCGCATCAAACTCCAACTTGTCTCCAAAGATGCTCTTTTCCTTTCTTTTACTCTCACCATTAACCCTTTCCCATTACTTTGGGCTTCTCTCTAAAAATCATAACTATGAAAATCTGACCCCCCTTTCCTTTAGCGAGTTTTCCTTCCATGACATTACTTGTGAGGGGATCGAATTTTGATTGAAGAATGAAAATCCAAAACAAAATAAACATAAAAGAGAAATTCAAAAGGATGAAAAGGAATTTGTGCTTTGAATTCAAGAAGCTCGTGTCCCCCATCTGAACCTATAATAAAAAAGAAGTGCTTCAACACCTTTTATCTGACTCTCTTATCGTGCAGATGTGACTCCATTTGTTTCTCCAGATCCTTTACATTAAGCCGTTCCAAATCCAACGAAAATCCCCCCATCAAATCACCCAAAAAAGATAAAGTTTTTTTTATCCACCCAATTTGCTAGAGCTTTACCCCAACTACATCTGAATTTGACCCATGTCACGTATCTATCTATGGTAGATGAGTCTCCTAATAGAAATTTTCTGTATATGTTAAGACTCGAATTCGAGACCTCACTTAAATAATATTGAATCGCTTACTACTTGAATCAATTTTTATTGGACAAAAAAAAAGAAAGATAAAGTTGATGCTGCTATTTCTTTCTACCAACTTAGATATATCTCATCAAAGTATTAGTTCTTCTACAATATAACAAATTAATATTAAAATATTTATTAAAAAAATATTTATATTTAACGTTTGACGAGATCTTAAACATAAAAATGAAAAATGATTACCTCCTAGTTTCATATAGGAGGAAGTTTGTGTATTAGGGGAAAACAATGCCCCCACAATCCCCTCTATGATTTAAAATAGGGACATTTACTCCTGCGTTTTATATAGATTATCATGATATTAGGTTGATACTTCCTGACCATTTTACCAATACTAGGATAAATAAATGAATAAGATAACGTTATTTAATGGGTTAAGTTGGTTCGTTCATTCATGATCGTCCAATAAGGAAAGCAAATCTAGGGAAAGTGAGATCTTAATTATCTATATTTTTCTTTTTTATTCGGTCTAATATAAAATCATTCCCCTAAGCCCTGTACTTATGTAGTCCAGACAGTGACCCTCCTCTTCTCGAGTTACTCTCTCTCTCTCTCTCTCATGATCACGTATCTGTTTTTTTAATCTTCATATCTCATACTAAACCAGATTCACACTTTTTTCTTTTAAACTTAACGAGGTTAATAACACAATTTTTCAAAAAAATAATTTTTGTTCTGATATTGATATATATAGAAGGAAGGAGATACTTGGCTCCCCCCCCCCCCCCACAAAAAAAAAAAACCCTCTGTCTTTAAGGCACATGAATAGTTGAATGTAAAGTAACAAATTTATGTATTAACTTTCCCAAAACTTGAGAAAATCAATCCTCCTTCATTTTAGTAGTAGGAGAGACTTGGATCAAGGTCCTTTGCCCAAGTAAAATTCGCCACCATGCACAAAAAAACTGAATTCATGAGACTGCACTAGTGATGGATTAATGAGGTGAAAACTGAATTTTGTTGTTATCATTGTATGGGTAATTTTTGGGCGATGAAAATAATTCACAGATCATAAAGTGAATAGAAAAAAACAAGGATAATATAGAGCAGCTATAACTAGAAGGCCCCAAACACATATAGACACACGAACAGCTTGTATTGTGATTTATATTCACAAATATAATCTCAGGCCTGTTTTGGTACTCTCTCAGCCCACTTGGATCTTAGCAATTTGAGAAGCATTCTTGCCTTCGTCTTCGTCTTAGCACTACATTGGCTCTGCAGAAGCAAAAGCAACTGAGTCAGAACTCCTTCTTCAATTGCTTCTTCTCTGGCTCTCCCACTTTCTCTGCACACCATTATCAGAAGCCCCACAGCATTCTCACTACACTCTTGATTACTCACTCTGAACACCGTCTTCACCAAAGTTTGAATCCCATTTTGACTGTTCACTAATGCTTCTTTGCCTCTCTCTATTACAAGAAGCTTCTCTATTATCTCCATCCCCAATGGAGCCAAGTTATTCTCTCTTGTTTCACATCCTGAAATGTACCTCACGATTCCATCAATCGCCCCTGCTTTTACCAGATTCTCTCTGTTTGATTGCAATGAACATAACGCTGATATGGCTTTAATTGCAACCCTTGAAGCCTCACAGTTATTTTGGCTTACAAGACGAACAATTTCACTGAGCAGTTTCTGGGAGTTTCCAAGCATAAGCAAAACCTCTTCTAAATGTGCTGTTGCTGCTGAATCTATCAGATTACACAGACTGGTTTTAATAGTAGGACTTCCCTTCTCGAATAATAGAAGATACGATTCTAGTTTAGGTTCTTCTTTGAGAATATTTAGAGGCTCTAAGGTACTGTCAAGAGGTAACAACTTTATAATGCAAGAAAGAGCTAGCTCTATGAACTCCATGTTGTTGTGATCGTGGTTCTCTTTGGACATTTGAGCTTCAAAAACTAGTTCCAAAAGAAGAGGCAAGAAACTCAGTTGGAGGAAGCAAGATTTCTTGAAAGAGCAATACTCATCAGATAAAAGCTTGATCTTTTCAAGTGCTTGGAGTTTGTTCTGGAAGGTGGATTCCTGAGATTGAAGGGTGCGTTTCAGAGAGGCAAGAGAATCAATGGTTTTAGAGTTACCAGAATGATCAAATTGAGGGTAGAATTGAAGCCAGTGATCTATCAAATGACGAAGAGTGTGATTGGGGACGATGGATAAATCATGAAGCTTCTGCATTGTAACAGGGCAAGTGAGATTACCTTGAGCAAGCCATCTTTCTATGCTCGACCTATCGTAGGTTTGGCCAGTGCATAACGTTACAGGATCCTCAAACAAGTCGAGACTGATTGGGCATCTGAACAAGTGAGGAATCGTCATCTCAGCTTCGTTCATGGAAGAAAACTCAAAGATTTATGAACGAGAGATGAAGATGTTGCAGACAGAAGACACAGCAGGCAAATCTAAAAAGCTGAAAGCTTTATAAGTAGCAAGTGTAGGCAATACAACAACAGACAAGCATTGGAAGGCACTAACTAGGGCATTAATGCCACAAACAAGGCGGGTCAGAAAACAGCAAACTTTTCTTCTCGGGCTGTTTTAGGCTATAAAGCCTAGGAGACAGAGGAAATGGAGTATTAAAAAATATGAGAGGGTAAGGAAGATTAAAGAAGAAGATGAATATAAGGGACTTCACAGTTAACAGTTAACAGTTAACATCTCATTTTAGAAGGAAGAGAGAAGGAGAACGGGAAGTGAGTGGAAGTGATGGTAGGAGCAGATAAGCGTTTTGTTCTCACGGAGAGAGAAGAGAAAAGTGCCATGGTTTTAGCTTAGTTAGGGGGAAAGAGAGAGAGAGAGAGAGAAGAAAATGGAGAAAGCCAAACTGACCTATATGTCGTGGGTTGGCAACTAATGATGCAGAATAATTGTGGGGGAATGGTCCCCACTTTTCTCTTTCACTCCACATCAGTCCAGTCAAACACCACCAAAAGATAAAAATCATTGTTTATTATGTCTTCAAGTTTGAATCCCCCGATCGCTTGACTCGCCACTAAACCCAAAAGTTGAGTTTCTTTTCCTCTCCCCCTGTATTTCAGGAGAATTTTTCTCAGCCTTCAATTTCATGTCAATTAAAATATAATTTTCAAGGGCAATTTTGTAACAACACAGGAGGGTCCAAGAATTTTTATTCCTTTCCTGAAAAAAAATATAATTTTTAAATGGACCAAAAATAATGTAACTTCCCAATAACATATTTTTATTCATCAGAAGCCACTTTTCATTAATTATACTACGTATGATATATCTTTAAATATATTTAAAATAAAAAAAATTATATATAATTAGAGATACGTTACATATAACTAATATATATATACTTATGTCTTTAGATATTTTTTAAAAATAAATTTTATAATGGAAGATTTTATAGCAATTTTATTATTTTTCTTTATTTTCTGAAAAATATATATTTTAAGTAAAAAAAAATCATAAACAAATTACTAGCACTGATTTACAGTTTGAAAGTGTGGTCGGTACTGTGAATGAATAGAAGGATGGAATGAAATGAATGGTAGGAAGGGGAAGCACTTTGACAATAATAAGTGGCTGCGTGAAAGCCATATATATGAATGATATCTTTGCATTTTCATTCACTAAAAATCTTAGCGTATCCATTTGGTTCAACACATCAATTATAGGATGAATAACTGCCACATACATACGTACGTACGTTGTATATGTATTAACATGGACCCTCATATATAATTGACAAATAGAACTGCTTTAATTTATTACCATGAGACCTCACCCATTGCACGTTGTCAAATTATTATCAACTCATCAAATCACTTGTTCCACCTTCTCATTTCATCTCTCCAGTTGCTTTCGTCCTTGACTTACTTATAATCAATAAATAATTATTATATGTTAAGGACCTCTCCCTTTTTAGAGAATCATTTCCCTTCTTTTCTTCATTATGTTCCTGGTGCTGTTGCTGCATCTTGTTATCTATATATGTTGCATGCCTGGGAACGAAATCAATATATGTTTGGCTCAGATTCGATTTCTTCTCTTCAGATTTTGTGAGCTAGCAGACTGCATTCAGCCTAAAGTAAGTTTGGGAAAGTTTGGTTAGTCAATTTAAAGAAGACCACTTTCTTCAATTTGCTCTTGCATGTGAGAGCTTTCATGTTATTACGTACGATATACATTGATTTTGATTGGAGGATAATGTTGAAAAATAGTAGTCATTTTTTCCCATTCTAATAATACAAATTACTTTTGGTTGTTTTTTTTAATCTTTATAAAGTAGTTAAAAGTGTATAAGGACGATGAGAGTGATGATTTTTTCACTGGACCTAAATGCATCTGGTATCATATTTCGTCGGGACGGCGGGGATTTGAAGTTCTAGAGAGAAGACGTAGACGGCGGTGCGCATTTGCAACAGGAAGCAATTTCCTATGGAATCAATCCAAGGAATCTGAGATGTGAGCAGATCAATTGGGAAAAAGTAAGAGAAAACGAAGACGCAATTAAGCTAATGACTTCCTTATCTGAAATCACATTTTCACACTTTCCCATCTCAAACAACGATTCTGGTCTCACAAAATCATAAAGGGAGAACGAACTTCATCGTTTGCAGAATCAACTATTGGTCTCTGATCGATACCAATACGTGCTTTAATATGAAACATCTTAATCGAGTGAGTAGGCAAGGAAACCAAGTCTAAATTAATGTTCCCGGAAGAACAGGTAAGTTCGGCAGAGAAGAAGAAAATGGAATGAAGACAGAGACCAAACAACAAAATGACAAAAGCTTTCATTTATTAAATAGTAGACATTTCTGTGAGGAAATCTCGGCCTTTTGAACACTATTTTGTCTGCCATTGGAGTATTATTTATATCAGCCTCCATTATCATCTAATGCCCAATACAACCAATGTTGACGATCCCATTTATTTTTATTCCGCTTAGTCAAAAAAACATATCCACAAAACCCTCCATTTAATTGAAGCTTACATGCGCACGCAACATGTAAAGCTCCTACAAAACAAATTCAGATACATATTTAAATACATATAAGCCAAAAGTCTCTACATTAAAAACTATGTAAGCAGGTTTTCCTTTTCAACCTTTTCCATCATTTGTTTTCTTATCCTGTTTTACACCTCAACGGGCAAAAGTAGACTATATTTAAAAAAAAAAAAACATGTCTAAGGAAATCATCAGGTTGCAAGTTCAAATGTTCTCGCTACTGATGCGAGGAACTTGGTGAAAGAAACTCAATTCATAGTCCTCCAGACCAAGGAGCTGGAATCTAGATGGTCAAAGGAAACATTTGAACATTCTGACAAAGACAACAATCGTGCATATCGAATAACAACACAAACGACACAGGCGAAGGCAAAACCAGATCGAATATATTAGTGGTGCATTTCATACGCCATATTGACAGTGCATTGTTTTCATATTCAAAAAAGATGATCGTCGTTTCATGTAGCTCATGTCAGTTTTGCTTTTGTTAACAATTCAACGATCAAATTATGCCAGCTTTTTTAAGTTTTCAAAGAATTCAATCATTACGTGTTTCCAATAACATTTTCTTGTGCTCCACACACCTTTAATAACAAACTCCTTCCATCATTGAATTTTTCAATTGCATCCCTCCCTCTGCTTCGTTTTTAGAAAAAGAATGAAACAATTGAAGGGCCCACCGTGTCGGTGGTTTTTGAACTGTAATTATAAGCCACTTGTTCAAGGATGCCCAAAGTCACACCACCACTACGTGCGTCACTTGATTAAATGTTTAATTCAGCACAGAGAAATATCGAACAGAATATGCCATTGAGGAATCAGTTTCCACTTTCTTAACAGGAAGCAAAAAAAGAATTTCATTTTGTTTAGATGATTGTTCCCCCAGTGTATCTGATTTTGCAAATTTGCTGGCTTTTTAGTTTAGGACCTGGTATTATTTTTTTTTTGCCAAACATAAATATTCTTCTATTGGAATTAATCTTATTAGAGGCATTGTCAAATATTAAATATGATCAAATCTCTTAATGAGAATTTAAACTTTAGTTTATCAAATTATAAAAAATTAACCCATTCTATTAAACCTAACCCCAGTTGGTATGGCTTGGTATAATTATTTTCTCAAATTGTACATTCTGTTCAGAACAAACACAAAGTTCGAAGGAAAGCTTATTATTTAAAAAAGTAATGACATTAACACTAATACCATAACTACACCGAAGCAATTTGATGGGTAATCGTGTGGATGTTTTTTAATACTCTCTCAACCATTTCTCCTGTTCTGCAAGGTTGGATGTAGGAACACCATAAACATCAGAGAATAGTTCTGCAAGTGGTGGCTTCTGTTTCTTCTCTGCCACCTGAATTGCCTGCAGAAACTTGTGTAGAAGGAAAAACACAATAATGAGACAATTTTTCATCTCTAATTCATTGCTATTCTGCCTGAATTATGTCAAAAAAGTAAAGT
The DNA here is from genome assembly GCA_037074615.1 of Leucaena leucocephala. NCBI lineage: Eukaryota > Viridiplantae > Streptophyta > Magnoliopsida > Fabales > Fabaceae > Leucaena > Leucaena leucocephala. Next base: position 16,852,808 of record CM073534.1, on the reverse strand, counting down.
AAGAGACCTAATGGAGTTTATAAATTCATCTTTCAAATAACTCATTTCCTTTATACCAAATAGTGAGTCTCGTGCATTGCATAAAATATAAGAAAAGCGTTCGGCGAACCTGCTGTCTCAGTGTTCCTAAGCTCTGATTCAGCCTCAGAATTCCACCAGCCATTGCTTTCAATCCCCTTTCTAAATCTAGCCACAGGATCTCTTGCCAACCACCACAATTCAATTTCATTGGCGGGGCGATACTTGGTGGAATCATCTGACGTGGAGTGGTGTCCCACTCTGTATGTTAGAGCCTGTGGAGCAAAACAAATATAACGTTGGTCTGCCATTAAAATATCTTCACATCACAGCACATGCTGATGCTCCAAAAGAGTTGTCACCTTACCTCGAGTAGAACTGGTCTTTACTCACAGAATGCCATTTGACAAGCAGCTTTAACAGCATTGTAAACCGCAAGGGCGTCATTGCCATCAACACGGATGCTGCGAACTCCATAAGCTTAGCCTCTTACTACAATACCATCACCTATGCATATAAGGAAAACAAAGAACAACTGCATCTAGACATTATGAGACAATGCGACCAACTTGACCAAAGAGAGAGTACCAAAATCCAAAAAGGGTAAGGAAATTACTTTGAAACTGATTTGAAGTGGGCGTGCTAATAGCCCACCTGTTATTCCGGCACATAAAAATAACAGGAGCCTCCATAACAGCTGTAAAATTTAAACCAGCATGGAAATCCCCCTAATAACGCAATCAATCAGAGTATATAGAATAAGGTCAAATCTCCAGTTACTGAGGATCATTCATTGCTGAAGGAAACAAAAAAGTACACTATTTTTTTTTAGCAAAACTCTCTGTCTAGCTTTTAATTAAGAAGAAATCAATACAAGTGATACTTATAGCTGAATTCCTTGGAAGTGGTGACAGAACCAGATGCAAGTTCTTACTCCATGTGAGGTATTAATCATTTAAGTATTTATCTTAATAAATGCACCTCTTAAATGACAAATTATGTAGTAATTACCTCACTTGAGCCACCATCACCAAAATAAGTGACAGCACAAGCATCCTTTTTATCCATTTTTAAGGAATATGCAGGTCCAACAGCATGGGGAAGATGCGAGCTGGAACGTCAGTGCAAGTTAGGCACTTTTGCAACTTTCGATATAAAGGAGTGATGAGCTAAAAAAAAAAAAAAAGTTCTGTGCAACAATGCATAATTAAAGAAGCTTTAGATACTTACGCAACTGTTGATGCTACAGTTACGTAATTGAGTTGGTTAGATCCATAGTGGATTGGCATTTGCCGTCCCTTCCCATTATCATATTTATTGGAAAAGCATTGGTTCGCAAATTCCTGCAAAGTGAAACCACGCCATAGCAGGTGTCCAGGTTCCCTATACTGCATGTAATCAAAATCTGTATTACTGTTGTATCATTTCCATTCTTACTCAAATCAGATAAGCCGATAAATTAATAAAGGAAATCCCCAAAAAAGCAATAGGTTAAATTCTAGTTAAAATTACAGACTAAGCAATGAAAACTCCTTTTAACCAACAAGCATTGATCCAAATAGAATGGGGTTGAACAGGTTAAGTACGAGATATTGAGTTTGAATCTATGTTAATGCTGAAAACACATTTGGGATAACTACCCTAATTAGATCTGCTAATATTTGAATATAATCTAATCAGATAGTCATATATAAAAAAAAGACTCCTTTTATATGTATGATACCTGAGGGAAGATTAGGTCTTCCATGCTTTGAGCAGCAGTTGATGCAATATTGATAGCCTCTTCTCCAATGGTCGTTGCATGAAAAGAAATTCTACCTTGTCTTTGTGCTACATAAAAGAGTGTGTCCATAGCTTGAAGAGTAACCATGTTATGATACATTTTGACAGCAGTTTCCATGCTAACCTAATATTACTGACATCCATCAGTTTCTTTTTATCATATTATCCTTTAATTCACTCATAGCAATTGCAAAGAAAATACAAACAGTGGGATGTATTGGAGATGTGAAGACCTGCTCAAAGTCACAGACTCACAGCCCAGAATTGGCTGACCATCGTCATCAAGTACCCGGTAGCAGCGTATTCTCTCCTCACGATATTCAGATATAAACCTCATTTCAGGTGTGAATTTCACTGTTCCTCCGGGAAAATCCAAAACCTGCAAGTTCGAGCCAGCTTTAGTGCCCCTATCTAATTAAAAATGCCTGGCATGCTGATTTTTTATGTAGAGTGCATGAGAAACTAAAGTCACAGTGAGCATCTAATCAATCTTGCCTTAGTTAACGGTCAAATTATTTACTAAATTAATCTCTATATAGCATAAATATCAATTTATATAATATTTTTTATATAGAGTCAATGTATAATTTAACTTTAGATTATCAAGTATTCTTAAAAGGAGGAATAGAAGAGAGCTTGTTTAATTAGAATTTTTATAAAAATAATAAGAATAAAAGAAAAATAAATGGAAGATATTAACAATATGAAGATAAATGCGCTCAAAAATTGGTATGTGACTATCATCGTTTAATAATATATAGGAGTTATAATAATTATATATACTAAATTTCTAACATACAAAACTCTAGAAAATCATCATAGTTATAATTATAAAATTTATAATTATACCTAAATCTAGCATACAGTCCCATCAATAATGATTATTTAAAAGTTCTATTTAACATGTGATAAATTAACAATAAATGATTTGTTCCTCTAATATGAATATTTAACTAAAAACCTTATAACTAAACATGTGAATCCAATATGAATAATTTTAAGAGAAAAATAAATATATTAAATAAAGAACATCAGATTATAAATTAAAATAATAATTCACACGAGTTTGATTACACATGTGTCTCAAGCGAGATTTTAGATCCATTATATACAAATCTTAAAACCCAAATATAGTAAATTATAAACTTGCATAAATAAAAAATATCAAATAATAAAATTATTCAATTTATACTCTAAAATATAAGAACTCAAACTATTATATCTCTCCTAAAAAAATAGAAGGAAATGGATGAAATTATGATAAAGATGCATAAGATGAATGTGATGGTGATAATGATTGATGTGTCAAATGGAGAAATTTTAGGGCCCTTTATATAGCCTTAGGCTATAATCTTAGTATCTTTCTTTTTTTATGTAAAACTCTTTACTGATTGACTCTCTAAAAGATAACGATTTATCCTTAATTTATTTTTTATAATTTTTAATTATTTTTAAATTATCATCTTTTCTAATATCTTAAAAGATAATATTTTTAACACAAATATCTTTAAAATAATTTAAATAAAAAATAATAGGATAAATGAGATAAAATAATCAATAAAAAATAATACTTTTATCTATTATCTTTTAATTAAATTTATATGCGAATAATTAATTTAAATTAATTTAAATGATATTAATATAATATAATATAGTATTATTAAAAGTATTTTGATTTTTTTAATCAGATATTATAATTGGAAGCTTATGATTCATCGCCACGCGCGCCGTGTGGTGAAATGCCTTAATTGCCCCTCATAATTAACAGCTGGAAAAATATTTACTTTAGAGATTAGGGTGAAAATGTGGAAAACATAATTCCAAGATAGGGTAGTGTTTGTTTGTCAAAACAACTAATAATATATGGATACTATGGAATTTAAGTTTATGCTGTAAGCATCAGCAAGACTACTTTTTCAACTTCAATTTTTTATTATATCAAGGACAAGGACCATATTAAAACCCATATCTAGAATGTGATTTAAGAAAATGAAGAGCAAGTTAAGAATAAACCGGCCAAAAAGAAAATTACGAATCATACAAGTCCCCTGGTACGAGTCATGTATTAGATAGCAGGGCCCCCTTTTGTATGCTTTTTCTCCCTGATCGATGACGATGGCTTGCAGGATATATATTAGTGACCAGATGAGGTGGTTTTGACTTTTGAGGCTCATAAATTATTCTGTCTGTTTGTTTCGATTTTTACTCTAAGCAAAAATTTGCTAAAGGATCTCGCATATTTAAAACCGTATCTGTTCTCGATCTTCTTCTTGTGTAAGATATGTTCATTTGATCAACTTTTGTCTTTCTGTTGCATGAAGTGAAAAGTGAATATCCATATGCAGAGCATTATCCAGATCCAATTACCAACCAAGAGAAGAGATTTCTACTGGAGCATATCCTTTTGCTCTTAAAGTCTGTTGACCCAAATAGTAAGATTGCTTGGTTTAAATTTTGATTTCGTAACAACTGGCGTAAAAAATTATTATAATAGCCGGTCATGTTACTAGTAAGATGCTAAAAGTAGAAAGTAGTAAAGTCGTTTTATCATACAAAGAAAGAAAATATATGATGAGCTGCATTTTAGTAAAGCTAATATTCTCAGGTTTACATGGAAGTTGGAAATGCGACAACAAAGCCATTACGCAAACCGATACCGTTTAACTAAGAGGTTCTTCTGGTAACGATGGCGCCTTAGCTAGATTGCCACTCAAATACATGTAACTTAGAACTTTGATTATGCAAGCAGTTCTTTTCTATCATATAAATATACCGTCATTCTAATAATAAGTCAGGTTAATTTCTTCAAGATCGTCATCCAACGTCAAAAAAACTTCGTCCAGCCATGACAATTCTGTTCTGCTGTCATCTTCATCATCATCATCATAGCAGTTCACTTCTTGTTGAGATTCTCTGTTTCTTTCAAAAACACGGCATAAAGCCCATTTGCTCTGGCTCTGATCCTGTCTCGTAGGTTTAGCAGATATTAATTGGAGGTCTAATTACCACTACTAACTAAATGGTCTAATTAAGAAAATAAATCACTAACCTGTTTTCTTCTTCCTTTGGAACTTCTGTGTGATGTAGTGTTGCACCCTGATGAGCAGAACTGATACTCTTGCATTACCCAGCTGGTTTCAGTACCTTCTGGAGCTTCTCCAATGTTGAATACGAGGTACTTCTTGATTCCCACTTTCTTGTCAGCGGCCGAGACAATAGACTCAGTGAGTCCTATTTCTCTCCAATACCCACTTTGTGTGGTTCTGTTCTCGGTGGCTTTGGTGAAGAAATAGTATTGATTTCCACTTGACAACGCCTTACCTGTATGTAGATTTAGAATTTCATCCATGCATATATCAACTGTTAATTAATCATGTAGCTTCTTTTGTTATGTGTAATTGTGATTGTGAAATATAGAACTAATTGACAAGAGGTAGAAGCATACCCTTTAATTCCCAAGGGTCAGACACAGAAAGATCAAGATCAGGGATGATGTTAGGATGACATGGTAAAGGAGAAATTTTGCTGTATAGAAAGTGAAGGACAAGTTCTTCATCCGTTGGAGAGAAGTGAAACCCAGGAGGAAAGTTGACGCTTGCATCTGCCATTATCTCCTATATATTTTAAGTATTTTTAGTGGACTTTGGCATTTGTGTCAAGTTTAGGTATTATATATACCTATAGAGGGAGGGGGGGGGGGGGAGAAGGTTTTGGTTGATTATGATTCAAAATAAGAATTGAGTTGGTTGGAGAAAGACGGCGATACGTGGAATACCATCATAAGTAGGGCCAAGAAGGACGAAGCTGGCCAGGGATGCTACTAAAACAAGTTAGCTGTAATTTGATAATTTAAGTTATATTAATTTTTTGCATATAGCTAAGTTAATCTGGATGGTGCACTTTTCAATTTTTTGTTTAAACTTGGGATTAGCATAATTCATGAGGCAGTACAGAAATTAGCCTTCTTTCACCTTTTAGCTTTATGGGTTCCACTTGTGTGCTCTGCATGCAAATTGCAAAGGTTAATGATAATAAAATAGTTTAAAGCAATGATCAAGTTTCCCCTTAAGCTAATATTATTATTATCATCTCATCCCCGCCAATTTAAACGCATTTGATTTACTTATCGCACTGGTAATTTGATGATTTAAAGAGAATTTTTGTCACTGTTTGAGCATCTCTTGCACCTTTTTAGTCTTTGCATGAACCAATAAGATAAAGTATCATCATCGGTGATATCTCAGGTTTGGTCAATATGATGGAATACGATTGTGTGGAAAAATCTAATAAATGAGACCCTGAAAGGGTTATTTTGGATAACATGGGTCGCAAGTGTTCTCTCGCTAACATTTGCCATATGTTCAAGAGCCATGAATCACCTTAGCCGTCCTTTTTTTCAGCTGAAAGTGTAGAACTCACGAGCTGTTATTATAGTTGACACTCTAAAAGATTAAATTTAAAGGCAAGCCATTTTGAATTTCCATTATTGCTGCAGCGTTGGACGAATCAGCGGGTAAAAGGAGGCTGGGTAAAGCAGAGACATGTCGCTCTGGCTCTTAAAAAGAGGGAATCAATTCAATTGAGGTAACTGTCCCTTTTGTTTTCTTTGTTTGAATTCTTCAAATTCAGGTTTCATTGTTCAACCATGAGATACCAAATTAACAATCAGAATTTATCCTTCTTACAACTATCGAATTGCACCTACGCGGTTTTCCAGTTAGGCATAATGGATCACTTGTCCTACTCTTGAACCGCCTTCATTCATGTTTAGGTCTTAGTCTTACTATTCTGTTTTTATTAAAATGATTCTATCACTTAATCAGACAAATGGATGAAAACACAAATTAAGCAGCCCAAATGGGAATTCCCTGCATTACGTAAGCAACTAACCAATAATAGTTGATGACTTGATGGCTTCACGAATCATTACGCTTCGCTAAAAGAAAACCTATGCACTCTCGCATAATGTAGTAGTTTGGAGGTCACCTTTAGCAGTCGCTAAGTTGATCATTGGACAAGTGTTTTAAAGGTGCTTGCTTTTGGCTTTAGGTGGAGCTTTGAAGCTTATCCCTTCCTGCAACTCCTCTTGGCCAGAACAGATGAAAAAGATAAAAAGAACAGGGGAGGGTGAGAACTTTAACCTACCGCCGGTTCAAGTTTTGACATGAACTGTTGTCATTGTTTGTTGTTGTTTAATTGGACCCTTTCTGGTCTGTGTCTTCGACAAAATATATTCAAACTTTCGTTCACTGTGTCCTGGTTATCATGAACCTGCCAAATTGTAACCCTGGCCGGATTGCTTTATCATCATTTCATCTACCTTTCACTTTTGGGCTTTGATGACTAAATCTAATTTTTAACTTTTCCTTATGGTATTTTGCTTCTTTCTTTTTGTCCGTTTCGCATCTGTTTTAACGTGTAAGAGCATTTCCTTATGTTTAGACATTGAACAAAACAAACAGAGAGGCTATACATCTGTATTACCTCTAGGATAACCTTAGCTTCCTTTTGCTTTTTCTTCATATGAGTGTTCCCTTGACCTTTTTAATTTCAAAATCGATATCTTTGTCAGACTGCTTCTGTCTTTTTAGTTTCATCAGTATAAATTGTAGATTATAGTTTTATATGGTTTTCATTGCACCGCTTAGGTTAAACATAATTGTAACAGTACATGGTTTTGACTTCTCATATGGTATAATTATTATGGCTCTAGAAAACCCATCTATAATTTTTGGTAGCCATATTTATATTCTCGTGAGAGAAGTGTTACTTATGAGTCATGACTTATGATCTTACGCAGCATTTACGATAGCACAGGTTTTTTTAATTTGTTGGCCATGGCAGGGTTCTGGGTAAAGGAACATATATGTTGGCGCAAAAGCACTAATAATCACTTCCAGATTTCGTCTTCAAGGAGCAATCCCTTACAACGGCTTCTACGTGCCAGGTGGGACCATGCCCACGTGTCCATACACCAAATGGATATGATGATAATGCAAGCGACGTTTACATGCAAGCAAGATATTGGATTTGACTTTCAGCTTCCGAAAATTTAGAAAAATGCATGTATTTAATTTTTCTTATGGTGTAATCTTGCTTAGCTATACCTTCAGTGATGGTTCTTCATATAAAAGATTTCAGGTGCCATGCTTTGCAAATTGCAATTTGTCTGCCACTGAATATGAAAGAAAGAGAGGCAAGTGGTGCCCACCACAAATCGTTCCACGAGTTCTTTAAATATTGGACGCAACCATGCAAGCATGTTCTTGTCGTTATTGTGAATTAGATAGTGGGATTTAACACGTAGCCATCATACCTGTACGTTGAAGCATCATGAAATTCGCAGTGCAAATACAGATTGGCAACAATGTATAGGAAAGAAAGTGGCTTCACAATAACGACAAGAACAAATTTACACGCTTGCGTCCAATACTGAACAACCAGCAAATAAAAAGATTTGAAGCAGAGCATGAAATTGCCATGGCCAGTGTAAGATTTACCTCAGCATGAGCGGTTTATATATGACTGGGCTTTTTCTCTGCCTGGTTGTTAAAGCCACGTCCTCTGCTTTGTTGTTAAAGTTGCATTCGGGATTCCATAATTTACTTGCTGCAATTGATGTCTCTGGAAGCTCTGCAATTATAGACATCATGGGAATTTAAGCGTACAATTCATCGTACGTAGTTTACCTACAGGATAGCTTGGACGTGGCTTCTGCCACGACAGAATAGATAGGAAGTGCAACTGCTACGAGATTTCTGAGTATAGTCCCTACAGTATTAGTAGCAGCTAGCCTAGCACATGATTGGAAAGAAGGTCATTACTCATCCCGGGAAGGAAATAGTCAAACCGGTGAGGGTCAGAATTTTAAGGGACAATAAGAGTTAAAGTCTAATATATTGATAAAATAGAGTTCAAATTTTTATTGAAACAGATATTCGTATTTAGTATATAATAGTATATTAAATAGAATTGTTTGGAATAAAAGAAATACATGTGCCTCTAAAAAGAACGTGAAGTGCCATGTAAAATATGACTCATACAATATGCTATCTTGCTTCAGCAACGCTACTAATGGAAAAGTGCCAAACAAAGTAAGGAACTAAGGATGGGTGGGAGAGTGGGGGTAGTACTTGAAAATATATTGAGTTTGGGTTTGGTCAGGTTAAAATGAAGTGTTGATTAAAGTCGGTAAGGTTAAAAATACGAGAGGGGGAAAAGTGCCACCGAATCCTCTCGATCCCTAATTCATGTTTTAATTAAAGTTTCTCTTTTATTATTAACTTCGATTATTCATAAAAAAGTACACAGGTTTTTTATATGATGAACGAAGATAAGGAGCCTAATTATATTATACTAATAATTAGGTAATTACTTTTATGCATTCTGCATCATTATTAATTGATGGCCATATACAAAAAATTATATAATAAATAGATATTTGTCATTTACAAACATTGTCTCAATATTTTAAATTCACGGGATTCAGCTAAAAAATGCACTAATATATAATATTTTTCTGCAATTATGTCCAATATGGAAGAATGCATCTCCCAAGTGTATATAATATGCAGGGTCACATCATAATCACAGATAAACACAGAAAATCACGAAGACAAATTAGTGCTCATATGTTTTGAAGGCTCTTATAGGTTGTGTGTATATTTAGATAGATTTTAAAAAAATTATTAAAAAAAGATTTTTGAGTAAGTTTTAAAAAAGAGATTTTAGAAAAGAGTTTATTAAAAAAAATAGTTCTAGATAAATGAGTGTTTTCTTAGTTATTACTAAAAGAATTTTTATAATTAGAAAATTATTGAAAAACGTATAATTTTATTAAAAATATAAGAGGGGAGAGATGGTAGAAAATATAGAAGAGATAAGTGAGATAATGGAAAAGATATAAGAGATAGTTGAAGAGATAGAGAAGAGAAGAGAGATAGTTGAAAAGATAGAGGAGATAGAGGAGAGATAGTTGAAAAGATAGAGGAGAGATGAGAGAGTGTGTAAGAAAAAGTAAGGGTAAAATAATAATTGAGTAGTCTATAAATTTTTTTATTGTTCTAAAAACTACTCTAACTAACTTATCTAAAACTATAATTTTAAACTATAATTTAGTTCAGAAGTCCTTTTAGACAAATATGACTGTTTATTTTAAAAAAAATTAAACCAAAACTTGAGCTAGAAACACTTCTAAAATTTAAATTTAGGATTTTCAAACATGCCCATTATATATTAAACAAGTTGATGAAAACCACATATTTAAAACCAAGATAAATAGCGATTTGATACCACCAAGTTATAAACAGGTCACCTTAAATGACTGATCAATCAAAATTTCGTCCATAATTCTAGTATTTTAAGTTCACTAAATAACAACGGAATGGGACTCTGATGTTGATAACCCTACTTCTTTAAGAGAGAGAGATTATTTGGGCTCATAAATATTCTTTGGTATTTATGGTCATAGAAAATTTTTGGAAGGGATGATGGCATGTTAGAGGGTGGATGACTGGTGAACTTCATAAATGGAGAAGTGTTCACGGTTGCTTCCCCTGCCACACTGAATCATATGTTGGAGCCCAGATGAGTTCCTTTTATATATAAAACCAAACACCTCGAGACACTGACAACAGATAACAACTTATATGGATTTAAAATCCTCCCAAAATTTCATTTCAATGCAAAATTAATGCTGGTATTGCTTTATATTGAATGTAGCCCTTTATATTCAACTTCCTTTATCCATGCTAATCAAAATTTATATTGAATATACTTCCCACTCTGTCTCACCAACTCCAAACATTCCCAACTTGATTCAAATGATAATTATTTTCTACAACTTTTTGCTTCGCTTTGATCGATCAGTTTTAGTTGGGAATCTCCTCGTTGTCAAGTCTTTATAGTTTCTTGTCATCAATTATTATTTGGTAATGCAATATGGACTATATTCACAAAAAATCAATGTATATCGCAGAGATTTTAAAGGGCTGATTACTTGCAGCATTTTGCCTTGGAGATTTTTCCACCAGCTTATTGTGGGAGGTTTAGTCATGCCTCTTGGAGAATGTTTCCTGACCAAAACTCGCCAAGTTAAAATAGAGCCATTGCCCATTTGTGTGTCTTCGAAGATATAATTATTAGTTAAATAATGATTAATTAAGGATAAATTGGTTTTAGAGCAATTAGAATTAAGAAATCCTTGCCTCAAAACTCGAGTTAAGGGAACCGGTTCTCGTTTGTTTCCCATTCATGGCATCCTACGATCTGCTAGATGCTATACCAGAATGTACCTCGTGATTTTCAGTTGTTCTCATCTCATCCGCAATTATGTGTTCAAAGCATAGGTCGTACGTACTTGAGAGGTGGCATACTCCAAAACCATTTACAGTATGGTTTCATCATCTTACTGAACATTACATAATGAAAAGTTAAGAATTTTCACGTGGGCTCTGCTATCACAATGGAAGAGAAATATCTAGAACAAGTGCTCGTGAACCTAGTTTGCAAGTCCGAGGCGCTCAGTGGCTTTGCACTGTGGTTGACGAATCCCTTCGAACCAGTCACTGTTTCATAGTTTTGTAGTTGAAGTGAAGACCGTGTACTGAGCAAGAAAAGAAGCAGAAAGGAAGAGAGCCGAATGAATTTCAAAATGCAGAGCATATAAGGGGAGAGACAGCAGACAGAAGATGTAAACCTCCTATTCAATGATGAAACAAGGTTGTGAGGTTGAAGCAATAGGCGTTCACTACAAAATCCGCGCACAAAAACGAGTATTGTTCTCTGAAACTTTTTAGGAAAACTCGACAACTGAACGGGGAGGAAGATGTTCGAACTCAAAAACCAAAAGAGGAAGCAAAAAAAGGAGCATAGACATGCAATGGAGTGAGGCATGTACTCAAGGACGAGAACCTGCAAGCCAAGCTGCGGGAAATTCTGGCCATAGTTGGGCCAAGTGGAGCTGGAAAATCATCGCTGCTTGAGATTCTTGCTGGTAAACTCACTCCACAATGTGGTCCTGTCTTAGTGAACCAGAAGCCTGCAGATAAAGCTCACTTCAGCAAGGTTTCAGGTTATGTTACACAAAAGGATACTCCGTTTCCCGTACGGTTGAAGAAACTTTGATGTTCAGTGCAAAACCGGTGCCAAAGCTTTATCAACAACAGCTCTGCTCCAAGGTCAAGTCACTGATTCATGAACTAGGATTTAGCCATGATTCTGGGACTTGGATTGGAGACGAAAGAGACCGTGGGATATCTGGAGGCGAGAGGCGGCGAGTTTCTATAGGTGAAGTCATACACGATCCAGAGGTTCTGATTCTGGATGAACCCACTCAGGGCTTGATAGTACTTCTGCACTGCAAATCATTAATATGCTCAAGGTAATGGCTGACTCAAGGGGACGAACTATCTTCCTTAGTATCCATCAGCCTGGGTTCAGAGTAGTGAAGTTGTTTAATTCTATATTGTTGTTGGCAAATGGCTCTGTGTTACACCAAGGCAATGTGGAGTTGCTGAGTGTGAATCTGAGATTAATGGGTCTGGATCCTCCTCTTCACGTTAATGTAGCTGATTTGGCATTGAATCCTAAACCATTGGGCAACAACAAAAATGCAAACTAGTTCGGCATCAAACGTCCCCGCATTTCCCAGTAACCAGGCAACAAAAGAAATGTGAAGGTGAAGACGAGGGTAAAAGTGGTAGGTTTACCCTGCAACAGCTTTTTCAACAATCCAGTGGAATTGAATTCACTTGTGATTATGCAAGTTCTAGAATGAGAGAAACTATGATTCTCAATCACAGGTTCTCCAAGAATATCTTTCGTACGAAGGAGCTCTTTGCATTTAGGACGATTCAGATGCTCATGTCTGGTCTCATTCTAGGATCCATCTTTTGTAATCTTAAGGATGATCTAGTGGGAGCTGCAGAAACGGTAGGTCTATTTGCTTTCATTCTGACATTTTTGTTAACAAGCACAATAAAGCTCTACCAATTTTTCTGCAAGAAAGGGAGATTCTAATGAAGGAAACATCATGTGGTAGCTACAGAGTATCATCTTATGCCATTGCCAATGGTCTTGTTTACTTGCCATTTCTACTAATCCTAGCCAGTCTATTCACTGTACCCTTATACTGGCTCGTGGGGCTGAACAGGAATTTCACTTCACAGCATTTTTATACTTCTTGTTGCTAATTTGGTTAATTCTTTATACGGGGAATTCAGTCGGGGTATGTTCCAGTGTTCTGGGGCCTAGTTTTATTGTTGGGAACTCAGTGATCAGTGGTGTCATAGGATCATTCTTCTTGTTATCAGGCTACTTCATATCAAAGAACGAAATCCCGAATTGCTGGATTTTCATGCACTATATATCTCTGTTTAAGAATCCCTTTGAATGTTTTCTGATCAATGAGTTCTCCAACTCAAAGAAGTGCTTGGGGTACGTGTTTGGGTCATGTATGGTGACTGGACCGAGTGTGCTTAAAGAAGAAGGATATGGTAAGGAAAATGGAAGATGGAAGAACGTGGGTGTCATGGTATGCTTCATCTTGTTCTACAGGATTATTTCTTATGTAATTCTGAGATATAGATTCTCAAGAAGGAAAATTAAGAGCAACATCATCTGAAAAAAATGGCGACTCAAGAGAATTCACATGTCGCGGGGTTTTATTCGAATTTCAGACACTAGACTTGGGACAGCTACCAAACAAGATATGTCAATCACATATATTATAACACTAGAGTGTCCTATGTATAGCTTATTATATTGACTAATATAATATGATGTTAATTTCTTTTCTTTATGATTTTTTAATGGTAATTTCACTTCTCTATGGCTCCATGATCTAGATTCGTCAAATTATGGTTTATATTTATTGTTTCCCCCCCTTCTTTTAAGTATGATGCGGTAGATGCAGCCAGTTTGCAGAAGTAGCACTTGATTTGAGCCCCCTGTTTTTGGCAAACTAATTGAGCCTAATGTTCATTTCAGAAAATCACGAGTGAATCTCCCAGAAAAGTATAAATCATTTACCTCTAATTCATTGAAGCTGGTGGTACCATTACACAGAAGAAAGGTCCCCCAGATCTTGCAACTTTACCACCATTAAGCAAAATAAACTAAACTGCAGCTTCTACCGGCATTTCCCAATGTGATATTAGTTTTAAGTTCAGAGTGGCTTTCGTCCTTCAACAGTTCAACTTTTTTTTCTTTGCCCATTTATTCTATTAGAGTTTTATTCTGACTATATTTAAATTCAACTCGTGTCACGTATTTAGATATAGTGGGTGAGTCTTTTAATAAAAATTTTTTTATATACACTAAAATTTAAATTTAATATTTTATTTAAGTGACATCAAATTATTTATTCATATTAATATATGTTAGTTTAACAGTTTAACTATTTCGTGGGTGAGCCCAACCCCTTTCTAAAACTTTTGTAACAAAAAAAAAATCAACTGAACTGTGTGAAGAGGTGAATGGTGAGAGTAGATTATTTTACTGTAGTCATATTTGAGCAGCTAGCTCTTGAATACCTCCTTTGAGGTAATTGATATTTTTTTGTATTGGATATTGATATTATTTAAAAGAAAATTTCTGTTATTATAAAACTAGCAATAAGTAATAAGATTAGGAGGAGAGAAGAGATGGTGACCAGAAAATCAGAGAGTCTTATATTATTTTTTTTCTTCCTCTTATTACAATACAAATGGCATGACCTATTTATAGGCATAAAATTTAAAGATGAAGAGTTCATTAATTAATGGAGGAATAATAAAAAGTCTAATAATTAATGGAGGAATAATAAATAGTATAGTAATTAATGGAGGAATAATGACCTAGAGAATTTGAAGAGGAATATGGAGATAGACATCTATATTCTAATATTTATAACACTCCCCCTTAGATGTCCATTATTTAATAATGTGCCTCATTAAAAAACTTTAACTAGGAAAAATCCTATGAGATAAAAACCTAGTAAAGAAAAAGAGTACACATTTAATTAATATACTTATAGTGCTGCCTCATTAAAAATCTTGCTAGGAAAACCCAGTGGGATAAAACCTCAGCCAAGGGAAAAATAGTACAGTGTGTATTGACTCCCCCTTTTTGCAACTTCAATTGATATCTTTGAATCTGCGAAGTTCGATATTATATACGAGCTTTTCAAATATTGTTGCTGGAAGTGACTTGGTGAACAAATCTGCTAGATTTTTCTTAGAACGGATTTGCTGGATATTAATCTCACAATTCTTTTGAAGATCATGTGTGAAAAAGAATTTTGGAGAAATATATTTTGTCCTATCTCATTTGATATACCATTCTTTTAGTTGGGTAATACATACAATATTATCTTCATATAGGAATGTTATGATCATTTTACTAGATGACAATCCACAAGTAGTACGTATATAATGTATTATCAATCTTAACCATACACATTCTCGACTTGTTTCATGTATCGCTAGTATTTCTGCATGATTAGATGATGTGGCTGATATGGTTTGTTTCATTGATCGCCATAAAATAGCTGTACCATTACATGTAAACAAATAGCCTGTTTGTGATCTACCAACATGTGGATCAGACTGAAACCCAGCATCAGCATATCCGACAAAGTCATTCTTGTGTTCATTCGAATAAAATAATCACATATATATAGTACCATTTAAGTAACGAAGAATGTGCTTAACCCCATTCCAATGTCTTCATGTTAGTGAAGAACTATATCTTGCTAGTAAGTTAACAGCAAATGATATATCTGGTCGTGTGTGACTAGCAAGATACATAAGCCCACCAATTGCACTAAGGTAAGGCACTTCTGGGCCAAGTAGTTCTTTATCACCTTCTTGAGATCTAAATAGATCTTTATCTTTCTCTAGAAATCTTACAATCATCGGAGTACATAATGGATATGATTTATCCATATAAAAACGTTTTAAAACTTTTCTCGTGTAAGTTTCTTGATACACGAATATCCCAGTTTTCATATATTCAATTTATAATCTAAGGCAAAATTTTGTTCTTCCCAAGTCCTTCATTTCAAACTCTTTCTTTAAGAAATTTACCGCATTAGAAATCTCTTCAGGAGTTCCAATGATATTTATGTCATCGACATAAATAGCAATTATAGCAAATTTATTTTCAGATATTTTTATAAAAATACATAGACATATCTAATCATTCTTATATCCTTCTTTCAATAGATATTCACTAAGTCGATTATACCACATGCGCCCTGATTGCTTCAATCCATATAAAAACCTATTTAACTTAATTGAGTACCGTTCTCAAGAACTTGAATTATATGTTTTCGATAACTTAAATCCATCAGGGAGACTCATATAAATGTCACTATCAAGTGAGCCATACAAATGGCTGTAACAACATCTATTAAACTCAAATTGAGGCCTTCATTTGTTGCCAGACTAATTAGATATCGAAAAGTAGTTGCATCCACCACTGGTGAGTATGTTTCTACGAAATCAATACCAGGTATTTGTAAGGAATGGGAAGACACGCAGCGGAAATTAATTTAAAAATTTTTCATTCATTGACAGGATCTACCATATGTGTTTAAGTCAAGTGGGAAGAAGCATTACCCTTAGTGTGCCTCAGCGACTTCCACAGCTTCTCTCCGCGGCTGGTGATCTCTTTTCGATCGTAAGGAGATGTCCACAGCTTCTCTCTGTGGCTCATGCTCTCCTTTTGATCGCAAGAAGTCGACTCCTCAGGTCATCTTCCTCTACTGGTATCCACACGAACAGCGTTCTAACCACGAACGACGTGCTAGCTTCTCCTGTCCCTCCAAGGCTTTCTCAAAAGTTCATCCTCTCCGTCTCTACTTCAGCAGTTTCTTATCTGCAAACCTTTTACAGATTCCGTTCGGCCCTTTTGTGTTATGTGTTGTGTTGTGTTCAAAACGTAGCTCCTAAAATCGGATATATAGGATGCTCTGCGTTTTTTTTTCTCAACCGAATTGGATTTTGGAATTAATCTATATTAATTCTGAATACAATATCACATATTATATATTTTGATAAGAAACTAATTAAATAAATAATATTTATATTAAATCCGTCCCACAGATTTAATTCACCTATTTATTTAATTTAAATAAAGATAAGATTGGACTGTATTTGATTTATTCTCATAAATCAAATTTGAGATATCCTATCAATTTGAATTTCAAATTCAAACGTGATAGAGATTTAATTTATCCTTATAAATTAAATCTTGTAAATATCTCTTATATGAGATATCCTATCAATTTGAATTTCAAATTCAAACGTGATAGAGATTTAATTTATCCTTATAAATTAAATCCTATATATCCCTTATATATAATATATATATACGAATTTATATATATACGAATATAAATATAAATAAATATATACATCAACCCTGGATCATTCATTGAATCTAGACACGTCTTAGATTCAATGAATCTGGACATCATAGCTCGTGTTGGGCTATTTTGTGTGCGACCCTGTAGGCCCATATGAAGTTGGTAGTGGGTCATTTGCTATACTGGCCCACAAGTCGCAAGCGGTCTCTAGCAAGACATAACGACTACCCAAATCATATGAGAATCGATAAACGATGTAACCTTTTATACAACCATATCATGTCCCTTCTGTCACGCGATATTTTGGTCATGGATGAGGCATGGATAATGTCATCCTCCTATTCCTGACCGTTACTTTCTTGATCCCTGAGTAGTCTGACTATAGAAATGGAACTACCTTTCCATTACAGTATGGCCATACATTTCTCAAACTCACTCATCGAGGGGCCCAGTAATATCTCTCTACGAATGTAAGGGACAAATTCCATCTTGACCATTCACATTCCTCCGCATGAAAAACCACTAAACCCGAACATAGTCTTTATGATCACTCGGTCAAAAGTGACTTTTGACTAGGCCAAAGCTGAGCGTTTATCATGTAGGAATCCATGATGATCTCAGGTCAAAGGGCATAGTGACATGGTTTGTATATGAGAGAAGATTATGACGTAACCCATGCAACTCTCTCATAGCAGGTCGGTCCAACACCTTGAACTCTTACATGTGCATATGACTTTGATTTATATCTCTATACATCTTCAAAGTCATACTGGTCTTATTTCATCTCTGCTCCCGCACAGATGACCGACCAGAGACATTTAGGATAAGATCATGAATTATCCAAGGATGGTCATCACAGTAAACATGCAAATAATATGATAACACAATTAATAAATTCATAAATCAATAATATTCATAAGACAATAATTGGCCCCTAGGGCACATTTTCTAACAGTATTTGTGTAAATCCTTGAACAACAAGTAGTATTTTATATTTTACTACTTCACCATTTTTATTTCTTTTTCTCACAAAAACCCATTTATATCCAACTGGTTTTACATCTTCAGGTGTAAGAACCAGAGGGCCAAAAACTTTTCGTTTTTCTAATGATTTTAATTCTACCTCAATTGCGTCTTTCCATTTTGGCCAATCATCTCTTTGTTTGCATTCGCTAATATACTTTGGTTCGTGATCCTCATAATCATTTATTACATCAAGCACTACATGATAAGCAAAAATATTGTCAACGTTGACTTTATATCAATCCCATCGTATTCTATTGACAACATAATTTATTGAGATCTCATTATTTTAACATATTTTAGGTACCTAAATGTCTCTCAAAATTGAGATATTAGTGTTGTCGAAGGACTCTTTTAGAGTTGCTAAATTTTGTTGAATATCCTCGATCTGACCATCTATATTTATAACTCCTTTTCTTTTTTGAGAATTTTTATCTTTAGAACCGATGGGTCTGCCACGCTTCAAGCGTGCTTTTAATCCATTTGTATTAGTGGATTGTCCAATAGGGACTTCAATTCTGATATGAGCATTCACAGCTAAAACATGTGATTAGGTCACTTTCTTGGGGTCAGTGAATGCGTCTGACAATTGATTGGCTAAACTCTGTAAATGAATTATCTTTTGAACTTATAGTTCACATTATTTTGTACTAAGATCAAGATGAGACAATGATAATTCATTCCAACTAACTTTATTTTTCAGCTGTTTATTTTCTCCCCCTAATGTTGAACAATTTGATTCGTCAAAATGACAATGAGCAAATCGAGCCGTAAATAAATCTCCTGTTGTTGGCTCTAAATATTTTATTATAGAAGAAAATTTATATCTAACATATATTCCCATCCTTCTTTGAGGACCCATTTTAGTACGTTGTGGTGGAGCAATCGAAACATATACCACACATCCAAAAGTCCTTAGATAGGAAATATTTGGTTCCTGACTAAAAATCATTTGTAAAGGGGAGACCTTAAGTTAACTAGTTGGCCTGATACGAATTAACATCGCTGCATGTAAAATTGTATGTCCCCAAGTAGATATTAGGAGATTTGATTTCATAAGCAATGGTCTTGTAATCAATTGTAAACGTTTAATTAATGATTCTGAAAGACCATTTTGTGTATGAACATGTGCTACAAAATGTTCAACATCGATTCCCAGAGACATACAATACTCATTAAAAGCTTGTAAAGTAAATTCACCGGCATTATCTAGACATATTTTCTTGATGGGATAATCTGAAAAATGTGCTCTCAATCTAATTAGTTGAGCAAGTAATCTCGCAAACGCCAGGTTACGAGAAGATAATAAGCAAACATGTGACCATCTTGTTGATGCATCAATTATAACCATAAAATATCTAAATGGTCCACATGGTGGGTGTATCGTCCCATAAATATCTCCCTGTATACGTTCTAGAAATGTGAGAGACTCACTTTCTATTTTTACCGATGATGGTCTAATAATTAGTTTTCCTTCAGAACATGCAGCACATGAGAAAATATGGGATTGTGGAATTGATTCTCTTCTCAATGAATGTCCACATGAATTCTCAATTATTTTTCGCATCATTATTGTCCCAGGATGGCCTAACTGGTCATGCCAAATATTAAATTTATTCTCACTTGCAAACTTCTGGTTTGCAATAGCATGTATTTCAATTGTACTAATCAATATGTAGTACATTCCAGATGAAAGAGCAGGAAATTTTTCCAATGTGCATTTTCTACCAGAAATCATATCTGTGATAATAAGATATTCCTGGTTTTTTTTATTTGTTGTTTCAACATGGTATCCATTTTTACTGATATCCTTGAAACTCAACAAATTTTCATTAGATTTGGAGGAATAAAATGCACTATCAATGTATAATTTTGTTCCTCCAGGTAAGAATATTAGCTCTTCTAAACCCCTCAATCATCTTTATACTTTCAGATATAGTCTGAACATTGGCTTCTTACATCACCAAAGAAAAAAAAATATTTTTCATTTCTGAATATTGTATAAGTTGTTACACTATCAATGAGACACAAATATTCTTTATTAATGTCAATAAGTGACATTCTTCATTAACAGGAACATAACAAAAGAAAAAGAAATACCAAAAGAATTGGGATAAATAACTTTATAGTAAGTAGAAACCCCTTTTTTTATTGAGAGAATTATAACTTTATTATAGCAAAAGGAAAATACACATAATCATAAAAGTTAACTTATTTTTGGATATTCCCATCACCAATTAGGTGATCAACTCTTCCATTAAAATTGACAAAGAAATAATCAATATTTAAATGAGTCACATCCATGTTATCATAATCATAATCGCTTTTTTTCCTGGCAAAATTTATTTCTATCTTTGACTCTTTACCTTTATTTTTATTTTTCCTTTTGAGCGATTCTTGGTATAATTCAACCAAATATCTTGGTGTACGACAAGTATGAGCCCAATGACCTTTTCCACCACTACGATGACATAAATTTTTAATATAATTATCATTCTCACTAGTTTCCTTTTTATGGTTATCATCATTGTTTGCCTATCTTGAGTGATAATTATGACCATGACCTCGTTCATAGTAACGACCGCGTCCATGTCCATATCTATATCCCTAATCATGGGATGATTCATTTGTTACTACATTCACTTCTGAGAATATAGTAGAGCCAGTTAGACGGGATTCATGATTCTTCATTAGAAACTCATTATTTTATTCAGCCATCAAAAGTATAACAAACTCAAGTAATGTTAAGAGACACAAACTCAAATTTTGTAGGATTTGGCATGATGATACTATCATAAAAGTATAACAAAAGGTAAATAGAGATTTAGATTAAGAATATTGAGTAATTAGAAAATAATAAAATATGAAACTACAATTTAACATGAAAGTAATATAGAAACTCACCTTCTAATGATAGATTTTACAATAATATCAGTTGACCAGATCAATCATGCTGATAACGTGTTATAAAACTAGCAATAAGTAATAAGATTAGGAGGAGAGAAGAGATGGTAACAAGAAAATCAGAGAGTCTTATATTATTTTTTTTCTTCCTCTTGTTATAATACAAATGGCATGACCTATTTATAGGCATAGAAGTTGAAGATGAAGAGTCAATTAATTAATGGAGGAATAATAAAGAGTCTAATAATTAATAGAGAAATAATAAATAGTATAGTAATTAATGGAGGAATAATGACCTAAGAAATTTGAAGAGAAAGATAGAGATGGACATCTATATTCTAATATTCATAACACCTGTCTTTAGATTTGAATCTAATTTTTTTAAAAAAATATTTATAATAAAAAAAATTAACTATATGAAAAGGTAAGACTATTTAAAGTCTGTTGATTATGGGGGAGTATTATAATTATAATATTTAAAAAATATTATAATTTTTAAATATTTAAATTTAAATTTAAAATTAATTAATAGTTCTTTCTATTTCATATTAGTAGAGAGAGAGAGAGAGTGGGCCAATGTTTTTTAAAAAAATTTGTATTAACAAAAAATAATTGTGAAAATCCCAATGGCACTTGCGGAGGAAGTTAAACGCAGCCGCACGATCTTCAGCCTCCCGCTTTGGTTCGCCGGCAACCGCTTTGGTTCCGTCGCATTCTCCACCAGTCGACCACCCTAAGTCCCTCACGGCCTCACCATCTTCCCTCTCTCATTTGGCATCTCTGTCTTCATTCTTCATCTCTGTGTCTGTGTGGCTGATTCACCGTCGAGCATCTCAAATTGGAGTGTGGCTTCCTCGGCCATCATTTCAGGCAAAACCTGATACGTTCGGTTTATTAAAAACTCCGGGATTGACTTGAAGGTCTTTCCAGTCTCATTGAGGATACCGGATCAGGCACTTCAAAATCGCCTTTCAACTGAAAATTTCCTTTGAGGCGTATTATCAAACAATTTGCATTGTCAGAGCGTACGATTCCTTTCCCGATATCCCCTTCATATCTTTGACTTCATGTATTGAAGTCTCTGATCATGCTTCATGATACTATCCGCTCCTCCGTTAAGAAGTACGCATTTCTCATTTCTCAATGCATCACGACCAGAAATCTGAAACTTGGCCAGGCCTTGCATTCTCGCCTTATCAAAACCGCACTTTTCTTCGATTCTTTCCTCACCAACCGTCTCATAGACATGTACATTAAGTGCAGCTGTGTGGAGAGTGCCCAAAGGGCCTTCGACGATCTTTTCCACAAGACAACACGTACGTGGAATATGATGATCTCTTTCTACTGTAAAATGGGCTTGTTTGACAGGGCTCACTCACTGTTCGATAAAATGCCTGAACCAAACCTTATCAGTTATAATTCATTGATTACTGGTCTGACAAATCATGCGTTTCACCAAGAATCAGTGAAGCTTTTCTGGAAGATGCAGAAGGATTATGATTGTTTACTATTAGATGAGTTTACGCTCGTTAGTATAGTTGGCAGTTGTGCCTCTTTAGCTTCCCTTTATTGGTTGCGTCAAGTCCATGGCATCGCAGTTATAATTGGTTTGGAGGTGAACGCAATCCTTAATAATGCTTTAATCCATGCTTATGGAAAATGTGGCTTACCCAACATCTCCAGTTCTATATTTTGTCGAATGCCAGAGAGAGATGTTGTGTCTTGGACTTCGATGATTGTCGCTTACACACGAGCTTCTAGATTGGAAGAGGCATGTGGGATATTTAACGAAATGCCAATGAAAAATACTGTGTCTTGGACTGCTTTAATCGCGGGTTTCTCAAGAAATGGGCGTTTTGAGGAAGCTCTGGATCTTTTTGAGCAAATGCTGGAGGAGGGGGTATGGCCTAGTGCTCCAATTAATGTCAGTGTCTTGAGTGCTTGTGCAGATATGGCACTTATTGAAAGAGGTAAACAAATTCATGGTCACATTATCAGAAACAGCAATAGTAGCTACTTATCTAATGTGTATATAGCTAATGCTTTAATTGACATGTACAGCAAGTGCGGGGACATGAAATCAGCTGAAAATTTGTTCAAGACGACTCCTTTGAGGGATATAATCTCTTGGAACACATTAATTAATGGGTTTGCACAGAATGGCCGTGGTGAGGAATCACTGGCCCTCTTCAAAAGGATGATAGAAGCTAATGTAAAGCCTAATCATGTGACATTTCTTGGCTTGCTATCTGCTTGTGATCATGCAGGTTTAGATAATGAAGGACTAGAGTTAAAAGACATGATGGAAAAGCAGTATGGCTTGAGGCCTAGACTTGATCACTATGCTATATTGATTGATTTACTTGGGAGGAAAAACAGACTCGAGGAAGCACTGGATTTAATCGAGAGAACACCGAATGGTACGGATCACATCGCCATGTGGGGAGCACTATTGGGTGCTTGTAGAGTCCATGGGAATTTGGACCTTGCAAGGAGGGCTGCAGAAGCTCTGTTCGAGTTGGAACCTGGAAACACAGCTAGATATGTTATGCTATCAAACATATACTCAGCATCAGGAAGATGGAATGATGCCAACAGAATCAAAAGAATCATGGAGGAGAGAGGCTTAAAGAAAGAGGCAGGTTGCAGTTGGATTGAGGTAAGAAATACAAGGCACGAGTTTACAGCCAAGGACTAGTGTCATGGCCAGATTGCGGAGATATATGGAATAATCGGGGAACTGGTCCATAATATGAAAGATGCTGGATACCAATATCATATCAGTCGCCCTTTACTTCCGGATGGGGATGACAATTTTTACTTTTATTAGATCATTCTTCTCAGTTTGATTGTTAGGAAATAGTAATACTGCTGTGATGTAAATAATATGCTGGCTGAGATAGAGTGGTCCTTTTGAGGATCCATAGGCAGGCCGCTTCTCTTTCTGGAGGTCCTTTCAATGTTTTTCAGTGCTGCTGTTGTCTTTTATACTTTAAGAATGTACGGCGCATTTGGCAACGAAATTCTCACTTTCAATTGTATTTACAATTTTGTCATGAACCCATTTGATCAATTATAGGAATTGATTTGCATGAGTTTTATTCATATATAGTTATTGTTGGCACTGTCTACGCTTTTCAAATGTTCAAGTCTTACGAGCCTGCACATGCATACACGCATACACAATCACATGCACGCACACACGTTACATGTCATATGATATGAGTGTGAATTAGGACAAAGAATAAGGTGAGCACGGTACAAAATTTGAAAAGTTTGTTTTTCCATATTGTATTTATTTTGTCAGCAATTATAATCTAATATAAATTATACAACTTTTTAACTAAATTATACACCTTATTTATTTTTCCATATTCTCTTGTTATCCTGTACATTGACTTGACTTGGCATGCTGGTGGAATATCCATGAGTGTGAGTGGGTGTGTGCGCACCTGAAAGTCAGAAGGGGTATTTTTCACAAAGTGAAAGGCCATTGACTTCGATGACAAGCCCGGACAAATTTTGGTGGAGAGGAGAGGTAATTTCGTATTGAAGTTATGACAATGATCTCCTGTTCCATCAGAGCCTTCATGTACCTCTCAAGATATTTATGATATATAAACGCGTTTCTTTAATTTCCTTGTCTTTAGCTAAAAACCATGGAATAAAATATTAAACAAACCACGTAAGCACTTGTTTATTTGTTGCATTTCTCATTGAGTAACTTCGATTAAGCTTACCTGATTCTTGATGCAGTACCATATAATATTGTGATAAATAAGTCTTATCTTATTAAATATAATCAGCTATATAGATCATATAATAATATTGTACTCAATCAAAAATTAAATTTTTAGATAGTTTATTGATCAAGAGATTCTGCTCAATAATTTCGTTGAACATTATCTTTAGTCTTTATCGGAGTCTATATTGTTTGATTTATTCTCCTCACTGGCACAGCCTTTGGCTTTCTTTACATGTATACAAACCACCTAATATGATTCTTTACCAATTTATATTCAATAAGTGCCACTCTAACTCTTCCCCGTATTTGTTCATTATGAATCTTATCTTTTCTTATATGCACACACATCTATTTTAACATCCTCATCTTAGTTACCCCAATTTTATACTCTTGCTGTTATTTTAAAGCTAAATATTCACTTTTATAAATATTACTAGTTTTATAACAGTATGATAAAACTTTCATTTTATTTTATCACTATATATTATTGTGATACTTTTAGAAATTAATAAGAGTTCCCTTTATGATGATATATAACTGGTTTTGATTGGCAATCTACTAACGATAAATAAATAAAAGACTGAACAAGCACAAAAATATTGGATAACGATCGAATGAGAGCATACTATATATAATATCAACATAAATTTTTAATTACATAAGATAAATAAATGCATGACATAATAATAGGATCGCATTCGCCACCTTCCACCACTGGTTCATAAAGATATATATTGCCATTTACAGCAGAATAACAACCTCTCAAACTCTGTAAGCATAAGCATCGAACACGAATATAACTTAAAACAGCAACGAACTTAGAATCTCGCCTGCCTCTAATCAATATTAATGATTAAACCATCAAGTAGTAAAGAAGTTGAAGGTTTTGTGAAGAGTGAGAGTCACTTTACGGAGGATGCGAGAAAAGATGCGACGCTTGATACGCCCTCTCACAGGCGGCATTACTCTTTCACTGTTACTCCAACTTCTCTTCTCCTTCCTCTTCCTCTTCTCCGGCAAAGAACCTCTTAACTTGGTATCCGCCATTATTGCCCTCTTCTGATGAAACTGTTATTATTACTCTCCGAGTTTTGTGTGGAAGGAATTTGAGCTGTGCTGCTGTATATATAGCGGTTGGGTGAGAATGTAGAAAGTTTTTGTTGTGATTACAATGGAACGTTTGAGGTACGTGATAATCTCAAGAGGACCCCAGGTTGACATTTTGGGTTCGGTACGCAAATGCGCAAGGTAACACGGTGGAAAATGCATGGAACAGATGACACTGACCTTCACGCAGTTAGTTGACTTTTTTTTCTTCTCCTCTGCGCCATCGCGGAAGAGACGCTTAAAAACAAAGAAAATTTTGGATGAGCAAATTGCTCTTCGGGCCAAATAAAAAGAAAAAGTATACTTTGCACCCAAAAATTTTAAATGTGAATCAAAAGATTTTAGCCCTTAAGATCTTGTCTCTCCCATTAAGATCTATTTCATACACACATAACCAAGAATCAAACTCCTACAACATTAAAGTTTTTTTTTTAAATTGACAAAAGTATATATTTTATCCCAACTCTAACTTTATATAATGTTTTGATTTCGTCCCTTAATTTTATAAAATATTTTTTTAGTCTTATATTCCTAACACTCTATTGGTCTTATTAAATGATGATTTTTTTTTTTTTTGCATCAATCAGGGTTATTTTAATAAAATAAACTTAATATTTGTTTTTACTCAAGTGGTTAGGTTATAAGGAAAAGATAATAATACAAACACAAGTCTTCATATTCATTCCCATGTAGTTTTTTGCTTGCCTTCTCTTTATTCTCGAAGAAACCATAATACAAACACAAGTCAACGAACACATGGGTTGGTCGTAAACTCGTAATCAACTTATCATTATTTTACTATTTTCTTATCATAAAATAACAAAACAGTTCGGGCAAAAAAAAAAAGGCAATACATTCACTAATTCATTTTATCTGGTTGATTTCCAGTATGAATCCAAATATGCTAAAATTATACAATAAAGTTAGAAGAAGAGCTGGGAATTGTGCGTTCTTCATGACATTAAAGGGCTCAAACTAATCATGTAAGTCTCATATTCAATCATTTTCCGTCATGTCACCCTCTAATGTTCTTTTTATGTTTATTTTATGAATAAAGGGGCTTTAAATTAAAGGCTAAAAGGTTACTATATACTCATCATGCTTTGATAGAAGATTTAATGGGAAAAAATATACAAATATTTTTTTTAAGAAAATAGAAATTTGGGGTCAAGATCAAAGTGTTGTAAACGCATCAAGCCAACGACAGGAAGGAATTTCCATGAAATTTCTTGAGAGTCTTCCATTATTGTTCTCAGCGAACAGAAGTAAAGTCATCAATGTAAGGCATTCCTTGGACAAGATTGAGAGAGACAGCCACCACCATCGACACCACCCAAATGAATGACGACGGCGAGATATTTTTGGTCTGAAAATTAATTAGAAATAAGTTTTCACATGTGGAAATCGAATTGGATTTGGATGCCTTTCAATGATAATTATAGATTCTAGATGAGCATGTGGATTACCATAGACGTCACTGTTTGCGTGCTAATCACAAAAGTGGCTACTCATGAAAAATTAAAAATAGATATAAGTAGACTTGACATCATATTTTAACTTAAAACTTAAGTTATTGAGTTTAAGAATCATTATATATATATATATATATATATATATATATATTAGCCCAACTCTATTTGATATAAAATTTCTTTCTACACGAGGTCCAAGTTCACACATACTGCTTGTAAGCAAGGATCGAACCTGGTCATTGCCACCAAAAAGTGGCCTCTGTGCCACTTGCACTGCCGATGTGCTGGCATGGGCAGTGCAAGTGATGGTGACATCCTAAGTTCACCAATATTTGATTCTGCAATATCATGCATCTTATTCCATGTACTGAGCACTGGTGCCATGCCAATGTCCATTTTAAAAGGCTCGTGTCATTTGGGAGTCTTCTATCCTAACCACCTAATATGGGAGTTATCCATAGACAGCTCATCTGTTTAGATCAAATTAAATAAGCAATTGTGGCCGTTTGACTTCCATTCGCGCTAAAATAAATAAGATTATATCTTTGATAGCAGATATGATGAAGCTGTGAGCTGCGGAGTACGCGCTTGAGATTATTATTTGCAACAGCGAGAGTTATATTGCAGCAGATTCGTATGTGAACTTCTCAGAAACATATAAAATTATATTGCAGCAGATTTTATTAACTTTAAACAACTCGAAAGTGATTGATTTCAGAAGGATTTGAATATCTTGTGATGCTAGAGTACTTACTACATATCAATCTCTGCGCTGTATTATGATAAACCAACAGATTTACTGTGAATGAACTACCTGAAGTTTTTTCCCCCTATAAGCTGTATTCTCTGTTTTTTCTCCCCTATATCTGAGCAACAAGCAGCTCATTCCATGTGTCTGGGATTCCGGGTAGTCACCAGTGCAAGCAATCGCTGGCATTAAGGATTCCTCTTGTACTATAACGTGAGATATGAGCCTCATCCCTCAATTGTGAAATACCAGTTATATCCAGTATTCTAATCTTTGTACCCTTTAGCGCAGTGTCGATGGTTAGATCCATTGATCCTTCTTGTATAACCTCACTTCCATGAGATAATGGCATGTTATTGTCACAGCTACCTCCAGTGTTCCAATCTTCATTGAAGAAATGCCTTGGCGATATAGTCCAAAAGAAAGTTTTGAGCCTGGGATGTGAAGGCAATTGCGAATTAAGCCATTCCACAACACTAGACACTGGGAAGTTCTTGGCATTTTCCATTTGAGCAACCTTTTCATCTTCATTAACTGGCTTTCCATCAACATATATCACCCACCTGTTTGCATTAAGATTCCCAGGGTTCCATTGGTGGCCTGTGTTAAGGATCAAAACATCAAAGTGATGAAGGAAACGTCTCATGAATTCTGGAGGGCGGTCTAAGTGCATGGCAACATTGGTGAGTGGGTCACTCATATTTAGGGGCTCAAGATCACAGAGGGTCGATGACCAGCAATATAGAATTGTGGTGTTAGTCTTTGGAAATCTGTAAGCCCAGCCCCCAGGGCGCTTGGCTCCACGCCGCTTAATAAGACCATACTCATACCCTACAGTTTGAACTTCAGGGCTCGGTTTTCCCCCAGAGGCCATACAAATGAAAGATTGAAATTGTTGCCGCCCCAGTGAATCTCCAATGAATTCATTGTTTTGTCCTGCATTCTAGAGGCCAAACTAACAGTGAAAGTTTGTGTTTTGCCATCTAATGTAAACAAAAGAAAATGAGCGATCGTTGAGTAAACACAGCCATATCATCCTAATGTTGTGAAGTTATATACTTCAACTACTAGATCAGGGAAGTAAATAGTTATATATACCTACTTTCTCAAGAATGCAAATCGGTCAAACTCTGGCAAGTCACAGTTTTGTGGGAACCAGCGGAATCCCTCGTAGGAGAAATCTGGTCTCTGAGTCACTCTACATGCCCACATTGTTGATAACCACTGTTTACAGCCAAAGCCAGAATACAATGGTCTCCTGCTGTCTGCAATCCATCTACCCTTGGCGTAGTTACAGACTGCAATGGTGATGGCGTTTAAAAAATACTCGCACATTTCAATATATAGAGGAACGAAATTAAATCAATATGAACTACAGGCTTTGATATGTTGCAAAAAGTAAGCGAAACTCATGGAGGTTTTTCCCAAAGATGAAAGCATACATGACGCCGAATTGATATTCATTGCTGAACTTGAGTAAGAGAAAGACAAAATATATACGTCAAACTTGCTGCAGCACAGTTAGAAAGGAACAGCATACCAAGACAAGGAGTTAATAAGACATCAGAAACGTTCAAAGGAAAAAGGTCTCATGTCATTTTATTCTCAGCAACTTAAGTAGCCAAATATGCAATTCCGACTACAATATTATCTATCATCAGGAATTATTTGTTTTGAAGTTGAAATATATGTAAATTCTTATGGAACAAGACCTGTTGTTGTATTACCAATAAGTGTAAATTCCAAATGATACAGGTACCCATTCATGCAGTGACATGGTCAAATGCTCATTATAATAATTAAAAAAAAAAAAGAAAGAAAGAAAGAAAGAAAGAAAAAGAGCCCACCCTCGCTTCTGGAAATATTTTGATTGTATTGCATTTGAGGAGATTCCGCTTGTATAAAATCTATAGGCATTGCAGTGTCATTATCAAGGTTCCCTTTGGTTTGAACGTCTTTGACGAAACTTAAAGATTTTTCTTCACCTTGAGTACGCTTTGCAGTTCCCGATGGATTATCTGGGGCTTCCGCTATCAAGCCTAAGCAACGGTAGTATTATAGAATATTCTCAGCGAAGTTAATAATTTCATATTTCTGTCACGGAACTTGAAGATCTTTCTTCACCTTTTGTCAGATTTGTATTTCCCATTCGATTATTTGGCGCTTCATCAAGCAACCCTAAGTCAACAAACGATGGCAATTTGAAATCCATTTTGTTCTCCAGTGAATTTGGAAAGTATCAGCACATACTTATGCAATGAACAAATTCATGAGCACATTCATTGATACAAGAAAGTTCAAGGACGTTGGTTATTCTGTAAGTCATGTTTGGTTCTATGAATTCAATTACTAAATGCCAACAGAATTAGCATAACTTTAGTAGGAACCAATGAGCAATTAAATCCAACCGGAAGGCAAACCTTCAGAAGGCATATTATACCACTCTCGGGCTGACAGATAGATTCTGGCGAATGGCTTATTCTTCAATGTCCACTGAAACGTGATGATAAGGAAAAGAGCAAGCAGAGCTAGAGAAATAAGCCTCCCTTTCAAGCCATAATTATTAGCTCTTGTCATCTCTGTTAATGCATTAGCACCCACAGATCTTTGGCTCAGTTAATATTTTATCTAGAAAATGTTCATAAGTGCCGTCACGAAATATCACCATTCGATCTTCTTCTGGTCCTCCCGGGGCTTGTCTGTTTGGGATAATGACAGTATCATGCCAACAAGGTAAGAGCTATTTGATAGCACCCCACCACGCACAGCACAGCCACTAAAGACTTATTCCAGGAGAATAAAACGTGCAAGAGAAAGTTCAGCAGCCAGTACTTAGTTTATTAATTTCTGTTTATTAAATCTCTTAGTTTTTCCAGCATTCCCTAACTTTTAGCACTAGTGGTAACAGTAAGTAGGAACCCACGTTCTCATGCAGTAGCTTAGTGGGGGCAGTTTCTATCTTTCCCATCATCCATTATACGCAGTAACTAACTCTGTAACTAGCTATATATGCGCCAGTTGGCCAGAAGGAACGATATGGAAAAAAGAAACTATTTTTCTCAAGAGTTCTATCACTGAGATTCTCTGCGCTTCTACTTGTTGTCTTTGTGAGATTCTTGCGGAGGGAGTGAGTAGGAGAGATCATACTCTAACAAATTGGTATCAAAGCAGGATGGTCGAAACACGATCTTCCGCTGCTGCCAACACAGATCACAACCTTAACTCGACAGAAAGTCACGCTATTGGAGGAGATCCACTGACGGTCATTGCTGCGAAACTTGACATGATAGAAGAATTAAGAGATAAGGTAGCGTACCTGGAAGTGCAGTCCCGAAACCAGTCCACAAGGAGAAAGGAAAAGAACTGGGGAGATGAAACAGAAGAAGACGGAGAGTTGTACCCCAAGCACCGAGCACCTTATGCAAGAATCGAATTCCCAAAGTTCAGTGGAGGTGACCCGAGGGGGTGGATACTAAAAGCTGAAAAGTTCTTCAGATATTACCGCACACCAGAGGAGGAAAAGGTAGAAATCGCGGCGATGTATATGGAGGGAGATGCACTGGACCTTTTCTCTTGGATGAATTCGGAAAGAACCCTATTATATTGGGAGGAATTGGTAAAAATGCTGAACGAACATTATGGACCGCCGGAGTTCTTAAATCCTGACGAGTATCTTTGCAGCATACGACAGACAGGGAGTGTAGCAGAGTACCGGCAAGAATGGGCACGGAGGGTCGCGAGAGTTATGAATTGGCCGGACCACTGCCTATTAGGGGTGTTTCTGAATGGATTAAAGGAGAAACTGAGGACAGAGGTACGCTTCCGTAAACCTCGGACAGTTTATAGAGCTTCAAGCATTGCACTGGAGTTGGAGAAAGCCAATGGGTCGGGTCGGGGTTACAAGGTCGGATCGTCATGGGGCACAACCCGATCCAACCCATACACTTCTGTCGGCCCAGCGGTCTCCCAAAGCCGACCCAGCATCAACAATGTATATTCTAACGCAGCAGTGTCGCAGGCTCGCCTTCCATCGGTAATACCAGAAAACTTCAAACAAGGAGGATGGGACCCAACAAGACAACAAAGACGAGATAAAGGTTTATGTTTCCGGTGTGGCGTTTCGTTTAGACCAGGACATCGCTGCAACGTCTCCTCCCTCTCACTCCTGGAATGCGACGACGCCATGGAAAGTCCAGACATCACTGAAGCAGAAATGGAGGACCAGGAAGAAGAAGAGCAGAAGGCAGAAATCTCTTTCAATGCCATCCTATGGAGATCGTCAGCTTCCACAATGAGATTGGAAGGGAAATTAAAAAATCATCCAGTTATCATATTGGTGGACAGTGGCTCAACCCACAATTTTATTTCAGAGGAGTTAGTCGATAAGCTGAAATTGCCATCACAAACAACACAGGTTTTTGGAGTCCAAATTGGCGACGGCAGAACAGTAAAATGCTCCCAGATATGCGAGGAAATAGAGGTAACAATTTCAAACTTAGTGATTAGACAGCCATTCTTCCCATTCCCATTGAAAAGCACAGACTTGGTGCTGGGCATCAAATGGCTGGCCTCCTTGAATACAATCCAGGCCAATTGGAACGAAATGTTTATGGTCTTTTGGGTGGATGGAAAGAAGTACAAAATACAGGGGATGAGCCCACCTAAGGGCGCACCTGTCCAATTTCAGAGTATGCAATTCGACACCACAACACCGACCAGGAGGGCCACCACCCTCAATGTACAAGCAATCTGCCAACAATTCCAGGAGGTTTTTTTAGAGCCCCACACACTGCCCCCTCACCGTGGGCTTTATCACTCCATCCCCTTGCTACCAGGATCAGCTCCTCCCAATTTAAGACCATATAGGTACCCCCACTATCAAAAGGATGAAATTGAATTACAGATTGCAAAATTACTTGATCAAGGATTTATCAGGCCCAGTTACAGCCCTTTTGCTAGCCTAGTACTGTTGGTGAGTAAGAAGGACGGATCCTGGCGAATGTGTGTCGACTACAGGCGCCTCAACAAAATCACTATTCTAGATAAGTTCCCAATCCCCAATATTGATGAACTATTAGATGAGTTACATGGGGCAGTGTATTTTTCTAAGCTGGATTTGCGATCTGGGTACCACCAGATTCGGGTACTCCCCTCAGATGTGCCAAAGACTGCTTTTCGCACTCATTCCGGACATTATGAATTTGTAGTAATGCCATTTGGCCTCACCAATGCTCCAGCCACATTTCAAGCCACCATGAATGAGTTGTTTCGTCCCTACTTGCGGAAATTTGTTCTTGTATTCTCTGATGATATCCTTATTTTCAGTGCTGATGCTGCCAGCCACAGGGAACATCTTCAGATTGTTTTGCAGATTCTACAACAACAATCCTTCTACTTAAATGAAAAAAGTGCGCTTTTGGCCAATCCCGCATTACCTACTTAGGCCATATTGTATCAGCACAGGGAGTAGAAGTGATGCATGACAAGATTCATGACGTGGCACATTGGCCTACCCCCACTTCTGTCAAAGAACTGCGGGGATTCTTGGGGCTCACGGTTATTACAGAAAGTTTATGAAAAATTATGGTATCATTGCTCACCCCTTAACAGATTTGACCAAGAAGGACGCATTTGTCTGGAATACCCGAGCACATGAGGCTTTTGAACAGCTAAAAATCGCTCTCACTACCACTCCGGTCCTACACTTACCAAATTTTCAAGTGCCATTTATGGTAGAATGCGATGCATCCATGGAAGGAGTAGGTGCGGTTCTAATGCAAAAGGGGCACCCTATAGCCTACTTCAGCAAGGGATTTTCTTTCTCAAATCGCTACAAGTCAGTTTATGACAGGGAACTGTTAGCCTTGGTACTGTCTTTACAAAAATGGCGCCACTATCTGCTAGGCCACCATTTCGTGGTGCTCCCTGATCATTACAGCCTCCAGTTCTTACTGGATCAACATACAATCACTCCTACTCAACAGCGCCTCCTACTCAAACTACTCCCCTTTGATTTTTCAATCTCTTACAGGTCCGGGAAGACTAACACAGCCGCAGATTCTCTATCTAGAAGACCACAATATGCAGATTTCTACCATATGGCCATTCCCGTAACAGATAACTTGTCTCAACTGCCTCAAGCATTGCTGGACGATGTAGAGACAAAGACAATCATGGAAGGATTACAGCAAAATACAGAATTGTTTCCAAAATTCTCTGTGGTACAAGACAAATTATTCTACAACTCTCGGCTAGTTATCCCTTGTCACTCCTCACTTAGAACCAAACTAATCGAGGAAGCACATTCCACCCCATCAGGAGGACACGGAGGTTTTCTTAAAACATTGAAGAGGTTGACAGCACAACTGTACTGGCGGGGGATGAAGAAGGACGTAAAGCGTTACATACAGCAGTGTTTCATTTGCCAACAAAACAAGCACCAGACTTTGGCACCAGCAGGCCTCCTCCAACCACTACCGATTCCAACAAGAATTTGGGAAGATCTCTCAATGGATTTCATCTCTGGACTACCCAAATCAAAAGGGTTTGATGTCATCTTAGTAGTGGTGGACCGACTCAGCAAATATTGCCATTTCATGCCCTTGTCCCATCCCTATTTGGCCAAAACAGTAGCAGAGTTGTTCTGCAGGGAAGTGGTTAGACTGCACGGCATCCCCGGTTCTATAGTTTCGGACAGGGACCCTGTCTTCCTCAGCGAATTCTGGAAAGAACTCTTTAAGATAAGCCAGACACGTCTGCATATGAGCTCAGCATATCATCCACAATCAGATGGGCAGACGGAGGTGGTGAATCGCTGTCTTGAAACTTATCTCCGCTGTTTTATTTCGGACTAACCCAGAGCATGGAGTATATTCCTTTGTTGGGCGGAGTATTCTTTCAACACTAGCTTCCATGTCTCTGCAAATACTACACCATTCAAGATAGTATATGGTAGAGACCCCCCACCTCTCGTTCCCTATGTCAAAGGTGAAACTAGAGTGGCAGCACTAGAAGAACAGCTAGAGTTGTGGGACGACATGATCAAATTGTTACAACAGAACTTGTCAAAGGCACAACAGCGAATGAAAATACAGGCTGACCAGCACAGAAGAGATCTACAATTCTCTCCCGGGGATTGGGTTTGGCTACGCTTGCAACCTTACCATCAAAAGGCGCTAGCAAAGAGACGCTTTGACAAATTTTCTCCCAGGTTCTTTGGCCCATATAGAGTGCTCCAGAAGGTAGGCCAGGTCGCGTATGCACTGGAGCTCCCGCTCAAAGCTAAAATCCACCCAGTCTTTCATGTCTCCCTATTATGACCTGCTGTGGGTCAAACCCAAGGAGCTCCCCCTGCTCCTCTACCACTCTCTTCTGACATGGAACTGCTCCTTCATCCTTTATACGTACTGCAACACCGTTGGACTAAAGGAGGCCGCTTGGAACTCCTAGTGCAATGGAAAGCTCGACCAATTGAAGATTCCACCTGGGAAGATTTTGACTTATTCTCCGAGCAGTTTCCCGCATTTCGCCTTGAGGACAAGGCGCTGTTCCGGGAGGGCAGTATTGATAGCACCCCACCACGCACAACACAGCCACTAAAGACTTATTCCAGGAGAATAAAACGTGCAAGAGAAAGTTCAGCAGCCAGTACTTAGTTTATTAATTTCTGTTTATTAAATCTCTTAGTTTTTCCAGCACTCCCTAACTTTTAGCACTAGTGGTAACAGTAAGTAGGAACCCACGTTCTCATGCAGTAGCTTAGTGGGGGGCAGTTTCTATCTTTCCCATCATCCATTATACGCAGTAACTAACTCTGTAACTAGCTATATATGCGCCAGTTGGCCAGAAGGAATGATATGGAAAAAAGAAACTATTTTTCTCAAGAGTTCTATCACTGAGATTCTCTCTGGGCTTCTACTTGTTGTCTTTGTGAGATTCTTGCGGAGGGAGTGAGTAGGAGAGATCATACTCTAACACTATTTCTGTCCAAGACAATGCTAACGCGCATTCATTACACACGTATAATTCTAAATTCAGGGAAAATTTAACGAGTAAACATTTAAATGTGTAGTCAATGAAAGAATGATGCATGATCATGGGCTAATCAGCATACTTCTGTAGCACTGTAAGTTACTGTTCTGTTCTTAATTATATTCCATCAAGGCATTGCAATTGTGATAGCAGTATTGATATGCTCTCGTGCTGCATTTATGCAAATACCGAGAAATCAATATATATTGTCGTGGCCATCTGGTTGGAACAAATTAAAACCTAAAATTCAAACCAACAAAGGTTGAAAATCGCATCCACGAGAGATAGAAATTAGGAAATGTAACGTAGACTACAAGCCTATGTACATGTTTAAGAAGCTTGCATTCCAGTATTTTATTTGTAGCCTCCTGATCCTTTCGTTGGTGGCTCAGTTGAAGGTGAATCCATGTTCGTAATTAATCGCAGATCGATCCACTGCATGCGCACAAGTGGAAAAAGAATGAGGCCGGATGAAGAAGGAAATATAATGTACCTTATTGGCCGGTTCTCTTGCAAATGCCAGAGCGTCCGGATTCGTGATGAGGCAGCCGGCGAACCATCTAAAATTTGACCTCTGAATCAGCTATGGATATATATATATATATATATCTTGGTCATGCAGCGAAAATAATCAAGACCGTCATCTGAATTTGCATGTAAGAGTTGGATGCATGACAGGTAATGCACGAAAGGATTAGAAAGAATTCGGATTTGAGTAACTGAAATGAATGGGCTTTTTTTTTTGTATGGGGTGGACCAAGAAGCAACTCAATGGACCACTTCAATTGGGCCTAACGTGGGATATTGTTCCTTTTCAATTGGGCAGATGATAAATGTGTTATAATAGCAAATCAGAATTGACATATATATATATATATATATATAATTAGCTTCAGAATATTATTCTTGAATTTGATATTAAGAATATAGTAGATATATTACTGAATTTTATAGGCAACAGGTGCAACTTATTGATGTCACATATATATAGTCTTATTAAGCTATATTTGGGATTAAAGATACATCACATAACTAGAGAATAAAACAAACTTACATATATATTAACAAATGATGGGTTAATTAATATTACAGTGTTCTATGACTGTCCTCGATATTTAAAAAATATTACAATTAAAGAATATTTGTGATATGATCCTCTTATAACCTAATAGTTTACTTTATGTGGTCAACTTTTTTTGTACCAAAAAAAAGAATTAATATATATAATAAAAAATTGATCTATATTTTATAAAAATATAAGTTCAATTCTCACTGTTATTATAATTATTTATTTAGTAGGTAATTTTATAAAATTTTATCTCAATTTTTTTATAAAAAAAATGTTACAATCACAAAGTATAAAGTAATTTGAGCGAGGCAAATGGATAGCTCCCACCATGTGAATGGCCGAGATGCAGATTTGGGCCCTCTTCACGCAGCTATGTGCATGGCCATCATTTCGTGTAACTTACCTTTTACTTTTAGGTTCTTTGCACTTGAATGGTCCCTGCTGTGCCCTTGAGATTCCAAATTGTGGAACCATTCATTACAAATATTAAAAAAAATAAAAGGACCAACTTTGGATCCATTCTCATTACCACTACTCTTTTATAATCATCAATATCCACGAATATATTAATATACACAATCAAATTTATAAAATAATTCACGCTTCACGGAAGATTTGGGAAGTCAAAACTCTGCAAAGCTATTTATTTACTTATAATTAATCAAAGGAAAGTGTCGGATACCCGTCCCTGGTGAGCGGCCCTTAAATGGGGATACACGAGGAATAATCCAGGGATGACATTCCTTGAACGACGTTGTGGTGTCCCCCTCCGTCCTTGAAGAAGTTGTTATCAATCGGGGAACTGGCCCCTCAAGTCGCGGGTTTTCCTCTTCACCTTTCGGGTTTAAAAAATATGTTTATTCCCGATACTTTTTCTATTTTTTTATATTAAAAAATTTAGATAAATTTAATATTATTTTCTATTAAAATTAATACACAGTCTCACTCAAAATTAGAGAACACTTGTAAGATTATTTATTAAATAAATTTTTATAATAATAAAAATTAAATTTATTTAAAATATATATTTATTTATTATTATCTATATACTAAACTTGTTTTTTAGTTACTTCCTTGTCGCCGTCAACGTCACGTTAAAAAGATTGATCATGACACGACGCCTTGTTTTTTTCTTTTTGGTTGGGCCAATAACACTGAACGGATCATGTGAAAGAAAGTGAATCTGACATTCTTTATCAGAAAAAAAAAATGCTGCTCATATTGTACTAAAAAAAGAAAAAGACATTTCTAACAATCCTTGATTCTTTTTTCGATCGTGAAAAAATCTATTTATGTCTAGAAGTATAATTTTGTTAGGCAGAACAAGGATAGCGAACAAAACAAGTCTCGAACGAAGTAATTGTAAAACAGTGGTATGAGATCACACTATCACGTGATCTTTCTTCTTCTCCCCTTTCTCCTTCTCCTGAACACGCTATCTTAATTAAACTTAATACCTATTTTTTAATAATCTATTAAAAATAATTTTTAAAAACTTATAAACTATTTAATTATTATTTAACTCCTATTTTTTTTTATATAATCTCTCCTCTCTCATCTCTCATCTCTGTTCTTCGTCATACCTCATCTTTCCTCTCTCTTCTCTATACTCTCTCCTATCTCCTAATTTTTCTCTACCATATTTCATCTTTCATACTTTAATCAAATCATACACTTTTTAATAATTTATTAATATAAAAAATAATTCTACTATAATCATCTAAATATCTCTATTCCTAAAATTTGTTATTTTTAAAATCTATTATTTCTATAATTTATTATCTAAAAACTAATATAAACAGATATCTTTTAACGTGATATTTTAACGTGAATAAAAGCTATTTTTTATTGTGAATCGATTGCAGCTTCTACTGTGATATCTTTTTTTTATCCTCTCATTTGGAGTCTTTTAGAAGCGAGAATCCTAGTACACTGATTCACCCAAAATTCTTGTCCTTATATTTTTAGAAAGCTATTCTTTTGAGCATTTAGAAATCAGATACTCTATTTTTTTATAAGAGAGTCAACTTTCATTGCAACCAATCAAAATAGAAGAACCACTCTCTATTGTTTAATTAAATTATTATACGTATCATCTAAACGTATTTTGGCATGACGATAAACTAATTAAATCATAAAATGAGAGAATTAATGCTCAAATTACATCTAATTAAAAAATATGTTAAGGAAAAGTATCTTAATCATAAAATTTTAGTTATGTCAATTTAGATTAACTAGTTATTCAGATTTTTGATAATATAATTTAAAAAAAAACATTTAACACCGGATACCCAAAATAATTATTAAGAAGAAAAAAAAAAGAAAAACTAGTGCACGTCCCGAAGAATCACAGACAAGAAGGGCCTCCTATATTTTGGAGTTGAAGTTTAAAAACATGAATAATCTAAAATGTTAAAGATTACTGTTACCTAATAATAAATAATAATAATAATAGCCGCCCCCGCTGTTTTCCTTTACAAGGGCCGATTCTCTCTCAATGTCCCACTTTCAATTTCTGTAATAAAAGGCGCGCTCACACCCTCATCTCTCTCTCATCCATTTCAAGCTTATATTTTGGAGTACCATCTTTTCTGTCCTTTACCCTCTTCCATGTCTTAAGCATTTACTTCTTTCTATAAAATCGCATATATTCTCGCCCATTTTGTCTATTCCTTCCCCATGTCCCCTCCCAAACCTTTCCGTCCATATCCTTTTCTCCTTGCATTCTTCGTAATGGATATACGCATATAGTCGCCGGCGCCGTTTCTCATCCTACTTGGATTGATCTGTCTGCTACCCACCCAAGAACCCAAGGTGCGTGCAATCTCTCTCTTTCTCTGTTTCTTTACTTCTTGCGTATCATGTTTGTTGCCTTTCTTTTCTCTTTTCTCTTTTCTTTTTTTTGTCGTTTAATCTTGCGCTTCTTTGTTCTTTTCTTTGTCATGTCTATATCTTGGCTTAAACCCTTAAACTTTTCTTTTGCTGCTCTAAACTGGACTTTTTCACACTTTTATCTTCTTTTGGTATCCAATGTGGTACTTACTGGTCGGGTCCTTGCTAATTTTGGTGATTATTTTTTTTTTTGAGTTGTTTCTCATGCGTCTTGCATTCTGCCTATAATGAATATTCCGGCGTAAGTTTGGTGCCTTTCTTAAATTTTCTTTTGTGTGGTGGATATATCCTTGTTGTCGTTTCCAACCGGAATCTCTTACTCTACTCATAACTTGTTTCATCCGTAAAGTTCATCACGTTTCCGCTATGAGTTCAAATCTGAGTGTGATTCCAGCATCTAAAGTTAAGTTTTTTTTTCTTTTTTTGAAAAAAAAAAAACAGAATTGGTCGGCTTGAAACAACGTTATCTGTTTTCTTTTTCCTTTCATTGTTTTTTTAGCGTGTTCTATTCCAGAACAACTTAAAAGCTTATGTTCTGTTGACCTGAGAAAGCATTTCGCAGCTGCCATTACGAGGATGAGCCCCCAAAAAAACCTTTGATTTTTCCTAAATTCTAACTATTATGGTTACCACATTTTAAAACATATCTTTAACCCATTAACATATAATAAGTTATTTTGATACCGAGGGCGGTTTATAACACTAATAACTCCAAATCGTTATTAATCAAAATTACAAGCCGTTTGCTGTAGTTTTCATAACATCTCTCCCAAACAATATTTAATATGTTCTTCTACAACATAACTTTTGAAAAGCCAACTTTTGAAAAGCCACAACATTTTGTGGGAGATGCAAATCTTTCAGATCTACCTTTTTAATATAAGGATATTAGAAGAATTTCTGTATCTTTTGATAAGTCATATCAGATCTGACAACATCATGTGTTTGATTTTATTTGAGTCTCTGTTGAAGCTAATTCAATGTAAATGTGAATTTGAACTTTATGTGATGTGCTTGTGCGTCTTTGCAAGCTAATTGTGCAAATTTTTGGCAGCCAAGTTTTTTCGTACGGCTGAGCCTACAATGTGAGAGGTGTGTAATTGTTTTTTGTTCATGATTAGGTATAAATTATCAGTGAATAGGTGCACTCCAAAATGGCTTCTGGTAAATATTCCAGATTAGACAGTAAAAGAACATCATCAAGTTACTGGTCAACAGTAACTGTTGTTACGTTTGTGGGACTATGCTTGGTTGGAGTTTGGATGATGACATCATCCTCTGTAGTTCCTGTTCAAAATGCTGACGTGTCTCAAGAGAATAAGAATGAAGTAAAGGAAATGACTGAGTTTGAAAAACAGGTGAATGACATCAGCAAGGGCAATTCTCAGCAATTCCGAGATGATCAAGGTGATTTGCCTGTGGATACAACCATGGTTGAAAGTAATGTCCCTAAAAGCAATTCTAATGTCCCAGAATACACAGACAACATCAAAGAAAAGAAATCTGATTCCTATCTGGATGAGAAGAAATCTTATTCCAACGGCAATCTATTAGATGGTCCAAGTGAAACAACTGATAGTAAGATAGAAGAGAAGGTAGAACAAAGGGCTATCAGTGACTCAGATGAAAGCTCTAGTGAGAAGGAAACAGATGATAATGTGCCGAACCGGAGTTCAAAGGCGGTTTATCCTTCTGGAGCACAGTCAGAGGTTCTGAAAGAAAGTAAGACTCGAATTGGTTCCTTTTCAACTCAGGCGTCAGAGTCAAAGAGTGAAAAAGAGTCTCAAAATTTATCTAAGCAGCCTTCTGGTCAATACAATTGGAAACTTTGCAATGTTACTGCTGGTCCTGATTTCATCCCATGCCTTGACAACTGGCAAGCTATTAGGAGTCTCCGGACTACTAAGCACTACGAACACCGAGAAAGACATTGTGCTGCAGAAGCTCCTACCTGCCTTGTTCCTCTTCCTAAAGAATATAGAACTCCGATTGAGTGGCCTAGAAGCAGAGATAAGGTATAAATTTACTCTAATCCTAGTTCATTGTTGTTCTCTATTTGGTGGTTTACATCTCCCTGGAATAATAAGTTCTGCTCCTGCAGATATGGTATCACAATGTTCCACACACTATGCTCGCTCAATACAAGGGGCACCAGAATTGGGTAAAAATGTCTGGCGAGTACCTTACTTTTCCTGGTGGTGGAACTCAGTTCCAGCACGGGGCGCTTCATTACATTGACTTTATACAACAGGTGATCTATTCATGTTCATACCTGGACTGCATTTTGCTTTTGCTTTATGGTTTTTTTTGTTGCATTTTGCTTACTATATAAGGAAGTTTGATGCAGTCTGTTCCTGAAGTTGAGTGGGGCAAACAGACACGTGTGGTATTAGATGTTGGATGTGGCGTTGCCAGCTTTGGAGGCTTTCTCTTTGAGAGGGATGTACTCACTATGTCATTTGCACCGAAGGACGAACACGAAGCTCAGGTCCAATTTGCACTTGAAAGAGGAATTCCTGCTATATCAGCTGTCATGGGCACAAAGAGGCTTCCCTTCCCAGGGAAAGTATTTGACGCTATCCATTGCGCACGCTGTAGAGTTCCATGGCATATAGAAGGTATTTTAATTTAATTTTAATGTCCTCATTTTTATTTTGAGATAAGATGTAAATTTGCCCTAAAAGTTTCCACTTAAAAGATGTGGATATGCGAAAGTTTTTTTAGGAGCAATATTGTCCTGACCATTATCTACTATTAAGTTTAACCGTTAGTTGATCAATATACTGACGTGGCATACCTACGTGTCATCCATGTCATCTGTTACTATGTTAAGATGCAAATTTACTCTAGACTGGGTATTTAAATTTTTTTTGTTTGTTCAATGTCTCATGACCATTATCCAGATTTAGTTTGACTGGCAGTTGACTAAATATGTTGAGTTGAATGGTTCACGTGTTATCTACTTCATTTTTTTAAATTGGATCTATAAATAAGGAAATTTTTTTTTAAAAAAATTATCCTCCAAGTTCCTCTGTTAACAAAGTATTGCTCTCAGGAGATTATATTATGGTTTGGTACATTGTTTTAGTATAAATATAAGAAGATAACATGTGATTATTATTTATTTTTCGAGAGGTTGTTGGAGTATGGCCTCCTAAGAGCGATACTTTAATAATGGCGGAGTTTAGAGGAATGCATTTTTTTTTTACTTTTTTTCTTTATTTATAAATTTAACTTGAAAAAAAGAAGTAGATAACATGTGGATTTGTCAGCTCAGTATATTTAACCAACTGATGGTCAAATTTAACTTGAATAATCGTCAGAGCGACTATAAATAAAAAGAAAAACTTCTAGATACCCACGTTCCCAAGTAAAAACTTCCGGGGTAAATTTGCATCTTAATCCAAAATAAAAGCTAACATAAATGCCACATGGGTATACTACATCAGCATATTAATCAACTAATAATCAAACATAACTGTGGGTAACGGTTAGGGCGACATTGCTGTGATTTAAAAATTTCCAGAACAACATTGCTTGTAAAAAGACTTCTGGATACCCATAGCTCTTGAGTGAAAACTTCCGGGATGAATTTGTACCTTATCCCTTTTATTTTTAGTGATAGGATGAATTTGTATGAATCCAAGTTTAAGGTTGATAAGTCATGGTGGCTTTTATTTGGGAGGCTTATTTTTCTACTTTTTGGTGCAACTGCAGGTGGTAAGCTTCTCTTGGAGCTGAATCGAGTTTTGCGACCTGGTGGTTTGTTTTTGTGGTCTGCTACTCCTGTTTATCAGAAGGAAGAAGAAGATGTTGAAATATGGGAAGGTAGGTAAAAAATAAACTTTTGTCTGCCTCTTTTAGGAGGTGTCTTTATTCTTACGTTTTTGTTTTTGTCAATGTATTTCCAGCCATGAAAGTGCTAACAAAAGGAATGTGCTGGGAAGTGGTGTCAATCCAAAGGGATAGACTGAATAAAGTGGGTATAGCTATTTACAGGAAGCCAACATCTAATAAGTGCTACATGAAACGTTCAGTGAATGAGCCCAGTCTCTGCCCTGACTTTGATGATCCTAATGCAGCATGGTATTTTTCCTTTTCTTTGAATTGGGTTGAAAAAAGTCTCCATTGGAGCAGAAGAAAACTTTGTCAACCAGATCTTCAGATTTACGTTTTGTAAACCCGTTAATAACACTGATGCTGTATCTCTGCCTTTTGATGTGATAGGAACGTTCCATTACAAACTTGCATGCACGAAGCGCCCGAGAATTCAACTGAGCGTGCATATAAATGGCCAGAGGAATGGCCAGCAAGACTGTCCAAACCACCATACTGGTTGTTGAGTTCCCACGTTGGAGTTTATGGAAAGCCTGCCCCTGAAGATTTTACAGCTGATTATGAAAACTGGAAAAACGTAGTATCTGGGTCTTATCTAAATGGGATTGGAGTTGATTGGTCAAAAGTTAGGAATGTGATGGATATGAGATCTGTTTATGGAGGGTGAG
This sequence comes from Leucaena leucocephala, assembly GCA_037074615.1. Taxonomy (NCBI): domain Eukaryota; kingdom Viridiplantae; phylum Streptophyta; class Magnoliopsida; order Fabales; family Fabaceae; genus Leucaena; species Leucaena leucocephala. The sequence continues at coordinate 16,808,163 of CM073534.1, read as the reverse complement.
CAATAATCTAATATTTTCTTTTCTTCTTTCCCCATAAGTCAATTGCTCTTTCTGAATTATAATATCTTTGGAGTTTCTGGCTTGTAGTTTTGCTGCAGCTTTGAGGGATTTAGACGTTTGGGTCATGAACGTGGTTTCAATAGACGCAGCTGACACTCTTCCTATTATTTACGAACGTGGCCTGTTTGGAATATATCATGATTGGTGCGAATCACTCAGCACTTATCCTAGGAGTTATGATCTCCTCCATGCCAATAATCTGTTTTCCAAGCTCAAGAAGAGGTGGGAATGAGTATGACTACTTTGTTTCTTAAAGTAGCGAGAAAATTTGATTATCTGGTTTTGCTAAATTTTGTATTTGGTGTCCCGTGCAGTTGCAATTTGACAGGCGTAGTTGCTGAGGTTGATCGGATTCTGAGGCCAGGTGGAAAGTTTCTTGTGCGCGACAAATCTGACATGATTAAGGAAATTAAAGGGATGGTGACGTCTTTGCATTGGAAAATTCTCACGAGTTATTCTAACGATAAGAATGGATTTCTATGCGCCCAGAAGTCTACTTGGAGGCCTAAGAAGAAGGAGACACTCGTGTATGCTCTTGCTCTTAGTAAAGATCTTCAACGTGATCAAGATATCGATAAGGTGATACCGTAGGATAACTCTTTTCTCTTTTTGGGGCCAAAATTAGTGTCGATTTTGATCTCCTCAATCTAGGTTATTTTGTTGCCTTTGTTAACGTTGTTGGTAATGCAGCCAAATTACGTTCTGGCAATTGTAAAGCCCATTTCGGTTGCTAGTAGAGAAGCCTAATAAAATTCTTTGGTACTAGTTAGGGGGTAATTGTGTTACTTGAATTCATATCTCATGCAACGTAACACCTCGTAGAAGTACCTCAGACGCTGCTAGGTTTATACGTGAATACTGTCGATAACAAATTGGAGCATTTCATGTTCCTTTTGAAGAACGGGGTGGTGGTTTTCATGTTAGATTTGTGATTTCTTCAATAAAAAACAGAGGTAGCGCCAGAGCCGAAGACCCTATGCATTAGGTAAACTTGCAATATAATTTTGCTTCAAAAAGCTGAGGTGTTATCTATCACCTATGGGCTATTAGATATTGACTGGAGCTTCGAAGCTTCTTTTAATTAGTCAGGCTCAATTCGAATGCATTCTTTTCACTTCTTTAAAGCGTGATGAAACAAACAGCAGTTAAAAATAAAAAGAATTAAAGTTTTATATTTATAATTAAAAATAACCCTTTTATTAACTCTTATATTCGGTGCACCTAAATTTCTATGGTATCAACGCGGCATATAGTAGTATACTTCTATTTCAGCGTCAGAGAGATTGGATTTCTTACCCATCAGTTTCAAGATTAATGGTGGACTATACTAAGAAAAAGGCATAGTTGTGTTATTTTAATTATCTTACTATCTTAGTATTGGCCTGTTGTTTCTTATAATGGTATTTTAACATGAACTAGAGATTTCTCATTGCATTGCAAAAAGGAACGAAAATAAATAGGTTATACTTGCTTAATTATTTATAATTAGTATAAATGATTATTATGAGATTATTGATTAATTACTTTTATGAGGTTTACAATTTTTTAAGATCAAAATTGTTTATGATTATTATAAATGATCATTATGGCTAGAAATTTAAAATATTATAGAATCAGCTAATATGATTTCAATTAATTACTATTATGGAGTTTAAAATTTTTTAAAGATTAAAATGAGATTATTAATCCTCTAGATTCACTGGTTTATTTTTAACTGAGTATTAAGAGTAAAGTTGATTAATAATAATAAAATCTTTACTACCAGTCTACTAATAACGGTGCCGGCCTCACTGGTCCAAAATAAATGAAAAATAAATAAATAATAATAATGTCACCTCACCATTGGAGTTTGGGGATAAAACTTTACACGAAGGACGAAGGGGCGTTGCTGATTCTCGGCAACGTAACGCCACATGAGGCAGCATGAGCCAGACTCAACAGTGTTGCTAGCATTAACGTCTGATGATTCTCTCTCAAGTTGTGAAAATAAAGACGCAGTAATGAAACAGCATTGCTTCAGCAATTGAAATGTCTACTTCTATGAAATGATGACACTTCTGCACAAGCTAATCTCTACAGATCATTCAACGTACTTTGGATTTGGTTACTGATGTGGTTATTGTAACCAATAATATTAAGGTAACAAATCGAACCGACCCAAGAAAAAAAAAGAATACAAATTAGAAATTAAGGTAAAAGATAATACAGTGATAGACTATCAATGCCTAATATTAATTGCTAAGGAAGGGTCGATTGATTTTTAATATAGTGCAATGAATATGTTTTAGAAGGATTGGGTCGTGGCAATTCCACATGAAGAGCGAGTCCCGGGGGCCTTCACCGGCAAAAGTAAGCCAAATATACCTTGTTTAAAATTCTATTCTAGTTATACTAATCCAATCCCACTTTGCTCGCCTATTTTTATGCCACTCTTTCAGTTCATCTTGTGTCCCATAACTACACAATATCAAATTATTCTTTTTCAAAAGCTTCATACAATACCACTCAATCTCTCTAAGATCATGGAAGATGAGAGCTACAACAATTTGCCAAATGGGGTCATTACAGAAAGCCCTGAAAGTCCCACCTTAAAGACATCAAGCAACAACAAAGAACAAGATCGCTTTCTCCCCATAGCCAATGTGGGAAGAATCATGAAGAAAGTGATGCCTCCGAATGGGAAAATCTCAAAGGACGCTAAAGAGACAGTTCAAGAATGTGTATCAGAGTTCATCAGCTTCGTCACTGGGGAAGCCTCTGATAAATGCCAGAGAGAGAAGAGGAAGACCATCAATGGAGATGATATTATATGGGCAATCACAACCCTAGGGTTTGAGGATTACGTGGAACCTTTAAAATGTTACCTTCAGAAGTATAGAGACATAGAAGGAGAGAAGCTTAATATTCCAAAACACCAACGTTCTGAACAAAGGCTTCATCACCAACACCACGACCCAAACCAAACTAGCAGTAGTAATAATAATAATTTACATTTAAGTAGTGTATATTCTTCAACAAACCTAATTTCTCAGCCTCCCTATGTGCCTGCTGGCCAGCCATATGCTCTACCTTTCTCCCCAAATTCTATCAACCAGGACCAGATTGATTCAGTGGGACACTGGTAAGACAACATAGGAAAAAATGTTTTCCAGAAGGCTGATGAAGTGGGTTAACTTGGCCCTCATCAGCGGTCATCACCCTTCTTCTTCCGCTTGCCGATGAAGAACAAATTAAATTAAAGTAGCATCCATATGCTTTAGATCCTAATTAAGATCCGTGCATCAATAATTGATGCCTTTTTGTTGTGGATGTTTGTGGCTCTAACTTAATTGTGGTCCACCCCCCCTCGTGAGTTGTGAGCTTCACCAAAAATTGCTCTTCGTACGATCTTATCAATTGAAATCCATACAATTATTAAATATTAAGAATAAGAAATTAAAATTCTGTGTATGATATGCTATATATAAGCATAATTAAATTGTTGGATTCTTAATTTATATATTAAATTTCAATTAAAATTTTATTTTATTCAAATAACTATTTAAGTGGTTTTCAATTTACTATCTATCTGCTTCTGTAATTTTAAAAAGGTATTATTTTTAATCAATATTATCAACATTGAATATAGATATAAAAATTATTCTCATAAACACAAAGACACGCTTCATAGTAAATTTCGATTGATGTGTGGGGTAAAAGCGAATATTTTGGCACACAAAACTATAAACAATCTGCATGAAACTGAACACACACGTAAAGGGTCAGGGAAATCCATAGTTTTATCTGAGGCAAATACGTATATATACAGAATACTTACTTGTACTGCATTTGTGAGAGTGTGAGCGTCATATATAAACCAAATGAGAGACAACCCTCCAACGCAATATAGCTGGTACTGGTATACATACCCCCATGACATGACCAAATTCAAAAAATCAACTAGAAATTAACGAGAGAAAAAGTAGGAGACCTTGATGAGTTTCTCGATCATTTATGTTCATAAGCTAAGCCGAGTTTGGAGATTGCTGAGAAGAGCGAAGCCAGAGAATGAAGCTTTCGAGTGTGGCAACATCAGCTCTGTAATGATTCTGTGTGAAGTCAAACAAATCGCACCATTTGAAATCTGGGTACTTCCTTCCTTCTTCTGTTTCCATCAGATTCTCTGGTGGCCTCACTGTTTTGTCGTCTCTTGGGCTCACGAAATATACCAATGATCTTCTCTCTTTTTCTGTGTGTACCAACGCTCTGTGCAGGCAGCTCTTGTATCTCCCGTTAGACAATGCCTATCTCTCTCACACACACCCCCCCAATATATCAACTAATAAGCTAATTAATTAATCAGCTGAATAATTAAAGTCCTTATTAATACTCCCCCTACTCTAATTATAAAAATTAGTTAGTTTTTTTATAAATTAAAATTAATTAATTAATTAATTAATTATAAGTAATATAAGAGTTAATTGACTCATTTATATAGATTAAAAAAATATATAATATAAATTAATCTTAAAATATTAAATTTATTTATAATTAATTATTTTATTTATCTTCTTTAATCTTATTAAAAAGTCAATTGAGTATTATAATTAGTATGAGAAGTAATACTATATGTGTGTGTATTATCTACATATTGATCAACTTTTCTTCCTTCGAGATATATAGGTTCAAATTAAATTAAAGAACACATCACATCAAGAATAAGAACATATCATATCGAGCCATTTTTTTTTTGTTTCAGTTAAATCCCATCATGATCGATCGTCGGCCACTTGGTTGGTTATATCTGAAACAAGCAAAAGTTTTACTGGGAAGTGTCCTAAAAAGCTTATATGTCAATTCACATGCATGAAAGTATAGGCTATTTAATTTTCTGCAATTAGTGTTAAAGTTAATATGATGTCATTATATAGAATAAATACGAATCAAATTAATTATTTTGAAATAAACCAATATATATGTGGTTAATTATCTGAAGTTCCTACAGAATCAAAATCAGGACCAAATATCTTGCTGTGCTGTGCCCCAAACAGAAGCTGAACCGTTTGTCTTTTTTTAAACTTTCAAAAACCTCATTTACTACACATTATTGCATTCTGCTCATTTGTTTGTTTTTATCAGAGTTTCTCCTAACGCCGCCCCGAGACAAAAACATCGAAATAGAATCTGCTTTCAACTGCCGTGACAAAGATCGTCTCTTCTAATTAATTAGTTTCAGGAAAAAAAATATTTGTTTTAATATCCCTGTCTTGAGCTGCATGTGATAAGCTAGTACTAATTGTGACCTCATTGATTTCCTCAACGTGACTCTATATCATAGCCTCGGGCCTAGGGGTCAGTCTGGCCTTACAAATTAAAAGAACTTTGTGGGCAGTGGACGCCGCAGCAGCATCATATAGATCAAGAAAGTAGAAACACATAGAGGCGATATAACAACATAAACAAGGAAGAAAAAGTTGGCTGGTTAACGTACGTACCATGAAAGTGTCGCCTATGTTTACGAGGAAAGCGTCGGGTCGAGGGCGAACGGCGAGCCATTGGCCCTCTGAAAGAACCTCTAAACCTCCAACTTGGTCTTGGTGAAGAATAGTCAATGAGATAGGATCAGTGTGAGGACCAGTACCAAGAGTGAGGCTTGAACTATTACAAGGTGGATAATAGTTGCATCTCATCAATGACGAACCATCTTCAAAAAACTTTCTATAGTATAAACGATCCATTCCCAGACTAATCGCCAACAGCTCCATGATTATGAAAGATAGTTCCTTCATTGCTTCACAGTACTTTTGATACACCCGCCTATTATTTCAATACACACACAGAAGTTTTCAAGTTAAGTAATGACGAAAAAATAGTTACTGTATAGTAGTACATCAACTAAAAAAAACAAGAAAGTGAACAAGTTGGTTCGCATGTTCAATCAAGCACTTTCTGTGGGCTATGGTCGTCGTGAGTGGGTCCAAGCAAAATTCATAGATCTCGGCGGAGCATGATTGGGAACAGGAATAAGCTATCTAACTAGCTATAGGCTTTAAAACTCTTCGTAACAGTTTTAATTTTTGTCGGTTTTCTTTTTCTTCCAAAAAAGGGGGTGAATTATTTTTAACTTGCGCGTGTTTCGAAAGGTAGAATTATGAAAGTAAGAAAAAAAAGTGGTGGGTGAACTATGGTAAAAAAAAATTGGCGTCATATGTATGGTGTTAATGATGAGGTTCGTTGAGCTTACCCTGTGTTTTCGAGTTGTTCTCCTAAGACAGATTTAAAGTAGTCGACAATTTCGGAGTCGTGACACTCATTTTTGTGATGATACTGAAAAGAAAAGATCTCTTTCCATGGCAACTTGGAAGTGTAGCGATCTGCATGAGCACCTGAGTAGCCACATGCGCTTCCTGGTTTCCTTTTAGCACCGAGCTTCTGGTCAAGAGGAAGCTTGAAAATGGAGTCGATTTCATCATAAGCGGCTCGAATGAGCTCCTGGTCGACCCCATGGTTCGTGACTTGGAAGAACCCATGCTTCGCACAAGCCACCTTCACGAGCTCAGCATCACTCACTATGGCTTCCTCGTCGCCTCTCATGAACCCACTCAGGTCTACGAGCGGCTCGTTGAGCTCTTCACGTTGGGTTCTAGCCACGTCACCAGAGGGCCAAACGAACTCATCGGGCATTTTAGGTTGCTTTTGAAGCAAATCAAAGTCGAAAACCAAAGCCCCATTGTTCTCCTTCTTAGGTTCTTTCCGTGATGCAAGGTTTTGCAAACCAGTGGTGGTGGCAGTAGAAGCCATTTCGAGGAGAGACGTTTGGACTTTGCACAGGCATCTCAAGGGGACACGAGAGGGCTATATACAGAGAGAGCTTGTTAAAGTTACTCATCTCATCACCCTTAGTTAGTCATATTAGAAAGAAATATAATATTACACACATTGTCATTTCATACTACGTACTATTGCCATCTTATTTGTATCTACGTCAATGACAACAACACCGTCAAGATTTTAAGCGATGATCTCTCAAGTCTCACCTACCAGCTTCCACTAACTTTTTTACCTCCTCTGTCATAGAAAGCATATATATGGCTTGCGTCATTTACAAAAGTGAACCGAGAGCCAGAGTATCACACTATCGGTCACATATAAAATTATGAAATTTATGACAAATTAAATTATTTGTGAAGTATAACAAATGTACAGGAGCGAGAGAGAAGGATAAAATAATTACAAGAACAAGTAGACAGAGAAAAGAAAGGTCAAGGGCCGCCCGTGGGAAAGGTCGAAGGAAATGAATAATTAATTAATTTAACGTTGGGGATAGATGAAAGCCGACAGCTGGGAGGAGTGGACGCCCATTCTTTAGTAGTCCCTTCTGTCGCTGTCTCTTGTTTCTAACACGAAGGATAGAGTCCTCCGCAGCGCAGATCTTAGAGCCCGTCTCAGTCCAGTCCGGTGCTTGTTTCCTTTCCTCCCGTTTTGCTATCGCTGCTATCCTTACGAGCCCCAGCAAGAGAACTCGCGCGCTAAGGCGCTCCGCTCAAGCCTATGAAAGACAGAAAATCCGGAAGGAATAGAAGAGGATTAGGGTTTAAGACTCGCCCGAACTCCCGAATTGGTAAAAAATACTAGTAGCTAGTTGGTCTCACTCTTCTTATAGATTAGCAGGTTATTCTGTAATTCTCCTTTCGCCTTATCAATAAATAAATACATTTACTATTGAAGACATTGCCAATATCACCACCATGCAGATATTATTATTAATTTTCTTAAAGATGGAAGTTGCGTTGTTTATTATAATTTACTGATTTATCTTGATCTTGTATGTAGTAGTAAATAAACAAAAAAGGAGCATAGTAGATGTTGATTCTGGTTCTTCTATATCAGATATCGATCACCATCACACGATTCTTGCAGCCCACCTATTAAAATCCAAACGGAATCCTTATTACGTACATTGATTGAGATTGAACATAATATCAGAATTGCATGCGTGATGGACAGCTTTTCTTACATGACACATATCGGGGATGTCACAGCCCCCTCAGTCTGTCTTTTTGGTCATCTTTTTTAACCATCCTCTCTCTCTCTCTCTCACACACACACACAAATGAAGATTCTTCCTGATGTCTGAAAAGATCATGGCAGATTTAGAAGTCACGATGAGAATCAATTTCCAAATTCCAAGACGTTGTTCTGTTCAGGGGAAGTAAAAAGAGGATAACAAAAAGACAGCAGAAAACGTCATGTATCATCCATCAACTACCATCTGGGGTCATTTTAATTTGACCATCTATATATCTCCCTATATAAATAATTCAGCAAATTAATTGAGATTTTTTCTGTTTACCAACCAGCAAATTATATATAACATCACGGACTTGTATAGGAGTCATAATTTATTTAACTTTTTAATTAGCTGAAACATAAGCATCGTATATTTAGTTTGGAATCAAATCAGCAATAGTTCAATTTTGGCACTTAATTATGCCATCTGCGTGGAGGTGTTATTGTGATATTTCTGTGATGACCAGAACTTGAAGGTCCTTACAAATTGCTGATATGTATATTCACTAGTCATGACTTGAATGTCAATTAAATGGATGCCATTCATTGATGGCGATGAGTTAGTGTGCTTGCTGTAGGTTATATGAGAGACATGGGGCCTCTCTGCAAATTTTTTTTTGTACAAAAAAAGTTTTAAAGTGATTTCGACATTGGTCTTCTATCTAAATTAAAGTATAATTTTAAAGTTTAAAGAATACTTATAAAAGATTTACGAAATCACTTATTAAAAGATTCTTTATGATGGTATTAAAAATCAAACTCATATTCTTATGAGATACGAGCGTATTTTTTATTATATATATCAATTATCATTGGTAATTCTTATTTTTTTTAAAACTTAGAGACTGGTCAGAAAGCAACCATTTGTCCATGGGCCCAGAAGCCAACGTCCACTTAGAATTTATAAAATGATTTTATTTCTACTCTTCTTGATATATAACAATAATTTAACCAATTGATATTGATATTGAGTTTAGTAAAAGTGCTAATCTCTTATAATTTAGTTAATTAATGTGTGAATTCTTATTGAGAGAGATGTCCAAACTAATATAAATACCTCTTGCTATGCTAAATGATTTGATGTTGTAATCTACTGTATTTACAATTTCAAATGGTATTAATTGAAATCATAAAATCAAATAGTAGAAGAGATATCAGCTCATAATCCGAGATAGAAGAGATTGAAAATAAAGAACACAATGATAATTTGTGAACAGCCATCACTAATATGAGAACTCTTAAAATGAGTGAGTAGGTTTTATATGCCGTACAACTCTAATTCAGTCTACCTATTTATAATCTCGTGTCAAAGCTAATAATAGGCAATTGAGTTGAGTATCAACCGTCAACTAGAGCCCAATCCAACTAACATAAGAGTCATAATTAAGAGATATCTTATTCAAGACTTAATCCTTATATTAAATAATAAGATATTCTATAGTAAATTATAAAATACCTGACCGATTGGAGACACTGCTGATAAAATAAAAGAAATACAATTATATGGCGAACAGTTCTACCAATGTCAAATTTTTGTTTTCAGTTTTTATTTTTTAATAAATAAATTTTAATTTTAATATTGTACATCCTGAAGCAGCGTAAAATTAAAGAAAAAAAAAAAGAGTCACGACTTTGCAAACAAATCATTAATAAAATATTAAAATCAAACTTGCTTGCTACTTGACGATGATAAAAAGGGCATGTATTTTCTTTGGCAATATAACGCTTTATTCTCCTATATATTATTTTCATATGCCTGCGCGTCTTCGTTGATATGACGCCGTGTTCCCTGGATATAAATTTTTGCGTAGAAGCATTGTATAAATTTTCTTCAAGTGGGAATATTGTTTGTAAGCCTTAAGTGAGCACTAGCACTAAAAATAGTATTATCTAAATGATATTAAATCTCCTGTCACATCCTTAAAATTCAACACAAGATTCCGCTACATATCATTTGCTTGATTCCGCTCTAATCATCCAACTCAATCATTACCCATCAAACGCATCGTTTCAGCTTTCGTGATTCGCACGGCCAGGCACTGTTTGTCTCGGTGACCATGCTCTGCAATAATCTTGCTTGGCAAATTACAGCGGAATCTCACCAACTAAATTAGGATTAAAGAAAGAAAAAGGGTGATTAGTCCTTAATTTGTAATTTTGATTTCGCCGACAATTCTTCATCAGCAGGGGAAATTTCTTAGAAGGAAAGAAATTGAGCAGGAGTGTAGAAGCTTTAATAATGCAAAATGGATAATGCGCCTTTTGCAACCCAATCAACGGGGCATGTGAACTGTATACTCACAAAATAAATGAGCCCGACGAGTGCACGCATCAAAAAGCCAATTGACCGAATTAGGGTATTATTGCTCCTGGTCAGAGAAGCATAGCTATGATCTTTCTCCTTCTCTCTCCCTCGGAAGTTCAGCGTCCTCTCTTTCAAGGTCCAAAAGCAAACGCAGAGGAACTAACAACTCAACAACAAAAGGCTTCACAATACCCGAAGCTCCTCAAGCCGTTTTGACCTTTCTTTCTGCTTTCTCTAGCTGTTGCTGCTTCTTCCAGTTTTGCAGGTAACTTACTCTCTATCTCTCTCGCCGTTATTTAGAGTGATTTAATCGAACTCAAAACGTACCGCAATGATCGCCGATACGCCATTTTTGCATTGCATTAGCTTCGATCATGCTTTTGAAGTGGTGATTTACGATGTCTCGAGTTTGAATTGACGTCAAAGTGAACTCGATGAAGTTTTTATGTTGTGATTTATAATATCCTGAGCAATTTGTGTGAGTTTAAATTGGATACAATTGCGAGAATTGCCCGTTGTAGTATGTGAGTTAAATACGTTAGTGTTTAGCGTGGATTTTGAGGGGAAAATTTTAGTTATCCAGAAAACTTGTTCGGATTATTCTGAAAATCTTACACTAGACATCAAATTAAATTTCCTTTTAGAAGTACCTGAGTTAAGAGTTCAGACTAGTAATGTTAGCTACGTATATATACCGTAGCCAATGGCCTGTTATAAACTTCTCAGGCTCAACATTTTTCTAGTTCTTTGTTCTGCCTGCTTTGGAAGTTAGCTGAGAGATTTTTTTCTCCCTGAAAGAAATGTCGCGTTTCAATTTGAGTTCTGAAAGAAATTAGTTCGTAGCTCGCTTGTGATCTATCTGAGCAGAAATGAGTTGTTATAAAGAATTCTGACCCGAATTAGGCTCTTGTGAATATTTTGAAGAAAGAATAGTTCGTTCACTTTTGAAAAACAAGCTAATGAAAAAGATGCGTGCATGGAATTTTTCTGTTTAAGCTAACGTGAATTTTTAAAGTATAGTAGCTGATTTCACTGAAATGTAATTTCCTGCAAATTTTTCCTTCAATGTATCCAACTTAATTTGTTTATTCTCGCAACAGGCAATTCTCACAATTGAACTCTTGTATGGTCTTATTCACCTTTTTTTAATTCGATTTAGTTTTTTCCGACCTATTTTATTTATTTATTTTTGTACAGGTTGAACAAGGCTTTTGCTATGGGTAATGCAGAATCAATGCAAGAAGAATCTCAGGATTATAGTTTCCATGGACCGCCTTCATATGCTGGGAATTCAGTGAATACTGGATACGAGTATCAACGCACTCCTTCTTATTCTGGGACAGGGAGTTCAGTTAATACAAGCTACGAGTTTCAACAAACCCCTTATGAGGAAACTGGGATTTCAACGACCTCTAATCATAGACATAAGCAGCACCCCACGTACATAGCTGACAATTTCAGTTCATTAGATGAGGTTTTTTCTGTTACTTTTGCTCACTGAGTTGAGGAAGATAGCCAGTATTAATTTTGGCATTACTTAGAAACTTTTTTCTGATGATTGTATGATAAATCTGTGGATCAATCCGTTTAACTTGATCACACGTTAGGTAATCCTTGCAGTGCTTCTTGATGACATCTTATGGACTTAGTAATAGGTATTGAAAGTTATAATTATAAGTATTAAATAGGATTCTACAACTTACTTGAGAAGCATAAAAGGAGATGACTCCACATGGAGAAGTTTATCTTGGTTTAAAAAGTTAAATAACTGATCATATCACTTTTAGGTCAGTTTGATATGAAAGGAAACTATTGGTAGTGTACTACCATATAAGTTTATATCTTTTTGAATACACTCGGCATTTTAATTATAATTTCTGTTGAACCTTTTTGACACTCATTCAGGTTGTATCTGCTTTAAGAGAAGCTGGTTTGGAATCTTCAAATTTGATACTTGGTATTGACTTCACCAAGAGCAATGAGTGGACAGGTTATTGATTTTAAATAAGAACTTAGTAATGGATATCCATTTACCTACAATGAATTTAGAGAAGTCACACCTTGATAATTGCAGGCAAGTACTCGTTTAACCGGAAAAGCCTTCATTATCTTGGAAACACTCCCAATCCATATGAGCAAGCAATCTCTATCATTGGCCGTACTCTGTCTTCTTTTGATGAAGACAATCTCATACCGTGTTTTGGATTTGGTGATGGTGAGTAGCTGATCATAACTTTAATTTTGGGAAAAAAGATATGATAGGTTTTCCCTCCATTGATTTCAATTAATATGCTTTTGTAGCATCTACACATGACCAGTATGCGTTCAGCTTTTATCCTAGTGATCGTTATTGTCACGGTTTTGAGGAAGTACTTGCACGCTACAGGCAGGTTGTCCCATGCTTAAAGTTGTCAGGTTTGTTTTATAATATACTTTTCTTCCTGCTTCTGCACAATTTAATTAGGTGGAGATACTTAAAGAGGGAGGGAGAGATAATTGCGATATGACCTAAAAGCAAGTTATGGGTTGAAAAATAGGAAATCCTCTGAACCTAGGTCTGTCAATATCTTATTGTTGTATTAGGAACATGGGCCAAATTTGAGAGAATAGAACCTGTTTGAAGCTATGCTAATTTAATACTGCATGTATGTTTAAACGTGAAATTGGGAAAGCTCATGAACTATAGACACTTTATAGACCTCTCAGCTGTAAATATCTTTTGTAATATCTTACTTTTCACTCTTCTCTTAAGTCCTTAATTGGCGATTTTCTGGAAGCCTGAACTCCCTTCCCCTAATCTCATCAAATTCATAAAGCAAATAGCTATCTCTTCTTGAATGATGAGGTTGCTTGGTAACTGTTAGCTGGCTATCTGGAAAGACTGAATCTATCTACCTCATTTGCAAGTCGTTGTTACTGTCTGCATAGGATTTTTAGGAGTGAAAGAAAAGAGTAACGTATTTCAGAATTGTGCTCATTTTACTTAAGTGCAGCATTTAGCCGGAACTGATTCCATAATCTTTAGACAAAGATATCTTCCACCTCATCTTTGGTGGTATAGGCTTGTTATCTTATCCTCCTTGCATGGTGCACTTCATGACTCTTTTTGAGAGAATTACCTTGTCTGATATGCATGGGAACTTGATTGATCTGATGAGCTTATGTATTTCTTCCTTTTCTTCCTTAATTATGAAAGTTTTCTCCCTTATCCATAGGTCCAACATCTTTTGCCCCAATAATTGATGCCGCAGTTGACATCGTGGAGAAAAGTAATGGTCAATATCACGTTCTTGTCATTATTGCTGATGGACAGGTTTTCTTTTCTTTTTCGCTCACTCTCTGTTCCAGTCATCTTTTATCATGGTACAATTTTAATGGTCTTAATTCTCTTGTTTCTGAAATGTCTTTAATAGGTTACCAAAAGTCCTGATGCATCACATGGAAAGCTCAGTCCACAAGAACAAGCAACTATTAATTCCGTTGTTGCTGCAAGGTAAGGCAATTTCCTCTGTAGCTATTTCTTTGATGTTGTTCATGGTAGCTCTCTGATGTGGAGCTTTTCTGATTGTCAGTCACTATCCTCTCTCACTTGTTCTGGTTGGAGTTGGAGACGGACCATGGGATGAGATGCAGCACTTTGATGATAACATTACTCAGCGCCTATTTGACAACTTCCAGGTATTTGTTAGTTCTACGGCCATTGGCAAAATACAAGTGTGTTTCTCATGACTCTGTCATTGTGAGAAGAATTATTTGCTGTTAAGTTTGACGGTGTTCATCTTTGTTGAATCAAGTAACTCTGCTTTATTTCATTTTTAACCCAATCACCTATTTAACATCACCGTAGTCTGAGAGAGTATTCTTATATTTTAGCGTGTTCAGGCTTCTACCTCATTTCTTAATCAAGTCCATCTCTAGGTTCACGGGGTGGTATGCCTCAACCTTCAATGATGTTTCCCTCAGGACAAATCCAGTTAAAAAACCATATTTAATAGTAAATAAAGTGATGAATTAAGTTTGAGAATCGATGTCAATGTAGGCATTGTAAGTAGTTCCAACTTTTATATTTGAAAAATGGCGGGTTTATCTCAACAAACGCTGGAAATTTCTTTTAGTGTTCAATATTTATGAGTACCAACATCAGTATTGTTCTAATGGTTATTTTCTGCTTGTTGAATGAGATGTTAGTAACAAAGTGTTCCTTTTGATCCGTCAGTTCGTGAACTTCACTAAAATCATGTCTGAAAACAAGGAGGCGTCAAATAAGGAAGCAGCATTTGCACTAGCTGCCCTTATGGAAATTCCGATACAGTACCGGGCAACCCTAAACTTACCGCCTGCCGAGTAAGCCAATGGTTACAGTTATGATGAATCATTAAAAAAGCTTTAATTAAGGACGACTGAACATCTTTTTACTCTGTTGCAGTGAACAATCACTAGGTTATAGACGTAAACAGCCACGGCCACCACCCAAAGAAGTAATAGATCATGATAATGCAATAATGGCAGCTCCACACATGACAAACTTTGAATCAGTTGAACCCACAGCTCCTGCGGCAGTCGAATCAGTATTTCTTCCCTCCATGCTCTTCTTTCTCATGCTCTAGTTCTTGTTTAGATGACATGATTGAGACTTGATAAATGCCTCTCCTGTTCTAGGTATGCCCTGTTTGCCTAACTAATCAGAAGGACATGGCATTTGGATGTGGGCACACGGTAAGTCCTGTTTAATCTTCTTACTCTTGTTTAATGCGCTATATGCTAATTTGTGGGAGCTCAACTTTTTCTGTTCTTAGTGAAATTTCCTAGTATGATAAACAAGATGATCATCACTAAATCCTGGTCAGACTTGGAAGGAATATCTAAACACAATCTCTCCTTAAATCGCTAAATGTAATTTTTAAATTTTTTTATGAAGTTCTTTTAAACAGAAACAAAGGTAAACATCGACGCTATAATTTACCCCTCTTCTGAAAGCAGAGATATTTCACCTACAATATTTTGATCGAAAATTTTCAAAAATATTTGACAAACTATACCGAAATTTTGGTTTGAGCCCACATGTTAAACAGATGCCTGTTTCTTAACAATTCTGGCTTGCATGTTGACATTTCTAAATATATCATGGCCGTTGTTTCCAATACAAGACTTGCAAGGAGTGTGGTGCGACCTTATCCTCGTGTCCGATGTGTCGGCAGCAAATCACAACCCGCCTCAGGCTGTACACTTGAATCGGTTAAATATTCCTGTCAGTATTTGGTATGTATTCTCTTTATTTTTTTCAAAAGGAGCCATGAATTATAAGTATCATTGACATTGCTCCGGTCAGCGGTACAGCGAAATGAGGTAAAATTTTCGTGCCCATTATAATTTATAGCTAATTGTATATTTATTATCAAGAAAACATATGAGATGTGGTTTATCCATCCTTTTTACATGCTCACATTAAGTTGAAGATGAGAAAATGAAAGTCAAATTATTTTAGACATTCGCATCTAAATTTAGCATGAGTCTCGGACAAGTCAAGAAAACCTTCAGAATGGAACTAGGAAAAATAGATTACTTATGAACCTCAAATAATAAAATTAAATACACAGATTTAAAGGTTAGTAAATAACACTACTTAATTGCGTTCATAAAAATAAATGTACAATTAATTGTCCACATGCACGCGCGCGCGCACAATTAACCCTAAGAAGGTAGATGACGCGATCCAGAATGCTTTCGAGGGGTTAGAAACTTTGCAGGGCCTGCGATAGCATTGGGGGCATGTTCCCCTTCAACTCTTGTCTCAAGAACCGTCAGAAGGCAAGATGCACAATAACACATCCTGAAAAAGCTGGTGGTTAATTTTGGTAAGGGGATCAGAGGCTTTGAAGCAGATAACGAAAGCACGCGGTACTTGTACGTTCATGCAATATAATCTCAATTTTGCGTTATACTGTAAAACATAACTTTTGGATTTGGCAATCCAATAACTAACGTCTTTTTTTAACCATCTTTAAAAAAATGTTATTTACAAATTTTTTATCCCTATTATTACAGCCGATCAAACTAGGACAATTATATGAATTTTCAATCATGTAAATGAATAATCAGTGAGTGCAACACAAATGCAATGGAACAATAACAATAATAATAAATTCAGACCTGGACAGAATCCTAGAAGTTCCACCGGTCCAATTGCAACTTTGCTTCGGCCATGTCTTTCTGTGCCTTTTTCCTTCTATAAAAAATAGGGCAATCTCGACTGAAAAGAATAGTACAATATTAGTAATTTTGGGCAATTAGGAACTGCAGCAGATATTTATTAGATAATCTATATTACAAACGGAAAGCAATATCAAATGAGATCAAAGGCACGACAACATTTAATGACTCTAGTGACAGCGAAAAGAAACACCGAGGGAATGGGGAAAAGTAATCAGGTCTCGGGTCTCGAGTACGCGAATGATTCTGAAAGTCAAATCTGATTCCTCTAAAAAGGAGCATTTGCAACTATGTCAAGTCATGCCAACCAAACTTTTGAACTCAGCATTTTAATAAGGCTACACTATACAAAACTCCCCTAAACATTGGAGCACATTAATATAACATCTTGACATTTTAAAATTTAAATTTAACTTCCTCGATCTTCTATTTTTTTGTTACTGACCCTTTACTGTTAACTTGCCATTATCTTTCTAACATAAATTGAGACGTGAGATTGATATAAGGTATCTCGTATCCTCGTGACATCTTATGTGAACTAATAATCTTATAGTAATCAAATCATTTTTATATAAAGGTTTAAATCTCATTTTATCATTCTTTTTATAACCAAAAAACCTTCATCTTCATTGTTCATCACATCTCCTTACGGTCGGCAACCCATCCATTTACCCTTCAATTCTGGAAACAAAAAAAAACAACTGTTGCGGCGAATTGTCAAGGTGGAGAAAACTTGAATAAAAACACCCACTCATTGACCTATTCACTGCCTCTTCCTCTCACCTCTGATTAGCCTTTCTGGAACTTCTTTTATCTTTTCTCCCAAACCCTAGCCCCAATTTCCATCATCACTCCCTCTCACTCTCTTTCTTTTCCCCATCCAGGTGCACCCTCCTCTCTTTTATTTAGTCTTATGTCATAGATCAACCAGCGATCCATGCTCTGATCGTAGGAAGCCCCTACGATAGCCATTTCTGGAACTTATTTTGATCTTTTCTCCCAAACCCTAGCCCTAATTTTCACCCTCACTCCCTCTCACTCTCTTTTCCCCATCTAGGTGCACCCTCCTCTCTTTTATTTTGTCTTATGTCATAGATAGCGATCCATGATCTGATCGTAGGAAGCCCCTAAGATAGCCATTTCATGTTTGATTCTGTGGTTTTGTAAGGTGGAATTGAGAGGGCAAGGAGATACAATGAAGACCAGGGTTTTACATGCAATTGCCCTTGAGTTCAAGGGAGTTTTGTATAATTTAGCCTTTTAATAATTAAAAGTACCTTGTGCAGAGAACATCCTGATGAAGGGAACCTTGGCATTCTTGACACTGTGTCCAAAGCTTACCAAAAAGCGCCTCTAGATCAGAAACTGCAGCCCCAGAATTCATTTTGTGCAATAACATTCAGCTTGAACCATCCAGAGCAACAAAACGCTTTGAAATTGAAGAATACAAGGGACGTGAAATTGATGCCTACCTTGAGCAACTGTTTTGCAGTACAGCTCAGCGTCCCTTCCCCTGCAATGCGAGCATAGAGTGCGATCTCCATTGCTAACCCAGCATAACAAAGACTTTAGAGTTCATAGCTAGACCGAAATAGTGCTGGACAATATTTGTAACATACAAAATAAAAGGAAAAAAAGAAGTAAAATGTGGCAAGCCTGAATAAGATACCTAAGTAAAGCTTTGCAACCGATGCAAGTAAGCTGTTTCTTAGCAAATTTCATTATGCCACAGTTTGATGGCGTAGAAACAGAAATAGATCTTGTGTGGCTTCCATGGAGAAGTTCCTTGCTAGCATTCTTCAAAATAGGCTCAAAAATCCTCAGAATTGGCTGCAAGACGATCAATTTCCTCAGGAACATGAAAATAAATTTAGAGGAACTCTGAAATATAAGCAGAACCAACCTTGCTAATTTGATTCTCAAGATAGTACTGAGGGTCTATTGGTATGTTGTTCTCTAGCACATAGATTGGATCCTCTGACCTTTCATAAGCCTGAAGTTCTTATATTAGACTAGGTAAAGTCTAAACTTAGGAATATGCAGGAGGGGGGAGGAGGAGGAAGAGGGGAGAGGGGGGGGGGAGCGGGGGAATAAGAGATTACCTTGGCACCCTTTGCAGCTTTAATTATGACATAAGGTACTCTATCCCCAACATTTGGAGCAGTGGCAGCATCTCGCTGTCAAAAATAAAATCAAGTAGAATATATTTATGGCCTAGAAAACAAAACCATTACAATCTCAACATGCTTAAAATGACTGATATAAATGTTTTTGCTCAAACAAAAAGAAAAGAAAATGCAACCAGTGCATTCAATTATTCACATCTAACCTTGCGCATCCTTTCAGCAAGTTCAACGTGAGCTGCTTTTACTTCATAATCATCTCCTGTCTTGGTCAAACCCTGTAACACAAACCCCATATCGCAAGTTCAAGACATTTATAATTATACTTCTATGACACTCACATTGCAAATTTGGACTTTTCACAAATGCAAAAACCAATATGGAAAAACACTTCCAACACCATTTAGCAATCACCCAAAAGACATCCCACCTTTGTAATGACCAGAAGTGACAAATCCATGCGGTTCATGAGTAGATCTGAAATTGCATTCTTTACATGCTGGACTGCCCCAGGGATATCCCTATCAATCAGAATTTTGTGAAGGCAGACATTGACCAGGTTCTTTACCAATAAACAATTATCTCTTCGAACTGTCTCAATCCCTGTTAAATGTAAACATATACTAAAAGTAAGAAGCATTTCAATAAAGTGACAGGAGCGTCTTAATAAAGTTGAATATTTACCTTTAGTGTCCATCTTGTCAAATTTGTCTGGTTTTGTCCAAAATAAACCAGCATATCTCTTCTTGCTAATTAGAAGATATGGAAAGTAAACCTTCTCAAACTCTAGTTTGATGGGCTTCACAACAAAATTACAAGGTGAGAAGAAAGGTAAGCAATTGATTCTAAATATTTTAACATAAGAACAAAGTCTCAAGCAAAGTTTTCGTGTGTATATATTTTTGCAGAGTTGTGCTTAAAACTGTAAAGACTGAAAATTCAAGAATGTAATAGTCCAACCAAGATCAATATCACCTCAACACCTATAATTACGAACTTTTGATGCAAGATCTAAGTTTAACTTCATAAAAGAGCAGAAAACTTACTTTAATGAAAGTTCCACTTATATATTCAGCAGCCTCTCTCCCTAATTTCATAGCCTCTTCTACAGAGGAAACACCAAATTGTACCATGACTGAATCAGTGTCTCCATATATGACCTAATGGCATAAATCACATTTAAAAATGAGTAATATAACACCAAAACTAGACAAATCCTAAGCGAGTAAAATAAAGAGCCGACTTCAAGAGAACAGATGTAACTAATCAAGCTTGTATGGTGTATTATGAGATGCAATACAAATAATTTCCTTAATGTCATACCTCAGCATTGTTCTCATAACCATTGAGTGTTGTAAATTTATCTTCCACAAGTTTTTTTGTGTGCTCAATCATTTGCCGACCTTTACAGGGCATCAAATTTGTGCGATCATCAAACTCTTCAAATCAATAAAACAATAACTTCCACACAGCATGAAATCTTAAATTAATAGGCATACATACCATAGCTTGTTACACTTGAAGATATCTCTATGCAAGGTAACTGACCAACAGTAGCCCCTGTAAACCCATATACAGAATTTGCGCTGACCTGAAAAGGAAGACAACATAAATTTAAAACATATAATCATTCTTAGTATAGCATGAGATAACTGAACTATCACTCATGGTTTAGAAGACAAATAAGAAACACCGAAATGCACAGGTTACCTTTAGAGCCAGCTGACGACCATCCAGCACAGCCTTCTCAAGAGGATCTTTTGCCTCCTAAAGTAGAAAAAAAGCAAGATCATTTACAAGCAGAAACAACATGCAGAATCCAATGAAGGAAAGTATAAATCAATAGAACACTACAGCTTAACAGCAGAGATAGGAATCTACTATCAGTATTCAAAATGAAATCAGAAAGGATACCTTCAAATCTGCTTTTGCCCTTCGACGGGCTCCTAATAACTCTTCAAGAATTTCAGGAAGTATTCCCTAAGGTAGGCAGAAATAAATTTCATAATGTCAGCACCTTAACATCATATTAAACAAATACTTCTAAAATTAATCACTTTTTGATCTTGGAGGAAGAGAAGAATTAATCCAATCAATTGCATTTTACAACTTACTGACCTTCTGTAAATTTGATTTAACAAACGTTTCACCAGATGGAGTTTTGTTAACAGACTCTGGAGGTAGGTTGAGTTTGCGAACATCTTCTGGGGTCACCTTCAATAAGAATAGTGAACATAAAACTTCATCCTCGTAAATAATCCAATAGGAATTAAATCAAGTGAATGGCTAAAATTAGATTTAAGGAAAACAAAACATAACTCGTATGTTTATAATAGCAACTAGAGACAGGGACAAAATTTACCAGAGAGCAGTAGCATAGATTGTATGCCATCATAATAGATGGATACAAGGATGCAAAATCTAAAGTAGCAATTGGCTTTTCATAGAATCCAGCTCTTGCTTCCAATACCTGCCAGCGTTGAAGTTTCAAAACCATGTATATCCTGGTAACTGACAGACAACAATGGGGCAACTAAGACATCAAATGCAAGTAGTGCTTAAACTTACTGACAAAACTCACCAGGAAAGTGCCTTTACATCTACGAAATGTAAGTTATACATGAATAGATCATATTGCCTCATGGAATATAAGCAGGACTACTCAGTAATAACTCTTAAGTCAAGATCGAGAAAGATACAAGACTTTTTTTTTGGTGACAACATAGATACAAGACTTTGAATAAACTTTGATGTTCCTTTACTGCCATGTGTCCGATACAACCCCCCCCCCCCTAAAAGCTAGCTCATGTGATTGTAAAACCCCCAAAAAGCTAGCACGTGTGATTGTAAAGTTCAAGGTCCTTATAAACCTCACACCAGAATCCAATACTTTTAATGTGGGACTCAAGTCCCATCCCTTGTGATTGGCCCCAATAGCCTGACTACTATAACATCTAATCTTCAGTACTCTAAATTCTCAGAGAACGTAAGAAAAACATCTACCATTGGGTGAATAATCCGGCATGCACATTCTCATTTTTAAGTCAAAGACATCATCTATAGACAACCTTTCATGCATGTATATGCATGGATGACAAGTAGAGAGCTTATGAACATTTGCAAATTAACACTTCAAGAGAAAAGAACTTACAGTGGCACCTTCATATGTTCCTTGTTCTGACCCAGCCTGTTTGACATTAGGAATAACCAAGTTCTTCTGTTTTGCCTTCCTAAGAAGTTGAGACAGTACCTGAAAGGTAAGAAAAAAGAAGCAATTACTTTCCCAAACCCACCTTGTGATTGTTCTGCATATTTCCCAAAATTGACAAGGGGGAACATAACCTTGATGCTTTGCCCTCTAGAAAGTAAAAAAGAAATTGGAACACCAGTTACTCGAGCCATCTCCACATAATTGTAAATAAACATCAATTTATCCAACAGTCGTTGAGGGAGATATGCATCCTGAAATCAAAGAGAAAATAAGAATTGGTCTCGTCATTTTTTTGTTCAATTTAACTTCTATCTTCCTTTGGATGCATTATCCACAAAATACAAAAACATGTATAATATAACCCATTACGGATTCAGATAATCAGTAGTGTTAAATAATATTGAGTTTACATAGTTTCTGTAGGTCAAAGAACCGTAAGTATTAAAACTCGTTCAAGTGAAGGAACTCAAGAATCCTTGCATTATTCATGGAATAGAACTGCAATATTCCCGTTCACAGTATTCAAGATACTCTGATTGTAACCAACATACGGACCTTCAAACAATACACAGCAAGGCGTCTCCTAGTATCTGCATTTCCATTCTGAAGATCAGATATAATTGAATGGTGAACATCCTCTTTCTGCAGTTTATGAATATGCATTGACGTAAGTTAACAATTCACATACAGGATTTGAAGGAAATGAAATATCCAGGAAAGGAAGGCAACAAGGAAGTAGAAAATGAAGATAATCCACATTTTTCAACAACAGGGACAAAGAAAAACTTAAGATGAAGAAAAAAAACACGACATACAATATCACAACATAAAATAATATACCACAGAAAAGATAACACCTCAAATAACAACACCCTAATCCATGTCTCCACTGCCACATCAGATTAAACCCCAAGCAATAAACCAAAGTAACATTAGAGACAAAAGTTGTACAAGCGACAGCATTAGGTAAACACCACATCAATAGCTTATGCATTAAAATCTGCAAATCTATGAACAAGAAAAGATGCATAAAACATGGTTTACTGCATTATGGTTTGGACCCATTTCGCTTCAGTACGCGTGCTTCAAAAGTTGACATTCTACCTTTATGAGGTTTGATGTGTTAGGAGTACGCTACCCTATGCTTTAATTCCTTAAAATATTACTTAAAATTAAAGTACCCTGGTTCTCCAAATTTCATCCCTTTGGGGAAATTAAGTATGCCTGAATGGACACATTAGCAAGAATATGGGAAGAATCTCACCTGCTCTGAGAGGAAGTGTGCTGAAACAGAATTCAATGAATAAGAACTTAGTTTGTAATCTCGCTGCATAGCCTGTATATAAATAGATAATTCATAAACTTATTTATTGATAAGTTGGATAAACCAAGTACAAAGACAAAAAGGAAAACATTGTTTTAGCAGAACCTGGAGCAAGTCAAACTGAACTCTCCCTTCTATTGTAACCTCTCTGCTTTCCCTAGTCCCAAGCTGTCTACAACATCAAGTATCACCAAGGAAAATTTTCAGAGTGATTGAAAACCTAATATAAAATAAGACCAAAAAAATTTAAAAGTACACACAAAGGAATCCAAAGTTTATAATCAAAGTAAAATAAACAGAAGAGGTGCAACTATTTCCTACAGTTACGTTAAGCTATGCTCACTTCTGCAATAGAGTCCATATTTACATAGTTTATGTAATGATAATTATTTGGTTCACCAACCACAATAGAAAAAATGCACACGCTTTCATACAAAAAAGGGGGAAATAGAAATGAAGCAGCACCACCATATGTGCATACCTAGCAGTTAAAACAAGATATTTAATACCCATTGCCTCTCAAAAATATTCGAAGGGGTTAATTATTTTATATGACTGAAGTGTGACTGGAGAAAAGCAGAACCTTTTAGTCACACAGCATAAACTACATTTGCAACACTATCTTGATTAGCAAAAAAACCATAGAATAAATATATATTGGCAACAACTTGAGAACAGATGTTTAGATCACTTTACCTTGATGAGAAAGTTGTATCTTTTACTCGAACTCTACTGTTCCTGATGCGTCCAAGAATTGGAAATTCTGCTATTTTCAGGGCATCAGCTCTCTAAATGGAAAAAAACAGAGAACAGCTTATAGTTTGACAAAACTGGAGCATGACCAAATGCGCTGAATATTCCTGCTAACAACCCTTAATGCCTTTTAAAAAATCTCCAGGACGACAGAATCAATCACCTCAATTAGATATGGCAGGTCAAATTTGCAAATGTTATATCCAATTATAATATCAGGGTCCACTTCGTGGATAAAATCCTGAAAATAATAATAAGTGAGATAATAAGTATGCAGTAAAGAAAGGAGTATGTATACTCAACAATTGCATCATATCCATTAGACTCCTTACATACAGTTAAAGACAAAAACAGGTATTGTAACATAACCCACTGACGGCCTTCAAAGCAGTATTGAACATCTTGCCATATCATATACACCATACAAGTCTCTATTAATAAATAAGCATATCTCAGTGACTCACTACAGGCAAAAGTAAGAACAGGGATCAAAAGAACTCAACCAACATGCTTTTCTAACCATGTTCAATCAAGTTTAGGAGTATTATTGCAATCAGTATTCCTATTCTTACTAAGCAACAATTTTAATAAAATACAAAAGAAAAATAAACCATATGAGGTTAGCTGAGGTGGCAAAGGTAAGACAGCATAAATAGTGTTCAAAGTTCAAATCCTCCTCATGTAAAAAATAAAATAAGATATACAAGTACAAAAATAATACCCTCCATGCTAGCAGGACTTCTCTTTCTGTACCAAAGGACATCACATCAGTGCCAACTATAGGTGAACATGATTTAAGAGTCATGACGTTGCGAATAAATGGTTGATCTTCTCCTTGCAATGTGACCAGGTTGGCAATCTAAAAGATGAAGAAAACCGGACATCAATTCAAGAACAATAAGATTATAGAAACTAGATTTATTTTGGTGCGGGAGATGGACCTGGATAACAGGATCTTGAGTAGGTTCAGGAAAATGACCTTTGCGACCAGCACACTCAATATCAAAACTCAATATGCGAAATGGAGCCATCTTTGAAAAATGCCCTTCTGGTGTATGGCTAATCAACTCTGAATACCTAGTACATGGTTAAGGGAGCAGGGGGGAAACCAGAAGTTTCATACAAAAAATACGATAGTGCTTTTGTGGGGAGAACAAATAATAGTGCCTCATGAATAAGGATACAGGCAGTCAAACTCTAATTGGCAGTAAGACAAGTTCTTTGCTGTCTTCTTGTATTTTCCAGCAGGTACTTCAATCCAATTTCCACCAACTATATTGCAATCAATCATGAAACGAAGGGCAAACAAAATATTGCTTTCATAAGTCATAAAACTCTTCATGCCAAGGCCATCAATCTGAATGCCTCTGTCAAGAATACCTGCCAAAATTTTAAATTTTCATAATAAATAAATAAACCTACAAAGAGACTGCTGTATAAAAAGATGACCATGAAAAAACACAAACCAAAGCATGTGTATAGATGGAAGAAATTAATACCACACTTTCTCTGTTATGCAGACCACACTCATTCCAGGAAAATCATAATATTTCATAAATTTATGACCAACGGAACTAATACTGAAGTATAAAGCACCTATCAGGCAATAACCCATCATAGCATGCAATGGACTCGTACAAACTTTGGAACGATGAATAATATACACCCTCTCTTTCATTATATTTATCCTTTTAGGGGAACAAATTGTTTCATGTTACATTTTTCCTGTTTTACCATTAGAATAAAGTATGTTTGTAGAGACACTAAAGTACTGTTAGTAATAACTGAGGCAAATTAAGTAAAGTATATCATATTTTCACATATTTATTGCATTTACAAATCTACATGCAATAATTTTAAAGGACAAATATAATGAAACAGAGGAAGTATATTACAGATACTTTTGATAATATCTAACTTTACCTCGACAACTGGCAACCATTGTTGGCAGTGCAACTACAATTTTCAAAAATGGCTGGGAGTTCTGCTGCTGATAGTGCATAATACTCTTTCTCTGCACCATCTCAATACGGCGAACAAATTGTGGCACTTTACTATTTCTATTAGACTCTTTCATCCTCCCCTGTAGCATGCAAATCATGCGAATAAATGATGGCAACTTATAAACAGAGCACAATATTTCTCTTCAAGTGATAAGCCAAGTACCTCAAGGATTTTATGAAAACCAGAAATATCATCTGGTCTCATTCCAGGAGGGCAGCTGATGTAAAAATATGGCTCAAATCCGTGAACATTGCAGCAAACACTATGTCCTAACAAACAAACAAACAACGTGAGAATGTGTTTCATGACACATAATTGAAGGACAAACTCGTTCAGCATTATAATTAAATTCTGAAGCCACAATGACTTGCGCAAGTTTCTGCCCCCACCCCACAAAAAAAAAACCTGATTAGTTAGAGAGTACACAGTGGATCCACAAATGGTTCATACTTTCAAGGATATGATATAGCTTTCACACGTAAGTCACTTTGAAAAATATTACTTGTAAACTTCAGTTTAAGACAATATTTATACACGCGCGCGCGCGCGCGCACATAATGTATTCAGAGCAAAAATATGAAACAACCAGTATTCCTTATTTTGAGGTATCGATCGCATTATTTAGACTTCAAAACTACAGATGATGAAGACTAAGATGAGATGATAATTATAGGTGTAGTTTCTAAGTCTATAATTGGCACCTAAACTTTTAGTTTTTCAAATGCACAAAAATATAACAATGCAAGTTCCTTGACAGGAAACCATGGCACAAGTCTGTCTCCAACTGCTGTATTCGATTCTTTGAGCAAAAATTTTTCAATCTGAAGAAAATTTTATCATGAGCTAACCTTCCTTCGTAACTCCAAATATTCTAATAATGGCGGCAGGTCCAGACGAATTTGGCAGAAACTCTTTATGACTCTCTCCAATAACATAATCAATCTCCAGCTGCTGAAAGACTAAAATCCGAAAAGAAAAGGAGGCGATCAAAATCCACTGAGCCAAAACCAAACCCTAGGAGCACAGCATGGGTGTCAGAAACCGTGAAGTTGCAAATACTCACTAATGCTACAGGATTGTGAAAGATACTCGGAGGAGAGACGCGGACGGGTCCATTTGGCAATGCGCGAAGCGAGAGCCTGGCGTTGCTCAATGTCACGGAGGATGAGGGACTCTTCGTCTTCAGAGATAAGGGTTTCGTCCAGGAAGACATCCTCGTCGACGAACTCTTCTTCCTGAGAGAACGCTAGACTCTTAGGCTGGTTAGCGGGTGAGGGTTGCGACGGCGGCGGGGGGCGTTTTCGGGTGCCGTTATTCATGACTGCTTTCAGATGCATGAAGAGAGGAGTGAGTAACAGTGCAGGAGTGGGGGTCTCGGAGAAATGAGATTCCCGCCAGTTTTTGCTGTGGGATTACACTCTCCCGCCGGGTTTTCCCGCGGGCCCAATATGTAAGGATGTATATGGGCTTCGTGGGCCTAGTCTATTGTTATCAATAAAAAAGATTTACCAAAAAAATTATAAAAAATATTATTTTATTGTGATATAGATGTAAGAATAATTAAAAACTTATTTTATCTAATATTAATATTATTTATGAGGAAAAAAAAATCATCTTATCCTTAAATTATAAATTTTTATATATAAAAAAAAGAAAAAAGTAAAAAACTGTGCTACAGCCTACGGGCCTACAGCAAGAGATGGTTTATTTTTTTTATTGACAAAAATTAATTTTATTTATCCATAACAAATTAATAAGAGTGCTCAAATTTTTTCTGAGCGTTTTCCTGCTACGATATTAAACGAGTCTGATGTCTGGTTTAACTGGATAAGATATTATATAATTTTTAATTTTAATGTTATATATACTGTATCAATGACACATGATGTACATGATTTTTTGATAAAAAATGCCACTCAGTTCAAAATGTACTATATCCATTGAATTTCTCAGTCTCGATCACAATCAGAACCGGACCCTACTAAGATAAGACAAAACGAAGTTTGGGATGAGATGTTTTGATCCCGTTCTACATGTATTTATATATATATATATATATATATATATATATATATATATATATATCAAATTTTCAATCCATTTATAATATTTATTGTATTCCTCTAATCTTAATATATAATATATTTAATTAATTTAATTATATTAAAGATATTATATAAATAGTTTTTATGATATATTTTTAAATAAAAAATAATTTTTTAAAATATGATAATAATTTTCTTTAACTTTATTCAT
Organism: Leucaena leucocephala; assembly: GCA_037074615.1. Taxonomy (NCBI): domain Eukaryota; kingdom Viridiplantae; phylum Streptophyta; class Magnoliopsida; order Fabales; family Fabaceae; genus Leucaena; species Leucaena leucocephala. The sequence continues at coordinate 16,779,868 of CM073534.1, read as the reverse complement.
TTTTATTTGATTATTATTGATAGAAAATTATAAAATTAATTTTAAAAAATTAATAAATATAAAAATTATATCTTATATTAAGAATTAATATCAACTAATCAATTAATTTTTAGAGAATTATAATATTAATATTGATATGTGTATATTATTGGTAAAAAAAGTGGACATTGACATATATATATATATATTATGAAAATATATTTAAATTTTTTAAATTTATTTATTTGCATAATTTTTTTTAAAAAATAATTGTTGAAACGTCCTATCCTAGCTCAGTTGGATTGAGAACAGGATAAATGGCTTGTTTATAAAAGAATTGATAGAAAAAAAAATGTTTTTAGATAGTTTCTATAAAATTGTTTCTAGAGAAAAATTTATGTTAAAAAAATAGTTATAAATAAATAATTTTTATATAGTTATCATCATAAAGATTTTTATAATTGATAAATTATTAAAAAATATAAGATAAAAAAAATTACAATTCTTATTTACTATTGTTCGTTCATCTTCTTTTCTCTTATTTCTAATTGAACATGCATATAGAGAAATTATCATCCCATCGACGTTGCTCTAATCATGAGCCTATAGAAGTTGGTGAGTGAGCCACGAAGAAGTCGATAAGTGACCCACTGACCTCCTCCCATATGTGTTGGACATCGAGTGTTAGATGGCAAAACCCACAATGAAGGAGAATAATGAGAGAATGTTAGGTGCAAAGAGATAAAGATAAGGGAGGGTAAAAATAATATAGATAAAATATTAATTAGACAATTTATAAGTTATTTTATTATTTCATAAACCATTTTCATTAGTTTATGTAAAACTATTAAATTATAGTTTAGTAAAAAGAAATTTTTTAGATAAATATAATTTTTTATTTTAAAATTTTCATAAATTTTAAACTAATTTAAAACTTTAATTTTTGTATTTTCCAAACATTCCCAAAATACAAGACAAAAATGTCATCCCATCACTTCATCGGGATGAACGGATTGTCCGGTCTCATAGTCACCCCTTAGAGGGGGAAAATAAACACCATAAGAAGTTATTCTTTGTGAAATTTGTGAAGTTCAATAATTGAGGGCACAAGCACCCAACCCAAAGCCAATTTGTTAAATTTTCTCTTTCTTTTTCTCATCGTAAAAGAGAAAAAAGATTGTGGCAAGGCAAAATGATGAATATAAAATAAAAATTGTATTCATACTGTTCATATATATATAAGTCATACTGTTCTTTAATTTCTCATTTATTTTCTGAAAATACGTATATACAAGAGTTATCTAGCCTAGTTATGAAAAAAAAAACAAGTAATCACGTTAACAATCTAATCCTCGCTTTTCCATTATTTTCCTATGGTAATTAGAATGCCTGCATTCATCGAAGGTAGGACTGGCCGCCGGACGATACTCCGGCAACAGCCTTCCGGATCTAAATCTCATACCACACGCATTGCACAGCGTCTTGGGCCCATTAGGCCCATGCCTCCATTGCGGCGTCTCCGCCGTCTCGCAGTGGCTGCACCTCTTTCTATCAATCACCGTCAAGCTTCGTCTCGCCCCATTCTTCGTCCTACTCTTCTTCGTAAAGCCACCTATTGAAACCTCGGAAATGCCCACCCAATCGTCATTCACAATTCCATTTGTTTGCTCCGTTTTCTCCCCACGTTCATGCGTATGAAATTGGTCACTGGTAAAACAAAAGGAGCTTTTCTTCGAAGTTATAAAATCACCGGAGAAGCAGGGGAACCATTGCAAGTCTTCTAGCGAGTCAGGAGGCACACACAGTTGGCTCTCTGAAAATTCATCAAAGCCAGGCAAAACTAAGACTTCTGAATTAAGGTCGTTAAGGCCTGTAAAATCGACGCAATCATCGTCAACCGTCATGGACTATATATGAGTGTGTAGGATTATTAAATGTATATTGCTCTTCAGTGAGAGAATGCCGATTGCTTCAGAACAGAGTGCATATAAGTGCAGAGACAAAGGTGGATATGAACACATTTAAAGCAGTGATGAGTTGTTCCAATGCGGGGTTATCAGTATTTTCTTCGTTAAGTTAGTGATACGATGAGGATAATACGAAATCCGCTGTGCCCAAAAAAATAATATGAATTAATCCACGTAAGCTTGATCCTGTGAAAGACTTTTTGTCAGATTAACGTGTATTTGCGTGACAATTCAATGCTAAGCAAATTCTGATTGATTTAAGCGACGCCATATATCGTGGCACAGCGAATACGCGATCTTTTTATCAGTTGTCACAATTTATTTTAAATTTAAATATTATGGATACAAAATGATCATTCTAGAAGGTGCCACGACGGCGGATCCGTCATTATCACATTGTCACCGCCATCTTTATGTGTAACATTCTAGAGTATCAGTAAAATCAATATGAATATCATAATTCATAAATACGCATATAAAATCTAATCAGATCCTTATCTATACTGATATGGCATTATCCATAGCGATTATCTAATAATTTATATTAAGTTGATTCGTCGTAATAATAATTAATTACTGATTATAGAACAATGAATTCAAATGAAAATAATAATTACCATTATATTTAGATTGAATCATTTCATATCATAGGCCTTTTTACCTACGCCCCTATATAACCTTAATTTTCCCTTGTCTTTTACCATATGAATTCCATTTTTGATATCCCTATTCTATGTTATGTTTAGTTTTAACAAACATAGTCCATCGGTAATTTTAACATAGGCCACGTTTTAGGCACATAAACTTCTGAACATGTCCGCCATTTGAGAGTCCCAACGATTCTCAGGCTCCACAGCGACGACACACCAGAGAAAAACTTGAAAATCTTCCTCTAATCTGTCATGGAAAAAACCTCCTCTTAGTCTTGTCCTTTAAATTTCTAATACCCAACCAATGAACACGAAACCACACCTCTGATCCGTCATGGAGGAACTTTCCTCTTAAAAAAAGGGACGATGAAAAAGAAATTGGATGTTTTTCGTTCATCTTTATACATATGCCTGAATTGAATCCCAGTTCTGGGCCAACCTCTATCTACATTATCGCTTGTTTGTTGTTAATCTGCTTGCTTACCGGAGGGGCGTGCCTCGCATCGTGCTTACTCTTTCCCGAATCAGAGGACTCATCCTCGTTAGCCGTTGAAGGGGTCGCATTGGTTGGCCTTCCATGGGCGTTTTGGACATTCACATTCTTATACCGAATCTTGTCACGTACTTTTGGGTTCAGGCTTGGAGCTGGCGGGGCTAATCATTGACGAGGAGGAGGTGGGAATTTCAGCAATGACCCTAAGAATTCAATGCAGGATCTGGTGAAGGGAATGATCAAGGTGGCCCTAATGGGTTTAATAGGGCATTATCTATTGCTTCCCATGAGAGTGAAAGGCCATTGAATAGCTAAACGGTTATTAACCAGAGTTTACGATTTGTCGCGATTCAGGGAAGACATTAAGTTATTGCCCATTTCTTAATTTTCATATTTTTGTTGAGATGGTTGCCCCAGATGGTGCATTTACAGTTGAACATCATCTTGAAGATGACCCTGCTCTGTATCCATAGTGTCATGCCGTTCTTTCATACAACGGAAAGTATAGTGCCATGCAGTTTACACCTCCAGGAATCGCCAAGTTAAGACGATGTGAAGGGTATGTGGAAACTTGAGTATTTTTAAATGCACCTGAAATGATTGATGGAAGCAGTATTTTCACTTAAACTCGTTTATTACCAGTTTTTCAAGAGTTTCGATTTGGGTCAAACCATATGGGAAGCGGAAGTCAGAATTTTATTATTTCTGAGGTAACACACCTCGCAGATTAGGAAGATATCAAATAGCATATTTTCTCATAATTTATATAGCACAATTTTTTTTTGATAAAATATACAGCACAAATTTAAATAGCTTTGTTCAGACAATCATGCCAATGACTTCAATTTTATACATTTTCTACTGACATTTCCTTATGCCATGATGCATTTATATTACTCATCTAAAGAAAACTGGCTATAGATAGAATAGATTATGCATGTGTTTGGTATAATGGTAAAAGTTTAAATAAACTCGTTTGAATAAAAAAATTATTATAAATTTTATTTCTTTTGTTTGGATAATTTTTTTTTCTCATTTTCCCTCCTCTTTTCCCTTTGTGCTACATCACTAATACAATTATTGCTCCCCAGTCAGATACAACCAAGCATATAGGAATAATTTGACAAGCTCAATGGTATTCAGAGGATGTGGAGGAAACTTCAGCTCCTCCCGTTGTTAAACTTTCGTGACCTGAATAGTAATTAATATTTGCAATGAAACAATTCTATGGATTCTGCACATTCACGATGACAAGCTTAAAGTATGACTTACAGTTGCAGTAGGTTCCTGAACACACATCTCATATAACTGCCCAAGTATAATTAAACAAATGGCCCATCCTGCCAAACCAAATCAGATTATATCCTGGGCCTGCAGTTAGAAAAGTACAACAAGAACTATAAATGCACCAAAAGCTTCATGGCTTACATCCAACTGAAACTAGCAATGCCTTCATCTGATTTATGAGAATTTATGGACCAAAACTCTTCTGGCTCATGTGCTTGTATCTCCCAGTATCTCTCCCCGATAAATCCAAGTGTAGGAAACTGCAACCAAAACAATAGGAAACTGCAACCAAAACAACACTCAGAAGTAATAATATCTGCTTCAGCATAAAAATCAGGACATGTTCATGTTTTCAACTGTTACAAACCTGACAAGGGCCATAACTTGCGATTTCTATCATCTGTGGCAGATTCAGTTATGAAAGAATCTTTCATTAACATTGTCTGGAACCTGGTGAAGGAAGCATCGATACGAAGATCTATTTCCTGAAAACAAAATATTGATATTATTCATAAAGATACAGCATGTGAGGTTCTTCTAGTGCAGGTTATGGCAGATGATAATACCAATAGAACATGCTAGTAGATTATCAAAAGGTTTGAACATTGAACTCTGATACAATAAAAGCTCAGCATTAGGGTGTGAACAGGCGACTCACTTGCCTAGCATCCACGGCATCAGCAAACCACTTATTAGGTTCAACAAGATTCTGCACAGATTGATGTATTTCCCTGCCATCGCATAGATCAGATGTCAGTGACAATCAAACTTTAAAAAGATTATCTCTAGAAAAAGTGTTAAGTCATAGTAAGTTTGATTTGTGACCAGTACACTATAAAACCTGTCAATCAAGGCAAAAAAACGAGCCCTCTTTATGGTAAGATGGCTATTTACTACAGTGTATGCTTTAAATACAATCTTTTCACCACCTCTATCACATTCAAACCACAAAACAAGCTACCGGCACCTCCTTACTTTCCCCTCCAGTGTTATTTTAATGTTCTTTTTGTCCCACATTTACATAACAGAGAAAATATATTCAGTAAATTACTCTCCACAAACGAACAGGAACAGTACTTGCAATAAATAGTCAAAATCGAGTCAATTATTAAAAGCCACGAGAATATGAGGAATGGAGTGAGAGTGTAACAAGAAAATAACAGAATGACGAGTATCTAAGATCTCGGGAACAAATTTATGGACAGGAGCACGGTAAAGATCGGTGGGGTCTCATGAGAGCATTTTGCGCTAACGCTCTTCGAATTTGAATTCCATAAGGTGGCCAGTGACGGATGTGAAAAGCATGTGGCAAGGCTGGCCTCGAATCGCGTAGTTGAACTCGAAAATCTTGTTATAGCGGGAACGTCCCTCCCTTACTCGCAGTCCCTAGTTCCTTGATAGTATAGTGGCGACAGACTTGGCCAGCGACGGCTTCTCCGCCACTTTAAGTACGTTGATGGTGCACCCGGCCATTGATTCGGTTAGGACCGGAATGGGATTAGAGGAGTATGGAGTTCAACATCGAAGCTATGCAATTCATGATCTGCGGAAAAGGAATTTGCAAAGCAGTCAAATAATGAACCAAAGCAAATGACTATCACTATAGAAAACCGCTGTGGATTTGTTTCCCGCCCAAATTTCCGGATTCAGGACGTAGCTTTAGCATTTTATACGCACGATTTAAAATTAAGTTTAAGAGATCCTATTTTTATATTAATATTTTTATAAAATTCTTAGCTCCTATTCACTCTTGATTTCTTAAAATTAACTGTTGTGGATTAGTGTTTTGGCATTTAAAAAAATGAACTTAATGAAAAAACGTATAGAAAAAATTAAATCGGGAACACCTCAAAATTAAAATACTAAGATTAAAAACGGACAAATTTTTTTTTAGCCAAGGTTAAAAAAATGGAACTTGTTGAAACTTGGACGGCAGAGAGGTCAGCGAAACCACGGGCGCCAGATAAGAGACGATGGTAGACGGAGGATATAGACGGGACTCCCACTAGCCTGACGCACCCAATGGCGATGATCTTCCTGCTGTTGACCTTTCTTGCGATCTCTCAAGCACAAGATGATGCAACATTACCGGCACCAACCATCTGCATCATCGGCAGCGGCATCGGTGGCTCCTCAGTCGCCCACTTCCTCCGCAAGTACTCACCTAATTCCTCTCCTCCTATCAAAATTCAAATGATCGAGCGCAACGGACTCGTTGGGGGTCGCATCGCTACTGTGAATGTTGTGGGTGACACCTTCGAAGCTGGAGCTTCAATTCTTCATCCCAAAAACTTGCACGCCTTGAATTACTCTAAGCTTCTTAATCTTGAGTTCAAGGAGAAGGATTCATCTTCTGGTTCCTTGTCTCTGGGAATTTGGGACGGGAAGAAGTTTGTTTTTAAAACGCACAAAATTGATTCCAATGTTCCCTTGCTCGATAAGCTCGTCTCACTTGTTAATTCGCTTCTTCTGTTCATCCGTTACGGCTTTTCACTTCTTAAAATGAACAGTTTTGTTGAGGTGCCTCAGTCTTTCCTTTATTTCTCTGCGATTCGTTTTATTTACTTTAATGGTTCTCTTCTTCTTGTTGTTGCAAATCTTCTATTAAACGTATAAACATGTTGTAATGCCTTCATTTGTTATATAGAGTACCGTGGCTCGATTCTTAAAGTACTACGACGAACCAGCTTCGAGACCTATTTTCGAGACTCCGGATGAGATGCTGAAATGGGCTGGTCTGTATAATCTTACAACCAGGACTTTGCAAGATGAATTAGTTGACCTTGGGCTGTCTCCCTTGCTGATAAAAGAACTTGTCACAGTAAGAGCTCTTATTAATCATTCCATTTTCAAATCTCTCATCTAATATTTCTGTTGCTCTGTTCAAGTGTTAAGTGCAATGGAAACACCTCTCTCTGTTTTTTTAATGTTAATAACAGTATTGGTATTTCGTTTATCTAAAAATAGAAGTAGAAGCAATATTAATGGTGCTGGTGGCGGCGGCACTGGAGCAAGTGGAATGTTTCACCATAACAGAATTACAGAGTTGTTTCTTGATTCGGTAAAAACAACGATAAAATGGTGAACTATGTATTTGCAAGAAAATTCAATCTGGGAACCAAGACCAGTTATATGAAGTTCTTTATGACATGGGTGGTGAAAAGTGATGAGTCTATCAATATTATAGTCCAATAACCTGATTGGTGGGTCTCAGTGTGTTTATATTCATCTGCGTACCAACTTAATGGTAGTGGGGTTCTGTGAAAGTGTTTATGTTACTAAATGACCAACAATTTGGAATAAGTAAAGTCTCAAATCTTATGAAGGTGGGTATCGATCTGTCCTTCTAGTACGGCCTGGTCCCCAAATTGAAAACTATTGCTTATGCAGCTTATTCGCGTTCCATGTAAGTGAACTGACGTGTTGGTTAATTGAATTAGAGGCTTAAAGGTAGGCCTATTTGAAGCTTTTGTCCGAACAACTTGTGCATGTTGGAGGTCAATTAAAATTTTCTTGTCATGTGGCTTTTCTGGGGTTTTAATTGACAAAATAGTTTCTGGGGTTTGTTGTTATGTTAACTTGTCCAAGTAAAGAACCAGGGTGTGAGATTTAGGAAAACTCATCAGAATATAAATCCTCTTTATATATACAGGTCATCACGCGAATTAATTATGGCCAGAGTGTATACATCAGCGGGCTTGCTGGTGCAGTTTCTTTGGCGGGATCAGGTGGAGGACTATGGTCCATTAAAGGAGGCAACTGGCAAATGGCAGCTGGACTGATTAATCAGTCAGATGTTGCATTGCACCTGCATGAAGAAATAGAATCAATTGCCGACCTTGGATATTTTTATGAACTCAACTCCACGAAAGGGAACAGTTATACCTGTGAAGTTGCAGTTGTTGCTACACCTTTGGATGAGTCAAATATTCAATTTACTCCTCGGATATCAATTTCTAAAAGAAAAACACAGCACACTCATACAACTTTTGTCAGGGGCCTTTTGAACCCAGTAAGTATCTTGGGAGTAAGAAACTTACTAACATTATTTAACAAGGATGTTTTATCCTCAGCGTAATGCCTTTTCTCTTCAATTATAATTTCTAATAGTGACGTTTTTGTGTTACACAACATAAGGCATACTTTGGTCTCAGTGCGGTGATGGAGATTCCAGAGCTTGTGGGCACGGTCGAGGATCCTGACCTTCCATTCTCTAGCATTTCAGTTCTCAAGAAGTATGATGAAAAGGATGCTACTTATAAGATATTCTCTCGTCAACCAATGTCAGATACGTTGCTGGATAGCATCTTTAGGTAAAGTATTCTCAGCTAGTTGTTTAATTAATATGAAGTCATGCTACTGATCTGTACAACAAAATCCTTTGTCTAAACCCATTCACTTCCGGTCACGAAACCAGTCTAGTCCATAATTTAAGATAGCAGTGAGTTCGCAAATCAAACCCCAATATCATCTTTTATTGTGGTTAATACCCGAGGCTCAAAACAAATAAGATGGAATGCAATGTTGACATTTTCTTGTATTATGTTTCCTGTGATTTGAATTTGAGATCTCCCCCCTTCCGGTTACTTGCAGTGTGAGGAAAGAGACTATTAGGATAGACTGGCCAGCCTACCCTCACTATCATGCCCCTGAAGTATTTACACCATTTCTGTTGGATGGTCGGCATTTGTATTACGTCAATGCATTTGAGAATGCGGCTAGCACCATGGAGACAAGTGCTGTAGCAGCTGAGAATGTTGCCCGACTCATTCTGTCCAGATATTTTAGCACATTGTTTGCGCATCCATCCAAGATGTCTGCTGGCTTTCATGGAGAGGACTCCCATTTAGACCTGTGAATCGCAGTGGTTGTAATGTATTCTCAAGTAGCTTGACTGTCATGAAGCTTGTAGACGGAAGATTCTGTAAACCCAACCCCCCACCCCACCACCTCTTCTCCCCCTTCCCAACAGTGCCTGTACATTCATCTGGCTTTGAAGCAAACTATTTCTCGCAGTTTTTTTTTTGGGTACAAATTTCCCGCAGTTGTTAAGTAGATGGTGAGACAGGAAATGTCATAGGGGCTTCGACTTATTTTGCTTTTCAGGCCGCAGGCTCCACGTCGGATGGAAAATTCTACTCCCTTGGGGATGGGTATCATATTAATGGATCTGATTTAAAATAAAGATATTTCAATCGTTACATTTTCGAAGTTTTATAAAGCTTTTAGAAATTCAATCAAATCTTATATTTTATTTTCAAAGAAATAGTTGTTTGATAACATTTCTATGATCAAGTTGTTAGCTTTCATTTTGGAACTGAATTCATTTTCTTATTTTATAGTAAAAATAAATGGACTGGACATAGATTGACCATCGGCCAGCACGCTTCCAGGGGCTCACCCCTAATGTTACCTCATACCAAAACACGACATTTCTCATCTGGACACAAGAACGGAACGCATTCATTAAATCACCGATTCTCTAGCATTCAACCAAGCTACAAGAGAGAATGACGATCCTGCGAACCGGTTGTCTATCATGTGGGTTTAATTCATCACGAATTGAATGTTCCCTGTACATGATGTAGGATGAAATTAATATACTCTTCCAATTTATGACATGAGTGCCTGTAACTGTGCTATTTCGTTCGGACTATAATGTGTAATTATCTTCAATATCAAAGAAAATACAAGTCCTTATCTCCCAACTTAACTTAGTTCAAAATAAAAGTTCAATTTAATATCTAAAACATTTAATTTTTTTCTCTTATTTTGTGCAATTAAACTTTATAAGTAATTGATTCATCATAATGAATGTAGTACTGACGTTTAATAACGATAAATTTGAAAAAATCTACAATTTTTTTACATATTTAATTATATATATATATCCGTCCTTAATTACTACTTTTTGTTTAGTAGTTAAATTAAACTCATTGTAGACCGGAAAAGTATCGTATACGCAGGTTGTATAAATTTAATGTAACTAGAAAAACTAAATCCAAGCTGAATTCCCGCGATTTGATTGAATATAATTTCTAGTAGATTTTGTGATGATACAAGCATATATAAAGCCATATACTCCAAAACTGTAGACGTGATTGAGCGGCAAGGTTCTTCAGGCAGGCAATGGTTCCTCCAAAACTGTTACACCATAAAATCACAAGCAGTCAGCCGATTTTTTACTTTTCCCAATAGGGGAGGGGTTGGAACGTCGGGAAGGTTCAGTTTCTCATTGATTTCTTCAGGCACTGAAGTAGGAACTTCTGGATGATCTTGAACAGTAAGCTGAAGAGAAGAACAGAAATTCTTCCGTCAATCGCATACTATAACTAATATGAGCATGATTCCATCTATTTACATTCATGTTTGTCTGTTTGATTGAGGAAAATTCTTGGCTTAACATGGTTCACGTGATTATTTTCTTTATCACAACCTTAATTTTGTAACTTGGAAGCTTGGAATTGAAACAAACACAGATAGTACAGGACACAACATCACTAGAAGATGATACAGAATCACAAAACTCGGAACAATCCGGGATCGATGATTTCGGTGATTGGAGTAGGCTAGATCACTTGAAGATAATACAGAATCATAAAACTTATATCCATATACCTGAGTTTCCAAGTTCTCAAATTCGGCTAAAATCTCCTCTTCATCTTCTGTGGACAACTTCTCCCCTAATATAGCATTGATTTCCTGGAAATTCAATCGAATTACGACATCCATCAGTAAGCCACAAATACAGACAACGAAAGAAATCAAGAGATGGAAATTAGCAGAGAAATTGGCGGTCTGATAAAAGAGCAATAGCAGGGAGAAGATTGGGGTCAAACTTACATCTTGATAGGCTTGAGCTTCAGCTGTATCATCCATAAGTTTCTGAACATCCTCCAGGATGATCTCACTTTGTATAGCTTTCACTACATCATTACCAGCCTTCAAACTGTCAAACACAGCCTTCCGCTCGCTAGCCAATTCAATATATCCTAACTGAATGAAACCAATAAGTGGAAGTACTAGTTGAAAGTATACATTCAATTTAATAGAAAATATGGAAATTACCCTCCTTGATGCCCAGTGACCACCAAAAGCAAGTTGTCGAATCTCTTAATAACCACATAACATGGTATCAGTGTCATTTCGCAAGTCTGAAGATGACATGAGGGGGAATAGCCAAAAACTAAATTGAGACAATCGGGCAATAGTAAGCCTATCCAAATATGAAAATAACTCTTGATTTAACGACTACTATTGGCAAAAGAGAAATAATAATGAGTCGAACGTTAAATACTTCAAATATTACATGTTGCTCAACATTTATAAGCCAGACAGACATCAACTTGCTTTGAAAACCCTTCTTGTGCCTTTTTCTTCCTTAATGCTAACAAGGCCCTATCCTTCTTCTTTTCACGAATTAAGTCTCTTGCAGCTTGCTTCTCTGCTTCAATAACAGCATCAAGCTGGAAAAGTAAAATTCAAATGAGAAAAAACAATTTCACCAGCTAGTTAACACGAATCCAGAAAATGCTGAGTTATAGATAGTGAAATAAGCGTGAAGTTTACATCTTGCATACTATTTCACACACACGCTATAAAATCTTGAACACTTTAAATAAAACTAGGAACAAGAAAAATTCAGTTACAAAATGCCATTACCTTGCACAATCGAAGCAGTAAATAAGAAAAAATACATGGATATATTTTAAGCATTGACTCCTTAATGAACTATCAGTAAATCTTATATCATCCACAGGAAGGCATTCTGCCAAAGTGAAGTTGGAAAGGTATTGATCAATAATTCTGTTTCAAACTCCGCACAGCTTAATTATACGCTAATTATGCTCCAAAAGTTTAAGGGGAAAAACTTACGCCAGTAATAACGTAGTCAGAATATCTGAAAGAAGGACATGGAAAGTTTGGACAAAGCACAGATATGCTTTGACCACGCGTGTTGGTTCTGAGTTATGACATAGTACTTTTAATTTAATTTTATTTAGTATTAATAACGTTTGAGATAAGAGAAAGAAAGGTAAGATTCGAAACAAAGTTAGACGTGCATTTAGTAACAAAAGTCAGAAGGTCACAATATATCCACTCATCTTATGAAAGCACAGTCTCATTGAAATTATAAGATACTGGTATTATTCAGGATCGTTGAAATAATCAATGTGATATGCTATTTCTACCTAGAAAGAGGCCAGTAAATTACTGATTTAACAAAAAAATTACTCATTTAAATAAAGTTCCGTGTTAGTATTTAATAACGGTCTCGCCTTAAAAAAAAAACAAGTTTCGTGTTATTGTAATTTCCCGCGACAAAATTCTCCAGAGGCAAGGGCGGAAAAAAATAAAAATAAAAGGCCGCTCAGCATTCCGCCCCCACATGTATCCTCTGACCACCCCACAGCGAGCTCCGTCGGACGACTGGAGGAGGATACCGCCCCCACCCGACCTCTGCTTCTATCCTACATCAGATCTTTTCCTTCCTTCTTTTCTCACTCTCTTCTAATTTATTATTCTCTCTTAACTTGTCTATATTCTTCAATCTATTATTTAGTTTTTTAGATCCTCATTACCCTTTTCTTTCTCCAAATTATTGCGAATTGCCTCAAACCATGAGCAACTTCGATGGTCTCTTAGCGAACGATTTCGGGTTCAAACCGCAGGCCAAATCGGCTCCAATGGCTGCATCAAAAGGATCTTCTAATACCACCACCACCACCACCACCTCCCGATCTGCTCGTAACTCTATTCACTTAAGTGGGAATTTCATAGATGGCAGCGTCTCGCCATTTGGGTTGTCGGATAATCAAAAGAATCGAGATACAGCTGGTTTCGATGATTTGTTTGGGTCTTCTGCGAGGTTCCCGAGCAAATCACAAAGTCTAAACGCTGATTCGTCATTCAATTTGGATTCCATGTTTCATGTTTCCAAGGCTACGAATTCGCCAGTGTATGGCAAACCCGTCTATGACGATGACATTTTCGATGGTGTTCCTGGGGTGAAGAGTTCGTCTAAAGTTAATAAATATGATGACATTTTTGCGTCGGCATCGTCGGCTCCCTCTGAGGCATTTGATGATCTCCTTGGTGGATTTGGCAAGGCAGAGCGTGAAGCAAAGAGTTCGGATGGGAAGAGACAGGGAAAGAATGATAGCAGTGCCCCAGAATTTAATGGTAGAAGCGGGAATCAAAACGCATTTGATGATCTCCTTGGTGGGTTCGGAGGCTGGAGCCTCCCTAGTGACAGGTACGGCAATCGTGTTTTTATGGAGACCGAGTTTCTTAGCGATTGGGATAGCTAAGTAGCTGCCTATATATGCTATAGTTGTTGTTCCAACTATCAGGTTGTCTAGAGAGAAAGGGGTATATTAACTAATTTACGGAACTCATGCTTCAAGTGAGGGACGTTTTGAGTTTAAATGACATGGTTGAAGTCAAGTACTTTTCAAGAGTCTTCCTGAAAGTTTGGATGGCTATGCATCTTTTGAAAAAAGTAACCTATTGATAATACTTCCCATAAACAGAATTTGCCGATAATGAGTTTTCTGGAACAGCCATCTTAGCATTCGTTTCATTTGTTCTTTCTTAAGTGTGCAATGTACACTGAAAATGTTCAAAACAATTACTTGTCTGCTAGTTATTACTGCAACTTAACGAGGGATCAGGTGCCCGTGGTCTGATCTATTTAAGTCTGGAATATATTTGAATGATTTGAACGGAATGGAATGTATGATAGTAATATTAGTTATTGGGATACGCCCTTAATTTATTTTATCTAATCTCTTCATAATTATCTCTCTTATGCCATAATTTAGGTTAGTGAAGATAAGGATATGATTGGAAAAATAGTGATTAATGTCCTGGACTTTTGAAAATGATAGATATATGTATACAATTTTTTCCCAAAAGGAACAATGAAAAACAAATGGAGGGCGGAGTCAAAAAATTGTCTATTTGGGTCTTCAGAGTGAAGTATCAAGTTTATTGCTTAAAGGAGCTAACTCTTTTAGATCATGCGTTAATTTTTGGTGGATCTTCCAAGCAGATATAGGATGTTTTATCCTATATCTTGAACCTGATTTGCTTGGCGATTTTGAGATTATGTTGCACCACTTGAATATTAAGTTTTATTGTTTCAAGCTCAAGGTATATTGCCTTCTTGACAGGCCAGCTCCTGATATTGGTTTGTCCTCAGAACCAACAGCCAGGGCTTCTAAAACAACCCCTGGTATGGCAGAAGATCCTTTTAAGGCGTTTGAATCAGCTTCAGCACCCCTTGATTCATCTTCAGGACAATTTATGGACACATTGGAGGAAATTACTCAAATTAGTAAATTTAGTAGTTCTAGAAGTATGAAAAATGATAGTTCAGTAAATTCTAATGGGAGATTATATGATGATACTGATCCCTTTGGGGGGCTTGGAAAATCTGTGCCAGCATTAGGGACAAATATTAGGAAAGGTGGTAGTGCTCCACATACAAATACAAGCTCAAATTGGACTAGAGACAAAGAAACAATCGAGAGATCTTCTGTGAGGGCTCCTGAGAGACAATCACAAAGCAGGATACCAGTTGATCGTAATCAAGAATTTCAAGAGATGCCTTTTGACATACCTTCATATTCATCTCATTATGATAAACCAGTTAACCAAAGGGCATCTTCCCCATCAAACAATAATGCTGGTTTTAGAGAGGCTAATGTTCAAGTGAATATGTCTCCTAAATATGAAGAGAATTCAGAATTAAATGATATATGGTTAACAGTATCAGAGATTCCTCTTTTCACTCAACCAACTACTGCTCCACCACCTTCAAGACCCCCTCCTCCACGACCTGCTTCTGCCAATGCTAAAAAGAAGGCTAAAGAGGCTTCTTCTTTTCAAAGTTCCACTCGGTTCTCCCAAGGCCCTAAGTCTGCTTCTGCTTCAGTGATGGCATCCTCACGGTTTGATGAACTTGAGGATTTTTCCATGGGCAGGAATCGTGGTAATGATGAGGAGCATGTAAATGATCTTGTTAATGAAGAATTGGAAATGAACTCTGTTGCTGCGGCTATGAAGGAGGCTATGGATAGAGCTGAAGCTAAATTCAGGCATGCAAAGGGAGTTAGAGAGAGAGAGAACATAAAGGCCTCAAGAAGCAACTTGGAAAAAGATGATAGAGTTCCGCAGGAGGATAGAGAGAAGCAGGAAAAGTTAGACCATGAAAGGCAACGAAGGGAAAGAGAGGAAAGGGAGCGTAGGAGACTTGTTGAAGAAAAGGAGAGGGAGCAGAAAGAAAGAGAGCAGCAACTTGAGAGGGAAAGGGAGAAAGCAAGGGAGATTGAAAGGGAAAGAGAAAAGGCAAGGCAGGCTGTAGAAAGAGCTACTAGAGAAGCACGTGAAAGAGCTGCTGCTGAAGCTCGGATGAGAGCTGAGAGGGCTGCTGCTGAGAAAGCCAGTGCTGAAGCTCGAGAACGAGCTGAAAGAGCTGCAGTACAGAGGGCGCAGGCTGAGGCCCGTGAAAGGGCTGCTGCTGAGGCAAGGGAAAGGGCTGAAAGGGCTGCCGTAGAGGCAAGGGAAAGGGCAAATTCAGATTCAAAGGAGAGGGAAGCACGGGATAGAGCTGCAGCTGCAAGGGCTGAAGCTGAAGCACGAGTTAGAGCAGAGCGTGCTGCTGTAGAAAGGGCTGCTGCAGAGGCACGAGAAAGAGCTGCAGCTAATGCAAGGACGAATCAACAAAAGAATGAAAATGATCTCGAATCCTTTTTTAGCATGGGTACACGTGCCAGTAGTGCTCCAAGGCCTCCCAGGGCAAACTCTTCTGTGAGGACCTATGTTTGTTAATCATTATACGACTGTATGGCTGGTTTGTGTATTAGTTTTCTGAATCTGTATGCTTTCAGGACTCTGTGTTTGATAACCAGTCTCAACCAGACATAGCAAGGAAATCTACGGGGGTATCTTCAAGCATGAAGAAAGCATCATCATCAACTAATATTGTTGATGATCTTTCCTCAATTTTTGGATGTAGGCTTTCATGTTTTATTGGTGCTTATTGTTCCGATAGTATTTTGTATTCGGTCTCATTTTCGTACTTGACTATTTTTGTCCCTTCTCTTTCATGGTTTAAAGCTGCTCCATCATCATTTGGGGAATTTCAAGAGGTTGAAGGGGAAAGTGAAGAAAGACGAAGAGCTAGGTTGGAACGCCACCAGAGGACTCAGGAGCGTGCGGTATGTGTTAATGTATTATGGTCTCAACTTTGATTTCTTCATTCGTCTCAAAATGAATTGCCAAAGCAAACGCCCTTTTTGAACTAACCTTTTTATATTGATATTCAATTTTTTGAAGAGTAACACCTGAGTTTTGTCGAAATTACACATATTTTCTTTACTACACCAAGAGTATACACTTTAATTCCATTTTAATTTTTTTTTTCAAATCCCCTCCGTTAACTCATATATATATAAGAGTAGATTTTGTTTTCATTAAAATTTAACCCAAAAAGTTTGCAGTCGGGCTAGTGGAAGGCATTTTAGTAGCATAAGTCTTTCATTTCGTAAGAGGTCTGTATATATTTGACAATAGAATGTAAGTCTCTGTTTTCAACAAAACTTAGAAAAAGTTGGTGAAATTTGCTTCTTCTTGTTTTTTCTTCCTTTTCTTATAATTGTTTTGTCTATGTGACCTTTGATGTGTTATAATTTATTCCAGGCAAAAGCGTTGGCTGAGAAGAATCAGCGGGACCTACAAACCCAAAGAGAGCAAGCTGAAAGACATGCAAGTTTTTTGTTCATTGTTTCTTATAACTGTTTTGTGTTGAAAAGACAAATTCTTTTTTAATACTTAACCATGAAAATGTGCAAACTTGTCCTTGTGAAATGTTTTTATTTTATTATCTAATTTCAAATTTTCATGGATTTCAGAGGATTGCGGATACTTTGGATGTTGAAATTAAGCGTTGGGCTGCAGGAAAAGAGGGGAACTTGCGTGCTTTACTGTCAACCTTACAATATGTATGTACTCAGCGTATAAACTTTTTCACAGTGGTCAATCTCTCTTAAACTTCTCTTTCCCAGATCCATGTAATGCCCATATATTTGTAGGCTCACAACCTCGTGTTCTTAGATTTTGAATGCATCCATAATAGTTTTGTTATTCATAGTTTTTTTTAGCAGTGTTGTTGTTTTCCAATTGGTCTTTGTTTTTATAAATTGGATATCTAATACTAGTTTGTTATTTCATGAACGATGATCAGGTGCTGTGGCCTGAATGTGGTTGGCAGCCAGTTTCTTTGACTGATTTAATTACAGCTGCATCTGTTAGAAAAGTTTATAGGAAAGCTACTCTGTGCGTCCATCCTGATAAGGTGCAGCAGAAAGGTGCAACACTTCAACAGAAATATGTTGCAGAGAAAGTATTCGATTTACTCAAGGTATGGCAGACCATTGCATATTATATGTTTATAGTTCTTTCTAAACTGCACTCTTTACGTAACATGAGTTTGTACATTGCATGTCGGCACTCTTTTGTTTTTTGGGTGCATCTCTGCACTCTTTATATTGTATTGCTTAGTCTGGAATACTCAAATTATCTGAACGTTGGTTGTCAATTACAGGAAGCATGGAACAAGTTCAATTCTGAGGAGCTTTTCTAATCATTCGAGGTGGTTTGTTCATCTATTTTATTGTGGGTGCCACAACCTTGTGTTAGCTACGCCCCATCCCCTCTCCCCCGACTGAAGGGGGCCACCCCTCTCTCCTTTTTCCATATAGTATTCTGATCGAAAGTGAAATGCATGGGTGGTGAAATATTGCTTCTGTGTACCTTTGAGGTCGCCGCAAGGCTACACCATGAAGAAATTTTTGGCGTAATTGATGTTCTTCCGTGAGGCTGCAAGGTTTTCACAGGCTATTATGAATGTAGCATGGTTTCTTTTGGGGGTAAAAATATCAATTTGTGGGCAACTTTCAGTATTCTTTGAGTGAGGGCTGTTGAGTGGCCCGTTTTTGTTGATCCAATTTATTACTTGTGATATAGAACGATCTATTGAAGATAGCAACCATCTTGTATAAAAAAAAAAAAAAAGAATATAGCAACCAACGTGGAAGTGTGGATTTGCGTCAATATCTGTTAGACCCTTCAGGGTGGGGTTGAGCCAAGAATCACCCATGAGTCTTTGGTGCAACAAATTCAATTTATGAGATTAAAATTGTTTATTTTTTGTGGTGTTCAATCAAGAATATTTCTACTATCCTTACTGATGGAAAAAAATTTTATGCTTTCCATTTGTTCTGATTCTGATGTGTAATATCTATATTTTACACAATCCTATCCTTTTTGAATCATTTATACGTTCCCCCTTTTTTGATCTGAAGGACTGGACCCCATTTAATTGCCCGTACAAAGTACAATGGGGGAAATATAGTTAATAAGAGTGAGTCGAGTTTTGTATTGCAGAGCATCGTCTTCTCGGCATCGTTAATGATTTTCCGAATTGATTCATCAGATATCAGAACGAACCAGTTCTGTTCTCTTTTAAGGAAAACATTAATTAAATGATATAATCATTAATAAGAGAATTTGATGCGAATTTTGAAGTCTTTATTTCTCAACGGCCGGCCACTCCATGCCCGTATAATCGTTAATGATTTCTCGGGTCGTGAAGTTGAGTGTTGTACATCTAAGTCTAGCTTTCTCGCCCGCCTTCCGTTCCTCCATCTTTCGAATTCTTACGGTGAAGCAGTCCCTTCATTCATAACACGTTTATTCTTGAAACTACCCTGTTTTCCTGACCCATAGTCATAATTATAAAAATTAATTAATTTTTTAAATAAATTTAAAAATATAAATTAATTAATTAATTATGATTAAATCTAATAAATTCATATTATATATTATTTAATCTATATAAATTAATCAATTAATTTTTATATTAGTTAAATTAAATAATTTATTCTGTTTGTTATATCTATACAAAAAAAATTAATTAAATCTTATAAATAAAAATAAAAGTAATATTTTTTACGTTACCTTAGCAATCACTTACAATAGATGTTAGTATCAAGGAGCTCATAGTATCAACTAAAAAAATTAGTTTACTTGAAACATTAATATTTTTTGGCACATGGAGCATATGTCTCTGAGGAACAAGTGTGTTACTAGTATTTTACTTGAAGCATTCTCGATGCATCTGTTTCCATCATGTTGTTTTATTTTATTACCTTGTCACTCTTAGGTCTGGCATTTTCTCTTTCATATACTCATTTTCCCTTTAAAATCATCAAATATTCTGTTACCACTAATTATTATTTTTCTTTAAAATAATTCCTGACAGCTAAATACAACAGATATTGTCAAAGGAAGGAGGCTGGAGACTTCAACAAGGTATTTTGCTCATCCATATCAGAAGCCTATTCAGGCAATAAAATAATTATGTGCATTAACTCGCAACTCAGATCAACCAAAATTAGTTCCTTAAATCATTACTACTAAAAATTACGTGTTCGTTTTTGGCATCCTAGATAATGTTAAGTTGATAACTTGGTAAGCAAAGTGTCTCTCAAGGGACAAGTTTCATTCACCAAATTTAGATCAAGGACATATGTCTGACCCTAGATTTACATCATCCAGTTCAAATCAATTGAATCTTACATTGTTTAATCAAATCCATACAAACAGAGTGCTTATTTGATTAATTTATTTTAAATGATTGTAAAAACACTTAACTGCTGCCCAACCCATACAGATTAACATGGCAAGATAAGTAAATTCAGTCGGGTTTATGATTGGCTCAAAAAAACAAACAAAAAGTTGCATTTATTGAACAAACAGACTACAAGACAAGGACATTTTGGCATACATGGAGATGGAGGAGAAGTTTGTAAGTTCTGTCTAAACCCAAAGATGTTGAAGAAGCAGAGAACGGCACGTGGAATCCCATATCCCAATAAAACAACCATCATGTGGTGGCAGATATTAGTAATTGGGACATTCCCCATTTCCTCAAATATAATCAAACAAACCACAAAATAAACTTACTAATAATCAGACTTAAACGGTCTGTATTTCTTAAGATCAAGCAAGACACCAGCCAGAGAGCCAATAACAGCCACAATTGATACTAAAAGGCAGGCCAAGGTAAGGATTTGAAGAATAATCCACTTGCCACTCCATTTTGTGATCTTCTTCTGTGAAATATACATCTTCACTGGAAAATAAACATTCAAGGGCCAAAACCCAAAAGCCCCCATAACTCCCACAATGTCATTGAAGAATGGGAGCATCATTGATATAACAGTGGTGATCATCACAAACACTGTTCTCCAAACCAGTCTAAACAGGTTAAGATTGTAAGGGGAGAAGCCTGGGATTGGAATTTGGAACTCTTTATTGATTTGGGGCCATCTTCGTGATGCTTTCTTCTCAACGAAAGCGAAGATAGGTTGGGAAAACACTTGGTATGCTCCTACCAGGTGAATCACTACAGCAGCATTAGCTATGTCTATGATCCAATATGTGTTGTCGAAGCCAAAACCAGTTAGCAGATTCCCAGGTGCTGTGTCTCCAAAAGCTGCATACCCCATTAAGCCACAAAGCATGTAGAATATTGTGGTTATTATAGTACTGATCAGTGTAGCCTTCTTCATTGTCTTTGCTTCTGATGGTGGAGATTTTATGGTGTCCTGTTCCAACTTTAATGATTAGTCCTCCAAAAATAGAAATTTTGAAAAGAAAAATATGTTTATAATGATTAATAATAATTGGGTATGCTCATAATAATAA
This sequence comes from Leucaena leucocephala, assembly GCA_037074615.1. Classification (NCBI taxonomy): domain Eukaryota; kingdom Viridiplantae; phylum Streptophyta; class Magnoliopsida; order Fabales; family Fabaceae; genus Leucaena; species Leucaena leucocephala. The sequence continues at coordinate 16,758,716 of CM073534.1, read as the reverse complement.
GTTCCAAATCTGGTTACCTGAATTTCAATGAGGACAAGAGAGAATGCGTAGGCAAAGGCTATGTCACCAAGGGCTTGGCAGGTTCTCCATATTTTCTGGGCCTGAGTTACAGTTCCGATGCTTATTCCTGTGAGGCTTCCTTTGAATACACCCGTTTCTGCTACCATAAATCTCAGCCGAATTAATTCATACATGGTAATACAGAAAATCATCTAATATATATTTAAAAAAGAAAAGAATAGTTTGGTTCTACCTGCAACTTTAACGATCCCAAGAGCAAGACCAATCAAAGAATAGGTAGCTGACATAAAGGCAGCAACAGTGGAAAGCCACCATATCTGATCGAAGTCTGGAATCTGAGAAAGGAAACACTGAGTTGCCCCAAAAATAAGTATGAATGGGGTGCTTGACATGTGACAAGGGTTTTTTCCTCTCGAAGAATGGAAACAATTAGTCTTTTTTATTGACCTGTCAAACAAAAATCACAGTTTAGCACAGTCGTCAATGATCATCAATGGTACATTAACAAAATGTTGTACCAATTTCACTCACAACATGCTTACGGAAGCTGCTATAGTGTAGCCTATTGATATCCCAAAGAGATTCAGGTACTGAATTATACCAATCATCTTCACATTAAATCCTCCTGTAAATTCAGTCATTAAGGCTTAATTAATAAACCCCTTGAACTGCATGTGTAATAATAATAATAAGACTCTGTTTCTGTCTGTGAAAACATAGGATTACCCAGAATAGATCTAACTGCTTCCATGTAACTGTAGTTTCTCTTTCCAGTATGAGGATCTCCTACACGGTAACAATCTGCTAGCAACGTTGAAGTGTATAAGGTGATCGCAGAGAACAAAAGCATCACTGCAGGACCAGCAATCCAACCCAATTGAGCTATGGCCCATGCTAAGGACAGAACTCCTGATCCTATCACAGCCGTTATAATGTGCGAACTTGCAGTCCAAACCGTTCCTATCTCATTTCATACACGCTTATATTTGTTAGATCAAAGTTAGAAGAATGAGGAACACAGAATTTTCAGGAACTAAATGGTTTAGGGATGGTGGAAGCATGATGAGACCAAAAGTTAAATGACAGAATTTGGAAGCAGGGGACTAAAGTTATGTTAATATTGTGTACCAGTTCGTTTAAGACGGCCATCATCGGCATAGCATTTGTATGGGGATTGTGAATTCACATCATCTCTTGAATCTTCAATGTCAAAGGCTTGAAGGTGGCGAAGGTTGGGGGCGGCAGAGTTTTCAGCCATCTTAGATGGAAAAGACAAGCTTAGAAGCAGACAAAATATTTATGCAATATCTCTAAAAAAAACAGTCTCGATTCACAAACAAAACAGAGAGAAAGAGAAGGATGATTTAATTTGAATGGTTAGGCAGAGAGAAATGGGGGCATTTATAGCAGAGGTCCTAAAAAAGGCAGCTGCACAAATTAAAAATTAAAAGAGATTCTCAATTTGAAAATGCCAAAATATAAAAAAAAAAATTTTGTTGGATTTGTAGGATCCACTAAAGTCTGTGAAAACAGAGAACTCAAAATGGCGGCTTCTTGATTTGGAGCAGCACACGAAGCGCATGAAATTTTAAGAACGTATTAGAGACAGTTACATTATTTGCCTTCGGTCGCTAGTAAACGGACATAGTTCTAATGTCCTAAATAAGATTTAGTGTATAATACTATAACTGATATTACATTTAAATCTGAGAGGAGTATCATTTAAAAACATTACCTATGGAAACATGCATATAGAGCCTATTTGAAAGAGTTTAAAACCTTAATTTTAAAAAGAGTTTTTAATTTAAATTTTAGTTTAAAAAAATTTTAAAATAAATAATCATATTTATTTAAAATAATTTTTGGATCAAACCATAGTTTTAGATAAGATATTGGAAGTAGTTTTTAGAACAATAAAAAAATTTATAGACTATCCAATTACTATTTTTCCCTTATTTTTTTTTCTCTCGTCTCTCTTCTCTTCTCTTATATATTCCATAATTTCTATCTCTCTTATTGGCGTCATCTCTAATGGCATCAACTAGCACGGTGCCCTCAGATGAAATTGAAGAGCACAACAAGCATGATGCCATTTTCTTTCTCCATCCTTCTTCTCCCTCTCTATCGTTGGTGGTTTTCTCTTTTCCACCTTCGCCGTGTTATTGACTTCTTCCTACATATGTTCTCTATTGTGGAGATCATTCGCGGGAGAAGAAGAGAAAAGAAGATAGTGCAATCACACTGAGTACTTTCTTTTATCTCATACATTTCTGATAATTTATTAATCATAAATTTTTTTAGTAATAATTATCCAAATATCTATTTATTTAAAATTATTTTTTTCATAAACTCTTTCTTATAAATTATTTTTTAAAAGATATCCAAAATTTTGTTTTTTAAAATTTTTTTTTAAAATTTATCTAAATAAGTCATAATATAACTTTTCTTGTGAAGATGAAAGTGTGCGACACAACACATATATATATAATATTATCTCTCATATTTAATATAATATAAAAATTAGATAATTAATAAAGCTAAAAGCGAAAGGCACGTGTTATTATTTGTTGCCTACGAAAGAATAGTTAAGTTACTAAAAAAACAAAAGTGATTTTCATAGAATATAATACTCAGACAAATTATTAGCTAAGGATCAATTCCTTTAAATGGTGATAAGAATCCGAAAAAGAAGAGGATTATGCCCTATAAGTGGGGGAAATTTTTTGGCATCTCTTTCGCAGACAACTGCAGATTATTCCATCTAGTCCCCTTTCACACACAGCCAACAAACAAAAGTTAATTTTTTGCTAGTCCTATTAATTTTTTAAAAGTCCTAAAACTATAATTTAATAACTAAAAAGTCTTAAAATAAATAAATAACTCTATATTTAGTGTTATTTTTTACACAAAAAATTATTATTTTATACTACTCATTTATTAACAAAATTAATAATTATATTTATTTATTGAGATTTCGTAGTAATTTTTTCTTATTTTTTTAAAAAAATATTAGGGGACCGGGTGATTAGAAGAAATAATCAAATGTAGAATGTGGGCCAATTTACATGGAGCTGTGATGGTGCAGGTTCGGCATATTCACGATGAAGACCAAAGATGGCCACTGAAAGTGGGAATCTGAGGTTTTGACAGCCAAATAGAGGGGACGTAGTTGGGTAGGGTAAACAACATGAAGGGAGCAGATGAATTTGGATTGGACAACAAAATCTAATATGAAATTAATGGTAGCGGCACTGACTTGATTATTTTGGACCATACAATATGAACAAAGTGAAGGGTTTTCTAGAGACCCTGTGCTTGCTCTTCACAAGGTTTTAGTCTCTGCTATATCCATTTCATGCCATTCCTCTTCAATAATCAACCTTAGTGAGTGATGTCAAGGGAAGGAGCAAGTGTTGTCAAATCTGTTCAGTTTTTAGAAGTTGGTTGCGTATCCTTATTTTCTTTCTTTTGAGAACGTGGGCGGTTAGGAAAACGGGGGAGAATAAATGGGCAAACAGTAGTGACTACATCTTAACAAATCCTCTAGGGACATCCTGACAGTCTTTTCCTTAATGGGTCGGGAGAGGAGAAAGAGAAAAAGAAAATAATATTACTTAATTTATATTAATGAAAAGGGAGGGGAGATAAATGATTTTAATATTATATTATTTAATTAAGGATGGAAAGGCAGAAATTTTTTTAATATATATAACTGTGAGATATAAAAAAATATTTTAAAGATATTAAAAAATATTATAGATATAATAATAAAATAAAATAAAAATTTTAATTTTTCTCTTAAATTCTCCTCATGTTGAAGAAGAAGGATATGAGGGAAGGGACGATAAAATCTTAAAAAAGTTTCTCTCTCCTTAAAAATTTAACTGTGCCAACAAGGAAAAAAAAAAGAAGACAACAAAATCCCACCTTTTCCCCTCTCCACCCTTTTAAATTCTTCTTACCAAACACATCCTAAGAGTGAGTTCATTACTCATTAGGTCTCTCAAGGATGTCACAAATACGACATCCTATCATAGCAATCAGGGTCAACCAAATTTCAAGGCTTCAAATGGTGTGGCATACACAGTTCCTGCTGAAAGCGAAACAATAATGCCAGTATCATTAAACGTACGTACAATTACGCTCTTTCGATAATGTCTTTTTCATGGACGTCCTGAGAAAAACTGATTTCGATACCCACTTATTAAGAAATGGGGTCAAATGGGGCTGAAAAACGGGCAAGAGGGGTGAGAGGACACCATGTCCTAATTCAAAATCTTAAAACCTCGAGTCTCTGAGTTCTTCGGTTCCACCTTATTATTTGCTATCTCCATTTTAATTTTTTTTATATAGATTAAAAATAATTAATTAATTATAATTAATATAAAAATTTATTAATTAATTTAAGTATATTAATAAGTATATAATATAAATTTATCTTCTCAATTAATTTATTTAATTTACTTAATATATCTAAAAAATTAATTGTATTTTATATTAAAAAATAATAGAAATATTATTTATTAAATCCAACTTTTTCGGCTATAGGACTTTCAACATTAAACTCAAGTGCACCAACAACATCCTAACAGAGGCGATTTCAGTGCCCTTAAAGAGATATTGAATGGATCTTACTGTATGATAAGCAAAAAATGAAACGTGTTGGAATCTTGTAGTTAATGCTCAACATATACATCTTTCGGAAGTCAGGAAGGTTATAATAACACCATTAGTTGAAGCAGCAAACTGAAAATGGAATGATTCCTTTAATATAACAACGGGCACTTTCTTCTTCATCAGTTATTCAGACAACAGAATACTCCACTAGCTAAAGATGTGGAAAGGCAGTACCATTCATTAGACGGAAGAATAACATCGCATCCAATTCAAAGTTGATGTTGTCTGTGCTCAAGTAGTTAACTGGAACATAAAAAGGTAAATTTATAGAGTTACTTACGTTGCTTTCCTCTCTCTCTCTCCGAAAATAATTTCCTGAAGCAATGGTTTTGGTGGGGGTAGGTGGTTAGGTGGGTGGGTGGGTTGAGGGTACCAAAATGGTGACACCTGTTTTTGCATGTATGAGGAGTTGTTGCGTGTGTGTGAAAGAAGCCAGAGGCATTCTAAATATTATTATTTTTCCTATTTTAATTATAAAAGTTAATTAATTTTTTAAATAAATTAATTAATTAGGATTAAATTTAACTTTTTAAGATGAATTTACATTATATACCTAATTGTAAGAGTTAGTTAATTTTTTTTAGATGGATTAAGAAAACCAAATAACTCAATTAATTATAAATAATATAAGAATTAATTGATTAATTTATATAGATTGCTAATTTGAATAGATTGATAAATATATAATATGAATTCATCTTGAGCAGTTGAATTTGTATACGATTAACTGATTTATTTGATTTCCTTAATCTACTAAACAAATGTAACTAGATTTTATAATTAGAAGCCGAGGAAATACTCCTCAATCTACCCAAATTAATCAATTAACTCTTATATTAATTATAATTAATTAGTTTATTTATCTTATTTAATCTATAAATTAGTTTTTATGATTAGAATAAAAAATAGTATTTAATGATGATAATATAATAGTAACTGGAAGCTTCCCCATCATGATTCATTGATGGCATCATTTTCAAACTCTTATCCTAAAATGTTAAGTTTTTCTAAGTTCCAGTGGAGCTGAAGAATGAAGAAGAGCCAAACAGAGTGATACTGATGAACGTTCATGTTCACGACCAGGTACGGATGCACCACAATATATAGCCGCCAAAACTCATAATTTCACATTAAAGCTTCCATCTTTCTCCGTAGGGTCACGGGCATAATTTGTATTGTCTTAGGCTTCTCCGATTTGACCCATTTGCAAAAATTTGTACAATTCAATTCAATTTTTTTAATCTGTAAAATTATAATTTTACTTGAAAAAAAATAGGTAGATGATTTCATTTTGAGAACTGAAGCATATTGCGTATAAAATAAGACTTATTAATAAATTTGACGACAAATGTACACAATGCACACCATAAAATTGGAATCACCCTTTTTCCTGATCTAGTCGAATAAGCTAGAAATTTACTCTATAGGGTTTGGAATGTAAATCCTTTTTTTTTTTTTTTGTTTACTTACAGGGAGAACAATCACGTTAAGAATAGATTAATTACACTAGGATTCCAGGATACATCATGTTTAAGTCTTTTTAAAACATTTGATCCACCACCTTCCCCTGGGGATCTAATTCTTCTTGCTCATGTTGTTCTATTTGATAAGCTTTTCAATTCCAAGGGTCCAATGGGATTGGCAATGGCCCATACTAGTATAAATCAATGACAAGACCAAAACCGAACAAATTTCGGACCTCCGCCCCAATAAACATAAATGATGTGGAAATTCGGGTTCATGCCGCCATCCAAGGGAAACCGGAGCAATCATGCCGAGGTGGAGCCTTGAATCCCCCTTCTTGCTGAATACAAGAGATGCGCTGCAGATAAAGTTATCCGAAAAGGGTGTAATATACATACAGGCAAATGCTCAACAAGGTGGATCCCATGATTCATTTCCATTGCATAAGGAGGCTTCACAAGCTTCATCATTAAACTCGGGCGCATTAAATCCAAAAATTAAGTAACGGTGGGCGCATTAAATATAATGTGTGTGCGTATACAGACACACGGAATGACATGAAAATGCATTTTGTTCTTTATCCATGGACCATGGCTAGCATAACAAACATTTATATTTAGATCACAGTTGGGGATATAGGCAGTGAAGGTTTATGTGGGACACCCGGATTATCAAAATTTGTAAAAGGTTTTCTCTCCTAGTTAAGTTGATGCTATATTTCTCAAAATAACGTATCAGGTCTTCTCGGTTCTGATAGAACTTGTAATCAAAGTCGAATGAGTCTGCTCAATTATATGTCTCAACTAAGAAGGCCAGAAAAATTCTGACTCTTCAAGTTCAAGGTGATTTGCAATGTCTAGCAAGCAACTGTTAGCATCTATTTATTAATAATTACAGATTAAATGCTTTCAGTTTGTAACTTTAGGCCACTGAATTCAACTGGATGTAAATAAGCTAGTTAGAGGGGCTGAGTCGTCGCAATGGTTACTATCATTACTAACATGCATAAAACTTCATACAAAGCCAATGTCTTACACATCTAGAAGCATGGCTAATGTACAGAGAGTGGGGAGAAGTATCAGTACGGTACTAGCAAGAAAACACATGAAGTAGAAGCTACGATCTTACACTGTCCCTTGGAAAAGGAAAGAAAACGTGCTTACAATCTAAGCCCGCATTGGCAACAATAATCTCTTCAATCTTTCTTCTTATCAGCTTGCTGGGTTATGTTGATCGTAGCAGATCTCTTGTCTTCCACTATCTTGGCAGAAATCTCTCCGCTCTCTTCGAAATACCTCTTAAATGCCCTCGGAAGGAACCTGGGTATCAAGAAACCAAACAGATTGAACGAGAAATACACCAGATTTGCCACCGCCAAACTCCTTCCGAACCAATACCACGCCACGTCCTGCACATATATTCCAACGATTAATCGTCACCATTATATTAGCAGTCTTATAATTCGGAATTATTTAAGTTCAAATTCAAATGTGATTTTGCCTTTAATGTTTGTAATGTACTTTATAGCGTGCATTAGCAGGCAAACTCTGGAGGAGCCACGCATCGTTGGTCCAATCAATATCCACAAAGATCCTTCGAACCGTATAGAGCAGAGGCACCAGGGCTCTCACCGGCGGCGAGAACAGAGACAGGCCACTTACCATGTTCTCGGTGAGAATCTGACAGGACAACAAGAACAAGTGAGGAGTGGCGGATCTAACTGCATGTTCATCTCCTCTAGCAAAGCCACCCAGCACATAGGCGAGGGGCAAGAAGAGGCCTACGGTGGTTCCGACAATGATGTAGAGTCTGAACATTCTGCTGCCATGGAAGATCTGTTGGGACGCAGAGGAACTGCCACCGTGAGAAGGGAAGGCGAAGCGAGAGAGGACCAAGAGGTAAAGGGAAGCAAATGCTGGGAAGACTAAGTCGAGAAGAGGGACGAGGCCACTCGCTGAGAACACAATTATGAAGGCCACGAGTTGAAGCTCTATCACGCGCAATGAACCCATCACGCCTCCCGCCGCCGCTTGTTGCTGTCCGTGAGGTTTTGTTGTTGCCGTAACCGTCTCTGGCTCCGGTGTCGGAGGCCTGGGACCCACAGCTAGAGATACACCCGACATTGCTTTCTTCTTAGCTAAATTAGTTGTGATTTCTGGAGATTAAATTAAATCCGGGAACAATCGCATCGTCAGAACGATAAATGCCCACTTGGGTGAAAAAAAAATGTAAATGCATCGAGTTCGGAAGGTGGTGCGAGTGAGAGAATGATGTAGAGGAGAGATCTTACAAGTGAAAAGGTCAGAATGGCAGAAGAATCGTTTCAAAACACGAAGCAGAGTGATTCGCATCGATGCGGGGCGATATGGCGGTTGATGCTTGATAATAATACAAAGCAAGGAAGCGGCTCGCCTCAACGGGTAAACGAGCATGCGCAACACATGGCGATCCACGTAGCAAGTCCAACTCATCCCACGTGTCACTTTTTTACTAGACTTCCCCTCGAGTTTCTTTTCATTCAAAACATGTTTTGGGCCTTGGGCCGTTTAGGACGAATTTTATTCAAGCTATGCAATGTCACTGGGCTTTTACCGGACCCAACTTCAATCCAAAGACCAGACCAAGGCGAGCCCAAGCCCAAAACCGAAGGCACGAGTGCATATACAGACAAAAGAGTCTGGTGCTTGAATAACCCAGAGAAAGAAGAAGAAGGTTCACAAGTCAAGGTTGGCAGGTAGTAGGAAGGAGGAAGAAGGTTCCGAGAAAATGGTAATTTTCACAAAGAGAGAGACAAGTTCATTTCATTTGGACCTATGGCTCCATGCAATCCAAGTAGATTTGGTGCTGATAGGGATGTTTCATCCCGACAGTCATATTATTATATACCACATATTGCTATCATAATTAATAATTAATGCCCTCCTAACTAAAGCATATACTCCCAAACCATATGGCGGCGAATAGGAAGAGCAGAAGCAGACTTGAGGCCCAAGTAATTACGAGCTCACCAAAGCAATAAAGTCAAGGCAGTTTCAAATGGGAAGGGCGATCCAAGCTGGCCAACTTGAAACCACGAAACAACATCACATCAACTTGACGATAATCAAAAGTTGAAAAAAAAAAAAAAAGGTTTAGATTTAATACAGATGACAAGCCAATCCCAGGCCATGAAGTTTTGACTACCCGAACCAAACCATATAGTTCGTTCCTGTTACACAAAAAAGATACTATAGGAGCTGTCGAGATAAGCCTCAATCCTTTTGCCAGGTAACTCCCACGTAGTACCAACATCCTTATCCACATACCTGCAGCTCCAGCTTACGTCACTCATCCTGGGACCGTATGTTTACTTTTCACATATATATCCGTTTTTCTTATTCTTCTTGTTTGTTTGTTTTTTTTGGCTAAATAAATTGATGTTGGTTTGACAATGCCACATGAAGTCGTGAACTAGAGGTAGGGGGGAGAAGGATGTGAGATTCAATGAACTCAACCTCTGTGAATTGTACCTTTCCCTCCTTTCTTTTTCTCTTTTTAAAAGCATTTATTGTCACATGGGGAATTTACCCAGCATCTCTCAATTTTTAAAAATTTAATTTTAGGTTTGAGTCTTGATTTTGTTTTTTGTAATGTTAGGTTGTTCAAATTTTGGTGGACTTGAGTTAAAGTAAGTCTTAATGGCCCATAAATTTTGAATTAAGACGTGGGGTACTTTTGTTACTTATCATCCATTTGTTCTCTCTCCCGGTTGAGTCAAGATTAAGCTGATAGCTAAGCACACATTTACAATTCAGAATTATAAAATTTACTATTAGTTTATGTGCAAGAGTGAATTGAAGGTTTGGCATGGAAAAAGGTCTCTCAAATATTAATTGCATAATTTTTTATTCTTTATTCTGTTTTATCCTTCGGTATGATGGATGCTGGAGAATGTTCCTGCGATATGCTTCTTTTTCTTCTACTTTTCGTTTTCAAAAGAGCATTGAATGACAGGTCAAAAAGGAGCTCGGTTGAGAACCTCACCCAATTAAAAGGTAAAAGGTATAAAATATTGAGTAAAAAAGCAACGAGCGCCAGAAAGCACTTAAAAATGGCCAAACCCACATGACAAAACTTCTAGAAGGAAGCATCTAGTTTATGCAACTTTTCTCATCCTATGTTTCTGACTACATATCATGTGCTGCGGCCAGTATAAGTCCTACCGATGCTGTTGGTACATATTATTATCATTCTTATTCTATCACTAGCTAGTCCCATATTAAGTTGGGGGGCTTTTCAATGGTGTGCGTGCGACGTCATATACAACTTGGTCCATTTTTAAATTCCAAGGGATATAGAAAAATCTTGTAATTCAGCAGCCCCCAGTCAAATAACATAAGATAAAATAGAGATGGTTTTGTGAAGAGACAGAGGAGGGACAAGAAATAGGCTCAATGTTGATTTTTCGCATAATACACATCGACCCAACCATTATAAATGTGATATCTCAATCGTCGTAATGTTGCAGGGAAACGTGTGGGTGTTGTATTGACCATTCTCATTCGTTTTCTTGCAAGACAGCATCATAACCCCAATTCAGAGCTTCATGCCATTTCCCCTATACACTCACATGACTGCTGACATATTCAAGGTTCCAACATTATCTACGACTAGTTGTCCATGATAATTTAGTAAATAAAAGGAAAGTGTCAAGGGTATACAAAACTGCTTTTAAAAAAAATATATCGGACTTTTATTTCAAAGCTAAAAAGTAATTTTAAAAATTGTAACTTAATATAATTCAATTCATTAAACACTAAAAAAATGAATACATGTTTGTAGTTTGATTAGGGATAAGCAGGGAGAGCCCCGCAACAAAATTACAAGCTGACGCTAATTTCCTAACGTAAGGGCTGACGAGAAGTTGACTGTCTGCATCGCATTTTAAAGTCCAAAGCGCTGATCCTCTCTGCACGCAAGCTCTACACTCACTCCACACGGCACATAATGATTGGAAGCTTGAGAAACTCCACAAGAGAAAAACCTTCCTGCATATATCGATCGATCAACTGATCAAGATCGGGTATTCCTTCTCAATGGATCCACTGGTCAAATAAGGACCTTCGATTAATTGCATGCGCACTTAATCGGAATCTAGTAAGAATTATACTTTTTTATAGTAATATTTATTTCACCTTGGAAAACATAATAATTAATTCCGCGATGTTTTATTTTAGGTTTGATTTCGTCGAATATGAATTTTATTTACAGATTGGGTTCAAAGTTTCTGAAAATGGTGGAACATTCAGCATAATAGAGGAGTAGGACACGATTGAACGGGGAGCGGCTGGTGAGATGGTCAACGACGCCCCAATAACTGTTGAGCCGACTTATTGAAAAAAAAAAAAAAAGCGAAGCCGACGTAGGCAATGACAGAATTACCTGAAGGTGGGACAACTCACACGTGTTGATAACCCACTCATTCACTGCCAGGCGTCGGCCTCATTTAGCTCAGTGAGGCCGAAATCCCGGCCCTTCTTCTCTTTACTTCTGCTTTCACACCAACCTTCATTTATTATGGCTGTTATTATTCCAGCTCTGGTCCTCCACCACTTTGATAAAACCACGTGTCATAATTGAATTTCATGTTTTCGCTCGCTTCTACTATAAAAACGCGTCTCTCGCTTATGTTCGACGATTCAAGTCGCAGAGCACAGCAAGACCAACTAGCAAGCAAGAGAGAGAGAGAGAGAGAGAGGAATCTAGGAGTCAAGCTTAAAGTTTTCTTTGGGAACTTCATCTAATAGCATCGAACCAGAGGTTAGTTAGCTGGAGAAAGAGAGAGAGAGAGAGGAGAATCGGGAATGAAGGGTGAATTAGAGTTACCCCCTGGATTCAGATTTCACCCGACGGACGAGGAGTTGGTGAATTACTATCTGTGTAGGAAATGTGCTTCTCAATCCATTGCTGTTCCTATTATCAAAGAGATTGATTTGTACAAGTTTGATCCTTGGCAGCTTCCAGGTCCCTTTTTTTTTTTTCCCTCTTCCGAAAATTAAATAAGTTCTCCTTAAATATTTTCCTTGGAAAATAAAAATCGATTCACTTTGGATAGATGCATCTTCTGGATTTTCAAAATTTTGCTCGGAAATTCTTTTAAATGTCTGCGCTTATGAAAACCAGCGAAACAGAGAAAAAAGAAGCGCTGGTAAAATGCTTTACAGAGCATTTTTATCACCATCTTTAATTGAATGTAATCCTTAGATGAAAAGGGCATCTCTTTTTCTAAAATTAAAAAAATGGAAATATAATTGGCAGAGAAAGTGTGTATGAAGCTGATGAATGATGATGTTGAATGAACAGAAATGACGCAATACGGAGAGAAAGAATGGTACTTCTTCTCACCGAGGGACAGAAAATATCCAAACGGATCAAGACCCAACAGGGCTGCCGGAAGCGGGTACTGGAAGGCGACGGGAGCTGACAAGGCCATCGGAAAGCCTAAGCCTCTCGGAATCAAGAAGGCGCTCGTTTTCTACGCCGGTAAAGCCCCCAAAGGCATCAAAACCAATTGGATCATGCACGAATATCGCCTCGCCAATGTTGATCGCTCTGCTCGCAAGAACAACAACTTGAGGGTATGTATCTCTCTCTACCCAATTCAACTTGCATTCTCATGCTTCCTTCCAATCTTGGGTTCGACTTCTTATTTGGTTTTCATTTTATTGCAGCTTGATGATTGGGTATTGTGCCGGATTTACAACAAGAAAGGTGTTGTTGAGAAATACAACACCCAGGATCAGAAATCGAGCAGGATTTTCTCAGATATCGATGAGCACGAAACTAAACCAGAAATCAACGTGCTCGCCAATGACCAATTGTACATGGACACGTCGGAATCGGTGCAGCGGTTGCACCCGGACTCCAGCTGCTCCGAGCACGTGCTGTCGCCGGACGTCACTTGGTGCGACAGGGAGGTGCAGAGCGAGCCCAAGTGGAATGAGCTGGCTCTGGGATTGAAAGACGACGCCTTCGATTTCGAGTTCAATTACGTCAACGATATGAACAGTAACAACTTCCCAAGATATGACGCTCTTGCCCCCCAGATACAGTACCAAATGAACCAGCTCTCACCCTTACAGGACATGTTCGTGCATCTCCAGAAACCATTTTAAACACATTCACCACAAGGGAAGATTAGATCCCCACATATTAAATTCGTTGTAGGAAAAGTCATAATAATGGAGAGAAAAGCTAGGAGAATCAGGGATACATGTCGTGTTGATTAGTATGTGTCATGTAGGATTCAGTGTTCATGTATGTAAGGGGTCTAGTAGAAATTCTTGTTCCATTGGGATTGTTAACAGAAATTTTTTTCATATGATTTTTAATATATTGTTTGATTTTCAATTCAAATGACAAATTTTACACGTGTTGCAGTCTTTTATTTCAACATTCATATGACTAATCACTTTCTATTCAGTACTCTGTACAAATAAAAATATATTTATCATATGTTCACACCACTAACTTGATAAGCAAGTATACATACGAATAATGAAGAGATAGAACAATCATTCTGTTCAAATGGTGACATCTCTGAATTTTGGAACCCGGTCGCAGTTTGCGGGTGCCCAACCCATCAAGTGCTTCTCATTGTCGAAGACGATCACTTTCTCTAGCACGGATATGTCTGCATGAACAATAAATGCAAAGTTCAACACCCATGTGGTGAAGATTGAAGAATGCTAAAAAGAAAGTTAGAGAAGAGATCATGTTCACATTCCTACCTCCAATTAGGTTCATATCTCCCATGCCCACTTCAGAGCCAGTTAAAATGCCCAAGCAAACATTTCCTTTGGTCTGCACAAACAAATTGGTATGGCCAATTAATGACAGATAGCAACAATAAATATCAACCTTAAAGATATTTATAGGCAAGTTAGGACTTAGGAGTTAGGACTCACTGATATTATCAGATAAGCTTCTGGTGGAATTTCAAACTTGGATTCACCTTTACCACTTCTGGTGAAACCAGTGCCAAAGGCTTGAAGTATTTTCTGGCTTCACTTATCCTCTTGAATGGTCTTTTACCATGCCGACAAACTGGAACAGTCTGGTAATCAGGGGCTTCTTTAACTGCCTTCCTGCTTAATTCCTTCTTCGACTGCAGTTTCAAATGTAACAGATACCAGTCTTAACTAATCTGACAATGTGACTCTAGAAACTTCCTATCTTGTTTCATGAGTTCTGAAAGATCTTATGATACTTAACTGTAGAAATCAATGCTTCATAGGCGTTAGAGTTAAAGTACGTGTAAGAGCTGCCACTGTCAAAAGTAACATGACCTGCAACTCCCATAACTTTCCCGCCTAAAATGTGTTCGGCTGCTCCTGCTGAGTAACGTTTAATACAACTTCCAAAGAAAGGCTTTAACAACTACGAATAATTGAAATGCATATGGGAAATGAAGAATGAGTATATCCGAGTTCTGAAGGTGTAGTTACGAATGATCTTTAGATGTCATTGGCGTCCAAATCAGTCGAGAAGAACCATAAACATCTCCGGAGATGTACCCTCCACCTTGTGCACTTAAACAGTGTCCAACAACATTTCTTACCAAACCCTGACCACTAAGCTGTGATAGGAAGCTGGTTTTTCCCCTTCCAAGCCCAAGTACTCCATCCAACGGGTGGTAAGAAGAAGCTGGAAATATCTGATCATACCCACATCTGTAATTAACAGAACAAGTAAAGAGACCCTCAGATATTTCCAGAGAACATGCATCGATACACAGTTAATCGTCAAGCTTGGAGAATTACTGACCCAAGTGCCACACGAACTTTAAGCTGGATTCCGTTAGTGAAGTTGAGGACGAAGACATCCCTAACAAGAACACCAAGAGATGAATAATGATCTGCGTACGTGATTACGTAGTCACATTGATCAGGATGTTGACATTCGTAGTCTTCAGATGGCTGCAACGATGCACAGAGGGGATCTTTGCAGGGAACTAAGTCTTTGCCGGGTTGGTACAGTGGATGTGGTGTCTGATACATAAAGCAACGAAAAACTTAATGGACTTGTTCTTCAACACAACAATCAAGTACGCACTACAAAGACGATGGTTTTTGTCTCATTTTGCAGATTTAAGGTTAAGAATTTTGTACCTCAGAACAACGGGTACAAGGAGCATCACATTGGAGCCATGTGAGGTCGCTACCAGAGTCAACATCAAGAAAATAACGCCTTGGTGGATGGCCTATATTCATAGTAACATTATCAAATCTGCAAAAGAACAAATTTTTACAGTCCCTTTAGAACTATATAGTTATTTAATCATGATTTTATCTCGTTTTCATCTTAAGCCAAATCAGAGGAAAAGACATGAACAACTCAAGGACGCAACTGAAACTGAAGGCAAGAAGAAAGGAAAGGGGAAGTCACGTACCCTACAGGATAAACGTTCCCATGAACTCGGGACAGAATGGAAGACCCAACACGATTTAGGACCCATGACGACGTCGCTTCACCTGATAGACTGGACTTCCTTTCCTTTTTGTGCTTATCCCCAAACCAGGCTGAAGAAGAAGACCAGTTCGTTACCAGAACTATGAACACCAACAATCCCACTCCTATCTTCATCATCTAAACTGTTTGAATAATTTTCAAGGTCGAGTGTAGTTCGAAAATATATTAGTTTCCTTGTTAAAGTTAGATACTGTATGAACCATGTACGTCTTTGCCGTTTCTTAACTGGGTTGTCAGTTAAAGATTCAACGATATTGCTTCTTGCCGTAGAGAATGTTCCCAAAAAAAAAGAACACCTTTTTTCCACCCATATGGGTTTGGGTTCCGAACCTCGCCATTGCATGGGTTTGGGATTTCTCATGAAGCATGTAATGATGTCATAACCAATAGAAATTAGTGTGAGTACTAAGTGACTCGGTATCGCGTAAATAAAATATTAAGTTTAGGTTTTAGTATATGTAAAAAAAATTTATTGGGAGACTCACCCACTATAGCTAGATGTATGACGCAGGTCAGATTCGAATATAGTTGGAGTAAAACTCTAATAAATTAGGTGAACAAAAAAAAATATAATGATGTAAGAGGTTCTTATATAATATTTCTACTTTCTAATTTATCACAAGACTTGTTGATAAATAAATAACTTTTTTTTTGTATAAATTTTTTTAAAAGGAGGTTAAATTCATCACAATCTAAGAATAGAGTAAATTTTTTCTTCTTCCTAAGTGATACTAATATCAAGTAGGACAAGCTGTCAATTACCCTAAAATATTAACCTAAATGCTCAATAGTTAAAATACTTTCCCAAATATCACAACTGGAATCATAACAAAATAGTAATCTATAATAATTAAATATATTTTAAATAATTATATGTCTCATATCTTACCTTTTTATCAGACAAATAAACTATTGGTGGTAAATAAACAACTTAAAGAACCTAAGAAATTATTGGTTAAAAAAAATGTTCAGCTTTTAATTTTTGGTGAGTTAGTTTATTCGGCTTGAACTAGAATGGGCTCGAGATTTCTTCTATTGTTTTTTCATAGTTTATATTAATAATTATTTGTAATATAAAACAAAAAATATAAGAAATTATAATATTCACAAGCAATAAATAATCAACACATCAAATTCGATGTAAATAAATGAGACTTGGTCTCATGCACTGTGCACCTAGGCGACGTCTAGGTCCTATCCAAGACAAAGGTTTATACAAGGGCAAACCATAAATCAAAGAATGTTAAATATGAAAGCTATAACGCACATTACGAAATCTAGCTAGTAACCAATATGCTTGACTTTGAACAATTTACAGATCTAGTAAATAGACTGTTTAGAGGCCAGCGGAATGAAATTCTATTAAAAACCTTCGAGTTCACAATTGGAAGGAAATGAGAGCAAAGAAGGGAAATAAGGCAGACGACAATGTAAAGATGGTGAAGAGCTGTGCTAAGTGATCACGTTGTATGAGCACTGTGTGTCCGTGAAGCCCATATTCCGAACACAAGAAACCAGAAAATGAACAAAATTGCCCAGTAACGTGCAGGTCCGTACTTGATTCTGGTGAGCACGAACTGCAACAACCAAAACCAGACAATAATTAGTTTCTTATTGAACCCGAAATTGGAGATAGTAATTACAGCTTTGCTACAACTGTGAATGGAAAATGATTAGAATCAAATTTTAGATAACAGAGAAGTTCTAGAGGTTAAAAAGAAAAAAACTCTAACGCTGAGACATGAAACGATCAAAGACTATAAACAATTTTAGGCCTGAGCCTTGACTAGATGGCTCATCTTGTGATGTATACGTAAACGGCATTTTGTCATACTACGTTTTCAAAAGTCCCAGTAGCGATACTCCAGAAATCCAATACTTGGTTATTAACATGTTTCAGGAACAAATTTCAACAGAATAATGGAAAACTACGCCACTAAGATCAACTATCTTGTCATTTCTTAGTGCCCACTATAATTCTATAATGTTTAATTCAACTGTCCGCAGTCATATTTCAAAAAATAAGCTAGTTTATTTCAAACTGATATTATTTAACAAAATGCAACAAGAGGACCAAAGAATGTTCATGGTGAACTTACAAAGCGGAAGAAAACCACAACCGTTAAAGCGCAAATGCCTCCAAGTAAGATATGAAGACCACTTCTTGCAGTTTTCTGCACAATACATAAAATGGAATCACACATACGCTTCTAACATATTGCTAAAACGAAAAGGGAAACCGCAGCCAATATGTTCAAACACAAATCCTGAACCTAATCTCCACCTTTTCCTAAGAACCTGCTGGCAATTTGTGTCCATGACTAGTAAACAGAAGACATACGAACTAGCTTAACTCATCCATCAAATTGATAGTAACAAGTAACTAAACAAATTAAATAAATATTTGATCTACCAGATAATTGGCAGGCTCTACAAGCTATGTTGAGCAATTCAAAGTGACATATTATGCATGACTAATAAAAGTGTGCTTCACTATTTCCTGCATGGACAGAATCGAGAATTTCCCATGTGAACATGCCAACATGTATGGGTTCTTATGCCTTGGTCGATAGTGACCAAGATTTTAACTCTCCTCTAGATGTAACGAAGAAACCATGCTTAGTTCCTATGCCATCCTAATAGGCCAATTCAGTATTGCATACCTTTCCAACACGTGGAGCTATGAGCCATGCAAGGGTGACGGTAAGTAGCCCAGTAGCCAGCAGGATCCCAGTAATTTCCACTGCCCACTTAGTTGTAGGATTTTGAACAGGTGCAGCATACTCAGTAACACTATTTAAAGGTTGTTCAGAAACGACTGATGAGACAGTGTCCATGTTGTTGTTGTTGTTGTTGTTACTGTTATTACGGGGACAAAACCATAGTGCAATTTCACTTAGCCGTTGCCTCCTGATAGCAGCCACAGCATCAGGATCTACACCAGTATTTGCATGAACTTGAGCAGGACTGGGTTGCCCAATGGCAGTTCTTTCCCTCAATGCTTCATACTCTTTCAAAGAAGCAACAACTTTATTGAAGTCAGCAATTCTGATATTTTTTGCCACATTTCCACATATTTCACAGACGGTAGATCCATGATTGACAAACCATTTAAGCGCACAAGCATAGTGTACTGCAGCAAGGTCATTTTTACAACAACAGCCAAGTTCAACAAGAGTGTCTCGATGAGAAAGACCCATTTCTAAATCAGTTTTGCAAATGAAAACCTCTCCATCCGGGCCTACAAACTCCACAACCCCAGATTTACTTCCAACATTTCTTGTAAGAGATGCATTTTTGGAAATTTCCTTGCAATCTGACCTTTCTTCAACATTACTTACATCAGGTTCTAAAACTGGAGCAATGCCCAAAAATTCTAGAGCAGCATCTCCCCTATTATCGGATTCAGCACATTGGCACACACGACAATTCATCCTCGTCCAGCCTGTCTCCTTCTCAGGACTATGTTGAGAGTGAGATTCTGAATCCTCAGTCTCAACATTTGAGGAACTGTCATTGCTGACTTCTTCCTTTACCATTTCTGACGAACCTTCTCTGCCCAGTTAAATGGCTGTGTGCTTAAATTCAAATATACAATTAGTGATTTAAGATTATTGGACAAATATGGTTCAATAAGATTCACTTAATCAAGTTCATAAGGCCAGCTTAAGCATTAAGAACTGTGATCACAAGAGATCGGGTACTGGCATTTCGGAGGTAGAACAAACACACAAGAAGCTTTTAGCACACTACAAGTTGTTGGAGCAAGTCCGAGAGATGAACTTATATACAATCTACATGACCACAGAAATCTCAGTGCCCAAGCCTTCTATTACCTGAGATACAATGAAATCCCCCATTAAAAATCTGAATATTGAATTAGGGAGGCATGTAAGAGTTCAAATAAAAGAGTCGCCTGTGAGAAGCACTTCCTGTTGAAAGGATGATAAAAATTCTCTGTGATAAAATAAAAGTCTCTGCGCTAAAATTAACTCGGGCGTTTATTCAAGACCTACCGAAAATGAGCATGGGTGAAGCTGTGACAAGAAAAATTTTGATATAGGAGATGAAGGAATACGTTTAGCACTAGAACTTTCGTTGTCCAGTGGAAAGAACTTGGGGTAACTCGTGTCTTCGATTCAAATCTCATTACCATGATTTATACGTAAAAAAAAAATAATTCTTCTTAAGTATAAAACCTCTTTATTCCACCATATGCCAGTATTTTCTTTTATAATACATTCTGAGATTTCAGTTTTATCAAACACCCTCGCTCAAAACTTAAATATCGATCCCAACCTCCATATTCAAATAAAACAATTGTTTTGTACTCAAGAGAAGAAGGGCGATCGTAAAATTGAAAATGGCAAAAAGAAACTCCCCCTTCCATAGATTAGTTACCCTCACATAATTACGAACTCAATATATAACAACAAACTTCGGATAAATACTCACTAAATCAATACATGAGCAAAAAGCAGAAGACACAAATCTATCAAAGAAAAATGTGATAGCTTACACCCAAAAGGGGTCCCAGGAATGATTAACAATCCTAGATCATCATGGCGTAATTCAGAAAATTAACACAGTAGAACGAACAGCAGTAAATGAATCGAAATGAAACGCAGTGAGAAAGTTTTCCGTTTACCTGGAATTTTGGAAATAGTATGATGAAGCTGGAGTGGAGCAGCAGAGCAAGCTAAGAGCGATTAGATTCGTCTCTCCTGAACTCGAATCCAACGCGTTATCTTTCTGTCACTGTAGCCGTCAATTCGTTTGTATGATCTACTCAGTAAATAGATTATTACTGTGGACTCTTCCAGTGAAATCGATTGGATTGAACAGTGCGAGGAAAATGAAGATGTGTATCTCATGTCTGCTGTTCGTCTCCCACCTTTCGCCATTTCCCACCAACGAAATAAATAAATAATTACATTTTTTTTTATTGTCAATAAGTTAGTTTTTCCCGCCAATAATACGGACTTAATTGGAGGCAAACTTCATGTTTTATATCTGTTTCCCCCATTTTTACATCGATAATATTTCATTATTTTGTTACAGAACTAAATTATATAATTACTACAACCAATTATAAAAATAAAAATATACTCACGTAATTAATTATGCAAAAATTGGTTATTATTTTTTTTGCAATCATTACACGTTTACTTTTCCCTGCTACCTCTATTGTGTTGTCAATATGTGTTAGAAAACTATGTGCATCACGTGTGTAATTTAAAAGATCTTCAACTTTGAAATGTGATATTTTCTCGCTCGTTTTTATTATGTAACTTTAAATAATTTATAATGTGATATTTAATTTATAAAAATGCCATAAATTTGATATTTAATATTTTTGCTAAAAAATAAATAATTAGAACTATTTGTAATATATAAATAATGTGAATAATTAATTTGTTATAATATATTGATTACGTGACATTCATGAGAAGTTTTAAACCTTATGGTATTAATAGTTAATGGATTGTAATATACAGGAAAAATAAGATTACTTGTTCTCCTCCCATTAAGATTATTTCCCTTTCCCTATGCTGTGTTATAGACCCTCCCTACCTAGTGTACAAGATGGTGATATATTCATTTTTATTCTTAATATAAATATTAATTAATTTTTAAATAATTTAAAAAAATTAAATAAATCAATTAATTAGAGTAAAATTTACATTCTTAACAAATTTATATTATATATTTATTAATTTACTTAAATCAATTAATTATTTTTATATTAATTATAATTAATTGATTTATTTTATTTTTTAATTTATCTAAAAAAATCAATTAATTTTATATTAAAGATAAAAAATACTATTAAAAAAAAAAGGCGATTAGGAGGCGTGAAGTGAAGGATAAATGGAGAAGGAGAATATTGGGATGTGCAGAAAGAAAGCCATATAATTCCTTGCAATTTATTCAATGTTAAGTTGGACCAACTACTAGTTTGTAGAGCACGCTATCCTCCTTTTGGTTTTATTAGAATAATCCCATATTCCATCCATCTCAATATCGTAAAAATATCTCAGGCAAGAATAATATTACCCATATTTATCCAAGATTCAATCTAAAAATCTTGTATATGAAGAATAACTTTTCTTTTCTTTTGATTAGAAATGAAAATAATTTAAAATTATTGGAATATTCATAAGTGCCTTATATTATACCTCTATCTAACTATAACAAAGGAACAACAGTTGCTAATTGGGTGATAGATGAAGCATGGGATTTTCATAGATTGACTACCATAGTTTCACATACATTTTTTCAACGACTTATTACGCTCTTACCACCAAGGATTGATACTGGTCCAGATGTCATGACTTGAAGTGCTACTGCAGACAGGACATTTACGGGACATAGTGCTTATTACTTGATTGAGGATAGTAGATTGACTCATAATAGCCATAGCTCAGTATAAAAAGGCATTTGGAAGTGGCAAAGTGCAGAGAGGATTAGGGTTTTCATGTGGATAGCTGTTAATAATTGACTTCCGACCAATGTTTGAAAAAGTAAGTGGTCTTCTAGTTCTGCTATTTGCCAAAGCTGTAACTTGGTAAGTGAGGATACTTTACATATCTTGAGAGATTGTAGTTATGTAAGGCGTCTTTGGCTTAAATTGTTATTGCCACATAAACAATCATCTTTTTTTGCTGCTCATTTTACTGATTGGTTTGCTTTAAATCTCAAGAGACAATTGGGCGACATGGGGACCAATTGGAAGTTAATATGAGGAGTGGCTATATGGAAGCTTTAGCTTTGGAAAAATATGACTATTTTTAATTCAGATAACACGAGACCTGAGTAACTAGAGTTGGTTATATCACAAGTTTATAAGAAGTTTGTGCATATCAATGATGATGTTACTTTACAATATTTGTCCTTGGCTGACAATATGACCTGGCAAACGCCACCTATGGGATGGGTTAAGCTAAATGTAGATGGTGCAATGACTTTGTCTAGTAATACAGCTGAGTGTGGTGGAGTGCTACAGACCATAATGGGAAGTGGTTAATTGGGTTCTCTTATTTTATTGGAAGCTGTAATGCAGCTGAATATGAGGAATGGGCAATATTCAAGGGATTACAAACGGTTTGGGATAATGGTTATAGGCATGTTATTCTTGAATCTGATGTAAAAGTTCTCATTGACATGTTGGTTGATCCTAATCCAAGGCAAAATGACAGTTTGTTATTTCTGCAGCTTAAGGATTTCATGTGTAAGCGGTGGGATTTAAAACTACAATTTATTTAAAGACAAGCTAACACAGTTGTAGATACGCTTGCAAAGGAAGGTCTTTGTAGATCTACGATATTTGACACGTGTCCTTCTACAATACAGCAATTAGTGACTCCAGAGTGTCTAGGATTCAATTTCTCATTAGTCTAATTTTTTTTATTTTTGGATTGTAGCCCTCTCATATAACAAAAAAAAAATGAGTAGCTCTTAAGATTTATATTTGCTAATATTTTGAGAACAGAAAGAACTATAAGATCATAGAAAATAACAGAACGTACGTTATTGACATGTTGACAAGGAGACAGAAAAAAGAGTAGCGGGCATAACGAGACAAAATCATTGAAAATTAAGAGAACACGACGATCTATCATGCCCTCATGTACAATTCCTGAAATTGAGGAACAAAAACATACATAATTTTGTTTAATGATTGTTTATTTTTAAACGAATATTTCATAATAAGAAATACTGTACATTTAGCAAAATTATGTAACTGGGATTCCTATTAATATCATCGTATCTGGCAACATTTTTAAAATAAGTATTTTCTTTCCTTCAAATTATTTTAAAGAAAATATCTTCCACGATAATCGGGTTTTAAAACGAGAACTAATTATCATAATAACTAAATCTTGTATAAGTCTAATTTTTTATCTTAAAGGAACAACATTAATTCTGATTCCATATGGATCATAAAGATCAAAAGGGGAAATATTGTAATTTTTCAAGCTTAGTTACTCGGAAGATGACTAGTAATAACTTGACTCAGATCTCCACTGATGTGAAGCAACATTTTCTAATGAGTGCAATAATATTGCATAGTCAGCAGAACCAAAATAACTTCCCTTTCAGGGGAAACGTATTGGATGCTTTAATGAACATTATAGGCTCTGGGGAGTCTTGATAAAATTACGAGATTGTACAGAGGAAACCAGTATACATATGACTCCAGTAGCTTAATCAACACCATTTTCATTCCCTCCAATGGATTCCATTGGCATAATTGACCATTGTGGCCCATGCTTTAGCATCCAGCTTCCAGTGCATGGCAAGATCTTTTCGAGTGCACTAGGCCAGGAACCAATGAAGGTAAGCCATTCGAACTTGGGATCCTGAATGAGTTTCAAGTTCCCGAATGTTGAGCACAATCTATCTTGTACTTGATATCTAAAGGCAAAACCTAAAACCATGAATCATGATACACGAACAATATTATCCACTATTCATTCTCAGCCACAAGACACAAAGTGACTATTCAATATTAATCAAGTGCATCAGGTGACTATTAAGTTTATCATAGAAAATCTGAGAAATATGCTGAACTAGTATAAATTTTTATATTTCCACCAGTTAAGATACTCACAATTTCATGATAAGAATATCACCACTAAAATTGATGGAACAAGCTGCATTACCTTAGTTACGCCTTGATTTTTGCTGTGGAGGGTATCCAGGCAACATCATTCCACCGTCTTTCCTTCTCAACTGTTCAACAAAGTAAACAAGAAAGTCGTTAGAGAAAAAGAGCATGAAAATTCAGGGCCCACTTTTCCTCCCAACAGAAACAAGGGAAAACAGAACACTGAACCTGCTGCTGCTGATGAGCCTGGGCAACACCTCGTGGCAGAGGGATGTTAGAATTCATTCCACCACCCATTCCTGCCTGGGATGCAAGATTATAAGCTTGCATAGGCGGCCCCCTTGGCATGCCAACAACATTCATTGGCCGAGGGACAGATCTATTTGATACATGGCCCCCAGTCATGTTGCCAGAAACAGCATTTCCAGATGAAACCTGACTCAAAGAATAGGAAATAAGTATACACTTCCTGAAGTATGAAGAAGATAATGTTTATATATGTGAGTGCGCACGCACTTGAGAATTTGCAATCATGTAAATTATTCTTTAACGTGAACAGGCACTTCTTCAGCAAGGCAAGGAAAATGTAATTTCAATAAGGATCCATGGGATCAAATCCCCCCCCCCAAAAGTCAAGAAGTGTAAGTATAATTGGCCCAAGAAATTAATATCACATATATATTATATAATGTGGTCCTATTTTCTGAAGGTTGAAGCGGACTGCAACAGTTACAGATTAGTATAAATACTTAATCCATCCTCTCTTTGGAAGTCACAATGAATTATATCAAGGTTTCATGATTTTCTTTGGAGTTGGAGAGAAGAAGATATGCCAGTGAGGTTTTACATTTAAAAAACTGCTTTTACTAGGGATAGATTTGGTTTATTTCCTCATGAAATCAAGGTTTTAGAAGTAGCTCCAAGCGGGAAAGATGTAAAACTCCATCCCATTCCTTATCAATAGCTCCAAGTGGGAACGATGTAAAACTCCATCCCATTCCTTATCAACTTACACTTGAATACCCTCAAACCTGATTGCCCACATTAGCTAACAATTATCTGCATTTTATACACTCAAATTTTATGCCATTACAGGGTTAGAATGATAAGGCTGTGAAAAGCTAAACAAAGAAGCAATTCCTGATATACACTTCACTTCTCTAAATATGCACAGAACTTGCATATCAAAGTTCCAGCATTGAAATAGTATTCTTTCCGGTCCCATTCCTTATCAACTTACACTTGAATACCCTCAAACCTGATTGCCCATATTAGCTAACAATTATCTGCATTTTATACACTCAAATTTTATGCCATTACAGGGTTAGAATGATAAGGCTGTGAAAAGCTAAACAAAGAAGCAATTCCTGATATACACTTCACTTCTCTAAATATGCACAGAACTTGCATATCAAAGTTCCAGCATTGAAATAGTATTCTTTTCCGGTCCAGGTGCCCTTATTTGCAATTAAAAAAAAGTTGTTGCATACCGGTTGAGAAGGTTGCAAATTGGTTGTCCCTTCAAAATCTACTGTTGAGTCAACTGGACGAGTGGGATAATTCACAATTTTCTCTCCAGGTTGGCAGGGCACAAGAGCACTGAGAATTGATAAAGTCTAGTTAAAGTAAATAAATTTTATGGTATACACGCTTCAATCCATTAAGTAAAACTAATATTGCTTATGTATAGAAATGAAAAGTAACCAGCGGTGATTAAAAAACATAGCAGAAAATATCATAACAAAATTAAAGAGGAGGAGGAGAAAGGCCTTACTTACGCCCAGGCAGTGGTTCCATTTTGAAATACCTAGTTAAGAAACATAAATTCTTAAAAGATGATAGCTGAAATAATAAAAAGTAACTAATTATATAACCAATAACATCTATGAATCTTGCCTATTTCCAAAAAAGAGGTTGATCCCAAAATGAACAGCAAGACATAAAACCATTAAGAAAAATAATCTTAACAGTTCAGCCTTTCCCATAGTTTAGCTATTTCGAAACTTAAAAATCACATAAGAATAGCCAAGTAAAAAGCGAAGGCCGTACTCATGTTCCAAAGCTTGTGCTGCCGTTATCCGCTTTCTAGGATCATATCTTCACATGAAAAGTAAATAATGAATTATTGAAAGAAAAGCAAAAATATATCTAAAAAGCTTGGTAAAAGAAAAAGAATGCTTACTCAAGCATCTTTGATAGCAGATCATAAGCAGGACTTTTTGGAGGTAGGTGTACAACATTACAAAGGCTAGTGTTGTCACTGTTGCATACAAACATCAAAGGAGAAAATTTCCATTATTTGAGGAAGGAGGAGTAACAAAAGAAGGAAATAGGTTTATCCTACATTTTTTTTTATTTTCTGAATACTGTACTAATATGCACGTAACACATTTATTAATGAAATAATGTCACCTAAAGTATTGTCAAAAGATCTTACTATTTGTGCCCTTGTATATGCTGAACATCTTGTTGCCAGTGGGGAAGGTATGCTAGGGTAGGCCACTTTTCTAATGTGGGATGGCCTGGCAAAGTAACAATGTCCAATGAAGTAACTCCAAAATATTCATCAAGAATATATGAATAAATCCAGCACAGAGAAAGAAAAACTAGAGCAGATGAGTTACCTAAAACCTTGAATATCTTGTCAAGTTGATCAAGCTGCGTGATTGGTACAAGGATTTTATGGAATTAGAATCCAAAATGGACAAGGCGGTACCAATACAAACATTAAATATCACAGCATGACAGCAACAACCACCAAAAAATAGAATCAGAAAGGTTACCAAATGACAACCTGAAATGGATTAGGTGTCGCTTTGACTTCTGCTCCTTGAAATAGTGGCTTCAGTGTTAACAGCTCGGCAAAAATGCATCCAACAGCCCACATATCTAAATGACTATTTAAGGACCAATGACTGGTTACTTTTTTAAATTAGAATCTGTGGGCACATGAAGATATTCAAATCCTCATGATTGTTTATCTTTCCTGTAGACCCTCAATACTTCCAACGAAACCAGGCACCTCATCCAAAACAGATAGATAAAAAAAACTTGAGTTGTCCAATGAGAAAATAATGATTTTATTTTGATAAAGAGAAAATGATAACTCCATTATGGTATCACTCTTAAGTTAACCATAAGACGCTACAGTACTTCAGTCTAATAACTTGAATGGCAAACATTATAAAAGCATACAAATTCTCTGCTGGTTCCTTGACAGCCCAGAAAATTATAAATGAGAAGGTTAAACTAAAAGGATACCAACAGCACTGGTATAATGTTTAGCCCCAAGAAGCAACTCAGGTGCACGATACCATATGGTGACAACAACCTGCACACTATTATTCTCAGTCTAGCGAAACAAGACACATCATCCAAATGAACGTTCGAAAGTAACGCAAATGCACAGCTAATTAATGGAAGACAGAACACAGTTGTATAAAAAACTAAAGTAAAAACTACTTACTCTCCTAAACTAAGGGATACCAACAAACTTGGTACATGAACACTGGCCTACATAATGTTTTCATTTTATTTCAAAATTCAAATAGTAAAGTGTATTTTCACTATTTTCTCCAAGTGAAAAAGATGCCTCATACTCCATTTTCAGATAATGACTTTAATGGGGCCTGGTATATCCTTGCAAGTCCAAAGTCAGCAATTTTAACAACACCGTGTTCCTCTCCTTCACCCATAACCTGGTCATAGAAAGTTTAAGTACAGAAATAACTTAGATATTTACACACCAAAAGAACAAAATGAACAAGTTTACTAAACACAAGGGGACCAAAAAGGAGGTTGAATGAAAATGGCTACATATAACAGTACAAATAATATATAAGGATACAATGATAAGGCAGCTGGAGGCATACCAATATATTCGATGGCTTAAGGTCTCGATGAATTATCCAATTACTACAGCATAAATGAAATATGTTGATGAGCCGCCCATTTATGTTGAAAAAATTGAAAAGGAACCATTTTCAATGTCATAGAAGGATACTCACCTATGTAGATAGTTTAGTCCGTTGAGCAACTGCCAAAGTAATGATTTAACGGTATATTGATTAATAGAATGGTTGACTTTGTCCCTGTGATGCCGAATGATTTCCTGACAATAACCTTAAATATTAGTGTAATACAGGAAAATGAGTAACTGGTTTATTTTTAAAAAAAAAAAAATCCAAGTGTCATAAAACAAAGACTAAAAAGTAGAACACATGTCTTATGAAGTAAAATCTATATCTAATTTCCAGGGGAACAACAGAATGTGAGGAGACAGACATCATACCAAATATCAAAGAATACATATTTCATCAGATCTATTTTGCATAGTTCCAAAAGAGATGACATTTTTAATTTAAATGCTTAAATTTGAATTCAATCCAAATAATAGGCACCTTTTACAATTACACTTACATAAAGGTCATGTTCAGCATAATCAAAAGCAAGGTACAGAGACATATCCGCACGATTGATGTGAACATTCACGAGCTTCACAACATTTTCGTGTGTTATCTCCCGGAGTAACTGCAGCATAAAAGAAATTACTCAAACTGAACGCTCAAGGCGCCGGATGAGCCCAAATGATAACAATCACGAGAATTGAAAGATTCTTCAAGTGAGTCTTCCGATTGCATTCGGAATATTAGATTTGTCATATGAGGTTGGAGGAGACCAAGGCCCATATAAACCCTAAATCAAAATCTCATACTTCCAACAAGGGACTTGATAGCTCCCATCGGGACTCAAGTCCATTACCATGATATTGGGGTCCATACCATACCAGTATACCACCATGCTTAGCAGCCCTTGCATCCATGCACGCTCCTGCCAACTATCTAGCCTTAGTTTCACGTTACTACGTTGGTGTCACCAGAAACCCCACAAATTCGCAATTGGAAGGAAGTCGACGGTTATAATACCAACAAACTTTGGGAGAGCCATGCCCTCGTGTGTGTGGTTTGAGTGCCAAAAGTTCCTCAAGACCCCATGTTAGAATCTTGTACTTCTAATATGAGACTCAAATCTCAAATATGTCGAATTTGCAATTGGTTTAGCATCAATATGTTTGCCAATTAGCATTAAATTTTCCCTATCTTGTTAGTATAATAAAAATACCCACCATTCCATTCCTTACAGAGTGAAAAGTAAATCAAATGTCAACGCAATATTGGTCGATTTTGTTTCCAAATGGAGCACATCAAATAAAAGAACAAGGCTGTAAACCAGAAAAAAAGGAGGAGGCTTGTAGAACGATTTCGTTTTTCCAAGGTTGGCTAAGTGCATTACTTACAAATTTACAATAAAACAAAAAGGTACTGTTTGTATATTCGATATCAAAATCCCTTCTTGTGTTTCTTAGTCCATTGACCTCGCTCCCAAATATCCCTTCATTACACAGCAACTGTAATTGAAGCAGCCAATGAAAAAGACAAATTTTGGAAAGAGAGAAGGAAAGAGAAGGCAGACCATAATTTCACGGATAGCGGTGGGAGAGACTCCGTCGCCATCCTTGGACTGCTTGAATTTCTTGATGGCAATTGATTTTCCACGATTCGTGGCAGACTTGATCCTTGCGAGGAATACAAGACCATAGGTACCTTCCCCAATTTTCCCAATCAGATCGTACTGTTGTAGCCACTCGGGCTTATTACTGTTGTTGTTGGACCGATTGGTGCCGGTGGCGCCATTGCCATCTCCCATGGCTCCTCCTCTTCCACTCTCCAAGTTTCCTTTTAGGCGGTCGGACCTACTGCATATGCTGCTTCTCACACAAAATTAGGCGGGCCCGGTACGAGAACTACCCTGTTGGTAATAGGGGAATCAATTTGGGGAAACTTATAAGGAAGGACCGAGAATGAAAGATATTTACTTGAGATAGCTTAACAATCTTACTATTTTGAAGGATAAAATACCATATTAGTTGATATTCATTTGATCTCCCGTAAAGGTAATGGCAGAAGCATGGAGTTTGTAGAGAAAGAGTATGAAGCTTCTAAATGCTTTTTTAGAGAGCAAATTAAACAAATAGTTAAGATTACTGTTGGATAGAATATGCATCATATTCTTGTATACTTGTTTTATATTAAAATGTGTACTTGTCGCAGAAGATCGAAATGTCATATCGTAAGTTTTTTTTTGGATAATGTTAAGAAAAAGATTGAGTTATTTCTAAAGTGACATCAGAGAAGCCGTTCATGAAAGAGCGGATATACTATAACATTTGCATGAGTACTATTAGAGAAGGCATGCAA
The DNA here is from genome assembly GCA_037074615.1 of Leucaena leucocephala. Classification (NCBI taxonomy): domain Eukaryota; kingdom Viridiplantae; phylum Streptophyta; class Magnoliopsida; order Fabales; family Fabaceae; genus Leucaena; species Leucaena leucocephala. The sequence continues at coordinate 16,728,176 of CM073534.1, read as the reverse complement.
TAAGGAATGCAGTTGGAAAGAATTGTCATTTGACGGAGCAAATCTTCTACAAATCCCTTCTAGAACTCAATGAGAAGTCACAAACATAAATTTAGCAAAGCGAAACACGGAAGCTTTGAAATGAGAACGAGGAGTTATCAGCTATTTTTCTTTTCCATACAAACCTTGGCATTGAAAATCCATGTAAACAGATCAAAATATGACAAAAAGTGGCTATATTTTGCTTCTATTTGTGCAGATATGATTTGTTCAGCCTTCATTTCTAATCTGTAATTGATGAGCGTGCAGATGGCTTATCTTGCTTTCCGTTGGATGTGAAGGCTAAAGTGAAAAATGATTTTCTTGTATGAGTGGGATGTAATCACAATTAGCAAGGGAACAGAGGCACAAGTAGTTTCAAGTTTGGTGTTGGATGTTGTAACATAGCTTGTGGGGACAAAAATATCCTTCCCATTAATTTCCCATTTTTTTTAATACATTAGAAAATTTTTCTTTAATCCTCATGCTTACTAAACGCTCGTGATGTTTAAAACTGGCTCGCCTCTTCCGATAAAACTGTAAATAAATAAAACAGCATCAAAATCCGCACAAAAAGGTGACATGCAGGCAAGTATTGGGAATATAGAAGCGTTACAATAATAAAAAAAAGGAAAGGTCCTACCGGGAGTCGAACCCAGGTCGCTGGATTCAAAGTCCAGAGTGCTAACCACTACACCATAGAACCTTGCTTGCTTGTGAGGTGTATTTTTTCTATATTAAAATTACAAAATTTTAGTCTCATCAGTTTAGTCCACCGGTTTAGTTTTTGCTTCTGGAATGAAAAATCAAAACACAATAGCACAACTAAACGAAGACTGCAAAGAAACTCGTCAAAAGTTTAAAACTGCTTCCCTCCAGTAATATTCCAATCCAAGGAAATTGTTTGCCTTCTTATTACTTATGCAAGCACTTGTACACACCCCCAGGCACACAAGTACCTTTGGAGCGATCCATGTTGAATCCATGAGATAACAATGGATAAACACCTTAGATTTTCTTTTTTAGGTGAACTTTTCTCCAGATCCCCCCGGCCCTCAATGATTTTCAGTGTCGTCCTGCTGCTCTGCTTACGCTCTTACTTCTTGGGGATGACTTTCCAAAACCATTACGGCTTTTCTCAGAGGCGATGTATGGGTTTCTCGATATTGAGGACACTAATTCTCTTTTTTGGAAATTCAAATCGCTATGGCGTAATTTTAAGAGTTGATCTGCCCTTTTGGGACTATGTTTAACTTCACTAGTTATTAGCTCCATGGGTTTCTGGGAATCCTGTGGGAGGTCTTCCAATGTTTCCAGAGACTTTAACCGCTGACCAAGAGATGCAATGGTTCTCAGGCACTCCGCAAATCTACTAGCAGCCAATGAAAGTTCCTTCTCCTGCAATAAAATATTTCATAAATTAAAAACATAACGCACTTGACAATTTTAGTATAGAAGGCTTAAATTATGGAAATTTAATGCGGGCCACGCTGACCTGCTTTAACTTCAACTCGCTAGTAATTACTTCCCTCTCCAGAACCTCGGCTTCTCTCTGAAGCTGGGCATCATGCTTCATTCTTGAAAGTTCATCCTCCAACTTCTCACGCTTGGCATTATACTCAGCTGACAAAGCTCGCTCCTTCTGAATCTCTTCGTCCAATGAACCGATTTTTGAAACCAATTCCTGTACCTCAGTTTGAAGAACTGGGAGTTTTGAACCCGCTACCTCATTCTTCGTTTTGGCTTCCTCTAGTTCTTCATATGCTTCTCGATTTGATTTCTTTGCGAGATCTAACTGAGTCTGAAGTTCTTCTATCTTCAACTCCGCATCCTTTATTTGGCTCTGTGATGCATGTAGCTGCTCTCGGCACTCAGCTAATTCCATCTCAACCTCAAGTCTATTAGCCTCCATCTTCTGTAGTTGTTCCTGCAATTCAGAATTCCTTTGAATTAAAGATTCCAAATCAGTTTTGGCCGTGTTTTGGTCACTTTTAGGTTGATCTAGTGACAGTGCTGCCTCAAGGAAACTGCTTCCGCTCTCTGTGTCTGGCAAAGCAGCAAGCCTTTCCATCTCAAGGAAATCATCCATGAGATTAATCTCGATTGAAGCGGCCATACGATTTTTTCCAGCAGTCTTTTCATTCTTAAATAGATCAAGTTCAGTAATCACAGCAGATGCCCATGAGTTAGAACGACTTGGCTCACATTCATTGGCATCATTTTCGACTGTATGTAGCCTCTCTCCACTTTCTGACAAGCTATCTGCGAAGGAATCTACATAAACTGAGGAAGCAACCAAAGATATGTGATCATTAGCAGAGCATGTTTTATGAGCTATGGCTTTTAGTCTCCTGCACTCAGCTTCAAGCTTAGCGATCTTCATAATGATTTCCAAATGTTGCTTGCTTGCTGCTTCTGCAGCTTGTGTACTTAAATCCCTCTCAGTGATCATGAATTCGAGTTCTTCAATTCGAGATTGTAGCTCAAGTTTAAGGCTTGCATTCTCTTTCTCCACTGTCTCAAGTTTCTGTCTAAGATCAGAGCTAATTGATGTGGCAGTTTCTGCTTTAGCTGTTTGAAGTTGGGCCTCAAGCTCTGATTTTTTTGATTCCCAGACGAGAGAATTGTTTGCAACAGCTTCATGGATTTTTTGCTCTTGCTCTTCTCTAGCTTGTCGAAGCTGCCTTGCACACTCCTTGAGTGCCCTATCAAGTTGACCAACTTGTTCTTCAAGATGTGAATTGTTCTTCTTTGCAGAGTCAAGTTGTTGTTTAAAAGACAACACGTCATCCTCAGCCTTCTCCCAGCCTAAATATAACCACAGGCTAACATCACGCAGTTCAATTCTTAAGTCTATGGAAGTGGGTTACATAAATTCAATAATAATTATCACCACAAACAACAAAGTCAATAACCGCTGCCAATGACAAGTTTGTTCATTCTATGAATCTACGGATGCCAAATCAGGGCAAATAAATTGAGTGTACGAGCGACTATATTCTGGCTTGAATTAAGTGATAAGGTGTTTTCAGGATTGGAGACATGCTCATCATTCTTGATAAGATGAACATTGATGATGTAATATTTGAGGAGAAAGGAGAAACAAAAAGTAACGAGTGTAAAACCAGAAGACCTAATTAATGATCTTAAATGCGATGCCACAGCAAATCCCAAACTGTTACTCATAGAAGATAAATTAGTTTCAGGATGCTTCCTCGTGAAATTTTCTTCACAATCTCCTAATTTGCTACTTTATGAAGTCTTCTTTGAATGCTTTATCAAATCAGCAGATAAATACCTGAGATTGCTTCCTCCGCAACATCTGCATGCTGCCTTATCAAGTCTTCTTTGACACTAATGCTTAGGAGAGCAGCGCATAATTTTTCTTTTAGAATCTTTACATCAGCAACTTCTTCATCTGATGCAGCCTTAGAAATGGCTTCCCGCGATGTACTAGTAATTTGGTTTGGATATGCCTGCAAAATCATGGCAAAAACATAAGATCCGAAATCACGTATCTCATACTTGATTGTAACTCAGTTTCGGAAAAGGCCTATACGCTTTAGAAAAGGAATACTTAACTTGCAGAACAAGTGATAATCTTGCAGAACAAGTGATAATCGTTTGCATCTTGCCTAGACACTACAAACTATCATTTTCAGAAAGCAATACAATAACCAAGAACATATTATTCAAGAAGACTTCCAAGTTTGTTATTTTGCCACTGAAATAGCAAAGATAGCGATGTAGAGAAATATAATCAAACTATGAAGAATCATGAACACTGAACAGAATGTTAGATAGAATCTAGCAATCTACCCTATAAAAAAAGAAAGAAAAGAAAAAGTAGTCAATTGCATCTGTTATGCCACTGCCTACCTGATCATCGAAGAACCTTTCCGAATGAGATGACATTGATCTCGAACTCTCTGTTTCGGCTAGATTCTTGTCAGATGATTTCCTGCGCCATAACCAACTCCGACGGTCCATCTACAATTTAAGCAAAATTAGCAGCTTAATTAACTATCGAGACTTTACCTGGAATATCACTTCACAAACGCCATTGGCTGCAATCTCAGTCTTAGCTTTAAGTAAAAAGAAACCTAGACATTGTCTGGCAATAGACATTGCATTCAAGTTTTGTCTAGCTAATGAATTTTGACCAGTACGTAAGCATAGAGCAAGAAAAATATGTAAGCAACTTCCATGTTATTATCTGAACAAATTTGAAAATAAAAATAAGAAGGCGGTTATCGGCCTTGCTTACAATTCACTTATTCAGCCAACTCCATTTTAACTTCAAGTGAACCAGTCCAATATCACTGTTCACTCACGTGAATCTGAAACAAAAAATCACAGTGCCCTTTTGAAGAGCGAGAGTGAAATGCTGTATTAAATTCACTCTGTATTAAATGCCTACTACTTGAGACTCAAAATTCAAACAGCTCGTTCGACGGGCACCTAACGATGCCAAGTGGTCCCATTTTCACGCGATGTACTAATATCTCCGAAATCGGAATCTAGAAACCCCAACTTCAAATCCGAAAACCGCACTAAAAAGTAAAAACCGATTGAGATATTAAAAACAAAAGTGCTATAGATATACCTTAACCAACTGCAAGATGATGAGGCTGGAATTGAATGCAGAATCCGAGGAATGTCAGAAGAGGGGAACGGAAGAACATGTCGGGGTGATTCAGAAGGGCGTTTGTTTGTGATGGAAATAGAGACAAGAAGAGGGAAGGACCATTAGGATGAAGCGGTGGAAGGCGGTCTTAAAAAAGTCCACAAAGCCAGACAAATTTAAGTTTTAACTTTTTCTGCAGGGTGGAGATTTTGTTTTGTGGGTAAATTTTTGTTCGGGGTTTTCGAAAGGAGGAGGGCGTTATTCGCGCCATTGGTCGTCCAGTTTCACTACCATAATCATACTGTTCCCTCCCATACTCACGCCCATCTCAGCCTGCGCAGTCATCGCAGAACAGAGCAGCAATGGGTTAATTATGGGGATATAGGGCCCATTAATAATAAATATAATACGAGTAGGATTTTAATTTAGTTCTTTCCAGCTTGATTATCGCTATAATCAAGCTATTATTTGTCGTTATTTGGATTTTGTGGATCTTCAAATTGTTTATTTGTCTTTCTCTCTAATATTATGTTAACAGGATTTTCATATGATTTTCAATTTTAATTTGTAATTAAATTTCTTTTAATCAAATTCAATTTTTTTCCAATTAAAGTAAATTACGATATTATTGATATTGTTGGTTGAGGTCGCTCATAGATAAACAATCACAAGTTTAAATTTTAAAAAACGTACAAAATTATTTGACATTATGTTAGACCAAGAGCAATTTTGGCTTAATATAGATATTATTTTTTGGGATGGCTTTTGAAAAGGTCAAAAGTCAACTCGAGACTAAAGTAATTTTTTTCATAACTTTTACCTTTCGAATTTTAGTTTTTTTTTTAGATTTCAATATTTTAAAATTAATATTTTAATATATAATCCAAATATAAATTGGTGTCAGACTTTATTTTATATAAAAATATATATAAATATAAATTATATTACATTAATTAACTCTGATACTTTGAACCCAAGTTTAAGTTATAGAACTCAATTAAAATAAAAAGTCACTTTCATTTAATTCAAATGGGGCATATGTACAAAGGGAATAATTCTGTTTTATCCCAAAAAAAAAAAACTCACTTGACAAGGCGCTTAAAACAAGTGGTATAATTAAGGAAGAAAATATATTTTATTTTATTTTTAAATCAGTCTATTTTTTTTAAATTATTTATAAAAAAAATAAAAGTAGTAATTGTTCAACCTGCCAGTCCGCACCAATAAATTAACTAACATTGAAAAAACTGTCAATTACAAAAGGAAAAACTAAATTACACATGAGTAAGTTCTTCAAATTTTGTTTACGAGCTTCATTTATAAATAAGCGACGCAATTCAACTTATAAATATGAAACTTTAGCTTATAAGCATTAAATTAATATATTTGACTTTTAAATGATCTGATTCATTTGACTTGTAAATATACAAATTTTGAAGCTTATTGATATTAAATAAAATTTAAAATGACCAACTTATATTTAATTTTTCATGTGGGAGCTAAGGCTAATTTTTCTATTTTTAAATACATTTGAGATTTATATCAAATATTTAGCAAAATTTAAGTTCATATACATAATTTTAAATTCTTTCAATAGCTAGAAGTAGAATTATAAATTGAATAAAATATCAAAACTAAAATTATAATTAGTGATTTATTTATTTCTAAAATTGAAATCGAAATCGAAATATAAATTAAGGTTTACCCTTTCAGGGCATGGAAAAAGAAAGACAATAGAAATCCAAGCTTTTAGCGGGAGAGTCAGAGACAGGAGGTGGTGGTTGCAAGGTTTGAGACAATATCTGAGGGCGATCGAGAGAGGAAGAGAGAGAGAATTGGCGAGTCTATTGAATATGAGCGGTCAAGTGGCTCCTCCTGGTCCGAGGAGGAACAGCTCCAACCATAAGCGAGCTCCCTCCGCTTCCAGAAGGTCCCTCTCCGGCGATTATAGCAGCGGCAATGAACCTTCCTCTCCCACTGATCAACCGTAACTCTCTTCTCTTCGTTCTTCATTCATGTTTTCTTTTACTTCATTATTCACATTGTTTTCTATGCACAATCGATCACGCTGCGAAAATAAAACTATATTGCATTGTATTTGTATATCGTGTCCTGTAGTGCCCGTCATTCTAACCGTTCTTGGACGAGTACGTCGTCCCAAATTAAATTTTATCATTTTACGTTTTTCAGCTTCATTTGGTCGTTTCATGCATATTGAACGTGGTAGTTTCGTGGATTTAAAGGGTGAATTTCCCGCGTCTCTGGTAGATTTTGCACGTAATGCTTCAATCATGTGCTGGTTTTGTCTACCCATAATAAGAACGAAAATGTCGCTTACAATATTGACAAAAGAACATTAAATTGAAGCTTTTTTTCACGGATAGTTTTCTCGTGGATATATATTTCTTTTTTATCTGATTGAGTTGATTTATGAAAATTTTCAGGCCAGCTGGGGAAGATAGGACGGTCAAGAAGCTTCGCCTGTCGAAAGCCCTCACAATTCCCGAGGGCACCACAGTTTCTGAAGCATGTCGACGTATGGCAACTCGCCGTATTGATGCTGTTTTGTTGACTGATGCCAATGCTTTGCTTTCTGGAATTGTGACTGACAAGGTGCATGCTCTACTCCGGCCATTGAGAGAAGTGCGCTTGTGATTTTGTTTCTTTATGAAATGTTTTAAGCTCGTATGTCTTGTGATCAGGACATTGCGGCTAGAGTTATAGCCGAAGGATTACGGCCAGATCAGACCCTAATGTCTAAGATAATGACACGTAATCCTATATTTCTGAAGTCGGATTCTCTGGCCTTAGAAGCTCTTCAAAAGATGGTTCAAGGTTAGCTTCGTTCTAACAATCACATTTATTGTTACTATAGACGTTTAAGCAGGTAACCATACATTTATTCTAGTAAAGTTACAGTCTTTTATGTATACTTAAACCCTTATCTGATATTGTAGTAACTTGTACCATTATTTTGGAATTAGAGTCTTATCATTTGTCTTTGATGTAAATGGGTTCCATTCGTTTCTTTAATTAGTTTATCTGTGGATTGCAAGAGTTGAAATGTCCTTGTTATATTTTCTTTATGGTATCATCTTATACTAATGAATCTGCTGTATGTATTATTCATAATGACTTCATAAAGTGAGATATATTTTTTGCCTTTTCAACTGGAAGGTAAATTCAGGCACCTCCCCGTGGTGGAAAATGGTGAAGTCATTGCCTTGCTGGATATCATCAAATGTCTTTATGATGCAATAGTTAAGATGGAGAAGGCTTCAGAGCAGGGAAGTGCCATTTCTGCTGCAGTTGGAAGGCTGGAACATCAACGGAGTAACAATTTAGCTGGTTGGAACAATTGTCCTTATAAGACATTAGAGTACTGAACTAATTATTTTCCTTTTTTTTCCAACGAACTGAACTATATTGATTGTTAAAAACTACCAGCCTTAAATAATTTTATTGATAAAAGAATGGTCAGATTGTGGTACAGTTTACTTTATTGTCATATATTTCCAGCATATGATAATGATTCTATTACTGTGTTTCATTTGCTTTCATTTTTATCAGCTCCAAACATTTTAATTGAAACATTGAGGGAGCGCATGTTCAAGCCTTCCCTATCAACAATAATTGGAGAAAATGCAAAGTAATTTCCAGATTATATTTTCATATTTTTGTGTTGAAATTGGAAAGAAATGCAAACATAGTTTCAGATTTACAGTTTTACCAAGTTTTCTAGCTTTATGTGTTTATAGGGTTGCTATTACATCAGTGGCAGATCCTGTCTATGTAGCTGCAAAAAGGATGCGGGAGTTGCATGTTAATTCTGCCATTATAGCAGCAGGAAACAAAATTCTGGGGATACTCACGTAATATCTATTTTTCATAGGATATTCTTTTCTTTGAGAAGTCCATAATATGAATAACGCCACAACATATGTATTGCATGCTTTTCCAGACAAGAATCCCCCATGAACAATATATGAATTGGACTACAGAAATTTTAATATTTAAATATCTCATGCAGTTCAAAGGACATCCTTATGCGGGTTGTGGCTCAAAATCTTTCTCCTGAATTGACTCTAGTGGAAAAGGTTAATCTTGCTGTTTTTGGAACTTGGGTGTGATTTTAGTTTAAAAAGTGGGGTTTATAGTGAGATCCCTTTTCCTGTCTTATTGATGTTCGTATTTGCGTGGTAATTAGACCTGATTTGGATTTCTTTTCATGTCTTTTCTTCCATACTTCTTTTCATTAGGTAATGACTCCAAATCCACAGTGTGCATCATTAGATACAACAATTCTTGAAGCACTGCAAATGATGAATGAAGGGAAGTTCTTACATCTTCCAGTGCTGGACAGAGGTGAATTTTGCCTTCTTAATTTGATATGTACGCTCTGACATTGTAGATATTGAATATAATTTGTTTTGCAGATGGAAATATTGCTTCTTGTTTGGATGTTTTACAGATAACTCAAGCAGCGATTGCTATGGTAAACCTAATGCATGTTTGAGATACATATTTCTTTGCCTCGCTGCAGGGGGTATCCTTAGAATTTATGGAATATTTCAGATTCAGATTGATAAATGATGCGGATTTCAGGTTGAAAGTAGCTCGGGAGGGGCTAATGATATGTCAAACACAGTCATGCAGAAGTTTTGGGACTCAGCTTTTTCTACAGAGTCAATGGAAGATTTTGACTCTCATAGGTACTCTGGTTTTGGCATAGATGATGCTCAAATGTTAGATCTGGTTTTTCTTTAAATCACCGCTTATTTTTTTTTATATTGCAGTGAATTTTCTGGGATAGTGCCTTCAGAAGGGGGAGAAACTACCAAGTCTGTAGATCCGTCTGTTGGTTTTGAAAATTCATTTTCCTTTAAATTTGAGGATCTTAAGGGTCTTGTACATCGATTCAACTGTGGTAAGTGATTATTTTGATGAAAGCATTAGGGACTTATAATCTATGCTTTTTTCTTTTTCTCTAAATCATCTCAAAAAAAATGTTATCTTGCCCTTTTTTCAGGCCTGGAACATTTTGATGATCTTTTATCTGCTGTTATGCAAAGAATTGATCCTGTTGAAGATGAATGTCGTCCTCAGATTTTGGTATGTTTTATGCTATTTCGATGCCTATACCCCTGGTTGTGCTACGATAATTAGTTATCATACTGATTCTCCTTTCTTTCAGTATGAGGACGATGAAGGTGATAAAATTTCGCTCGCAAATGACAATGATCTTTCTGCTGCTGTCAGCTATGCTAGATCGATAGGAATGAAGGTAGAGTCGCCTGGTTCTCTTATATTTTATATTTGGCGCATGTTGGCTTATTTGGGTTAACTTTATTCATTTCCATGAGATGCGCGCGCGCGCGCGCGCACACACACATATTCTGCTATAAAACATGTTTGCATTTCAGGCTTTAAGGTTGCATTTGGAGTATAGCGATTCAACTAATATAACAACACAAGAATCTAGTACAGCAACTAGAGAGAGAGTGAATCCATTGTCTTTGCGCTCTGTTGGTATCATTGCAGGCGCAGTTGTTTTAACGAGCATTGGTGTGATGGTCTACTTAAAGCGCTCCAAACAGTGATGTGTTGTCCATTTTGGAAAAAGTGTCGATAATTATGCAAGCTCTGTATAAATCTTGAAATATTCGTAATTGGCGGATGTCAGGTCTGGGATTTTAGCTTCAAACTTTTACTCATTGTGAAATGCACATATCACTTGTAATATTTGGTTCAAACACTTGATGAGTTTTTGGGATGTATACTACACACACACATATATGTTGCTTCTGAAATTGATCTGAAATGCCGTGCAGGGACAATTGAGAGATAAACCATTCCAACTTGCGAAATAACTGTTTATCGGAGTGTAATTGGCTTGTTTCTTTAAAAGTCATAAACTTGTCTTGGGGCCAACAATGATTATGTGCGGAGTAGATATAAATCAATTGATGAGTTCCAAACATACTTTTATCTATGATAATGGATGTCAAAGGAAAGAACAGTGTGCAGATTAATTATATTCCATGCATGCGTGTGTACGAAGAACACTAACGTTGAGTTGGCTCTATTCAGCTCTCGACTTGACCTCATCAGAATAATACACCGTTTTTTATTTTTGCCTGAACGTTAGTTATTTCACTGTAGGATTAATGAAGGCTCTTTCACATAAGTGGCGTTTTTTCTGGGGGGTTGAGGCATTGATGTTGAGAGGGACTTGAGAATGTTGATGATAGCGTAGTTATTATGAGGGACGTGTTGGTGGATGCGGAGTTAGTGGTTCAGTGCAATGCAATGGCGTTATAAATGCATCTCTCTCAGATGAAAGCTCTCGTTCAGGAGATGGGCCATCCCTCTTTCTTAAGTTCTGTAGGTCATACATAACATACCTCATAATTAATGTAATCATATTTATGGTTCTAACTTTTATTTCCCTTTTCCTCTTTTCATAGCAGCATTTTTTGTTATTCACGCCCTGATAGTGAGAGTTTCCACCAGGCTAGCCCGAGCAGTGAATGTAATTAAGGCCATCACGGCAATCGAATCCAATTTGTTCGGGCTGAGCAGTACTTTTGAGTCTTGACACCAAGTTATTCGTTTCTGTTTTGTTTTATTTGTTGCATATAAAAAATTGCGCTAGAGGAAATACCCGTACGTGACACTAGTAATTTTAGGTTTTAGGTTTCAGGTTTTTTTTTAATTGTATCTATATCTAGCATAGTTCATTGTAACATTTTTGCCAGAAACTCAAATCCTCTCTCCAATATATATATATATATATTCACCTTTGTTCACTACTGTTGTATGCTTGTACTTTTTCACCTAAAGTGTAAATTCTTATTTTGTATTCAATAGTAAAGTTATGTAACATGAGTGACGTCCAAGAAGGATGTGTGCTTAGTGGCTTTTTCTCACTATCGTCATCCATCAGACGTGTTGATTGTCTGAATCAAAACCCAGTTTAGACTTTATCCTTAAAGCACGCAAATGATTATTGTAACTATTATTGTTACACACTTGAAAAGAGAAGTAAGGAAGCATAGATTCATTGTACAAAGCAAAGCGCCAACGGATAATTTAAGAAGTGGATTTTTCATGTATTCAACAACTTGCGAGTGGAAGTGACGCCACTTTTACTGTGTTGACCATTGTTACCTTTTTATGGTACGTAATACAGTGCTTTCAAATGTCAACTGTTGCAATCGTTAAGATATAATCAAGATTTTTAAAAATTTGAATTTTAGTGTGTGGGGATGAAAGGAGAGCGTTGAACGTTAGACAAAAAGAGTAACTTCCAGTAAATAGAGAAATACAGATGGGATTGATTGGATTGGGGACACTTAGCTCCGCAACACTCCACAGTCCACACAGAGATTGCTGCAAATATACAAAAGCTTTTTTACATTACGACATGAACTGAATTGAGAGACCGACACAACCTCTCCTTGTAATTCAAGTTATCTCCTTATTCTCTTTATCTTTCTCTCTCTCTCTCTCTCTTTCTGCATCTCTGTAGCTTTATGCATCGATCTCTTAACACTTCACGCTTTGTGATTCAATATTGAGTCTTTGTCTCGTTTTGCTCCCAGGAACATGTTGACCATCCCTGCTGTCGTTTTGTTTTGCACCTCAAAAGCTCATCTCTCGACTCTCATGAATCCAAATTTTGTAAAGCATACTAATTAATTGCCAAGTCTTTGATGGTAATTAATTAGTAAAAAATGAGTTGGATTCTCTGGTATTTGAATAGGTTTTCGAACTGTTCATCGGTGACAGTGGAAAAGCAATTCACATATAATAAATTCATGATGAGACGGTCAACAATAAAGGTGATATGTTTCCCTGGCGACTTACAGTACGCTTTTCACAATATCAGGGCTACACCATTGAAAATTCATGACTCACCTTTTTAAATATATATATATATATATATATATATATATATATATTGAATGGAAAATGAGAACTGTCATTCAAAAATGAAAAAGTACAAGGAGCGCATCAATATTTTATTAAAATTCAGCTTGCTTAACTGTTGGCTTTGACTTTAGGAGCAAATAACATTAATAATTAGGAAAAGATAGTATACTTACTGATTACTAACAAAGAAAATAAAACAGACCTCCTAAGGACTTGTAAAGGGTAAAACTGAACCACAGAACATAACCAGCATATATATACAATTGAACCCTACCGAAGAGATGCTGCTGACTGGTCAACTAAAGCACTAAAACTGACAAGCGACAAACACAAATAGAAGGATTAAGGGTTTTCTTATTTAAAATTATAGCGTACATTAAATACTCGAGATTATAAATAAAATTAAATCCGTAATTTTTCACTTATAAAAAAAATTATACTATTAAGTTATAAAGACATTCACAACTAAAAGAAGAGGTTTGAACTCTAACTAGCTTGCTCATTAAGATGATTTCTTTATTACCTTACACGTCCTGCTTTTCCCTAACAGATGCATCTCTATATATAATATGTTTTTCTGGTACAGGGGATAATTGAGGTACAAGTCACGAGAAGATATTAATTGTTACAGATTTCATATTGTATAAAGTATATTAACAGGCAACGGTCCAGGTTCTGTTGGACTCTGATCTCTACCTCTCATGCATGAGTGACTCAAAATCCCTGAATACATACATACATACATACATACATACATACATACATACATACATACATACATACATACATACATACATACATACATACATACATACATACATACATACATACATACATACATACATACATACATACATACATACATACATACATACATACTGTGATCATACGTAAATGTTTCCGCACAAGATGAACACAAAAGCCAATCGAACATGATAAAAAACAAATTCAAGCTAATGAAAGTCCCTATATCTGAAATCCCGAGGAAGTAGAACGTGACAGGATGTTTGTAAATGGTAATAAGGAAGCAATCCCCGAGGAAGCAGTGTGCTGTGGTAATCTTTCTTTTTCACTCCGTTCCATTTCCCGAAGAACCCGTGAAAGTCACTCAGAGAATCGTCATTTAATTACCTCTCTCTAATTCAGATGTTGCCTTTTCAACACCTGATATATTTTATATTAGTAATACTTACCGACAAAGCATCACACGTAAGACAGACGAATTTTCAACATTATTATAAGTCCCTCGAATTTGAATACATTTCTCTCTTGTTTGGCTAGATTTACATATCTAGGTCCTAGTGTTACACCACATGAGCTTGTGCATGCAGATTCTGGGCATATGAGTATGAGAGAGCAAGAGAGTAGAATTTATCAATTCAATTTCATGGTAAGCTTTCTTCTTATGAAGTGTTCGAGTTGTCGTTTAAGTGTTGCAGCACGTACGTAGGACATGTCGGCATCCCCCATCCCTTCTTTCATTCATCCGTTAATGCCTCTGCAACCACTGCCTTCAATTTCTGACTCTCTTCTCACTACACAACAAAACCTCATTAATTTTTCTACAGTTACCTTTCCTTCTCCTCCTAGCTGGCATCTTATATATTTCATTATAAATATTCGTCCACGCAAAATTATGACATGATATTAATTATTAAAGGACCATTATTTAAGAGAGAAATCCTGTTAACACTATTGAGTATTGACTCCACTGGGGCCTGGAGGCAAGAAAGCGTGGTTACTGTTAATTTACCTGTACCAAGTACATTCCAATTACATGAAATTTATGTTATGTGTGTGCGCGTGTATATATATATTGAAAATTAAACATGGGGCGAATTGCGAGGCTCGATTGTATTCCTGTGGCTTTTTACCTGCTTGAAGAAGGGTTAAAAAAGGAAGCTGAAAGGACTTGAGAAGAGAAGATCCCAGGGGGATGTGTTGTTCTGAAACCCTAGAAAAGAACAAGCTGGAGCCAGCGAGGGCCGTGAGAGAAAGCAGATTATTATAAAAATATAAATACACAGAACTTGACATCTGATACGTTTTCATCGCACAGACATGTTTTCAGCTTTAACTTTTTGTTCGAGTAATTATTTTAATTGGATCGATCAATGGCCAGGCAGTTGATTCATGTCTTGAGTGATAAGATAAATAAAATCAGCAAATGTTGGTGTTCTTGCTGATCGCTGTACTGTGAAGACTTGATCTGAAGCGAGGGAGAAAACAAGAGCTGCATATGAGAGACAGAATCAGCAACCGCAGCAGATCATCACCAAATTACAATCTGAGTTTTTCTTTTTCCATCCTATATAAAAATATAGAGAGATTACGAACCGTTTTTGACCATCTGAAAAACACAAACATCATCAAACAAATTTTCAAGTTCGATCGAGAAGGCCATATATACCTTGAATCAAAAGAGCAAATAGAAGTGCCGTGACACCAGAAGATGCAAATCCAAAAATAGTGCAACAGACAAGGGCTGCTTACCAGATATACGAACCGTTTTTGACCATCTGAAAAACACAAACATCATCAAACAAATTTTCAAGTTCGATCGAGAAGGCCATATATACCTTGAATCAAAAGAGCAAATAGAAGTGCCGTGATACCAGAAGATGCAAATCCAAAAATAGTGCAACAGACAAGGGCTGCTTACCAGATATATATATATATATATATATATACAGATGATTTTGAAACTGAAAGTAAGTGAATGAATCAAAACGGGCAAATTAAACGTGGATGTATGGGATGATGAAAAAGCCTAGGAGAGTCGCTTATTAGGGTTCAAGAGTACAAAAACATATGAATCTCTCAATGATAATCTCTCGTGCCAGACAAACGCCAAGCTTTCTGTATGTAGAAAACATAGTATGGAATGGAACCTGTACCTTTAGTGGAAGACGAAGAAGAAGCTGTGTATATACGTTGGCAGATATATATAGAAGCAGAGATTATAGTGGGTTTGAGAGGAATGAAGCCTGGTCCGAAGCCTTTCTAATCAGTTAGAGAACCTCTTGTGGATGAAGAAGCCTTCGAGCCAGCCAACATTCCCCTCAACACACCAAAAGCCACCTCGCTCGCTCTCGTTTCGTGTTCTTAACCAAAGCCAACAGATGGGTTTGTTATATATAGGGAGGGGAGTAGCCTGCTAGGGTTTCAGAGACGGCTGATACACAGAAAGACAGAGAGCGAGCCAACAAGTCCCTATAGCGTCTGTGATTAAGAGATGATTAATTAATAAATCCAAGGCGAGGGAGTTACCCCACCATTAGCACCAAACCCAACCACCGGGAAACAAGGCCTGAGTAATAGTACGAGACGTAGAGATATACAAAATATATAATAAATCACAACACGTGGAATTCTCTCTTGACTTTGATTTCCCATGAGTCAAACACAGAGAACAAGACAAAATGGCGATTTAAATTGCGCTTCACATCACAGGTCGCCCTACTTTATTGCCGTTCATCCATCATTACCTCATTATTTTTACCCTTCTTCTCTATCGCCATATCAGCACTGCGCTCAAAGCTCACCTACTCTATCACCCACTCATTATATATGCTTCCATTGCCCTTTTCTTTTGGCCCCCATGTGTGTAAAATGAGAGAACATCGAAGAGATTTTGTTTATATATCAAGGACTAGGATTCTGGCTAGCTAGCTGCATGCATATATATTATAATTAATGGCCGTGGTTTAATGCGCCCGCCCGTGAAGGCTGATCAGATTTTGTCAGCTCGCCTTGCAATTGAAAACAAATATGATGTGCTTCTCGTGGAAACTTTCTTTTATATATATATATATATATATATATATATATAAGAGAAAGTTAGACTCAAAAAAATAAGAAACTTGAATATTAAGGGAAAATAATTCTTATTTTATCTTTAGACACTAATACCTTAGGGGCAATTTATATTGTAATTAAAAAAACATAAAAAGTCAGTTTATATTGTATGAAATAAATAATCAATTTAGTCCTATCCTTCTCTCAGAAGCTATGTACAATGTTCAGACTTGAGACTTATGTGGCAGACAGTGCATTAATTACATGGTCTGCTTTTCTTTATGCGAATTAGATATGAGTTAGTTGAATCTCAAACCATCTAGTACATGGAATCCAAAGATGCCCTAAACCACTCCAATTAATAACTATGTTTTATAAACTCTTGCATTTCCCACATAAAATGATACCCTTACCCTCAATCTAAGGTTGATTTGAGAGTATTGTTTTGACGTAAATAGTTCATAGTTTCTTGTATAAAACATAGTCAATTAATTTAAATTAATTAAAATAACTAAATTAATTAATTAATTATAATAAATATGATATAATTTTATTAAAATAATAAAATATAACATTAGATTATACATTAATTTAAAAATTATGTATGTAAATTAATTTATAAAAAAAATAATAAATAATAAATATAAAATATTATATTTATAATTAAATCTAACTCTATAATAAATTTTTATATTAAAAAGGGGATGTAGTATAAAGTTCATTTTTCTCCTTCCCATGTATCAATTGTTTATTTCTCACAATACCTCTATTTATTAGAACATTTTTATCTATAAATATTAAATTCTAATAATTGAAATGTAGGAGTATTTCCAAAACAGTATCGCACAATATTTTTATTTTTTAAATTCCACACCACTAGCACTAGGTTCTGGTTCAGAGATGAATACATACACACGCGCACATGCTCTTGGATATTGAAGTGGTCATGATTATGCAATGATTACGTACACAGGAGAGTTCCAGAAAATCTAGAAAGAGGTAAAAAAGACTTGAGTTTGCAATGCATGAAAGATACGATCGTGCTTGTGTATGTTTGGCAATCATGATGCTATATGAACAATGTCTTGTAACACCAAGTACACATTCTGGGATCTGCTGTGCATAAGATCCAATTTTGAAACCCACCCCTAACCCCCCGACAACAATATTATTCCTGTACGCAACAAAAACAACAAATGAACTCGGGACATGAATTTGAGAATGGACGTGAAGTTAGTCGCCAGTGGGGGGGAAGAGGCACCATATATCCTTCATTTTGGGGATTTTTTTTTTTATTCAAAGGAAAAGCTTCTGATCACATTTTTGTCCAGGCCCAATATCACATCGCCGGCCCACGTTTATACAAAATGGGCGGAGCCCAATACTTCGTTCATGATCACTGTTCCGATAAGCTTTTGCATCAACATTGAAAGCGTAAACGAAAGACTCTTTGACCGGTTCTGGATTGTTTAAATAAGATCTTAAATTTTAATTTTAGTATGTATAAAAAAATTTTATTAATAAATTTACCTATCTTAATTAAATATATAAAAATTTAGATATAGTCAAGATAAAATTTTAATAAATTAAGTAACTAATAAAAAAAATAAAAGAAAACGAAGACAAAGAAGGAGAGCTCGCAACTTTTTGAATACTCTTTAAAGAACATGTTATCAAACGACGATATTTTCTTGTTTTTTTTTTTTTTTGCGTCGTAAACACATTCTGTTCATATATTCCATATAGAGATTACATTGAACCCCTTAACCATCGGATGAAATTAAATTGAACTTTAAATCGCGTCACGCCCCGAACCATATCTTGCAAGTGCAGAATGCGCCGATTTTCATGCACGCTTATAATCTGGCGTACGTAGGAATTCACTGACCATTCCAAACTCGAAAGAAGAGAAGCGAAAACAGAACAGAATAGAGAAACTATTTTGCCAATTTCCAAATTTTCGCTTATTATGCAATCACCCGAGAGTACACAAAACTATAGCGCTAAACAGGATACTTCTTTCTGCTTGTGAATTGGTTTTGAAGCAGAGAGTAGCAATAACGGCTCTAAATTTGCCTTCCTAATACAGAGTAAAAAAAGTCACTCTTTTGTCCGATGAATAAAAAGGGAAGGGGAATTATTAACAAGAAGCAGGAATCAACAAGAGCGGAAAGACAGAGAGTGAGGGAGGTGGGGGTGGTGATGATGGGAGTGGCGGTGGGTGTCAGTGGACTCCTTCTCGATCCGCCACCGGAGATGGAGGAAGTCGTCGACGGAGCAGGGGAGACGGAGGGGGCCATCGGTGCGGTAGCCGTAAACCTCGTAAGCCCTGTCGAGAAGGCGGACGACGAGAGGATGATGGAGATAAGAAATAGGGATGTCGAATCTCTGAGGGTCGCCATCTTCGTCGGCCACACCCACCTGAACGGCGAGCCAACCTTTCTTCACCTTCATCTTCTTGTCTTCCTGCATCTCTACCCCGCACAACTGAATCCCAGTAGGGAACGAAGACGAAGAATCAAGAACTGTACGGTACGGTATAGGGGTGACACTAGATAGGGTTAGAGAGAGAGAGATTCCGATTATGTTGGCGAGGCTTAAGGAACGATTGGTTATATAACACGAGGACAAGCAGAGGAGGACGGTGATGGCATTTTCTGTTTTTACTTTCTGTAATTAATCAATGGGCTCCATGGACCATTAATAAAACGAGTATGTGAGACGTAGTCAAAGTTCACATGATATATGTTGTTATGAAGTTAATTTTCATGTTATAGTTTTATTTGGTAAATTAAAAGGAGATGAAGGAGATGAGATTTATTGCTGTAATTAGATTTTTGTTTTCCTATTTTGTTTTTTTGAGTTGGGGACAGGACAGTGACGTGGATGGAGTATAAGAACGAGAGGGAGGGGATAAATAAAATGGTTGGGGTGAGTGGGCACTCCACGATTTGATGGGTCAACGCGTAACTAACAAAGGCTCCTAATCATCTCTCTCTGAGTTTGATTTCCTTAATAAGAAAATTGTGGGTTTTCTACTCACGTTAGTGTTAGTGTTAGAGATGTTCTAATTAAGTGTAGGTTAGTTTCATCACTTGCACTTTTAGCTTTATAAAAAGGTTCAAACATAGTCAGACCAGGCACATAACGTAGGAGAGGTCTATTCCTTCTTGTTAGGTTTTGTGAATTAGGATAATACAGTAAACACCAAACCATTCCTATGTGCGCCTCATACAAGTTCAAAATGATTAGCTCAAGTGTGTGTGTGTGTGTGTGTGTATAAAGGCATGCTTATCTTGTGGGGTTTTAAGAATTCATGGTCGCATATATTAATTAATTAAATAAATAGGAGTAATCAAGGAATGGGGAGGGGCATGGAGTCAGAGTAAGCACCTTCTAGATTCTCCATATCTGTTTTGAAAAGTTAAATGAAAGATGTAATTAATTAATTAATTAATTAATGGGGGGACGGATGCTTCACCACACAAAATGGTGCCGAGATCCGAAACTGCTGATTCCCGCATTCACAAATCACAAATGTATGTACGTTCCATTTATGCCGTGTTGCGCGAGTCAAACTTTGTACTGTTGTCCCGTCCCACTTCGGCTCCACATCATCAATGTTGCCACGTGTCGGTCTCTATTAATCATACATACAATACACCATCATTCTTCTAAGTTACTATTAATCAAAATGAACTTTGTGTGTGTGTGGAGTATGCAGGAGCATGTTTTCAAGTCATTTTCTGGGTGAAAGCTTGATGAGATAAGAAGACAAAAGATGATTAAATGGAGAAGAGTTGATTGGGTGGAAGATTAGGGCAAAGTGGGGAGGGGTCGTTTTCGGCGAGAGTCCAGGTGGATGGTGGAAGCGATAAGGTCGGTGAAGGTCGTACGCAGCACAAGTGACCTAATCCTCCATGGATCACTGCTCATGCTCTTGTTATGTCCATACATCTTCCCTGTCACCACTCTTTCTTTCTTTCTTTAATAATTTTACGTCATTTGTGCTGCATTTTTCTAAAAATCTTATTAAGTATCTGAGTACCTGATTAACTTTATGATTAGAATGCCTCTATTTAAATATCATTTTTAATAAGATAGGATTCAAATGTTAATTATTCCACTTTATAATCTAAGTATTCCACTTGTTACACCAATTATCTTGTGTTCTTTTTCCAAATTCTTTCTTTTCCATTCACTGTTCACTCAAAAATTGTTTAATTTGATTGCTCTAATCATACTATACTCCATGGAGAGTTTAACTGACAGACGCCAAAACAAAAGAATTAACCAAAACGATCATCTATCTTAATTACCAGAGACAATTAGGAGAAGGCAGATGATGATTTTATAAATTGAAACGGAGGGAGTATCAGCATATCATTACATGATAAGTTAATTAGTAACTTGTTACAACCACCTTACTTAGTATAGATACTTCTCTTGCAAGAGGGGAGGGAGGAAGAAAAAGAAATGAATAATGAAAGGAGTTATTATCAGTTGGAGGCATGTATGAATTGGACAAGGGAGGGGAGGATAATAAGGGCGTGTTTGACTGTTTGGGTCCAATGGTACGGTAGAAGGAGGACACCGCCCATCCATTCACATTCCAAAGAGACGCCAATTTGACAAGGCATTTACAAATGTGCCCACGTGATCAATTCGTAAAAAAATATTTTTTTTTATTGCGACGCGTACGAATACGACCTCCTAATCAAGATTGCGATGCACGAATCCTCTTCCTTAGCTTGCTTGAGTTGGGCACTCGTTGCTTTAACTTCTAACTTCTCTTTTTTCTTTATCCAATTTATTAAAATTTTACTTTATATTCTACTCACCTCACGCACTTGATTATAATAGTATATCTAACATGATGGAATTGTTGGGACTGTTTAAATAGGGAAATGGCCCAAAATCGGGTGAGGTATTAAGTCTTTAAGAAGGTGCTAAGCACCTACCCAAGCGATCTATTTGTCACCATTGGATCTTCAATGTATATATTGGGCTAATATCATCTATGAGCCTTGAGAATATGGGTCCATTTTTTTAATGAAGCAAATGACTGAAAGACAAATGGGCCGAAGGAAGGAAAGAAACGCCCATGTTGGCAAGCCCTGGGGGCCCAAAAAAAGTCTGCCTGCTTAATGGATGCCCTCTCTCTCTCTCTGTTCGGCCGAAAGGTATTAGATAGTGGATTCAGCTAGTGAAGAGATAAGACATACTACCATTTAGAGTCTGTTCGAACCTTGAGGAGTACTACTTTATTGTGGTTTCAGTCGTGACGTTTGGGAAGGCATCCTAACTCTTGGGTGTTTAGGTTTATGTCTGAGGGTATTAGACGGCTCGCCCTACCCGATATTAGTATCGCCTAAGAGGAAGGGAGACTTCGCCCTGCCCTTGGATCGTGGGTGAGCCCAACCCCTTTCCAAAAATTTTTGTACCAAAAAAAAAAATCTTCAGCCGAAAGGTACAATAAATATTTATTCATTCTAATTTTTTAAGGCGTGGAAATCCAAATATATAGGATTAGATCTTTTCAACGTCATCCCCACATAAAAGCGTAGTCCAAGGGTTGGTGAGAGACGTTGAGCAACTTTCCACCAGCTTGCAACACAGTAACAGTTAAAGACATATGGTACGTGATTCCATTCATCATTAACATATCTAAAAGCAAAGCATCCTTGTAACATATGAATCATGTCTCATGCAATCAATTATTATTAACACCAAATCAAAAAAAGAAAAGAAGTTGATAACTCCATGAAATAACAATGTCTGCTAAGCGTGATCAGAAACCACAACACATCAATGAAAACACCCACATGTCTCTCACAACTGATCACACTGTGTGGGGACAAACGAAACGGTTTTCTTCTCAAGATCATGATTCACCAGCATGTTCTGCTGCTGAACATTACCAAATATGGACATTCCACTTGAAGCTCCCATGGCTAAACATGCCAATCCCATTTCCGAATCAGCAATCATGTAATTCTCGGAAGGCAGCTCCAAATCTGCACCTCTGAAATGGAATATCAGCTTTGGAACTTCTACTTGGTTTGTCCCAGATGGTAAAGCGAAACAAAGATCAAGCCCAGAGGATCCTGATTTGTCCACTGAAAGACTCATTTGAGAAGTAAACTCTTTCTTGAGTGCATTGAAAGCACTGTTTTCAATGTAAGTGATGGTAGTGCCAGAATCTATTATTACCCCTCCACTTCCATCATCTCCCACCTCAAAAGTTGATTTCTCGATCGACAATCGAGTGTCTCCCACAGTTATTCCTTCAAGAGGAAGGTAATAAAAAGATGGTTGTGATGGGCTTGTAAGCAAAGGTACGGTTAACGCTTTTTGTGTTGCATTCACACTTGGCAACGAACCCAGAAATAAAGTACTGGTTTTGGAGTCATCATCCATGGAAGTCAAACAATATGAGAACTTTGGTTGATTTAACTGGGAAACCAAAGACAAGGGGCCTCGACCCAGCCCAACCAGGCCTGAAGCCTGCTCGAACCCATCTCCTTCATTGTCTTCTCCACAACCAAACCCAATGTTATGAACAGAAACTTGATTACCAGACTCTCCCAAAGTGAAAGTCTCGGAGGCTAAAACACCTTGTGTCATGGAATAATCACCGTATGTGTAGACATATTGGCAGCCATCACTGCAAGTAGAGGAAGGTAGTGAACTGCAGAGTTTGCTGTTACAAGAGAGCTTAGAGTAAGAAGATGACTTAGCAGGATCGAAGATCGGTGTGGGCTGCTTGTAACATTGTGTGCAGGGTTTGCATTGTGTCCATATGAGATCGCTGCCTGTGTCCAAAACTGCAGGGAAAACTTCTGGGGGTGTACCTATTGATAACTGCATTAAATACTCACCATTTCCTGCATGAATCGGAGCTTCTAATTGGGAATCAGGGGATGAAGCTGCCAAAACCATTGCTTTCAACTTCTGTAATCTTTGGTTTCCACGTTTGATTCCTTTCTGGACAAGCTCGAACTTGGTCAAGTTCTTCCCTGAATCGATGTGTTGGAGTGAGACTCGAACTACTGCTTGATGCTGCTTCTTTAGAGCTTTTCTGGATGTTGAACATGTTGGATCAATGAAAACAATTGCTATTACCAGAGGCACAACCAGAAGAAGAGATAATGGAGATTGAAGCGTAGACATGAGGAGTATAAGAAGATTGAGAGGTGATTATGGTGACGAGGAAGAAAGCGAATATTTAAGTTTGAGGATGAATAATGGAGGTTGAGATATCAAGAAACTATAGCAACGTTATGACAACAAGCTAAGGCTTAGTTCTTGGATCTCGTTGATTTCTATAGTTCTCTCTGGTCTTTGGTATTGTTGAGCTAATAATATGACAAGAAGAATAATACCTAAACGTGGCTGATCAAAGCAAGATAAATTGAGAAAGGTGGTGATTGTAATTATTGTAGAGGGTATTTTTTTATGCATGCACTTGTTAGAGAGCCATTGAAGCTATAATGAAGCCTGCATAAAAAGTAATATATACAAGAAAGACATGAATATACAGCGGAGAGAGTAGGCTATCTCATACTCTACATATTCTTTTCTTATCCTTGTTTTATTTCTCCTCCTCCTCCACACATTTTCGTTCAAAATAAGGTAAATTATATAATCCTAGAGACGTGGACTTTTGAGATTGGATGTGTTGGTTGAACAAATTGTTGTACTCAATGGTCGTGATAGACGAAAGCCGGGTTTTCATATAGTTGTTTCAATTCCACGCATCTGATGGAGAAAAAGTAGGTTGATGATCCTTTTTTTAGTTTGGTGAGACCTTGTTAAGATTTGTTATGTCAATTTATTAGACCAGACATGGCAATTGTCAAACTTGTGACTGTGCAATAATATTAATATATATGGATTATTTTGTTTGGTGAGCTAAACATGCATGTGAACTCATGCTTAATTTCTATGATCTAGCAAAAAGTTTATGAGCAGTTCTACTTAACCAAAAATTGTGGTTGTATTGTGTGTAATATCCTGACTCACTTAATCTACCTGTAATAAAATCTATTTTTAATTATTAAAGTTTTCCCCTGTAATTATAATTGTTATAATTATTTTGACATCTTATTATTGATTAAAATAAAAAACAACTCAAATGCGTACTTAAAAGTCAGAACTATCATTAGCAAAAGATCTAATTTTTAAATATGATCCACTCTACAGTTTGCTTTTTAATTTAGTATTTGTCTGATAGGTAAAAAGACCAACGCATTTACAATATTGGGAAGGCGTTTAAAATAAAATAATTAAAACGAATGGACTCAGAGGCATATGGTTTGAGTAAAGTGAGAAGCTACTTGATTCCATGAAATAAGGATATGATTGATGATGTTGCCTGCCATCTTATATGCATTTCAAAGTTTGGCGGAGCATCAACTATATATGTATGACTTCATCATTACACACTTGAAGATTGAAAGATTAAGATTGTGAATAAACATGTTTGTTTTAAAAAAAATGATTCTTCAGCTTCTTTGTTAAGATTTCATAATGAATTTTCCCCCTTTCCTCCTAGTATTTTAGTACAATGCTTTATGATGTTTTCGGCCATCATAAATATTAATCTTTACTTCGGTTTAAGCATTAATCGTATAAATCTTCCTTTATCCTTATAGTACGGGGGTGGTTCTCTGGTCACAGTCGTTTTCTTTTCGGCTTATTCTCACTGTCTATGCTCCAGCCAATTTGGGGTGGCTTTAACAGATGCAAATCCTATAGCTTCGCTACTCAAGTTTCCTGTCCAATGAATATGAGACATTCGAATGCACTTCATGGGCTTCATGCAGTAGGACCATTACTGTAATGTTTGAAACCATTAGCCTGGAAAAACAGAGAAGAAAAACAGGACAAATAGTTGTTAATGTGATGCAAAATCAAGTAATAAATTACAGCACATAGGTTGCCTGCCTAGGAAAACTCATTCTTAATTTGAAGCCATTTCTTTGATGTAGTAGACCACAAGATCAAAATCTTGCACTAGGAAACACGGTTTCTGCCAAGGTCACATATAATTTGAGGTGCCCAATGACACCAGAATTTAGTTACAAACCAAAGGACTTATGCCTCGGCTTATTCTTGCCCAAAGAATTCATTCGATTGCCATATTCTTCCTCCTCTTCAAGTTTCTTTCTCCGAGCACCCTCTTCTTTCTGTCTTTGGATCATCTCTAATTCCCTTTGACGTTCCTCCTCCTTCCGCTGCAGCTCCAGAGCTTCTCTTCTCTGAGCCTCTTCCACCCTCCTCCTATTTTCCTCAAGCATCAAATCCAGCTCTTCTCTCTCTTTACGAGCTTGTTCCTGTAAAACAAAATATTGACATCAAAACAGTCGAATGGCAAGTAATTTTCCAGAGAATACGATAACCTCGCCAAACTGTATTATGATACTTGAAGGTATCCCCAGGATCAGGCTACATCATAACATATAATTCATCCACGTTCAATTTATAAAATGCAGCCATTATGACACTTGATGTTGCAAGGCTATGTAATATGCATTATCAATGGCCTGCCTTGGCTTTCTCTTTTTGAAGAAAAGTTCAAGTTATATACTTACTTCTTTCCTTCTAGCTTCAGTGAGAGCATCTTCCTTTTCTTTTTCAAGTTGAGCTTCAACATCATCAAACAATTTCTTCACACCCTCTGCTATGCGCCTTTCAATTTCTAACTTCACTTCCTCTGAACTTAGCTTCTCCTCAACATTCTTCCGTATTGCTTCCTCCAGCCTCAGTGCAGTTTCCTCTTCCAATAATTTCAATTCTTCCTCGTGTTGACGCCTACAAAGTGCAGATGTTCAAGAAGATAAGTGGTTGCTGATGAAAAATAAATGGCTAGAAGCAAATCATAATTAAATCAGCTGCCTAGTCCTAGATGACAATGAAAAATGGAATAGAATGAATACTTATTTTTCATACTTTATTTCAAGTTTCCAACCAGGTCATTCCATTAACATGGAAAAGATGAGCTTACGCTTATAAGTCATACCTCTAACAAGTTCCCGATCCATACATATGCAGTTTCTTATGGAACAGTAATAAACTTCGCACCAATTGTTCATCATAAATAACAAACAAGTTGTACTATGCGGTAGCTTCCTTCAGAAAAGCCAGTAGAGAAGAATTTAAGCAGTTGCATTTTCAAAGTGAATCACGTATCTGGCACAGGCAAAGATGGGAATGGATTTAGACACATATAGCTGTAAACCTATTATTATCTTAAAACTATAATGCCAATAATTTAATATATTCTCACCACCAGCGGCAAGAATTTGCCCAAGTGATAAACATAGTTACTAACATCAAATTGAAAATGAAGTTAACCTGCTAGCATAGCAGATTGCAGATTTTGTTGATCAGCCACAAACATGATATTAATGATTAAACCCAGCTAAAGCTTTATACATTCAATGTACCAGGCTCAAGTACGGCTTCTATGGAAGATTCTTGCCTATGATGAACATATATGTCTTTAATTAACCAAACATATGTTGACTAAATAAACTATAAACTCATAGACATGATAAGTATCCAAGTGTTTTGTGAAGAGAGATCAATAAAAATGGTGCAAGAATGAAAATGTTTACCTTTTCTTTTCTTCTTCCTCTTTTTTCAGTTTGTCAGAGGCAGCTTTATGCTCATTTGAAACAGGGCTAGAACTGCGAGATTTAGGTAATGGAGACAATGAGGAGCTCCTACTTCTATGTCTCCTACGATGTCTAGGAGCTGGAGAACGTGTTCTCCGACGCTTATGACTCGAGGAGCGACTTCTTCGCCTGAAATAAAACGGCAGATCATTATCAAAACTAACAAATTTCAAAATTAATACGAATACCAACACAGGGACAATCATTTCGAACATGAACCCGCCTCCGCGGAATAATAACAGCTAATTTCTTATATGATTTTAAGAGTAAGGACATCATTTGGATTACAGGGGCATGAAGTATCCAAGCAATGTACCTAAATAAAGATCGAGGCTTTAGAGAAAACTTAAACTAGCAATAGCAAGAGATGAAAAGAAAACCTGGTCCGGGTTGAATTGGAATAGGGCGAGCGGCTCCGATCCCTGCGGCTTCTGCGGCTGTGACGGTGACCCACAGGGGACGGAGAATATCTCCTCCTGTACGACGGAGAGCGCGAGAGGCTTCGAGGCATCGCTTTCGTCTACGACGATTACAAGCTACACAGAACCAAAAACCCTAGAAATCACTGGAGTGCCACCACCTTTAGCTAGCGATGGCTACAAACACCGTCTCAACTCAACCAAAAAAAGAAAAAACCATGGCTCCCAAGTGCCAACACTGTAAATTAAATGGACAAACTAGAAAATAGTGAGACTTCAAATTTTTTATATTTTATATTTATAATTAAAGTAAATTATTAAAATATTATAACTTAGATTTATTTCAAAATTGTAAACATCTAAAATTCAAAGCATGTAAAAAATATATATAAAAAAAATATGACTTCAATTTCTAAGAAAATAAAATATTTTTAAAAAACACAAAATTCTTGGGTTTAGTTTTCATGCAATGTGCTGTCCAATATCGAGTTCATAGACAAGTGAATGGATTTTAGGAAAAAATTAGAGTTAGCTTTACGCATTTAAATTGAAATGAGTAAAATTGTTAACTATGCAATCAACATATTTTTTAATATTTTATATCGATATTAATATTTATTTTATATATATTCTTAGGGACGACTAACAATATCTTAAATGCAACTGATGCTAGTTTACGTAAGGCACGTACCCAGATGTGTGTCGCACTAGGACGTTGGCTTTGCCTCTAATATTCTAAAACGGCTTATCTGTGCCATAAACAAAAGCTTGATACAGAAAAAGTTTGCTTTTCAAGGTACATGTGCTTGAGTTTAGAAGCACTTGTATTTCAAAACAGAGTCTTGCAAAACTATATCTATCTTGCCCATGAAAGCTGAATAGCCTCTTGATCGTGCGTAGATTCATCAGCCCAGGCAAATTGGTGAGACAAGAGTGACATTTCTCTATCGTTCATCTCTTCCATTAGCTCCCACTCACCCCATCTCTCTGCCAAACCTTCCCCATTCAGCAAATTCACCACCTCTGACATGCTCGGTCGATCCTCCGGCGAGCCTTGCGTGCAAAGCAAAGCCACCTGAATAATCCTCTCCACTTCCTTTGCATCATATCTGTCCAAATTCTTGTCCACTATGTCCTTTATCCTCTTCTCTCTCAGCAGCTTCTTAATCTGCAGTGTTCAACACAAAAAGTGAGTCATCCATCATAACAGTTTATATATGTCAAGATACTGATGACTATCTAGTTAAGTCCTTAAAAGTTTAAATATCCTATTAAACATCTTATTCTATATAACGTGGAACTTAGTATCTCATATTATAAGCCTTTATCAGATACAAGGGACAAGAAGCTTACGTGATCTAGCAGAAGAACATCCTCCTCTTCTTCCAGCCGGGAGAAGTCGATTGCTCGTTGACCTGTGACAATTTCAAGAAGTGTTATGCCATATCCAAAAACATCTGTTTTCTCTGATGATTTTCCTGTGGACAAGTATTCTGGGGCTATATGTCCCATTGTGCCCCTCACTTGAGTGGTAACACTAGTTAGTCTTGTGTCAACCAGCTTAGCTAGCCCAAAATCTCCCAGAACTGCTTCAAATTCATCATCTAATAAGATGTTTGCTGCCTTTAAATCACGATGTATGATCTTAGGATTACATTGCTCGTGCAAATACTCCAATCCACGTGCTGTACCAAATGCTATACGTTTCCTTGTTGGCCAATCCAGACCCTTCTCTTCAGGTTTCAAATCTAATATTGCAGCATTCAGAAGCAGTGTCAAGAATTTAACTCAAATATTCACTCCCAGCATTGAAGAAAAGAGTGGTTTTTTACCTCTCAAACGATATGCAACACTTAGATTCTCCATGAAAGGGTATATGAGGATTCTTTCGGTTGAGGTTGTACAGAAACCAATCAAACGAAGGAGATTTCTATGAACTGCAACGCTTATGAGTTGAACTTCTCTTTGGAATGCAGCTTCTCCACCAGGATTATGATAATCGGCAAGGCGTTTTACTGCAATCTTTGTATTGTCTGAGAGTACTCCTTTGTATACTTTTCCAAAGCCTCCTTGGCCAATCACGTTGCTTTCACTGAAATTTTTTGTAGCTAGATGAAGTTCACGCAAAGAAAATCTCCTCAGTTGCCCAAATGAGATCTTGCTCTCATCTTCACCTGATCAAATATTACTTTTCAAACAAGTTTTTTCCAGAAGTAAGCAATAAGTATGACTCTCTGAACACTTCAAGATCATCCATATTTTTCCAATTAGAATGGTGAAGATAAATAAAATGACTAGAAGGTTGCTGACATAATAATAGGAAAAATACCTGAAACATCAACAAAAACATCATTTTTGTGTCCTTGAATGTAATGGTATGCATAGGTAAAGATGACCCCGAGACACAGAATTCCGAAGGCGCCACAACTCGCCAAACTTAAAGCCACTGCAAGTTTTGATTTGGCGGTTGAAGCTGCAGGAAAATGGAACCTTTAGGTTAAGTACTTTTCTGGGGATATGAAACAAAGAAAAAGTGAAAATATAAACCTGGAATAGCTGAATTAGAAACACAAGGTTGATCCAAGCTAGAGCCACAATGAAGGTCCGTATCTGAAAAGCTGAAAATGATAAAGTAACAAAAGACAAGCCATATATTTTTTTCAGAATACAGTTATCTTAAGGAAATCCCAGAAAAAACTAGAGTAATTCCAGTTCTGATAAAATTTACTTGAAGATTGGAACTGAAAAGAGGTGCTTTGGGATGGTTCCAGTTAAATGATTAGAAGAAAGATCCCTGTCAAAGTAAAAAACTCATAGCATATAGACGTATGCAAACTCAAGGTAGGAGAAATCCCAAAAACTAATGACAAAAAAGAAGTCATCAGAATAGAAATTCTTACAATTCTGATAACCCACTGAGATTTTCCACAGAAATGGGTATGGATCCAGACAAGCCATTCCCTCTCAATAACCTAAATAACCATAGTCACTTACAAATCATAAAGTGTTCAATTTCTCAAAAGGCTTTCATATGATCCTTAATTTTCACAAGGAGGGACAAGAGTATCTGAAAAATGGAAAGTGCATAGCCTTACAGAGTCCTCAGAGAGGAAATTTGACCCCATGCAGATGGTATAGAACCATGGAAATTATTGTCAGCAAGATTTAGATATTGCAGACGTGTCAAGTTGGCAATATAATCAGGTAAGAAACCTGAAAGGCTATTGTTCTGCAATTCCCTGTAAATAAGAGATAATAACAAGGAATTCTTTTCAACCCTTAAATTACTAGAAATTCTTGTATACGAAGTTATTATGATTTATTCTTTGTAAATCAGACACTAGCCTAACAAATTACTCATGACATCCAACGTTTCTCTGATTAGCTGAATCTTACAAATACCAACTTACAAGGTAATCAAGTACTTCAATTTGGTAATTGAAGGAGACAGTGTTCCAGAAAATCCTTTCGAACCCAAGCTCCTGCATGACAAAAAGATTTAACAAACTTCCTACAAACTACAAAGGATGCATACATAGGAGAAAACCTAGTAATATCAGAAAAGAAGGTTAAAAAACTTACAGAGATATGACATGTCCATCTCTGCATGTGACATGAGACCAACTAAAGCAAGGGCTTACAAGAAAACTATTCCAATCTGTCATCGGCTGGTTGGAATCATTGAGAACCTTCAAAAAATCTAACAAAGCTTCACCTGTAGAGTAAGTTAATGATCATAATAGGTCCCAGTGATCCCATAAAAGTTACAGAAGATAAGCAAAAAGATGACAACACCTTCCACATCAGGACCAGTAGTTGCCCAGCTGAGTCCTAAGATGGCCAAGAATACCAGCAGCCACCTGATCATTCGATTTAGAGGAATATAAGCCCGTTTGATCTCCGAGGAATATTCACCTGTGAAAACAAAAAAGAACCTCAAGGAATGATTTTTATGTCGGAAAGGTGACACCTGACACATTTAAAAAGAATGAGTTATCCCAACAAACAATTGAATTGAAATATGCACTATTTCACAGAAAAAAGTAACCTTTGTGAGAAGATAAGAGAGTCACAGGAAGAAACTTACAAGCTGGAGGAGACATGGGGGACTCACTGGTTACTGCAGCATGAAAACTGATGGGAGAGAAGGAGACGAAGGAGGGAGACATTTATCATTGTGAGGAAGAAAACAGTCAAAACCAACTAAAGTGAGAGACAGGAACCCACTGGTCAATGAGCAGCACAATTTAGGATTAAAAATTGACGAAAAAGAAATGGTGCCAGTGGTGGGAAGAGCAAAAGAATCCCACTGAACTGAGAAGCTTTTGATTTTTAAGCATAAAACAATATAATATATAATTAGTCTTCATGCTCTCCTTTTATCTTTTCCTCAATTTGATGAGAATGCTCAAAAGTGCTGAGCTGTGGAAAGAAGCTTCCACTATGATCCACTTTGGATTATGCCTCCTTTCCCTGTTTCGCGACAACGCCCCTACGAATTTTCCCAAAGGCCCACACTTTTAAAAGCCAATAATAATTTAGACTGCGATATATCCAACTTTAATTATAAAGTTACTAATTTTTAAAAAAAATTATAAATCATGAATTAAATTTAAAAATTAAATTAGTAAATATACATAAATATAAATTATAAACCGCCTTCGCGCCTTCCCCATTCTCCTTGAGTTGAGCGAGTCCCTTCTCAACTATGAACTCAACCCCAGCACTTAGCACCGTACCTCGGCAACGCCAGAACTCCAAAGGTGAGGGTTTCTCTTTCTTGCAGTTTTAATGTTTGATTGTGTAAATATTGTGAAACAACTGATTCATAAATTAAAATTAAAGAAACAAAATTGATTAGGGCACAGGGGGTCATCGGCTGACAGACTATAGCTGGGTTGGTCGGAGCAATGGCGCCGAATCCAGAGAAACGGGTGGTGGAATTGGACGACAAGGTCAAGTACGAGTCTTGGGATTGTCACCATGATATTTCTACTCACGTGCGCAACAAGAGCAAAAGCCTCCGTTCAAGAAACGACAGACTCAGCTTCTTTACTTCTCTATCCGAAGCTTTTCAT
Organism: Leucaena leucocephala; assembly: GCA_037074615.1. NCBI lineage: Eukaryota > Viridiplantae > Streptophyta > Magnoliopsida > Fabales > Fabaceae > Leucaena > Leucaena leucocephala. The sequence continues at coordinate 16,695,619 of CM073534.1, read as the reverse complement.
GTTGATAATTCACTGGCCGATCCAGAGGTCGTGCATTTTGTCGGTGACCTCTACAACAGTGTCAAATCCCAGTTGCTCCATCTCCTGGAAGAAAACAGAGTTGTACCAACCGATGTATTTGATGATGATGAGTATAGGGTGTTCTTGGATCACTTGAGTTTCGATGGAAAATCTTTTGTTCTTGACATCCCCAAAGACGGTATATTTGTTAAATACGAAGCAGAGCAACTAGAGGATTCTACATTACCGACCGCAAGATGCAGTAAGTCTAATTCCGAGGCAGAGCAGATTCGCGAACCACCTCGTAGGAAACAAAACCAACCTCTTCCAACGAATGCGGATACAAAGGCGAGGACCAGCAGGGATAGAAAGCCAAAACATCATCTTGCTCTTAGTGCCGTTGTTCGATCGAATGTGGATTTCGAAGTGAAAGAAGAAAATGATGATGACCATCTACCTCACTTAAAAAGGCCCCTTATAGAATTGCCAGAACCTGTTGTACGTATCACAAATTTGATGAATTCCTTTTCACTACAATTTTTTGTTCTTTGTTTTGCCTTGTGTATATTGTTTGTAGGATTTGAATCTAAAAATTTAAACATTTGGATTCCTTTATTTGCTCCTTCCTAGGTGAACGTGGATCAGTGGTGGCATAAACATAAAGTCCGTGCACGGAAACATACAGCATTTAGAGGTAAACTCATGGATGATCTTAAGAGGCCTTACTCTGAGGAAGAGTACCGGATGCTTCTTAAACAACTTAGTGAAAAAAAACCAGCGCGAAGCCAAAGAGTTTTGCGTTCATGCACAAAAAGCTATGACGACGTCACTCGTCCAGCAAAGTCAATTCTTGATTACCATGATGGTAAGTAGGATTTAGCGCACTGCTTGAGTACATTCTGTCACTTGCAATATAGCTTTGCGTGTCTACTGACATGAGTACATTGGTTGAATTATGAAATCGGACTTGCTTTAGTCTATATTCCTTAATGTTAGTTTCGAGCTGAATCTGCAGATCTTGCAGAGAGAATAGATTCAGTTTGTGATGATCATCCCAGAGTTCTGAATCTCCTACGTGGATATTTCTACTGGATGACGGTATGTTTAGATTTTCAGCATCCTATACATTTCATATAATTATTTTGATTCTTCCGGAGCTGCTCAATTGATCTGATCATACTATCCTTTACATGGAAATGAACATATCTGGATTTTTACATATATGACATTAGCAAGTAGCAGCACTTAGTGAAAGCATTCCTTCGGAATCGCATAGTATGAATGGGATTATTCATGATATGAACCCTAAATAAACTGAATCTTGTTTGATATATGTGTGTGTGTGTGTGTGTGTGCATGCAGCTTAATCATATCCTTCTGTCTTACTGTGGTGGCATACATGTAACCTTTTTATGAATTCAAACTTCTGGATCATGGTCTTTGTTTTATTCGTTGCCCCCCACAAGATAACAAGGGAGATAAATATAATCAACGTCAAGTCATGAAAGAAAGACTTCTAAAAACATAGAATATTTCTAGATTATCGTATGTAATTCTATAAAAAGAATGGCTTTCGATTAATTTCTGCATTGTAAAAGATTACTGTTGAGAGTTAGGAAATTGAAAATTAGATGTTCTGCGGTGGTATCACTTTTGATTCATAAGTTGTGTGATGACAGAATTTATCTCAAGAAGGGTCGTTTCTACCATGGAAAGATGCATCGTGCCTGGAGGTGCTGCCACGATAAGAGTCAACGTATTTGATTTGCGAGGGGACTTGCCCTGCTCTGTTCGTTCGCTGTTAACTTTGGTCCTTGGTGGGTGCATAACACAGCCACAACATCATGCACTATTTGGAACCAGAAAAGATAGAGTTCCCATTACTATGGCCTCCCACCCTTGAACCAGACCTAACAAGAAAACATAGCACACTAGTAATATATTAATCAAACAAGTCACATTGTGGAATAATTAGATGACTGGATGATCACGTTAGTGTATGTGCTAATCATTAATCATTGTTCATTACATCATTTCCTAACTAATCTGTAGAATTCTAGGGGAACTTAGAATCCGATTTCAATTCACCAAGTACCTACACGAAACTAGAGGACTGTTACATATTCTTATTTATGTTTTCTAGCAAATTTACCAAAGAAGAGGAATGGATGAGACACACGTGACTCAAAGAGGAGAAGAGCAAGAAAAAGAACTGCCCCAAAACAATTTTTTCGTACGTATATCTCTGTATGTGGGGGAGTGTGATCTTATATTCATTGCCTACTCTTTAAGCTTTCCTCCTCAAAATTGATGGGATAACTATCATTTATAAATATTATGGCACTTATAATAACTTTAATTTCTATTGGGTTTGGGTTTAATAGGTATATCATCCTATTTTCTAACATGATTATTATCCAAGCAAAAGATATATTAAAGACGGAGATATTCTTGAATGTTAAGGCGATGAACAACATAAATCAAGTATAAGGAGATGACGGTATAAGTAGGATATAGCAAAATTGGACAGTGTTTGGATGCTACTATAAGTAAGTTACTAGAATTAGTAAAGTGGATTAAACCCTATTTTATTATAAGGATATTATTATTTATTTTATTTAAATATTATTTTAAATATTCGTCAAATATTATTAAAGATATCATAATTAATTAATATTTATTTAGATTTATAATTATAAAATTTAAGATTTTTTATAAAAAATATAAATTTTAAAAAATATGGTATTAATAATTTTTTAATTATGTTAATATAATATTAAAAAATTGTATTAATATTTTAAAATTTTAAAAATAATTTTTTAAAAATATTAAAAAAAATAATGGATTTGAGCTAAAAAAATATTAACCATTTTAGGGCTGGTCGTGTAGCTCCCGGGTTCTAGTGCACTGACCCCGATACCGCGAGTTGGCCGTGGCTCCCCTGTTCTGTTTGTCCGTCATTCCCGATTCGGCCCCTCCTTCTTTCGTCAGCATCGTGCATCGTGCATCTGGCCGTCTCCTTCCTTCTGATTTCTGAGTTCGAAGTTGAAGAGTGAAGCATTCTCCTCTCAGGTGAGTATGCTCTCTTCTATTCACTTATATGAAAGACCGTCGGCTATTGCGTGTTTCTTCTGTTCTAATTTATTCAAATATGTCGAATCAGTTTGCCAATTTTCTTTGTTGGGAATCATTTGCGTCTCAAAAGAATGTGAGTGCTTTTCGTTTTGTTCCCAAGCTTTTCGATGGGATTCCGATTTGCAAATGGATCTTTTGCTGCTTGTTTTTAATCAACGAGCTCTGGATCCAAACACTAAACGACCTTAGATGAATAGTTTCAGGGAGAAATGGCGCCAAACACTGTTTTTATCGTTGCCAAGTGGGATTAGAAACTGATTTGCTACTCACCGTTTTGGATAAATAATTTTCATCCTCTTTTCTTCCCGCCGTTAGATGAATCTAGCGATCGATAAAAACGTACCTTTGAATCACTACAGGAAATCTCTTTCCTTAGGAGAACACGTCTACTCGAAGGCTGCGGCGATTGAAACAACGAAGCAGACAATTGGATCCTGGAAACAGAAATTTGGGTTTGAGCGAGAATCCAAATTACTGATTACAATTAAAATGGATGCGCAGCTTAATACCGCAAAGAACAAATACAGTATAATCATTCCTACTTACAATGAGCGCCTGAACATTGCTCTCATCGTCTACCTTGTTTTCAAGCATCTTCGGTAAATTTCCCATCTTTTGATTTATTTTTTGTTCCATTTGCACATCACTTATGACCTTCTGGAAATCTAAAATTGGTTTTTTTATGTTTTGGGAAATCAAAGTGTGCTCCTGAGTGTTTCTGTAACTGTAAGACCCCGTTTTTCAAGTAAATACTTAAGAGATTCAAGATAGCGAGTATTATCTATTCTGCTTATATTGTTCCTCTATGGTGATTAACGATCTTGCATGTTTGGAATGTTCCTTTTTGGTTGCTCAATCCTCAATTAGGGATGTCAATTTTGAAATTATAGTTGTGGACGATGGAAGCCCTGATGGCACTCAGGATATCGTAAAACAGTTGCAGAAAGTTTATGGAGAGGATCGTATTGTAAGAAATACACAACTTGAAATTGGATCTCTTCGTCATTCATATTTATCTTTTCAACAACACCCCCCCCCCCCCAAAAAAAAAACACAACCTCTTTCGCGTTTTCCGTCCTTGCTGATCTTTTATTAAGCGTTTTCTCTCTCTGATTCCAGCTATTAAGAGCCAGACCTAGTAAGCTGGGTTTAGGTATTTACCCTATCCTTGTGCTCCTAAGTTATTGTAAAATATGAAAAGCCGGTATTTTGATTCAATTCAATTCAATTCCAGGAACGGCTTATATTCATGGTTTGAAGCATGCGTCTGGAAATTTTGTTGTCATCATGGATGCTGATCTATCACACCATGTAAGTTGTGCCCTTGAGATTTGTATCATAGTTTGCTGTTCCAAATGATTGAACTAAGGAAAATAAAAGGGCCGTGGGAGAAGAAAAAAGTTGAAAAGAATTCGGCAGAATTGAGTTTAAACAAATTACTGTTTGGGATTGAAAAATCACTCTAGTGTTTTATTAATTCAACTGTCATTTGAACATGCCGTGTCTATGAATGCAATTGGAAATATTTGACAAATTTATAATTTGTAGTCAGAGAGAATTACGCCATTCATTTGTCGTCTTTTACCCTAAGTTGAATTAGAATGTCCATTTTGGAAATTTGTTACATTGCTAAATGAATTATGATTTTTTTACATCTTTTCTTTTACTAATCTCTTTAATTCTTCTGCAGCCAAAATATTTGCCAAGCTTCATCAGGTAAGAAAGCCTTCTGATAATTTCTTGCTTATTTATTATCTGCCCATGGCATTTAATTCTCCATTTACGTTTTTCAGAAAGCAGTTAGAAACTGGTGCTGATTTAGTTACCGGGACTCGGTATGTTAAGGGCGGTGGTGTGCATGGATGGAATCTTATTCGCAAATTAACAAGCAGAGGAGCCAATGTTCTTGCACAAACCTTTTTATGGCCAGGTGTTTCTGATCTAACAGGATCTTTTAGGTATAAAACTTGATGAGTGCTATTAAGTAGTTGACTGGTAGTGTTAGTTGCTCCACTTGTTTAACAATGATTTATCTCCTCTCTTTATAGACTTTACAGGAAATCAGTGCTCGAAGATATTATTAGTTGCTGTGTTAGCAAGGGATATGTCTTTCAAATGGAGATGATTGTCCGTGCTTCTAGAAAATGTTACAAGATTAAAGAGGTATAATTCATCTTCTTATGAATACGATAACTGTTATCAAATATTGGAGAATGTCACGTGCCCTTAATAACTAGGGTAATCTCTTTTCATATGTTGCTTGTAATTTGACTTATTTTTGTCAAAGTAAGTGTAGCTTGTAATTAACTTTTTTCCGGTAGACTTTGGCCAAGAATCATAATTTCATAATGCTAAAGGTGTGTGCTGGTGAATCGAAAGAATGTTTCGTAAATAATGCATACACACCCTAATCTAGTGGCTTTGGCGCATGAAAGGGTCTGAGTAAATTTAGAGATGTTTTATGGTGATCCAAGCAGCAGCCGTGTATTATCTATTGTAGTTCCGTATTCTCAGTCCAAGCAAAGATGAAGTTACAGCCCTGTAATCAGACCTGAACGTTATTTATTTGGTGTAGTCCAGTAATTTTCTCCTGTCATAATAGTGATTGCTACAATTATTAGTACCGAAATTATCCTATTTGTTCATTGTTCAATTTGGAGTTGAGACGCTAACTTTTTTTTTTTTTATACAAGTGAGACGCTAACTTTGATTGTGTGCAGGTTCCAATTACTTTCGTGGATAGAGTATATGGGAGTTCGAAGCTTGGTGGATCAGAGATCGTTGAATATCTAAAAGGCCTTGCCTATTTATTGGTCACCACATAGAAAATATTGAAACGATAATTCCTCACATATTCCGTCCTGTGCTTAGCAGGAGCTGGATGTATACTTTGTAATTATAATTTCTTTTACCTAGAGAGATAAGATTCATTGATGGAACGATCTTTTCTTTTGAATCTAGAAAAAACTATTCCCGTGATTCCTTGCGTTCATGACTGGCCTCTTTTGTGAACCTTGATGATGTTTTGCCAATTTTGAGTTGTCTTGTGCTCAGATTTTTCTCTCTAGCATAATATGCTTAAATTCTTGACTTACCCGATAAACTCATAATAGACATAAGCATGGTTATATACATACATATATAATCAAACCGAGAAAAGAAAAATAATTCAACATCTCTTTCCCCCCCTCTCCAAATGTGAAGGCCATTTCAACAAATTAGTTGAGAGGGTAAACAATTTTACTCTTATAAAGAGAATAATACGAGTTGAAATCCTATAGAACACACTTATTAGGAGAGATAATAATCTTTTGCGCTTTAAACATTCAAATGATAGGAATACCTTTTATTACATAAAAAAATACAAAGGCTATATGACACATAACCAGGTCAAACTTTTAAAATAATTACTGTAGTTCTAAATATAAAACTTTATTTATAGTAAATAAAGATCTTATACTTAAAAATAGAGAGGGAATATATATTAATGAACTCGCTCTGCTACTGCACGTGCAAAGCCAGTAAAGCGTCAGTTTCAGGTATAACTATAGAAGTAGAAATATAAACAATTTAAAGCTTGAACAGCTTCAGTATGGTTCAGGATCAGAACGGTGTCAGGAGAAGGGACTTGTAACGCACAAGTTGACAAATGACAAGCATCTGGCCGACAATATTAATATTGAAGCTCAGACTAAATAATTAACATCACAGTGATAAACATTATATGGGTTAGCTCCAAGCATTTCGCTGGCTCAAACCAGGCTTGGAAGCATCTTCATTGTGAAAATAAATTAGTTAATAAACAAGGAGAGAAACCACAGGAGGGGCGGGGGAGGCCAACTCAACTCAACTCAACAGGGTAAAATGAATGCAAACTTGAGGATGAGGAACAGAGCTCAGGCTTGTGAACATCTTCCAGAAATTTAAGAAAAAATCTAAAGAAAAGGAAGGAATCTCTCCTCTCTGCCACTCTGCCAGCACAGTTTTGATGAATCTCCTGCTAAACCAAATGGTGGAACTGGAGCAAAGCCGAGCTCTATCAATAATGGCACACTTCAGTTGCTTAAAATAAACAAGTGAAACAGGATACCCCGCATAATTAAATGGCAGGACAGCACAGGACCAATCTGATTTCGTTTGAGTCCCTTCTGTCACTTGAAATGGTCTTGCCGCATGATTTTGGCTAAATTGAACGGCGGTGCATCTTCCTCCGGCTTCCAAGGATCACTACCGTCATGGATATACCATGACACCTTAGGAGACAATGGTGTGTATAAATCTGCATGCCCGAAATAATCAGACACTTGTCTTCCCTTTTTTCAATAAAAAGAAACAGATGACTACTTAAAAAAATTCTCAAACTGAACATCACTAGAAACTAGCGAACTCCTCAATGTAGAACAAGAGATTTTTCCGAGGGTTGGCAGTTAAACGCCTTGTCTTCCCTTTCCCGTATAAAATGCTAGTTCAGTGAAACTACCATCGTTTTTATTGAAAAGATTATTCCTTTGTCTCAAACATGAAGACTCGGTTGCAAAAGTGGCCAGTACAAAACTAACCTCAGTTTCATATAGACCATGAAAGCAATTATCCTTTTACTGCCGGTTCTCACATAAATAATGTGTTTTAAACAAAACCTATGTGCTTAGACCAGATGTAGGAAAAATATTATATTTACAATTCTTCTCTTGGCAAAGAAATGAGCCTGAGGTGTCTCTATTGCGGAAAATGATGCTAACTAAATGATTAGATGAGTGCACTAGACTTATGAACCACTCATCTCGCTCCCTGATTATAGTGACGGGAGCATATAACACAGAATAAATTATTTAGATGCCTTCCACCAGTCACCTTGTGAGCTGATATACTTTTGATCATTCAGCTAATGACACTATGGAGAAGTTCTCTAACTACGCAAAGTTTTGTTGCACACTGTTTGAAGTTTGAACAACTTGATATCCCTACTTTTAGAAAGTAATTCTCAGTAAATGACAGAATACATTTCACATTTCTTTCACAAACATTCCTATGATTGCAACTGGATACCCTTAATAAAGTATTAATACATATATTTATGGGAGCCAACGTCATCCAAACCCTATACACTGAAGTGAAAGAGGCATTACCTGTTATTGGAGGATCTGGCTCCCTTGTACTATGCAATACTGCTGTTCCAGATAAAATAGTGATGAAACCACACAGCTCTGATACAATACTGCTTGCACTTTGACCAGAATAGTCCTAGATGATAATAGGACAGAAAACAGGATTATAGCAGATGGTCTAACCATAAATGTTTCCTCCTTGCCTGGCACATTTTTATCTCGTTATATTTCTGTAAAATACCAACCTTAAACATGATTGCACTGGCTAATATTGTGAAAGATGTGAACAGGGCATAATAGATAGGAGACACAACTGATGTGTTAAAAGTATCCAAAGCCTGCAACCATGCAAGTATTAGCCACTGATGACGTACACATCGAAAGTCAAGTGTCACAAGCATGCAAGTGTTGACGTCACAATGCAAAAGATATGTCCACAAGTATTTTTAAGGGGGTTAAAAGGGCAATGTGTACTGCAAGATACTGACCATATTAAGATAATTTAATTGTACAATAATGCAAGTAATAGCGACCATTGCAAAAATCCATGTCTGATAGTATCCAGCCTGGTTTATGCCCTCTAGTGTAAGTTCTATTGCAATGCCAATAGCTTTTACACTCATGACCTGTGAAATAACATATCAAAAATAAAAAACAAAAGGCAGTAAGCAACACATGACTAAAATCACAAAAATGTTATGTCTTTCAATATTGACATGGTATTTATTAGTGTGACTTACTGTCAATGATCCAATTAGAGAGCATGTTCCAATGTAAACCAAAATATTAGTTTGGCCATAGCGGGGAGCACAATACAAAGTCAATACCAGTGCTACAGCTATTGTTGAGGCCGTATACAAGAGGAATGCTGGACACCAAAATAGAAAGTACTTATCAAGATAATCCCAAAGAAAAGCACGCACTTCATAGTGAATATCAATTAGCATACCTGGTTGAGTGGCCAAATCCCAAATTTCAAGAACAGAACTAAGAGACTTCTCTTCAGGTGCATGGAGAACCACTACAATGGATCCCACTATGCATAGAAGGCACCCCAACATGCCCATTTTCTGCAACTTCTCGTTCAACATGAAATGTGCTAAGACCGCACTATTCATTTCCCCAACAACATTACATGGTTTATCATAGGGTCATATATAAAGTGAAACTGATCAAAGAAGTAAGCAACCACTTATTAGAAATGAACTTTTACCTGATAATAATACTTAAAGCACCAAGTGGCGTCACAAGCACGGCAGGGGCGAAAATGTATGCTACAAAATTAGCTATCTCTCCAGCAATCACTGTGAACAATTCCAGACGCCAAAAAAAATGTTGGAAAGTGAAAAAACAGATATTTTGAGCAAGAAAACCAAACATTGCAGAGAATGCAGCATAGAGAACTACTCACTGGTAATCATGCCGATCCACCAGAGAGGTTCTCGCAGATAACCGTATCCTCCAACGCCTACATGAATTGAATGTCAAAGAATGATAGAAAAATAATAAATTATAACAATCCTCGCAAAGCGAAGAATCAACTTCTCAAATTGGAGAGCGCTCACTGGCTGAAGGGCCGTGAGCCCCGGCCCGTTGGAGACCCTTTTTCTTGATAATGAAGCTGGAGCCAATGAAAGCACTGGAAACGACAGCCAAAATAAACCCCTTCAAATTACTCGAGTACATCTATGTTGTGCGTCGCTCTGTAATTTCATTCGGTGAGAAAACAAACGAGGAAGATGACAGTAACAGAAGCTCCTTGATTCCCCAGAACACTAATGGTAAGTAAGGTAAGCAAGTGATTTCAGCCAATATTACAAGTGAGAATGAATGAGAAATCCTTCTTGGTTCCTTGATGCAGTTCCTAATTCCTCCCCCTACGTATGGAGTTTACTTACAGTTACAGAATCTATCTAAAATCGTAGTTGTGGGGTTTCGTTGTGATGGGTTCGTCTCTGACCTCGACCCACCTGCCATTCTTCCTCCTCTTTTCTCTTGAACATTAAGAACAAACCAATTGGGCTCTTCCCTCGTGTCAGCAAGGCCAATTGGGTCATTTAACATATATTCAGGCTATTTCTTCGGCTTCACCATCCTTGATTCAGAACAGTAGCTAATTACGGCCGTGGATATATCTGACGAAAATATGAGATTTATTTTATTTAAAACGTATTTAATTCTTAAAAATATTATTTTATTATAATTTTAATTATAATATTTAAAAAAATATTTTAATTTTTAAATGATTAAATATTGATATTATTTAAGAAAAATATAGATTTTATTCTATTTTTAAATTATAAATAAATTTAATTTTTATTTTAAAAAATTTATAAAAAAAAACAGTACCTAATTACTATAAACAATTTGTAAGTGACAGGCGATGAAGCAATTTTCAAATTTTTCATCTTTCCTTGGGATTTGCTCCATTGGACATGGTGACGAACTTAACTTACGGTCAGATTGGACCAAAAATAACAAAGAATGGACAAAAAAGCTAAGAAAGTCCAGATTTTTTTTTTGAGGACTTATGATTAAAAAATATCATAAAAATATATTATGTAATTGTTCTACCCTTTCCTTCTGTCTTAATATATCAGGTAATTAATTTTATTAAATATATTTAAAAAAATTAATTCTTTATTTATGATTAAATTTAAATTTAAAAAAATTATATTATATACTATTTAATTTATCTAAATTAATTAATTTTTATATTAATTTATAATTAATTTATTTAAATGTATTAATTTATATTAAAAATTTAAATAAATTGTATATTAAATATAGGAGAATAATTTTGACTTTGGAGAGGACATATCAAGGATAAAAATGGCCAATGAGATTGTGAAGCTACCTTTTTTTTCCAAAGAGATTATCAAACCACTTAGGAGCATTCTTGTTCAACGTCAAATCATTCGGTCTAAGTGCCTGTAATTTTTAAATTAAAATTTTAAAAGAATTTTTTATCTAAATTTTAATTTAAAAAAATTAAAATAAATAATTATATTTATCTAAAAAATTTATAGATCAAATTATAATTTAAAAAAAATTATGTGAATAAATTTATAACAATAAAAATATTTATGAGCTATCTAATTATTATTTTATTATTATTTTTTATATATATTCTTTTATCTTTTTTCTCTTCTCTTCTCTCTGTCTGTAATTACCTTCTCTCTATCGCCATTTCTGTTGTCACTATCATTAGGAGGGAAGAGCATACTTTGCGGTGGTCATCATCTATGGGAGGTCGTAGTTGTCATCTAGAAGTAGTAGAAGTTATGAGAGTCACTATTCTAATTTATAATTCTAGTTATTTATATTCCAACATTATTTAGCTTGTCTTCTCTCTTATTTTTGTCATCGTGTCTTGGTCTACAACTTATTGTCGCTAAAAAAGGATTGTTCATTGCTCAATTGTCGACCATGGCCATAGAATATGAAAGTGGAGAGAGAACAGGAAAGAAAGGAGAAAAATAAAAAAATAAACAATACATATAATAATAGAGAATACAGTATACTGACAATATTCAATTATTATTATTATTTTATCTCAATTCAATAATTATTTTTTTTATTTCATACTCTTTATAATAATTTATTAATTATAAAAAAAAAATTAGTAATAATTATCTAAATATTTATTTATTTATAATATTTTTTTATAAACTATTTTAAGAGCATATATAAAAACTGTCTAATTTATTTTCGTGTTTTATTTTAAAAACCATCTAAATGGACCCTAAGTGTTCATACTTCTTACTGTTGAAATTTGGCTGCTCGTATTATTTTATCTGGTTTTAACCTTTATTTTGAATACAAAGGAAATTTGAAGGAAAAAGTATTAAGAGAAAAACTCTTAAAATTTTGGCGTAAAATTTTTATTATTTTTTTTTTAAAAATTTATTATTCTCTCCTTTATTCTCCTTATTTTCTTTCCATCCAAATCCATATAGGCATATAGAATTGTGAAATGTTTTTTATATAATAATTCTGAAATGTTTTTTAACCGAGTTTTTCAGGGATGGATCAAATTAAAATATTTAAATATTGTTTTAAATAGCCACACAAGTAATATAATGTAAAAAGCAGATTATATTAGTGACCAGTAATCTAATATGTTATTTATTTCTATGGATCGCTCTCTCTGTATATGCCCGAAATAAATATGTTCAATTTTAAATTTATATTTTCCGTTAAGCAACCTTTTGATACGGTAGCCGCACTTGGGCCATCATGGCTTGACGCATTTACAGATTAGCCTTCTAGACCCTCAAAAGAATCAACACACCACGATAACTAGGGTAGTTAGTCTAATGATAAATAATTTAATATTATTTAAATAAAATTTTAAATTTATAATTTAAATTTTAATATATATAAAAAAAATTGTTAAAAAATTCACTTATCATAACTATGTGTGTGACATATAACAAATTTAAATATAATTAGAAAAATTTTTCTATAAATTGGGTAGACAGTTAAAAAAATACAACAATAATATTTTAATTATGTTTTCTGTAAAATGATATTCATAATATAAAAATATTTAAATAATTTCTAATCAAAATTATTCTTTTTAATATAAATTATTAAAAATAATATAAATTAATATAATATTTATATCACCTGAGGATGGTTGGACATGTTTGTCAAAATCAGAGCTTCTTAGAAAATCGCTTACATGTGATTTCATGTATTTTGACCCTATATATCGTGATTTCTTAACAATATTGAAAGATATTTTTTACATATGTGTGCGTGTATATATAGAAGAGGGAGTATTTTCAAATTATTTTAAAGACAAGATATAAGATTAAAGGTTTAAAAACAAAGGATCCAAATGTTTATACTCCCTGTGGTCTTACCTGTTAAACTTTTTTTTAAGAAATTGATAAAACTAAATGAATTATTTTTAAATATTTATATTTATTTTTAATCATTTAATTTATAAATTATGTAGGATATGTTATAATTTAATAATCTTTTTAAGCTCTTTAAAAAGACTTGATAGAATTTTATAATTATGACAGTAATAAAGATAATGATAATATGAAACATTATGACAGATTAAAGAGATATTATTATTTCATAAGCATGGGAACAAAAACGAAAATGAAAGAGAAATTTTTAACGTATCTAATTTAAAATTGAATCTCCTATTTATTCTTGATAGAGACTTCACAAAGTTTGTCTATCAAATATCAAAATATATTCTGGAAATTAATTAAAATGTCATAAAACTCATAAAAAAAAAGAAGAAGAAAAAGAAGAAGACAAGAGGAAAAGTGGGGTGGTCAGCGAAGAAAAGTTGAATACGACCCATTCCGTGTCGCCGGTCAAAGGCGGTAGTCTGGTTTGTCTGTGGCATCATGCAAGGGAGAGCCCTGGGCGGCTTCTTCAAGCTTCCCTTTAACTGCTTAACCAAACCTACCTCGCCCACCTTTCATTACTTTGATCATCTTCGTCTATGCTCTTTAGTAACCATAGCAAAGTCTTCGACTTTACATAATTATCACTTAATTCACTCAACCCCCCCCCCCCCCCCCCCACCCCAAATCGTTTTAGTTTGACATGTTCAAATTTTAACCTTTCACTAAGTAGATTTTTGTAAGACTCTAGCAAAAAGCAACTGCAATGGTCATTCTTAGTTAGTATACTATGATTAGTTTATTGCCTTGTTGACGCTCAAAGGGAGGTTGTGTGTGGACTTTAACTTCCTCAATTTTCAAGCTTTTGTCCCATCCCAATTCCATAAGCCTCCCCCAAAAAACCAAGACCCTTCTTTTCTACTCTTGCGTTTTGGAATCTGGAATTTTTCCCTAGTGTCTTTCACCTCCGAGTTCCAATATTCGTTTCTCCGTTTTTGTTTCCTGTTGTTCTTCTACATATACCAGTACCACCGTAGCATTGACTACAAACTGGAGAGAAAAAGAATGGGTCTTCTCTGTTAATTCGAGACATGGATGAGGTTTTACCGGAGCTGATTTTTTGAGTACATGTCAGGGGGTATAGCGATTGAGTTTTTCGTTTGGTTATCTGAAAATATGGGGGGGCTTTGTTCGAGGTCCGCCAACGAGGACAAGGTATTTGCTAAGACCGATGAAAATTTTGTGAATCATAAATCTGGTAAGATTGGCCAGTCTAGCGTGGCGAGTGATTTCACTACTGCACCTCCGATACATGAGAAAATGGAGAAGGATTTGCAAGAACCTGGTGAAATTCAAGGCACAGATGAAGGAAGTGGTCCAAATGATTTCTATGATGGAATCCCACGCTTTACTGATTCTTTTCCTCACAAGTCTAGGTCAGTTAAATCAAGGCAGGCTGCTGTGGCAAAGGTTGGTTCATTATGGTCCCCTTCAAATGCTCAACCCTTTGACTAATTCTTTCCTACCATTTATGCGCCCGAGCTGGGCTACTCAGTGATGGATCTGTTTATAGATCACAAGGTTTTATGTCGAGAGTTCGGATTAATTTGTGGTAACTATGCTCATTTTTAGAATTTTTTACCTTCCACCTATAAATCGCATGGCATGAAAATCTGGTTAGTTCTCGAGAATTAAATCTGAAAGTAGAATCATTATTTTTGAAAATAGGAAAGTCCTAAGCAATTGTTATATAATGAGCGGGATCGTTAGTTTATCCTGGCAAGGGAGCCTGTTAATAATAACATCTCTTAACTTGTAATAAGTTGACTGGTTAAAATGGCCTTTTGCTGGTGGGAACTCGAAAGAAAGGCAACGGCTTATGTACCCCAATTCTTAGAGGGAATGCTTATTGAATAGTTCGAGATATTTAAAAAGAAAAAAAAAATCAACAGGAGCTATAAGAATTAAGAAAAGGAGAAGAAAACTAAAACCCTAATGATAATGAATCTTGAACTCTGAGAATGAGTCCATTGGATCGGTTGAAGAATCTGTTGATCACTCAATAGCAGAGTAGGTCTGAAAACTTTAACCATGTCTTTGCTATGAACTTATTGTTGTCTGGAACTTCGCATTTTTTATCCTCTTCATTTCAATGGTTACACTTTAAATTAGCTATTTTATTTGTTTTTTTACACCATATAGCATTACCACTTTCAAATTTAGTTTATTGTTTTGATATGCCTTTAAGCTAAGCAATCAGGCTCGCTGAAAGGAAAGGAGAATAATAAAAACACCAAGTTAAATAAGCAGGCTTGTTGATGGTACCGACAAAGATATTTTCTGTTCCAGGTCTCAGAGGTGAGTTTACGTCTAGGAAGAGCTGGTACTATTGGATTTGGGAAGGCAGTGGATGTCTTGGACACTCTTGGGAGCAGCATGACAAATTTAAATGCTGGAAGTGGATTTATTTCTGGAACTGCAACAAAAGGAAATGAAATTGCCATCTTAGCATTTGAGGTTGCAAATACTATTGTCAAGGGCTCTAGTCTTATTCAATCACTTTCCAAAAGAAGTATTAGGCATTTAAAAGAAGAGGTGCTCCCTTCTAAGGGTGTTCAAGATTTAGTATCGAAGGATACGGATGAACTTCTAAGGATTGTCGCAGCAGATAAGAGGTAAGTATAGGGTCAAGTTAGATGAGTTCAAGCGAATTGAGTTCCTAAATAAGCTCAATTATCCATTTGATTTTATTATAATTACAAAATGGCAACTGTAAGTGATCATTGGATTTGCCTTCAGGGAGGAGTTGAAAGTTTTTTCTGACGAGGTAATCCGTTTTGGAAATCGCTCAAAGGATCCTCAATGGCACAACTTGGACCGTTACTTTGAGAAGTAATATAAATTGTACTCTCTTAATTCATGTGAATAGCTTTTCATATGTTTCCCTCTCTTGTGCTGACTTATTTACAAGGTATCAATTTATTGTATATTACAGAATCAGCAGAGAACAGAATGCCCCGAGACTGTCAACAGATGAGGTAGAATCAACGATACAGCAATTGATGACTTGGGTTCAGTTTACATCTGTGAGTATTACCCTCATCTTATTTGAGATCAAATATTAAGTCCAGAGCTGGTATCTACTTTGTTAGAATCGGAGTGTTTCCCCCCCTCTCTCCTCCACTTCCACCATAACCTACTTGATGTCTTCTAATGCATCATAATTTATGTGCAATGATGATTGGGGAATTGATTTATACAACTATTTTTACTTTTGTATAATCTGTCGATGCATATAACTGGATATTGTGAGTTGTGCTCCACATTAATATGAAGTCTCGTATAATAAATGTTTCTGATTATGATACAAATGTTTCTGAAAGAAGACGAATTTATGATGGGTACTGTATTTTATGCACCTTGCGTGGCCTTTCTTAGCCTGTTCATGCTCATGTATGTATGATCTAGAGTCATTCACCATCGTACAATTTTATGAAATTTTATATTCAAGGTTTTCTATTGTCCTCCTTTGATAGAAACAAGAGGACTTGTCTATCGTTAGACACTTGGATTTCGTGGTCCCATGCATTTGCTTTTTTATTCAAGTTAGCCTTTTATTTTTGTTTTTCTTAGGCCTTACTAATGCATGGCATAATTGTCAATAAGATTCTAATATAATTCTTTATTGCCTCAGGAGTTATACCACGAATTACATGCGCTGGATAGTTCTGGGGCAAATCAAAAAGGTGATCATATATCGTACTTATGACACGATATGCGACTCTTGTTTGTGATGAACAATTTTTTATTAAAAATGCATAGGTTTCTAAAGATATTCACTCTGATTGGCATGCTTTATTTTACCGTATACTGAGCAATATTTTAGAAAAATCTTTTATATGTAACTTTGTCCTTAATTTCTCTCTTCATATAGATGATAGCCTTCCAATCTTGAGGGCGGAACTCAAAACTCAAAAGAAGCAAGTTAAACAGTTGAAGAAAAAGTCACTCTGGTCCAGAAGTTTGGAGGAGGTAGCTTAGAGTTTAGAACGTTGCTTTAGATGAATATGTTTCTCTCATCTCTTAGTCAGTGTGATTCATTTTCTTATGGATTACAGATTATGGAGAAGCTTGTAGACATTGTCCAATTTTTGCATTTGGAGATGAACAGTATCTTTGGTAGTGAAGGTATATACCCGTTGGTTTCAACATCTTGTACTGGTTTTATATAACGTTTTCAATCCAACGATAATCAATATCTGTTATCATAACATCCCATGTATAGTTCAGTTAATGTTATTTTAACTAATTTGCATATCTCAGTCATATTGAGCCAAATGTATTGTTCTTGGAGCATTTAAAAGTTAAAAGGGGAGAAAACAAATGGGAGAAGGGGTGGAGATGTAAAAGGACTGGGAGGGAAGAAGGGAGAGAATTATCTGGTTTTGTTCTCATCGTTTACTCTTGAAAACACTATGTATCGAAATCTGTATTTTGCTTCTTAATTGTAAAGATTTTTTAACCATGAACTACTGCAGATCGTCATAAGCCAGTAATTGGATATAGCAGCAGTCGTCAAAGATTGGGTCCAGCAGGCCTTGCTTTGCACCATGCAAATATATTGCTCCAAATTGATACTCTTGTAAGTTTAATCTTCTATGATATCTTTTTTCATTACAGGTCTCTAATCTATTATGTGCCTTTTCTTTAAGTAAGGTGATAGTTTTATTCATCAAGAATCAAGTAAATATTGGATTTAGTTTGTTCCATGTCAGTTTCTGATTGTAAACACTTCCCCAGCATAACATGATAACACAATTATCTTGATCCAAAATTCTATGAGCCTAAATTTCTAGTCGCTAGTTTTGTTATCACAAAAATATGTGCATGTGACTAATGGGGGTTAGTCCGAGTGGTAAGCAGCTCGATATTGCTTAAGCAAGGTCTCAAGTTCGAGCTTTAGCGTATGCAAAAAATCCTCATTGGGAAACTCACCTACCTTAGCCAGATGCGTGACGTGGGTCGAATCTGGATGTAGTCAGGGTAAAGCTCCGGTGAACCGGGTGGGCAAAAAAAAAAAAGTGCATGTGAACAATTAACTACCTAATGCATTGATGCTTAAAATAGGTTGTTTTTTCGTTCACCTAGGAAGAAGGTCCTATATTTTATTTTCTTGATAATGCTCAATATGTATGCATGAATTGCCCATATCATCAAAGGATTGGACTGCACTTGGCAGCCCCAAAATTCTTTTTTAATTTAATATCTTTTAACCTATAATACAACCAAAACATCAGGGTGCAAGGCCACTATTTGTGTTAATTGTTAAAGAAGTCATTTGATAATCGGGATACGATTTGATCACAGCTGAATCCAAGGGAAACTTTCTGATTTTGATGTAATGAGCCATGCTGCTTTAGTTTGTAAGAAAATTTCGTTTAGCCGCGATAAATAGATCTGTGCTGAGTTAGTGTTTATAATGGCAGGTTGCACGATCCAGTGCTATGCCCTCAAATACAAGGGATTCATTATATCAGAGCTTGCCTCCTAATATAAAATTGGCTTTGCGTTCCAAATTACCATATGTTCATGTTGCAAACGAGGTTTGTTTATATGCTGCAAGTTTCTTGTGCCACCACAGCATACATCCCTGTATTGTTAAACACCAAAGAGAAATACTCAACCAATTCCAAAATCAATTTCTTCGGTTCTTAGTTGTTCACTTCATCTTAAGTAAAGGCATCTCCATAACTAATTATTTTTCCTTGTATTTTGAAGATGACCATAACAGAGATCAAAGATGAGATGGAGAAGACATTGCACTGGCTGGTTCCAGTTGCCACAAACACAGCCAAGTACGGTGTTTTGCTTTCTCCAAATAAATAATCTCCATCGATATGAGAAGATTTCATTAGCATTAGTTTATTTTATTTTATAGATGTATAATCTGGTTGTAACTTTTTGGTATTTGATTGCTGTAAACTTGACTCAGGGCGCATCATGGTTTTGGTTGGGTTGGGGAGTGGGCGAACACCGGGTGAGTATCAAGTCGGTTCTTCTATAACATCTAAACTTGTCTTTTCCCCCCCATTTTTAAAGTACTTGTTTTGGTTCTCGCAGCTCTGAGGTAAATCGAAAGAACACGCAAGCTGACGTGATGCGGATTGAGACATTTCACCATGCAGGCAAGGACAAAGTTGAAAGTTACATTCTTGAACTTCTTCTATGGCTTCATCGCCTGGCCATCAAAAGTAAGGCTAACAATGATTTTGGTGAAACAAAGCCTACACACAAGTCAGCTGTTGGAACTGCCCTGCAAAAGACGGATAAGCAACCTAATAATGCTGAGCTTCCGTTACTAACAATTGATGAACAAAACCTGCTGCAACAAGTAACTAAGAACACGCGAACCCGAGGAATCAGTAAGAGCTTGGACTTGGACAGCATGAATACTTCAAGGGAGAAGAACAGCAGGCTGACAAGGAGTTGCAGCCATACATCAACAGTTAAAAGCAAGGAATCAACATTTAGTAGGATTTCCTCTAAGCTTCCCTTGATTGATTTTTGTATTGACAAAGAGAGAGCATTGGATGTGATTGACAGAGTTGACATGGTCAGATAGGTTTGTGTACATACACCATATTCATGCTGCAACCATTGAAGGCCAATTCTTGGCTGCACTTATGGTATCTATGGCTTCCTTAGAGTTCAGTTTTGGTGAAGCTCTGTACAAAACACTCATGGCACCAAGAAGATAGAGAGTGATGGGAAAATAGGCTCTAGAAATATGATTCCATTGCCCACTTGTGGTTGAAGAAGCAGAGTGGATTGTGTTTTCATAGTGAATAGACAAAAGGAGGATATTGCTGCACGGGTTACTATGGATTTGATATATCCTTGAACGCTGCCAAAATCTGGAACCTATTTTTTTTTTTTTAATAGAAATGTAGATCATGGCCATTGTAGATTGTACAACATATTAATAAAATAGAGTCATTGAATATGTATGTACAAGAGTTTGATGCCTTGTGTGTATGTTTATTGTTTCGTACATAAGGCGAAGCATGTTGAATGAGAGTAGTTGATTCACATTGAAATACTAGTATATTTTACAATTTCAACGAATATATTACTCTTCTTATCTTAAGTGAGTTTGGATAAGATTTTAAAAATATGATTATAAAAAAAGGGGTTTTTGAGCAGTTTATAAAAAAAGTTTTTTAGAGAAGAACTTATAAAAAAAGTAATTTTAAATAAATGGGTGTTTAGATAGTTATTTTAAGAAATATTTTTATTATTGGTAAATTACGAAAAATAGTATAAGTATTAAATTAGAAGGCATAAGATATAAGAGGAGAGACGAGAGAGGGTATAAAAAAAATAGGAGATAGGCTATAAGAAAAAGTATGGGTAATATAGTAATTGGTTAGTTTATAAGCTCTTTTACTGTTTCATAAGCTATTCTAATCAGTTTATCTGAAATTTTAATTTTAAACTATAGTTTAGTCCAAAAACTTGTTTGAACAAATATGATTGTTTGTTTTAAAATTTTCCTAAACTTAAATTTTGCCCAAAAGGGCTTTTAAAACTATGGTTTCATTAGAAACCAAACAAGCCCTACATATAAGATATATTTAATTAATTTAATTAGATTAAGAAAATTAATTAAATTAGTTATTATAATATATTTTTTTAAAAATATATTAATCATCTTTTTTAATTTTTTTTACTTGATTATTGTTGAGAAAGTATCAATAAGGAGAATTTAGAAAAGAGTTAATAAATTTAAAAAATATGTTTTATATTTAGGATTAATATTAACTCAATAATTAAATTTAATATTTATGATTAGAGGAGTATTTCACTTTAATATTGTTATTTTGTTTCCTTTCCAAAATTAAAAAAAAAATAGAACATTATAAGCTTTATAATCTAGTATATCTACTAATATAAAAGTTATGTGGTTTTGAATAATTCTTTTTAGATGGTATAATTTAACCAAATGTGTTTAATTATTTGAAGAATTAAGTCATTTTAATTAATTAAAATTAAATATAAAGTGGATAGTAAAATTGATTTCATATGCACGTATGGTTATGGTTGTTTATATAAATAATACGTTTACTATCATAAAATATACTTATTTTATTAATAAATTATTAGTTATGGTAATAAGTAGTTTCATTTTAAGAAGAAAAATATAAATTTAAATATTAAAAAAATGTATTTATAGAAAGAAATGAAAACCCATTGCACTTGAACTCAAAAGTAATGCACATTCGTTCATGATCAATCTTGTAGCTAAGTGATAACAAAATCCTTGGAAGTAAAGTCGCGAGTTGGATCCCCTCATGGCCTCATGCCTAATCACCAACCTAACTTGAGTTTTTCAGCCGGATAAACCCCTTCTGTTCCACTTCTCTGTGTCTTTTGAGATGGATATTTCTGAACCTTGGCTTTCGCAGTATCACCAGATGATGTCTTAATTGATGCTGGATCTTTTCCTCCGCCGCTCCTCCTATAGTACAATATGTTTAGGAAAAAATAAAAAATCAAAGGCCTTCAAGAATCAGAACATCCTTAACGCCCACAACAAGCTAGTTCAATACAAACCTTAAGTGCAAGAACAAGACCAACATGCCAACCACAGCAGTGCCGCCCAAGACTGATTTTAACATTAGATTATTTTGAGGTTTCCCTCTTGGTGTTACTATACTCGCCTCTTTTTCCTTAGCCAAATTATCATCTGATGGAGAAGCCTTCTCATCTTCTCGTGTTATTTCTTCCTACACGACAATAAAATCAAAAGAAAGTTTCAATTTTGATATAACCTACGAGTTTACAGAAGCATGCCTGAGATGGGATCAAATCTTACTGGTAGATGCGTCTCGATGGTATAATCTGAATGGCACGCAGGATCCACGTCGTATTGATATTCTTGATCACAATCTTTGCATTCAAGCTTCGAGCATTCATCTGTTAAGCAGGATCGTGTATGAGATACCTCCTCATCAGTTACCACATGTAGTACTCTTTCACCTATGTAGTCATGATTATTAGCTTCTTCCTCATTAGAGGGACACTTTTCATGGTAATCCATGCCTACAACATTAGATGGAACAACCTGACAATCCTTGTTTGTCTGTCTATCATCAATGTCTAATTTCACAGCATCCTCCTCTTCATTTGGTTTAGAGGGTATGACTTCAAAAGCTTTATGTCTTGCAGAAGGAGTATTTTCCTCACCGGAACCCACCTTCGGAAAAGATGAAAAACTTCTGCGATCGTTAGGTGATATAAAAACACCTTTTCCTTTCTGATCCCATTTACAAAACTCAGACGATAAACAAGAATGAAACGAAAGTAAATCCTCGGACTCGTGAAAACTAGCATTAGAATATAAAGAATTCTTCTTGTCCTCAAATTTCTCGATGAAGTGTAAATATTTATCATTAGAAGTGATTTCATCTGCCATTTCTCTATATTCCATTGCGTTCTGAGATTGATATCCTTCGATTGTTTGGTTCCACTGATCCATCTTGTCAATGTGAATTTCAAAAGACCCAAGGTTATCAAAATCATCCTGCGCATCAAATTTATTACTCAAGTTGACTGGTTCCATTGGCCAATTTCTCAGAACTTCCATATTGTCACCGATATCAAAATATCCTCTGTCATATTCAACACTCTCTGGAGTTGAGTTTGAACCATGACAACTAGCACTTTGATGTACGTTTAATGTGCTATTTTCTTCAAGCTTTGAGGTTCCAAACAAGCTTTGGTCAGAATAATCGAAGCCCATAAAGCCACGTTCTTGAGCATTTTTAACTCTAGTATCTATATGTGAATTGTCGCTGTGAGGAGATGATGACCAAGCAACGTTGCAATCATGTTCTATGTTCTCCGAGCAATGATACAATGATTTCTTTGAACTTAAAAATTCAAACTCAGCTTCAGATTGAAGTGCTGTCGCATCATACTCTTCCAAATATGTCTCATGGTCCCCAGGGGACGCTGCAACAGAGTAACCCTACAAAAGCACCATGCTTAAGAATTAAGAGTAGCTAAATATGCCAAATGTAGAAGGCTATTCATTATTGGAAATTAAAAATTTAATACTTTTCTCTTTTTAGGTTCCTAACCTACAAGCAAAAACAAGGACACACCTGCCTGTGTTTTGCTTCTGCATGCTTCTGCAAGTAATAAGCAGGAGAATCTGCAAGGCTACTATGAGACAGCTCTAAGTTTCTACGAATGCCTCCAACCATATCCTTAGGCATAGTTATTGTGCATGAGACAACATCGAAATCCGGAACCTGTCACCACTCTTTTTGAGTTTAGCAGGAACGAAACAATTAAAATAGTAAGCTATAAGATCATAGTAGATATGATTATATGGACAGGTATGAAACAATTGCCTTACTTTTACATGCTCAGACCTTGCCTTTTTGGAGAATGAGCGTATACACATGCAAACTTTTCGCGTATTTCTTTTCTCTACGACATCTGATGGAGAGAAGAGGTCTATGCCAGTCAATCCCAAGATTTTGCAGACCTATATATTATAAAATGTTACACATGAGATATCTGTTTGCACTGAGAATCAATAGATTAAAACACAAATAAGCAGAAGACTTAAATACACGAGCCCCCCAGGCCACAGGCTTCATATCAGAAATGCCAGCACCACTCTCCATACAATTACCCTTCACTAGACTCAAAAGAAAAAACAAGAAAAATTGCTAATTTCGGAATAATGATAAGTTGTTTCTTTTAGTACTATTGGCACTTTTTTCTGAGGTAAAATATTACTGATTTCTATGTAATTCTTTGTGCTCCAACAATATAGGGCCTCTTTAGAATGCATCAAAACTGTGGTTTTAAAATGACTTGAGATTCAAACTTTAGTTTAGAGAAATTTTTAAATAAACAGTCATATTTATTCAAACGGACTTTTAGACTAAACCATGGTTTAAAACTAAAGTTTCAAATAAACTGATCAGAGTAGCTTATGGAACAGTAAAAGAGTTTATGAACTAACCAATTACTATATTACCTCTACTTTTTCTTACATCCTCTCTCATCTTATATCTTATCTCTCCCCATTTAATACTCATACCTTTTTAGTAATTGACCAATAATAAAAGTACTTCTAAAAATAAATATCCAAACACTCATTTATTGAAAACCACTTTTTTTCATAAGTTCTTCTCCAAAAACCCTTTTCTATAAATTACCAAAAAAAAATTTTTTTTTCATAAGCCCGTTTCCAAAATTATATCCAAATAGGCCTATATTCTCTTACAAGTAAAAAAGAACTTACCTTGAGAAATGAATCAACGTTAGAATAAGGCCTATATCTGCTGCCACTGTTCTCCTTGGAAGCAAAAGGCTGATGCTGGTACGCTATTATGTGCCTTAACTCCATATGCTTTGCCAGCAGCAATCTGCACACCACTTTTGAAACTTTAAACCTACAAACCAATGAAACTAGTTAAATTCAGAAAGAACATCAAATGCCAATCTGACGGTTTTGTTTTTAATTCTCACAGGCACAAGACGACTAATTGACAATTATTAGTTGGTAGTACATACAACAATTCTCCATCAGCGAGAACTTCAGATATAATGAGATTCTCATCTAATCTTATTTGCAGTACTTCTCCGAGCCAAATTGTTGTTTGAGTCTGCAAAAGAATCGGAAAACGAAATAATGGTAGTGATGAGATATTGGTCTCAGCCAATGAAAGACAAATGTTAGCTATTAGTAGACATTGAAGGAGCGTGAAGATGATTGATGAACCTGGAGGAAGGCATCCTCGAGCTCCCGAAAGCTGGATTCCGATGATGAAGATGGTGGTGATGGTGGTGAAGATGATATATGATGGGAATCATCATCACAACCCATGACGGCGGCGCTTCTCAGAAGAAGGATGCGAATGGAATGGATGAAGAGAATCTAGAGAGTAAATAAGACAAACTGTAAAGGAATGCAATGAAAGAAGAAAAGGGACAGGCTTTAGGCCAGTGTGAATCTGTGAGATATAGTATATCCGTCGTTATTCTCTGTTTTTGGATGCTCAGGGAGATGAGAAGTTAAAAAAAGTGAAGCTCACAAAAGACATAGCCATGATTCTGCGCCTTTTTATGTTGCCTGTTTTTCTTTATCGTTCAAGGCACTACCCCTCTTTCCTTGTTCCATTCGGTGGATGGGTCAACTTTATACTAAATTATTACATAAATAAATAAAATAATTCTTACAGCTAGGCTCATCAGAGAAGGGAGAGGTGCCACATGTTTCCTCCTTGGACCAATAAAACTTAGTCACGTTCCTTTCTGTCCTTTTGTATAATTATACGTGTCTAATCTTTTGTTACTTATCTTACACTTAAATTTTAAAATATTGAATCAAAAGATCGACGATTTTTTTTAATCAAATATTGCTGCGTTCTTTGACTTTATTTTTGTTAAAATGTATCCCCACCAGCTCAATCACCATTAGCCCATCGTTAATTTTAAAGTTGCTGAGTTTTTTAGTCAACAAAAACCTCAGATGACCCCATACTGTCAACCAGTTATAAAAATTACTATCTCCAGATCTTAATATAAATTTTTAGTAATTTTTAGAGAGATTAATTAAATTAATTATACATATACTATATAATTTTTTTGAAATAAATAATTTATAAGTAAAACAAATAATTTTGATGGACAAAATGAATTTTGTGTAGAGAAGGTGGGGCCAATCAGAGGCATCTCTGTTCCGTAATTGCGTGGCTGTTTGTTTTCTATTATTATTATTATGGGAGAAGTATTAATGAGTCTTTGCATCAGAAAGCAGTCGTTGTCGTTTGAAAGAAGTGTCTTTGATTTCACTTCAAAAATGAGTAGGTCTCGTGATGTGTACCATGATGTTCGATTTGTAAACAGCAGCCACGCTAGCACTTTGAGTGCCACTTACTAATAGTAAAGCTCTGTGGCGGTTGTGAAATTTGAAGATGTTAACATCTGAGAACTGAGAAGTTTGAGGAAGAAGGTGAAAGAAAAAAAAAGGCAGAAGCCAAGAGAATAGAGGGACAATATTCCCCCAAGTGGGACTATTGTTCATGGTAACCATAGTAACTACGTGGAAACCCCGCATGTTCATGAGAACTGAGAAGTTTGAGGAAGAAGGTGAAAGAAAGAAAAAAGCAGAAGCCAAGAGAATAGAGGGACAATATTCCCCCAAGTGGGACTATTGTTCATGGTAACCATAGTAACTACGTGGAAACCCCGCATGTTCACGTACCTCAGCATCCCAACACCATACAACTTTCATCACAGGGTTCCGTGACGTGCCCCTTCCTACATTATTTTCTCTATTCTTCATAAATAAAAGCCCCACGTTTAATTCTTTTAACTTTACAATAAAAAATATATTTTAGTCTCTTAATTTTATATATTGCCTTTTTAATCCCTTTATAAATTGATCCCTTCGAATACATATATTATTGGGTGAATACTGTTATGTTTTTTTTTTCAAACAAAGGCATTATTCTTTATATTGAAATTAATTATATTTGATGTACTATCATATACTTTTTTTTTTATCCATTTAATTCACCAGAACTTTACCTCGACTACATCTGCATTTGACCCATGTCACGCACCTGGGTATAGTGGGTAAGTCTCCTAACAGAGATCTACATACGCCAATTCTCAAACCCGAGACTTCACTTAAATAATACCGAGTTACTTACTACTTAGACTAACCTTCATTGATGGTACTATCGGATACTTTTTTTTTTGTACTATCGGATACTAAATGTAAGTAATGAGAATGATTATCTCAAATGGGCCAAGCCCAGTATTTTTAATCCTAAGATAGCTTAACTGAACCCGAGCTTCAGCCCAACGATTTTTTCTTTTTTTAAAATACATTGGACAAGCTGTTGCTTGAACAGCTATGAATAACAAAATAGTTATCGCTTGAAGAGCTAGGGAGATTGAAGCCACAATCTATCACAGCAGATCTCCTAGAACTTTTCACTATACATTGAAATTAAATAACATTAAAAAGTAAAGTAGAAAGAATCAATCACTATTTTGGGTATGGCCCCTTCAAATTTAAATTCTGTATGGAATATTGAAAATGCGGACAGATCAATAGTCCAGCAATAAATTTACAGTGCTACAGTAATGACGCCAGAAAGTATGAATTCAAAGTATTGAAAAGTTGAAAACTTTGATTTGTTCCTTGCTGGAGGGAGTGACCGAATATTAATACGACCACCAGAGCAGGGAAAGGAACGACACCGTTCAAGGGATGTTCAGAATGGATACAGACATAATAATACAAGTATTTAATGAAACAAAAAACAAAACTAGCCTGTGCCATGTCATCTGAACCGCCCCACTCTAAATGGAGCTATGATCTGCCAGAAAAATTGAGACTTTAATTGAAGAGAAGATGCTTCATCAAAAATTCCTATCTGTAGCATGTTGCTGTTAGTTTAACGTGGCCTCTAAATTACATACAAGGGAAAGGAAAGAGCTGAGAAATTATGAAGGTGAAGGGGAAGTTGAATCAAGATCACCATTTGGGATTTGGCCAAATATGTCAGGGCAAGATTCCCAGATTCCCTTTTCCCTGGTCTCCCAGTACCCGCCAACATAACGGTAAGCGTACCCGTCTTCGTCCTTTACAAACCACCTTGGTTTCCATCCCTTCTCTTGCATCGTCCTCGCCTGTTAATTTAACTCACTCTTCCATTAATAACTCCATAGAAACACACCAAAAGAAAAAAAAAAAAAGGGAATTTCATATATATGCACATATCATACCTGTCGCTGTCTCTGCTCCAGCCGCAACTTCTCACTATTGGCCATTTCATACTCTCCATTCTCCAAAAACCTTTGATCAGGTCTCAATCTCGAATCTGTGGGCGGCAACTTCTCCTGTTTGACAACTTTAATGTCTCAAACTCAGGCATAACCACAGAGGACAATGCGTCCTATGTTGCTAATATAGGATGAAGCAGAAGAAGGAAAGCACTTGCCTTGAGTCCAGGTGTGATTTCGTTGAGTGCAATAGCGAATTCCGTAAGATTATATCTTGTAGTGTGCTGGGGTGGCTCATTCTTCTTCCATAGCAGACATGGTTTTGACGACCCACTAGATTTTTTCCTTTTAGAATTGTCATTAATTACACAGTGCAAACTCTCGTCCCATTTCCCGTAGATAGTTGCTACTGTTTTAGCATCCTTATCTTCCACCACGCCTTGCACCTGCACCACAACTTATGTTACACAACTTAAATTTTCTACATCCAAAAGCAAGAAAAGAAATACTAGGAGTAATTAGAAAGGGAACCTGGTGAGGGTTTCGATCCATCATTGACTGCTCCTTAAATTTAACCTTACAATAATACTCACAATTCCCTTCTATGTGCATTGTCCCATAATGGTCACAGTACAGTTTCCCTAAAATCAGATTGTAAATGGATGTTGTTACCTGATGATAGAATATTAGACAATCAGAAGCCAGGCATCTTAAAAGACGTAGGTAATTAACACAAGTATTGTTAGACAAGTATTTAAATTGTTCCAAAAATAGGTTAAAGTTGTCAGTAGATGTTCATACCTTACTCCACCGGAAGACTTCTCCGTCATCAAACTCAATGGTCAGTACACCAACCGGATCGAGCTGAATGGAACGGCCCCGGAATTTACTTTTAAGTTGCCGTCACCCCAGAATTTCCAGCCACTTCCCTCACAATGACATGCAACAACCATGGGATGGTGACTGACCTATCTCAATGGTATCATATTCAAAAAGAAAAATTGTTCAATCTTTTCATTTTCATTTATGTTTTTCTTTTTGAGGAGTAAATGCTATAACTTTCTGCACTACATAATATACCTTCTCAGAGATAAAGCGAAAGCCTTTGTCTGGGAAATCTGCCTCATATGTCTCACCCAACAGTGGATTAAATGGTTTGCAACTCCTCCCAACAGTGCTAGCATACCCTGAAACTACAAATGCAGCCACATCCAGCAACCTCATAAGACTGTTACCCTGTGTATAAAATACAATGGGTTGATGTCGCTGTCAAAAATATTGCACTAACAGTTGAAACTTTGGGCTTTAACTAACTGTAGTCCGAGAAAATAAACTAACCTTTTGACCCCATTCAAATGCTCGGTCTAGAAGGTAAGAATACTCGAGGTCTTCACAACATTTCTGTAATGAGGAAAGAGGCTCATTGAAGTAAACAGGGAGGCAAACACTTGTGAGATCCTTCCCAATATTATCTTTAATTATTGACCAGAGACTGGCTGCCTTCTCTTTCTCAACAGGATCGGGCAATTTCTTTCGTCGCATCACTTTAGGATAATTGGATTCAGTAAGCGAATTCGCATCATGTTTATCAACAGAAGTCTCTTCAGAATCAGAATCAGATTCATTTTCTCTAGTATTAGAACTTAACGAAATAATATCACTTGTATCAAAGAATGCATCATTGTCATCGTCAGACTGATCGTGCCTGTCTTGATCATCAGAAGAATCACTTGGACTTCCATCTGTGTACAATATCACTCTTGGGGTTGGTAACGGTGTTTCCCTTCTAATCAAAAAAGAAAGGGAAAAGCAAGACGTACCGCTAAACTTTGCATGCTTTGATGCAAGGGAATCTCCAATATCGACCTTTGACAGCCTTTGGGTTTCATTAACAAGTGTGCTTTCCAAGTCAACCTTCTCTGTCTAAAAAATGCAGCCCGCTCACCAATCATAAGAAGAATTATTAAGCTATTCAATTAGTAAAATAAATTAGAAGGCTTGCCTCTAAATGGCTCATTGAGTCCAAAAGGAGCTTCTGCTTCTGCTTGAGGGCCATAACATGCTTATGCATCTGTGCGAGCTCGCTTCTCAGAATATTTTCACTCTCCTGAATGGCAATCTCACTGACACCCTCCTCCAAGAGGCGTTGCCTTAACTTCTGTGTGGACATTAGCATGGTCTCGTGCGGAGCCATTATCTCTGCATTCTTCGGCGAGCGTGGATACAAACCCTTCACGGCCTTCAATGCCTCCACCCATGCGTCCCTGTCCTCTCTGCTCTCCGCCCTCAACTGTAGCCTCTTCTTCGTCCCCGTTTTCACTGAAAACCTCCTCTCATCGGAATTGCTCTCTCTTATTGAACACACCTACATCAATTTATGCGTAACATTCAATAATTACCCGTTCCGTGCTCTAAAACAATAATTGGGCGAAATTGAATGGAGAAAGACCATGAAATGGATTTCGCAGACGGGTTTGCGTTGGCGAGAGGGGTTATTGCGGTGACTAGCAATTCGACGCAGAGACTCTTCCCCGATGACCATAGATCCCCTTTCGACTTCAGTATTGAGCACGAGCTTGTTGGGACCGTGGATTTTGAAATACGCGAGAACGCCATCCTGGAGTACGAACCACCGCGCGCGCCACCCGCGACCGTAATTGACCCACTTGTACAAGATGCCGGAGATTCCATTCCCGACAATGCCCTTGATCATGACCCCTCGGTGGTTGTGTTGGCGAGAGGTTATCGCGGACACGGAACGTTGGACCAGAGAGGAGGCCATGCGTTGTGCAGAGCCATGAGAATGACCAATGGTTGAGTACGATCGGAAGTTCGACGTTGCTGAGGCCGGACCTCGGCGTGGCTCCGAAGATGGTGAAGAGCCAGAGCCAGTTGGACTGGTTACGTTACGGTCCTCGGAGACGTGGCGAAACGGACTCATGAGTAACACCAACTGCAGAAGTGGAAGACGACCATTGAATCGTCATATAGTCGAGCATAAGAAGAAAGCATTGGGGTAGCGTCGTCAACGGCGAAACCAAACAATGTTGGCTCGCCGCGAAAATCGCCCTCCATTTCTAGTCTTTGTTTTCTTTCCAGAAATGGAAAAAAACGAGTAAAAGTGTATAAATTTTACAATCAGATCAACGGATTTGCCATAAAGGACAAGAAGCCATGCCGAGTAGAGGATTATCTTCCCCTTCCAATTTCGCCTCTACTCTCATCATAAATTTAGATGGGTCAAATTTAATAGTATTTTTGCCTAGTCGTTAATAATGCTAAATTAAAGGAACGTGTGAGATTGATGGCCTGATCATCAATACCGAGTAGTAATTGATAAAGAGTAGTGCGTGTCCGTACAAAATTAGGAAAGACGGAGGATCATATGTTAACAAATTATAAATGCAAAGGCTGGGCACAGAGGACGCGAACCAAAAAAAACAAAAGAAACATTAACCACTGACAATCCATACATCCAAATACTACAAATTGATCCGCACAAGTTTGAAGACACAGACCAAGATCAAATTATCCTGATCACCAAGTGAAAAAAGAAGGAAAAGGATCTAATTGTCGAGAGGAAGCTTGTTGAGTTTAGAGAACATATAGTCCTTGAAGAGACGAGACTTGTATTTGGGAGGCTTATCGTGAGAGAGCAGCTGAGGCAGAGGTCCGACCAGAAAGTCGCCGGGTGGCTCCAAGAACACCGGCCAAGACATCCTCGTTCTGTCCTTGTCCACTTTGGTTCTGTGCAACACGCTCTTGTACTTGCCATTGCTCACTATCTGTCACATCATGGCACAAGGTTCTAGTAAATTGAGACGGTGTTGGAACCTTCTAAAAATAACCAAGTTTAAGATTCTGTAATTAACCCGTTTTGATAATTTAGAATCTGTGGTTACTAACAAATTAAATTCACACAGACAATTACGTTAAGGTAGGGCCTATCAAGTGGGACCCACAAGCCCTTTTGTATATGCACCTACCTTTTCCAAGTTTCATGTGTATTTAAATAAAATTTAAAAAAAATAAAAAAAGAGTTTTAAGATAATTTTTAAAAAAAGATTTTTTTTATAAAAATTTATATAAAAAAATAATTTTAAATAAATGAGTGTTTATATAGTTATTATTAGAATAACTTTTATAATTATAAAATTATTAAAAAATATATAATTTTATTAAAAATATGAGAGAAAAAATAAGATAAATGAGATAGAAGAGACGATAGAAAATAGAAAATAGAGAATATATAAGAGATAAGAGAATGTGAAAATGAGATATGACAGAGGTGTAGAAGAGATAGGTAACAAGAGAGAATATGTAAGAAAAAATAAGGGTAAAATAATAATTGAGTAATTTATAAATTCTTTTATTGTCACATAAGTTAATCTCAATAGTTTATCCAAAATCTTAATTTTAAACCATAGTTTAACATAAAAACACTTATGGATAAATATGAATATTTATTTTTAAATAAATTTAAACTAAAATTTAGACCAAACACCCTTTTAAAATTTTAATTTATTGAGTTTCTAAATAGACGGTATATACTATTATAAATTACTTCTAATATACTTTATATAAATTAAAAAAAAATTCTATTAATCCTATATTAATATTTAATAATTTTGTAATTTTATTTTATTTAATATATATTTTATTTTAATCGAATAAAATCAATATAATAAAATAAAAATATAATTTATAAATACAACAAAAAAAAATTTTTTTTTTTTTACTCCATATAAATACTACTAGAGAAGTCTTTGGAGGGATGCTACTTGGCCACATTAAATATACGTTCCTAAATTTGGTGGAAAAGAGAAACTTGAAACCCCAAATATACGTCAAAGAATAAGGTGCATATATATACGTGGGTGTTCAAATAATTTAAATTACTTGATTATCACTTTAATAATGTTCGCTTTCAGCATTTAAGAACACAACTCATACATTAAATTTAACTAGATATAGTTAATTAATCACGGATAATGGAAGTTAATTAAGACATTAAAAGTCTATATATGTCAATAAGCTATGATAAACAAATAGTTAAGTGGTCCAAGTTATATATATATATATATATATATATATATATATATGTTCTGTCCAAATTTGCTGTGGCATCATGGAGTAGAAAAAAAAATGAAGTGATTAATTAAAGAGAGACCTGAATCTGATCGCCGATGTGAACAATCAAAGCATCGGGGATGTACTTAGCGTCGATCCAACGGTCGTCTTTGAGGACTTGAAGGCCTGGAACTTCGTTTGGGACGAGAATGGTGAAGGTGGAACCGTCGGTGTGAGGAGTGACACCCAAAACCAGATCCGGCCGAGGACACGGCGGATAATAGTTTATCTTCATCAAGTACTCTAGCTTCTCTCCTCCCACCGCCTCCTTCATCGCATTCTCTTCCAACCCTAACCCTAATGACAGGCATTTGAAAAGCTTATCTCCCACCTCTATCATATGCTTCGCATACTCTTCGTTTGCCTCCCTATATGCGCAACATTATTCTCATGTTATATACATATATCACACCCAAGAAGAAAACGTGGATATATATATACCTGTAAGATGGAGGATTCTTTGGCCAGAAGGTGTAGTTGATTTTGGAGGGAGGCCATATAATGTGAAAAAGATGGTCGGCCCAGGCTTTCTTTCCACTGGTGTCGTTCTTAAGCAAGGTTCCATAGCCTTCGATGCCTTGAGTTGACTTGGCGTACTTCTCCTTCTCCTCCTGAGGTAGTTCAAAGAACTCTTTGCCGGCACTACGCAGTTTCTGGAGCAAGTCACTGGGAATTCCATGGTTCACGAGTTGAAACAGACCCCACTCCTGGCTCGCCTTAGATATCAACTCCACCAGTTGGTCCTGGTCAGGATGGTTGAGATCAATGGTAGGTATGTCAGGCACGGGACCGTTAAATGTGGTTATGGCCGGCTGCTCTTTCTCCGGCCTAATGAACTCAGCCGGAATGGAGCCGTTGTTCATGGATAAGGTGGCAATGGCTTGCACCCTCTCTACCTCCATGTCAGTATGTGGATATGTAGGTGCAGATTGATTTTGATTATTGCGGTAAGAAGCAGGGGAGATGACAGAAGAGCATTTATAGAGGCATGTAACTAGTAAATAAATAGGTCGATGAATGGGTTTTATATGAAATGGGGATAGTGAGGTTTGGTGATTTTGAATAAATGTCGTCCGAGCCCACTACCTCAATAACAGAGGAAGCGCTCTCGTGGAGGTTTAGTGTTCACTCGTTAGGCTCAACTACCTATCCTCATACGTTGCCCTTTCTCCAGCCACTTTTTCATTTCACTATTAAAATCTAGAGACCATGAGTTCAAACTTTATTGTATGAGATTTTTATTAATAAATAATATATAAGTATTTTTTAAATTTGAACGTCTGTCATGTCCCTAATGAGTAGAGCTAGCAATGCGGGTTAGCTCGCCGGATACAGGCTAACCTGTGGCAGGTTGGGTTCAAAACGGGCCTCTCTAAAGAGGCCCACCTAAATATGGGTTGGAATTATTTCAACCTGTGACCGCCATGGGGGGTTGCCTGCCAACCCACTATTTTTTTATAATTATTTATTTTTTTAAAAAAATATTTATATATATATATATATATTTTTTTTTAAAATAATTTATATGTATCAATATTAATTGGACTTAAAGCATGATATAAAATTATCAAAATATTTATTTCTTTAACTTTATCACTATCCGTATATAAATCTGTCACAAGTAAAATAATAATAAAATAAAATATATATTTAAAAAAATAACTCAATAAGATAAAATCACCAAAATGGGTTGCCAAACCCGCCATAAAATAGCCGGTTGGGGCCCAACCCAAATTTTTAACTCTACTAATGAGTGATCGTACCCAATTCACCTGTTATAGTCCCCTCTATGTCACTCTCAATCATGCAGTGAAGGAAATTTGGGTTTACCACAAGAAAAAACTAGGTATGTAATCAATATCTTATCTTATATATATAATTAGTGTCATGTCTCAATTTTTAAGCCTAAAAACCCAATATGTAGCCTAAAAAAGGAAGGCTACTAGGCCCTATTGTGCAGGAGTCTCATAAGTGTATAGATAATGTTCAAGGACTAAACTGCAAAAAAGTAAAAATTCAAGGAAAATAGTGAAAGTCCCTATGGGTATAAAGAAGTAAGAGGTATTTATTGGGAACCGAGCCATCAAAGTGCTTGGGTTTGGTTAAAAACCCAAGATGACATTTAAAAACCCCAAAAACGTAAGCCCATGGATTATGGAATTAAAGAGGCATTAGAATAATATTTTAGTATTTTTCCATAAAGCAAGGTTACCCGGTTAAGGATAGAACTATGAAAAGTGATCAGATATGACTGTAGACCATGAGGTGGCATGAAAGGTGTCCTCATGGGACCCACAAGGCACCACATGGCATGATTACAGGAAAAGAAAAAAAGTTAAGGACACATGTCATGAGATTAGAAAAAGTGAAAAAAGTAAAAGTCACACGTGGCACAATCTCGGCCGCTTATTTCAGAAAAATACTCTAAAATTCTCTGGAGATGATGAGTCAGCTGGTGAGGTGCCCCAATGGCCCAACCATTGCGCCACATACACCCTGAGGTGTCCCCTGAAGTGTCATTGGATGATGTCATAATAGTGAGTCATCAAGGAGGATGATATCATCGTGATGATGCAGGCAAAGCTTCTTGAGGAAGCTAAGCAATCTGGGCCATTGATCATGATTCGATTTGAGACATTCATCCCACCTCCACTTACCTATAAATAGGCCATCCCTCCCTTCAAGGAAGCCACGGCCAAGCATGGCCAAAGAAGAGAAGGAAGAGAGAAAAAGAGAAAGAGAGAAAGAAATAAAGGAGTTCTGACGGAGCCAGGAGCAATCCAATGAGCTTAGAAACTGGGTAGAGCTTAGGAATGAGGTAAGTAAATTATCTAGTTTCTGCTCTAATAAAGTAGACAATTGTTCTTAGTAGTTAGAATAGAGAAATATTTCTAAAGGTAGCTAAAGGTAGAAAGAAAGCCAGAGGAATGTCAGAGTAAGGATATTACCCATAGTTAAGCATGATGTAAGTATAGCTATACTGGATAATAATAAAGATATTATTATATTATGTATAGACTCTGACTTATGAGAAAAAATGACTTTAGAGGCAAGGCTAAGAGTTGAAAGGAAAGGCTACACGCCAGGTAGTGAATTTATCCTAAACTTGTATGTATTGAATGTTATGCTTGATATGCTATGACTTTGTTGAATTGTGTTGTACATGTGCTTATGTATGAAGCTCTGTTGTTATGATTACTTTGGCCAATTGTATTTTATATGTTACATGGAAACACGCACATTATGTAATGTTAACACTTTCACAAGCAAGCACAAGTATTTACATTAATACATGCACTGTTTAGTACTGTTTGCTACTGAGATTTTCCCAGAGATCTCACCCCCTTTCATGTAATCCTAATCCCATAGGTTTATGTTAGAAGAGGACTGAAGAATCATGGAGAGAAACTGGAGATTGGATAATGTAAATGTTGGGACCAAAATGCTGAAATCAGGGAAAAACGCTGGATGAACAGTAAACTTCGGATATTTGCTGACGTTGACCTAGTCAAGGTGTGGTCGATGAGTTATTTTTTTCTGAAAGAGCATTAAGTTAATTTCGTGTAACAATTTGAATCACTTCATTTTGATTTTTCTAGAATTAGTTATGATTTTTTGAAGTCAGGTCACTCCACTAGAATTTATATAATGAACAATACTCGCTAAGAGTAAAATTTTAGATTGAGTAATTTGACTTTTATAACCTTAAAAGTTATTCCAAATGCTACCGTTTAATCTCTACGACGTAAAAAAATGATGATGTTACAATTATCACTCTTCTAATGTTTAATATAATAACTGGCTAATTTTTAAATAAATTATGAAAATTTTAAAAATTAATTATGATAAAATCTAACTACTCAATGTTGCTTAAACAAACTTTAACCTTATGTTTAGATGGATTAGATAGAAAGAAAATTAGAAAAAAAATATTAGAAAATAAAACTCTCAAAAATAATAAATTGTTTTACCATTTAAAAAAAAAAATCTTCCTAATATTACATCCTCATTTTCCCCTCATTTTTCTCTATATCTAAACATAGCCTAAATTAAAATCTCGTAGGTGTGCGCTTGAGGGGATACATGATATCTTGCATCCGAGGAATGCGTATAATTTATTTCACAAGAAAAATGGAGGAATGTATAATATATATATATATATAGCCTATTTAATTTAATTTTTAAAAAATAATTTATAAAAAAATAATTTACAAGTAATTATAAATAATAATTTTAAGAAAAAAATAATTATAAATAAATAAATATTTGATTAATAATTAGAAAAAATATGATGTCAAATGATAATTATATAAAATATAAAGATATAGAAAAATATTAATTACACAATTTAAAAATATTTTTTTACTCGTCAATTAGTCCTATAAATTTATTTAAAATTATAATTTATCTATAATTTAGTATAGAAGTTATTCTAAATATTTGATAGATATTTATTTAATTTTTTATTAAAATTAAAATTTAACTTAAAAATATTTTTTAAACTATAATTTAAGAATAATTAAATTGGCACTATCATGCATGCATATGGCTCCAACCATCGTCATCCAACAAGGCAGAGAATTGAAACCACCATTCAGATAACTGAAAGCGCATCATTTTCCCCCCTTTGTTTTGTCTGATTTGTGTCTCCGAGCTTTTACTGGTAAAAGAAAAATCACTGATTAATGTGCTTGATTTGACAATTTTTTATGCCAACTTCGGATTCTATTGCTATCTCGCTCTTTGCAAATATATATATATATATATATATATATAAAAGTAATATGTTTTAATGTAGTATTAAATATTGTAATTTATGGCCTCCTTTGGTAAGTTATACTAAATTTTAATAGACTGTGATTAGAAATAATAGTGGAATTGAGGGTAAAAATAAATTTTAAAAATTATGTTTAGTATAGAGTAATATTTAGAAGAAATGGTGATATTAATTTTATTTTATAATTTACTATAAAATATGAAAAGTTTATAATATCTTTACTATTAAAAAATTAAAAAAAACTAATTTTTTATATTTTTTTATCTTCACAAATCATGGTCATCTATAAATACAAGTAGACTAGGGAGAACAAGCACGATGACTCGAAGCTCCATTTTTATAGCTCGCTAGAGTAAAAAAAAAATACTTAAATTTATGATGACACATATTGATCCTTGTCATTTTCTAGTATTAAAATATGTTATTATTGTCTCTAAAACTCGGAAGATTTATATTTGTGCTTATCATTTTTTAATGTTAAAATTTATCGTTCTCGCATGTGAAGTTTGTTAGAAAAGAATATTCATACTTGTACCTGCACATCTAAGAAGGCAGGTCATGGGTGCTCGCCATTATCGCAAACATACTCTGCCATTGTTGGCGTCTAAAGCTGACTTGAGGTTGATCATATGGATCTGGATCCTTAATCTGAAGTTTCGCTTGTATGGGTTTAATGTTGTAGATTAGAATTGAGATTGAGATTCTCTTTTAAATCTGATTCATTTGTAGGAGCAAATGAAGGGTTATTTTTCTCCATCATCTTCCGTATACTCATAGGCAAACACCAATAGGAGCTTGCTGTCGCCTCTGTCACCGTGAGTGGCCATCGCTGTCAGTGTCATGGGAGGAGGCGCGTTTTTGTTGCGGTGGAAGGAATGAGGTGATGGGTTGTGGAAAAGGGGTTTACTTATGGGCAAAATAGGAATTTGTGAAATATCATAAGGATAATTTGATAAAAACAGAAGTTCAATCCATGATTGATTTTCCAATACCAGGTGGTCGTTATACAATCCCATTTAACTGGCATTAAATAGTCATAAATATTATTTAATACTTCATACTAAACATGTTAAAAAGCATAATCTCAATGCTAATATGAACCCCTTAATGCCTCAGTACTATACGTAGCCTGTGGCTTATGATGTAACTCTCAGAGTATGTTTGACTCAATAGAAAAAAGGGGAGAGAAAAAATTTTAATAGAGGAAAAGGGAAGGAAGAAAAGGAGAGGGATTTTATTATTACCTTGTTTGGATTAAGATTAGGAGAAGGGAGGGGAGGGATTTTTATATTATCTTGTTTAGTTCAGAAAGGAAAAGGAGGGAAAATATTTTTATATAAATAAATTTATCTTATATTATTTTATAGAATATTTTAATAAAATATAATATAGGGATAATATTGAGATATTAAAAAAATTATGGGTATATTAATATTATAAAATAATAATTTCATCCCTCCCCTCTAAATTCCCCCAAATTTGAAGGGGAGGCAAAGTTGAGGAGGGGAGGGAAATTTTTTTAAAATATTCCCTCCCCTCCTAAATATTTTTTGGAGCTAAACAAGGGGAGAGGAGCAAAATCCCTCCCTTTCTCTCCCCTCCCCTCCAAATTCCTCATCCCAAACAATGCCTCAAGCATCACTAAGTTTGATTCCTTTTGGACTGTGCATTAGACACGTAGCCCAGGAGAAGCTGGAAATAAACAAAAAAAAAAAATAGAGAGCAAAGAAGCAGCCCTTATGTTGGCATGTTTACTTTGGGTATTTTTGTAATATTCGCCGGCATGATGGAACATATTCACCCGATGATCAAATATCGCGTGCTCCTTTTTTTTTTTAAAGTTTATTAACTCACTTACGTTAATTTGTACTTAACTTGCAACTATCAATTCATTGTACTTCAAACCTCCATGAATCTAAAAATGCAGTCTATAAATTGCATCCGGTTGCTCATTTACAGTCATTCTTCTCCTCTCTCTTTTTATATTATTTACTATATTATATTATCAAATATTTATTTTGAAATATGTAACTGCTTTTCCCAAAATCTACAAAATAAATAGGAGAATAAATAAAAATTCTAAAATCACTAATAAAATTTAATACAATTAATAGATAGTTATACTTTTTAAATATGATATTTTAAATTCAAATTATATTATAAATATAAAAAGGTAAAATCTATTTTAATAATATTGATATTTTAAGATAATTAATTTATAAATAGTTGGTTAAAACGTACTGCCTGGAGCTCTTAAACCCTCATTTCCCCCCAATTTTTGTAACTGTCGCCTGTAATCTGCACAATTTTTTTAATCAAAATGGCAAATACTAACAATCTAAATTATAGATAAAATCAAATTTATGGCATCTTTTTATATACGGAGAACTTTCGAGTTCTCATAAATTATAAACGTTCAACAACTCACTCTAACTGTTTCTATAATTCGTTATTTAGTTATTTTGTGCTCTTATATTAATCTTCTTCCGCATCCACAGTATCATCACCTAAAATGTTGTTTAGTAAATATAAAGTGTAGAAATATTAATATATATATGTGTGTGTTTATCAATATTAATTTAATTAAAAAATTAATATTATAAAATTAAATTTCAATCAAAATGAAAAATTTTAGTCAGGATCTTAAATTTTATTTATAATTTTTGAAAGAAATTATATTATTGGTCCTGTGGCAAGTGGCAAGTGGCAAGCGGCAGGTGGCAGGTGGCAACTGCCAACGTTGGCAGCCGTGTGACCCACCCCTCAATTAAAACATAACTGCCACGAAAATATTGTTGTTGCAGGGGTATAAATGAAAATATGAAACATCCTTTTCTTTTAAAAGCACGTTTTTTCTCTCGTGTAACTCATTAGAGGTACCTTCTAGCGGATACTCCCACTGATTCCCCTTTTTCTTTTAATTCTTTTAACTGTATATTAAGGACCACTTTCCTTCATGTCCTACAATAAACCTCAGCCCCTACATTTAAGATCGGGAGAGGTTTTTTTTTTTTTTTTTTAAGTTTCTTGGTTTGATTCGTCTTAAAGTATGTAATTTCTTTTGTCAAAGAAAAATTAAGGGTAATAAAAATATTAATGCGTTCGGCTGCCAATTTCCCCTTTTCCTTTTTCAAATGAGAACGAACGCAGTTAGTATATTCATACAAAATTTGAATTGGCAGCCTTACTCAAGGGAGGAGCTTGGTTCTATTAGACTACGAGATATCGACTTATTTAGCAACTCCGAGTTCTATTGTTATCTTATTCTTTGTATGTCTATCGATTTATATTCTTTTTTTTATTTTATTTATAAATTATAGCCCACTATCAAAAAGTTTAAAACCTATTAACTCTGTCCAAAAATTAAGAATTTCTGCTCTATTTATATTAAATATATCATTAAAAAAATTACAGTCTTGATGCATTATTAGAGATAAAATAAAAAAAATTGTAATAATCAAATTGAATCGCGCCTTGTTAAACACAACATTCTTTTAAGTGTTTTTAATTATTGCCCTGCAACTTTCATTTTTTTATTTTTTAATTAATATTTTCAAAGAAATTTGATGTAGTAAAAAAAAAAAAGCATAAATATATGAAAAGAAAGAGTCTCTGTGTGTGTCTTGTTGGTAGTCTGGTAGGTGTCTCTCATTAATCCTTGTCAGAGAATATTTATTGCCTGCAAACTGGTACATTCACGTCAGTTGGTAATTGGCATGTGTTTGTTTGTATTGAAAAAAACAAAATAAATTATATCTAAAAATTTTAAATATTTATTTTTGTGGTATAATTGATTAGTGATAAAAATATAATTTTTTTATTTAAAATAATAGTTTTGCCTAAGAAAATCTGGACACTTTTACATGGATTTTTTATATATTTTTATAGGATGATTTTGTCCTCTAGTTTTTTACTATTTTATTGTCTCTTGTTTCTCTCTTTAATTATATAAATTATACTATTTTTAATAATTTATTTATAGAAAAATTATCATGATAGTAACTGTATAAATATTTATTTTTTAATTAATTTTTATATAAAATTATTATTATTTAAATATTTTATACTCAGTTTTTTTTAAGAATTTATTTTACTCTACGGACCCTGAATTGAACACACCCATCATGAAACATGAAATACGAGTAGTACTCTTCATGCTTATGTTACTATCACCGCCACTTTCTGGAGATTTCCACTACATTTATGCTGCTTCTCCAGTTCTCCTTAACCATAACCCATAGACGCTTCTTTTTTTTTTATTACTCACATAATTTATTAAAATTTTATTTTAATTATATTTAAATTTAACTTACATCATGTATTTTTAACTATAGTAGATAAATCTTCTTATAAAATTTTTTTTCATATACTAAAGTTTAAATTTAATATCTTATTTAAATGATATTAAATTATTTATCACTCAATTTATCTCTTGTTAATGTCCATAGACGCTTCTATTCCGAGCTGTCACCCTTAACCTCGAAAGCTCTTCCTTATCTCTTATTCTTTTTGGACAAAATTTAATGTGGATCCCAACCCAACACCGGCCCATAACTCCTCCCAGGCCCAAAGTAAAAGGGCTTTTCTTGGTTTCATGGACTTTTCCCTCAACCCATACTATATAAATTTA
Organism: Leucaena leucocephala; assembly: GCA_037074615.1. Classification (NCBI taxonomy): domain Eukaryota; kingdom Viridiplantae; phylum Streptophyta; class Magnoliopsida; order Fabales; family Fabaceae; genus Leucaena; species Leucaena leucocephala. The sequence goes on along the minus strand of CM073534.1, from coordinate 16,653,148 downwards.
ACTGACAAAAATATAAGATATATAATTATTTAGAGTATATTTGATCTTTAAAAAGTATTATTTCATTGTAGTTCTAATCGCAGTATTTAGGAAAATATTTTAACTTTTAGGTGTCTAAGTTTATGACTGAGAATAATTGACTGTTTACTCTACTATATTGATATTACCAATAAATAAGAGAGATTTCATTTTACCCTTAAATTATAGGTTAACTTAGCTCTTTTCTAAAAATTCAAATTTTTGTACCAAAAAAATGGGTTTTTCCCCTAGCAAACAATGATGCTCAAAGACCAGCATAAACAATTCATTCATTCTTGCTAATAAAAATCGGCACAAATAGTAAGGCTAAGGAATATACTCGCATTCTATAAGGATATAAATTCGATTTTCACTACTATTATAAGTACTCATTTAGTAGACGATCTCATAAATCCTCTATAAATATTCTCTATACCTTAAGACTGTACTTTAATTTAAGTGAGAAATTACTGCCTAACTCATTTAGATTTTATTGTACAAAAAAAATCATTAATTTTCACATTAGTAAAAAAAATATTTATATATTATAAAGATATGAGTTTAATTTATTTCATTTTCTTTTATATTTGTTAGCTCTTATACGTGTTTATTATTGATTCCTTTCCAATAAGAATGTGATACAGATATATTAATTAAGTTATTAATAATAGTAACTTTTTGAACGAATATTATCTCAAATCAATTTGAACTTTGCATTAATAGAACCTCGGGCAACAATTTGTTGGTTAATAACAGTATCCTTTGTTTACTAATGATTTGTTGTTCCCAAATATAGATTTTCAGCTAAATAAATTCTGGCCAAGTTGCACCTAATTTCTCTACAATATTCTTCTCTAGTCAATATTGATAAAATTCCTTATCCAATACCTTATGGCTTGTACTCAAATTAACTCCCAGCAGCAGAACACACTATACAGATTGTAGTATCCTACTGTATAATCTTATAGTTACACCGTATAGCGTATATATAAAGGACCTGCCTACAAATTTGTTTCTATATAGCATGTAGTTTATTTACAGTTTATTTTCTGCACGAATTTTCCGGTCTTTTCACTGTAATCTTCACAGCTCGTAGGTGTGAAAAGGAGAGCGATGGACAGTGAAGTGTGTGATGAGAATGGGGATGGATCTAATAAATATCAGATTCAGCTTAGAAAAGAAGCTTTAGTGAGTAGGACAGCACATCAACACCTCATGGCGGTGCCCCTTCTTCTCTTTGCTTGACAAGTAAACTGCAACAGACCTTAGCTAGATTCCTCTCCAACCCAAGTTTTCAATTATTATATTTGATCAAAATTGCACCACCTCTCTGCAATCTGTATTCTTCTCTGTCTAATTGAGTTCTCCAAGCTAACGAGTTGTTTCTGACATTAAAAATACTTGGTTCCCCAATTAAGAAATCCATTTACGGAAAAAGTTTAAAGTTTAGAAAAAGAAAAAGCACGCTGAAAGCAAACCACAAAAAAAAGAAAAGAAAAGCAGGATATAGCAAGGGGATGCACTGGGGCTGGGTAGCATTTGATCATCCCCTGGTCACTTCTCCGTTGATATGCTGAAGCTCTTTAGGGTTTTTCAGTGCATCTCCGGCTTCGTTCTCGTGTTCTCTGTCCTGTTATCCGTCTTTGCAGGTAATTCTTCGTTTTCGCTTGTCCTTTTTTTTTCCCAAAAAAAAAATTAACTTTCTCTCTACCAAAGGTTCTGATACTTCTTTGGCCATACATCAAATCTCCATGTAATGAACGGAACTTCTGGTTTCTGAGTAATTTAGGCCCCTGAAGTCGTATATCTAATTGGAATCATATCTCTTGTAGGATTGTTGATATGCTTTAATTTAGATCTGAGATCAATGTCTCATTTCCCTCCCAGTTTAAAAGCATTCTTTGGTCTACATTTTTCATTGGCTTGATTATGATGACTAAATGTTTATCCTTGCTTACTAGAGAAGAGAGTTCGGAACACTGCAAAATAATCTTACCTCATCTCAGACTCAGTACACTATCCTCTGTCGTATAAATTGAATTTGACTGTAGTGTACCATCGCTTGTCATGTAAATTGAATTTGACTGACTTCTTCATCCCTGATTGTTATTTTTGTGCTTAATCTTTTTATCCCACATCTCTGCATTGGCATTTGAAACTTGTGAAATGCTGAATATCCAGCGTTGAAATTTTGCTACTTGCAGGGTAGTTCGTGACTCGCCATATTTCTTTCTTTGGTTGCTAACATTGCATTCTGGCATTCAATTTAGCACTACCCGGGTGCCACGAACTGTAAGTTTTTTTTCTACCAGAGTCAATTTACTTGTCATATTACGAAGGGTTCTGAGATAGCAACTTGATGTATATGCAATTTCACAGAAAGACAAAATAGGAACTCAAATTATGTGGTACGGGACTATTGGGTGTCAACTAAACTGATAAGTAGTCTACAATGGTAGATACTTAAGGGAGGGGTGGGGCATATTTGTTCTAGGCTTGATCTTTGATATGCATTGTTTGTTAATGAAGTGAAGTAATAATTCTTTTTCAAAAACTCCTGTAAGTTCTGTTTGCTTCCCTTTAACAGAAGCTCATAAACCACCCAAGTTTGCTTCTAGATGCACAATACCCATAATTCATCTTGTTTCTTGTCGGTTTCCTCTTCTAAAATATCTTGTAACTTTTAACATTTTTGTTAATCTTTAGATTATCTGGAGACAAATGGCAGCTGAGCTTGTCAACGCTGCAACAAGTGAGAAACTTGCTGAAATTGATTGGATAAAAAATATTGAAATCTGTGAATTAGTTGCACAAGATCAAAGGTATATGCAATGTCGAGTTGTTCCTTTCTGATTGTTGAATGTCTTAAAAAATCACTAAGAGAAATGGATAGCCGGTATGTGTTGATGAAGTTATTGCCAACTGTATCACATCATACTAAATGATATTCTGTTAGTATTTTGTATGATGGTTCTTGGGATTGTTCATTTTTTCATTGAACGATAATACTTGCCATTGCAAATGATCATTATAGTATGGTATGCCTAAATGGTTGCTGAGTTCTTGGATCCAAATATGTATACATCAAAGTTGTTTGTTTCTCATAACACAATCTTAAATTAGGAGCCTTTGGTCAAGTTGGAAATCATCTGACATCTGGTGCCTACCTTAGTTTATAATACTGACTATGTTCATCAACATTTTTTGTTTACTACCTCAACTTTCCTGGTGCCTGATCCTGGCTGGTGTTTTCACTCGATTATGAACATAGATAAGCCCTTTAATGTGGCAGCATAAGCAAAGCAGTATCACTTTTATTAATTGCATAGTTTGTGAACATGAAGGCAAGCTAGAGATGTTGTTAAAGCTATCAAAAAGAGACTGAGTAGCAAAAGCCCCAATGGCCAACTTTATGCAGTCATGGTAAGTATAAGGACTTCTCTATGTTTTGTTGTCAAATAAATACATGACTATCTCCAACTGAACATTTTTGCTGCATGCTTTCCTGCTCTATGGTTTCTTACTATGTCATTTCTTTATTAATTTTCTAGCTGTTAGAAATGTTGATGAATAATATTGGAGATCATATGCATAAGCAAGTGATTGACACGGGAATTATTCCCATTCTTGTGAAAATTGTGAAGAAAAAGGTAAGAATTTTTCCGTAACAGGCCATTGTCCTTCAGTGATTTTAGCATCTTTTAGAACGTTACAATGATTTTGTCTTTTTTCTTTAATTGCAGTCAGATTTGCCAGTACGAGAGCGGATATTTCTCCTGCTAGATGCCACACAAACATCCCTTGGTGGTGCTTCTGGAAAGTATCCCCAGTATTATCATGCATATTATGATTTGGTGGTAGGTACAGACATGTGAAACACATTTCTAGGATTCTTATGGGTTGATATAGATTCTAGAATTTGATTATCAGGTGGTAGCTAGGATGGCGAGAAATAAGTGAGGTTCTTCAAATTAAAGAAATGATGTATATAAATTTTTTCCCTAGATGAAATCATAGGTAGATATCTTTTTGACCACGAAATCATAGGTAGATGAAACTATATAACACATAAATCAGTCCAAGTCAATAATGGTGATGGGTGAGTTAAGTGATTTCAAAATTGTTACAGTTTTATTTATGATGTTTTATTGTTAAGATTGCTAGTTTTTGAAAATGAGGCAAAACTGTTCTAACTGATATCTTCTTGCCCAAATTACAGACAACCGTCGCCTTCTACAAAGCAATTTAATGGGAGAACTTTTTTTCCCCTTGATATTTTTACTTCTACATCCTTTAAATGCTAATGCTGAAGCTAAGCACAATTACTACATTTGTTTATTTTTTGCAGAATGCTGGTGTGCAGTTTCTTCAGAGTGCTCAAGTGGTCCAATCAAATCATCCCAGTTCACAACCGAGCACAACTAATAATGTACTGAATGGGGAGCAGGCCTCACCTAGGGTTGAAGGGATTGCTCAGCTGGCTGAGTCTGAGGCTGTTGCTGAATCTAGGTGACTTTTTTTTTTTTATTTATCATTTATCATTTATGTATACTTTATGCTTATGTTTCCCTGGATCTTTAGGAGCCCTGTCGGATATCGTTATCATTATTTTTCCACTATACTGTTTTAGGTAAAGTAAAGTGAACTGGTGGACAGATAACCTAGAAATCTTTTTCTAGTGAAGGAAATATCTTATTCTTCACGTGTCTTTTTCAGCATTATTCAAAAGGCTAGTAATGCGTTGGATGTTCTAAAAGAAGTCCTTGATGCTGTTGATGCTCAACATCCTGAGGTATGTTAATAATATAAGCCTACTAGAGCCAGAATTTGGCATTCCATGAACATGATTCACATTATTGTCTTGATTTAAAATAAAGATATAATTGCATTGGCATGCATCTTTATACCTTTTTTAGTGAAAAAGGATAAACTTCTCTTATCTGTTCTGGTTTTGGGTCCTCGGTAATGGACAGCTTTATTTGTTTGGTAGCAGTAATCTTATAATGATCGATATTTTTGTCTCAAGTTATCAGCTTGTCTGTAAAGATCAAAGCAAAAAACTGTGAGCTTTGTAGAATTTCACGACAACATCATGAAGAGTTTAGCGGCAGTTTTTTACATTTTCAAAAACAAAACAAGGAGATATCTTCAACACTGCAGACCAAGTAAAAGTATTGAGATATCTAGCTGCCGTAGGAAGGAATTTGTCAGCGGACTATGGCATTCTTTAAATGTTGTTTATGCAGTATTTGTTTAAAATGTATTTATGGATCCTGGGAATAAAGACACACTGAATCTGAAAGTATGTTGTGTCGTTTTAGGGCGCAAGGGACGAGTTCACCCTTGACCTTGTGGAGCAATGTTCATTTCAGAAGCAAAGGGTAATGCATCTTGTGATGAGTTCTCGGTGAGGCTGCTTTCAATTTCTTTTTTGTGCTTTATGCCTATATGTTTCTTCAGCCCTCTCCTTTCTGGATTCAAAACAGTTCAGCGGATGGATTGTAATGCCCGTTTGCTTTAAATTTCTTTGGTAGAGATGAAAGAATAGTTTCTCAAGCAATTGAACTAAACGAGCAGATTCAGAAAGTTCTTTCTAGGCATGACGACCTTCTTTCAGGCAGAGCTACCACAACCACCGCTAATCGTTTTGAAAGTGAAGTCGAAGAGGAAGAGGAGGCTGAACAGTTATTCCGAAGGTACATTACCTGCTCTTTAAATTCGTTGTTATGATTCACTTTGAAACACTGGATTTTGAATATTACTTCATATCTGTACCATAACACCGAGAAGATTACGCAAAGGAAAGGCTTGTGCAAGGCCTGAAAACGAACAGAAACAGACTGCATCTGAGTTACCTCCTTCGAGTGTGCTTGGGGAAAGACTGAATCGTCCACTGATAAAACCACTCTCTTTGGAGCCATCTCGAGAAGCTGATGTTCGTTCTTCACCTGCTGTTGTAAATTCACGGCCAATCGCAAATAATGTGAATGGGGAGGCTTCTCGTGTTGTAATTCCTCCGCCACCTGCAAAACACACTGAGAGGGAGAGATTTTTCCAGAAAAACAAGGCGGATGGTTCTACTTTGGCCGGCCACATGGATGGCCTCTCCATACACAGTCGCAATGGCAGCAACTCCCACGGCGGAAGCTTTGATTCCAGTGACTGATATACTACTGACAAAAGGCCCTGCTTTGCTTCCACTTGTCCTTTTTTTTTTTTTTATCATTCAAAGTGGGGTTTCAAATTTTAGTCGTGAAGGTGGAAAGGAACAAAACTTCTTGAGTTCGTGGAAATACGGAAGGTAGCTTTTGTGTCATTCCTACAGTTTGTACTTCTCGTGTGCAGGTTTGCTTTTTCTTTGCCTTACAGTTTATAGGGTGCCGCATATTATCTTTGTATCGCCTTGCCCATAATCATCTTTGTTAAATTCCTTCAAATTACATTCAGTGTTTGTACTTATTTTTATTTGTGCAGAATAGTACTATATAATGCGGGTCTCGGGCTTATCAACTTATCATCTGGGCATCTGGCACTGATGCACTTGTCTGAAACCTGTGTTTTGCAGGAATTATTAACAGCAATTATATTATAGTAAAATAAAATTTTAGGGAGTTCCCGAAGGTCCAATCAACACAAATGCCAATGCTTTTACTAGGTACTGTTCTGTTGTTTTCAATCTTAGACAGCAGAAATGGATACGACAACTTTTGTGAGCAGTTGGAGAAGATGTTGACCGTAAAAATACAACTCAAACATGAAAGACATTGCATGATACCGAGCCAGAGCCATAACGTTAGCCTATATAACTCCCGTTTATATTATCAGTCTTTATGAATTATGATACACGCTAAATAGGCACTCAACTTGCAGGCAATTTTAATTTAATGCTTTCATTTGTGTGGCTCAACTGACTTGAAATTCTCCGCTTGCATGAACTTCCTTCACCCTCTTGTCATACTCATCTTCTTCATCTTCCTCCTCCTCCGCCTCTTCTTCTACTCCTTCTTCTTCCTCTTCCTCTTCTTCTTCACCTTCCCACCCAAACCCTTTGACCGGCCTCGATACTGGTGGTGGCGTTCTTGCCTCTCCCACAATCCTCATTATTTCCTCGACACTCTGACCCTGAAAGTTTGGATTGTCTCTCTGGTAATACACCGCCTGCGCGGATTCAGTTAGTTCCCTCGGTATGTTCTTCAGAAACCATGGGTGGATCTTGATGTCCTTTATTGTTATTCTCTGAAACCCACAATCATATGGATGGATCCAGTGTGTCACCATTTAGAATATAATAAATGTAACTATACTGAGATTAACAGGCAGTATTTTATTCCCTAAGTTCACTAAGTATCGTAAAACGTTGTAACATACCCTCAATGGATTAGCCACAAAAATGCGAGAGAGGAGGTGCCTGCAATCTTGAGATACGTGAACATAATCTGGGATTTTGTATTGAACAGCCATTATTCGCTGAAGAAAAAAAATAACAGGAGGAGAGGTATACAAATGGTGTGAGCAAAAAATAAATGTTCCAAAAAAAACACCAGAAGCAACACTGAGAGATAAATATGCACCTGGATTGTTTTACGGAAATTCCTTGGATCATCCTGGTCCTCAAAGGGATATGCTCCAACAAGCATCACATAAAGAGTCACTCCACATGACCACACATCCGCCAACTGAGCCAAAATAAGAAGAAAAACATCATTATATCTCAGAAACAAAAAAGGAAAAAGAAATCACTAATGATTAATATATACCTTGAAACACCTAGATTAGTTAAGTTCAATGCCTATATGAAGCAGATGCAATGAAATCTGAAATTTATTGATAGATAGAGCACGTTATTATTTTACCTTGCCATCATATTCGCGCCTTGAAAGAACTTCAGGTGCTATATAAGCTGGAGTTCCAACCGTAGACTTGGGTCTTGAATGCAGCAAAGATGACTAAACACATAATAAAGCGCTCAACTAACTATAAACTATAAATATACTATCACCTAAGCGGACACAGTTATAGCCTTGGAAATTGTAATAATACTAATATTAATATTCCCCATACCTTGGAATAACCAAAATCGCAAATTTTCAAGCGAGGTGCAGGACTTCCATCCAAAAGGGTATTTTCAAGCTTCAAATCTCTGTGACATATTTGCTGCAGAACAAGATCGTAAAAACATAAGTTCTCATTTTGAGCATTTCTGAAAACTATGACAAGGGGCCATAGTTCTTTTTTTGTATACTTTGGAAGAGAAGATAAGTGTATATATATATGTATATGTATATATATACCATGGTGTGACAGAAATTAACACCAGATATCAGCTGCTGAAAGAAATATCTAGCCTGAATAGTCAAAGAAACAAAATGAGAGATTACGAAAACAATTTGAAATAAAACCAAAAGAAAGAGATTCTGAGAGATCGAGTATGTGAACTTATCAACCTCGTCTTCACTGAATCTGCCAGCATTGCATATCCTCTCAAATAGTTCCCCTCCAGCAGCATACTCCATTACTATTGCTAAATGCGTGGTGGTTAAAATGACCTGAAATTAAAAATCCGATTGAAAATAACTACAGCAAAAGTCAGCATTATATCCAAATGATAATTGATTCAACAATAACTAAAATACTTGCCTCCTTGAATCGAATTATATTGGGGTGTCGAAGGGACCTGTGGTTCATAATCTCTCTGGCTACGTTCTCATCAATCTGGGATAGAAAAAAAGAAATTACTATTTAGAATCACATATATCGAGAAAGGGACTTGTCATTCGTCAAGCGCCAACATTTAATTCTGATCATGAACACATAAATCTGGGAACTGCTTGATTGCTAAAACTAGAGAAACTTGTCAAATTTTCTTCACGAAAAATAAGACCCTGCAAAGAATTTTCCTTTCCCTTTTTTCTCTATTGGTTTTCAAAAACCAGAACACCCACATCAAGGAATCCTGTGTTAATCGTCAGTATACAAAGAAGTCATTCGTCACTCCAAACGTCAAATGCAACACATAACCGCGATAAATCTGGCACTTAACGGATTCGTTAAACTATATTATTTTCTTGCAACCAGTCAAACACAGTCATGATGATGAAAAACAAACCTTGCGACCACGCTCGATATATTTCATGGCGACGAGTTCCTTGGTCTCCTTGTTCCTCATGAGCCTAGCCACCCCAAAATTGCCAGCTCCCAAATCCTTCACCTCCTCGTACTTATCCATATCGTCCAATCTCTCGCGGAGCAATCACACCAATTATGGAGGCTCGGTCGGAATTGGCAATCAAGTCCGTTCCAAGACCAGGCTAAATCTAATAATGCGTCGTACGATACTGAGAAGGAAAGCGAATCGGGAATTTATGACGATGGAATTTGGGATATAGAGTGAGGGAGTGGGGACGAAGAAGAGTGAGCACGTGGGGGTGAGGTGAGAGAAAGGAATATAAGATGGCAAAAAGGAAAAGTAGGAGAGGGAGAATAACAATAAGGAAGCATGAGGAGGCTGGACCAGTTTGAATCCAGTGAGTTCCTTCCTGTTGAGTTACCTGGGGATGCCAATTTCGATTCTGGTCATGAGTTGAGGATTGCCGATGCCATTGGATCTCGAAAAACGCCGTAGTGATAGGGCCACTCAAAGGTCTCGCTTTGACTTCGTTATGGCCTTTTGACAAGGTATATCCTTCGCTTTTAACTCCCTCAGTCCCACCCGGTTTTTTTTTTTTGTCTTTATTTTTTGCATACATTTGTTGAAAACTTCAACCCCAATTGGAATTTCCATGCGCTCATCGTTATTAGGGTTAATTAATAAAAAAATAAAATATATAATTATTTAGAGTATATTTAATTTTTAATGAGTATTATTTTATTGTAATTTCAGTCACAATATTTAAAGATATATCATAACTTATGGGTGTCTAAGTTTACGTTTGATGATAATAAACAGTTCATCTTACTTGATATTGGTATCGTTTAAGAAGAAAAGAAACTTCGTCTTACTTTTTGATAGTAGGTAAGTCTAATATCTTTTTAAAAAAAATTATAAAAAAAAGGAATTTGCAGCCCTACACTCCTGGTGTGTGTGTGTGTGTGTGTATATATATATATATATATTTTGATGGGATATGGAATGATTATTGATTAGTACTTTAGATTTAATATTGTTATAGGGGTTAAGTTCAGATTTATAAATAAAACCTCAACATATTTATCATATATACCTCATGACTTGAATGAATAAATTATTGAGTATTCTCTCATCCTAATTCCTCTTCGTTATGTTTAATAGAATAAAATAATTTTTTTATAAAAATAAAAGTGATGATAAATTTTAAAAATTTATTTAGTAAGATATAAATAAATATAAAAATTATGTATTTTTTTATATAATATAGAATAAAATAGTTTAAAATATTTTTTTATAACTTAAAAAAAATTAAAATTGTTCAGAAATTTTATAACTGATTAAAATAATCTTACAAATTTTATTTCTACCTTTATCATCTTAATTTTTATTTTTTTAATAAAATTATAATTGTTTAAAATATTTGAAATAAAAATAAAAGTTAAAATAATTTTTATCATACTAAATGAAATAATTGACTTCCATCATATCAAACAAGAAAAACGTAAAATTCTACTCCTCCTTCTACTCACACCTTAATTTCTCATGACTATATTGTCTCTATTTGTTTGGTAGCAAAAAAATATAGTCTTTTTTTTTCTTTTTACAGTTTCATTTTTAAAAATTATATCTATATATCTATATATATATATATTGCATAAGATAGAGGGGTAAGAAGTGAAAACTTGGATTGGATGGGAAGGAATAAGAATTAAAAATATAGACCGACAAATGGGCCTTACTTATTTTCCTGAAGTGGTATGGGCGGGAATGGCATATGACCTGGCACGGAGGGAGGGGTTTCCAATAATTGAAGCCTAAAGCCCTTCCAATGAATGAATCATCTAATCAAGGCTGAAATGTCAACCGTTGTCGGGTGATCCGACTCATGTGGCTTCCGTCAATACTTGTTGTCCACAGGATCCCAATCCCACTTCCCTCCTTGTCCCCATCCCCATCCCCATCCCAACTCCCTCTTTTCTTATTTTGCTTCCATTTCTGGCATGTCGCAATGCAGCTCCGTTATGTTCACATTCCAGAGTTTCCTGTTAAAGAAGCCGTAATCTTGGTCAACATTCAAAGTTCAAACCGAATACAAGCTAATCTCGAGCTTACAAGTAAAAATGGCGATTAGTCATGAGTTTGGGTAGGAACAAGGGAGAAGAGAGAGAGACGAGAGAGGGAATGGAATCATTAATGTCAAAATCAGTGCAGTTTTAACAGCCGACAGCCCCACGCTGCATGCTTTTATGATCATGACACTCATCTTGCCAGCAAAGCCACCCACTTGAATGAGACCTCACGGCTTTGCCCTTTATCCACATTCTTCCAACTTCCAGTTAGGCCCAAAGAAAGATCCACAAAATGAGCCCGATTGGGTTTGGGCCTATCCCGTCAGGCCCATCAACAACCTCGCCAAACAAACGGTAAGAGGGGGTGGTCCCACGAGTGACTCGATCAGAGCTGGAGGTGGAGGGGGAAGCACGTCAAGAAGGTGGGCCTGAGAGGTGGGGGGAACTGTTATAACGGTCTAAAATGCAAAAAATGCAAATGGCAGACACAGACAGTGCCAGTCTCACGAGGAAAGAGAGAAGCGATTTGAGGCATCCTAGGTGACTGTCCCTTCCATGAATGAAAGAATCGAAAGCCTTCTCACGTTACCATTGCGTGACCACATGCCCAAAGCCTCTGCTCATGGGGTTCTTGGAATTCCCTTTTTAGCCCTCTGCAACTATACACTTTCTTTTTTAATTAGAGACCTAAATACTAAGGGTTTGAAATTAGAAGTAATATTAAATATAAAATCTAAGGCTGGGTGTGAATGAATGTAGGAGGGCAAATGATAAGGCCGGCAAAAGCGCCGATGATTAGTGTAAATAACGGCGTTACAGAATGAACAAATGCGTAATGCTTTGAAATGGGGGTCCCACGTATTACCATATTTCTTATAATTCCAAGCTGGCCCCTTCTCATCCCTGGTCCTTCTCTTTCCTTTTTCTCCCTCACTCTCCTTCCGCATTACCCCTCACCCACATCCCCGTTTCTCCTTATATAACTCCCCTCACCACCACACACCACCCCCATTCTTTCTTAAATCATCTTCTTCTGCTGCTCTCTCTCCTCCTTCTCTTCCTTTCAAATTTTGGTCCTTTTCAAGAGGCATTTCTTGTTTTTTTCTTTTTTTGTTATACTCCACATGGCTGACGATGCAGCTAAGACTACTACTGCTACCCGGGAGGCCTCTGTCCAGGTTGAAGAAGTGGTGCTTAAGGATGTTCCTCAGCCTGAGAAATCTGTCGACAAGGATCCACAATCTGTCCCCGACGCTGAGCCGCCATTGAAGCCTGTTGAGGAGACTGCCGAGACTGAAGTGTCTAAGCCCGGAGGTGAAGGTGACGACCAAATGCCTGAATCTGGTTCGTTTAGGGAAGAGAGCACCAGAGTTGCTGACCTTTCTGATCACGACAAGAAGGCTCTCCAAGAGCTCAAACAGCTCGTCCAAGATGCTCTTAACAAGCATGAATTCTCTGCCCTTTCCAACCCCCCTTCGACTCCAAAGGAAGACAAGTCGGCGCCAGCTCCTTCTCAGAAGGACGATGACAAGAAGACGGAAGAACCTGTTCAGGAAAAGCCTGCAGAAGCTGCGGACCCCGCAAAAACAGAGGAACAACAGGCAGATGAGAAGGAAGCCGCATCGCAGGAAGCGGGAGAATCCACGGTGGTCATTGAGGCTGTTGATGAAAAAGCGAACGCTCCTGCTGTCGATGACGACGGAGCTAAAACCGTGGAAGCCATTGAAGAGAGTGTAGTGGCGGTGTCTTCCGCTGTTCCCGCAGAGGAGCCACAGGCGGCGTCCGAGGGCGCAGCCATTCCTCCACCGGCTGAGGCTGAAACCAACGAAACTAAGGACGAAACTCCTCCTCCGCCAGAAGAAGTATCCATTTGGGGGATACCACTGCTTGCTGATGAGAGGAGCGATGTCATTCTGTTGAAATTCCTGCGAGCAAGAGATTTCAAAGTGAAAGATGCTTTCACCATGATCAAGAACACAATCCTCTGGAGGAAAGAATTCGGAATCGACAAATTGATGGAAGAAAACTTGAGCGATGATTTGGAGAAGGCGGTATTTATGCATGGGTTCGATAAGGAAGGCCACCCCATGTGTTACAACATCTATGGGGAATTCCAGAACAAGGAGCTTTACAAGAAAGCGTTTTCCGATGAGGGGAGGAGGCTCAATTTCCTGAGATGGAGAATCCAGTTTCTGGAAAGGAGCATTCGCAAATTGGATTTCACCCCTGGAGGCGTATCCACCATTGTGCAGATCAATGATCTGAAGAATTCTCCTGGACCTGGTAAATGGGAACTTAGACAAGCCACCAAACAGGCCCTTCATCTGCTTCAAGATAACTATCCTGAATTCGTAGCCAAACAGGTATTACTTTTGAATTTCCCCTGCATTTATCAGTTCTTACATTTAGTTGTTTTGTTGAGTGTGTAACCTAATCTCAAAACCTATTATGGCGCAGATTTTCATCAATGTACCATGGTGGTACCTGGCAGTGAACAGGATGATAAGCCCTTTTCTCACTCAGAGAACCAAGAGCAAGTTTGTATTTGCAGGGCCTTCCAAATCGGCAGAGACCCTTTTGAGGTATTGTTTCAAATATTCAAATTTTTGTTCATTTGTCTCTTTCTCTGACTCAAATAGGTAAAGATTTCGACTCAATTTAGTCCTGGACTTGTTCAGATACATAGCTCCAGAGCGGCTTCCAGTCAAGTATGGAGGACTAAGCAAAGATGGAGAATTCAGAGAATTCGGCAATACGGATGCAGTCACTGAAGTTACAGTTCGGCCAGCAGCAAAGCATACCGTAGAATTTCCAGTCCATGAGGTGGGTTTCGATTTTATCATCATCCTTCGATGTTTTTTGATAATCCAATGAATTGCCGGATCGAAATGGGATCTTTCTTAGGATTCTTCTGTTCTGCAAAAGACATGTCGTTTGTCTATTTCACATGCTCTAACCAACATACTGCGCAAAACTATGCTCTGACAATTAAATAAATAAACATATATATAAACTATAAAGCCGGAGCTTCCATTTATCGTTTCTGGGGCCATATGTTCGGCATTGCCGGATTTATTTCATTTTAGTTCTTGACATAGCTAAGAGCCAAAGCAATCCTAGCTTTCTGATATAAACAAAGTGAGTTGAATATAAAGTGAGTTCAAAATGAGGTTGTTGATGTTGATTTAACAAACTTGCAGAAATGCATTCTTTCATGGGAGCTGAGAGTGATTGGGTGGGATGTGAGCTATGGAGAAGAGTTCGTGCCAAGTGCTGAAGGAAGCTACACAGTGATTATTCAGAAGGCAAGAAAAGTGGCTTCATCAGAAGAACCAGTGGTTTGCAATAGTTTTGAGATTGGTGAGCCTGGAAAAGTGGTTCTCACCATTGACAATTCAAGCTCCAAGAAGAAGAAACTCTTGTACCGTTTGAAAACCAAGTCTTCTGCTTAAAACATGAATTTTGACGACTAGGATGGAAATGGATGGGCTTTTCTTATGAAATTGTTATATCCATATTAATATATGTATAATCTTGTTTTTTTTAATTATTATTTATTATAGTTTTTGTTCATTTTCATATATTGGAGCTGGAGAGGGCTATCTTTTGATATGTGAATTGTTTTTTATGTATAAATGGAAAGTAATTTGTGGTGGGTCTTTTTCCATATCCTCTGTTTGTCGCATTCTGTGTATACAGGCATAATGTGCTGAATATGACATCAAGGATGTTTCTTTCACAGATAAGAAACGAGAGGAATATCTATGATTGATAAGGAATATGTATGATGTGCTTGCTAGTTGCTATATAGACTCTTTAGATTTGAAAGAAGATAGTTAGCATCGAAATATGCATTTTAATAACATATTCTTAATATGTGAGGAAGATTATCACTAACTCAACAAATCCTAGATATATACCTCGGAGATACGTTGGTTGCGTTTAACTGTTAATTACGACTTCTTTTGTCTCAGCGTGCGAGTTTGAAGAAATAAAAACGAAGCTTTGGTATCGAATGCACTATTAATAAACAAAAATGATGTATTTTTCATGAAAAATATGGAACTTTAAAGCTTGAATAAAGGAATTGAATGGGATGAGAAGCAGAAGATAGGCCATGTGGAAGAGGAAAACAGGGATGGACCCACAACATATTTAAAAGGGTCACTTTGGCACCGAATATGATCATGAATAAAGCCCTCAGACAGGCGATTCGTGTCTGTGTCTGCGGGTTTAAACATGGCTTTTTTATACGTCATGTGTGTGTGTGTGTGTGTGTGTGTGAGAGAGAGAGAGAGAGAGAGAGAGACTTTAGTTTTTCAAAGGGACTTTTGAGACTTTTAAGGCACCAAAGTCCCACCTTCATGATTTAAACCAGCGAGCTGTTGCTTGTTGCATTATTGAGTTGGGTAAAAGGCCTTCACCATTTTCATTTTGTATCACTTTCACAGCACAAGGACGCATGCCCCTCCCTCATAAAAGAACCTATTACAGTTCTGTTCTTATATCAAAACCAGAGAAGACACAAGTGGGGGTTATAAGAGCCAATGATTATTTTATAAAGAAAAGCACACAAGTGTAAGAATTCTATTATTTGAGGGGTTTCAGTTCATGGTGATGAGGACTGGTGCATAGCATAGGTAGACGCTAATCTGGCTAAGTGTAAAGGAAAATCCTAGCTGTTCCCGCCAGCTGTGTATAGCGTGATGTCTTCAACCACATTTCCAGAGTTCTTTTTGCTGACAATTACATTACTTGACTTCTCTATCTACTGTTCACTGCTCATCTTTATTTCTTCTCAGGCACTGACCCTCCTTCATAATTCATAAAAGTTGATGATCTTCACAATCTCCAAAAGAAAAAAAAACAAATATATATGTGTGTGGTTGCTCTTCCTATGTTCCAGTGCTTAATGTAGAGAGTTGCGTTGCGTCTAATTAACACCAAAACATGTAATAAATAATCATTTGGAATAGATAGAGGACAGCGCAAACTAAGGAGGGCGTCCTACGTGGGGCACCACGAGTCCTTTCAATCAATTTCAATTCCTTTGGAATCATATATACTCGCACGCATTTATTACAGGACCAGACTCTTTACATCACACTTATTCAAAATGCAACGGCACTTTTAAGGAAGAAAATTAAAATTAATCATTCCATTCCATCTCTCTAGCTTCAAGCAAAATTAAAATTAATCATTCCATTCCATCTCTCTAGCTTCAAGCATATTTTAGATCAGTCATCAAGTTGTTTTTTTTTTCCCAATGATTTGAGTGCTAGCTAGTCCACAGGCTGACGTGGCTGACATGCAATCAGATGTGTTCGTCTCTTTCTCCATTTCTCGTTCCTTATTCTATCCGTCACCTAGCTTCCGTGATTGCACCAGTTTAGAGTGTAGGTGAGGACTAATAAAGCTGAGATATGGAGGAAAACCAGCTATGGGAGTTAATCATTTTGAACAAAGTTTAAACCCTGAGGTCTATCCATAGTACCAAATGTGAAATCGAAGAAGCTAGTTTATAATCGAAACAAACAAATGTGATATGTGTCCTTTTGTTATCGGAAAATACGTCTCACCATTATTTACATTACAGCTCACGAGAGAAAAGTCGCAGGTTTGCATGTGAGCTCTGAAATGCTGTCAACCAAGCTCTGCAAAATAGGATTCCCTCGTACCCCTACGTGGCTAAAGGTCGATCGAATGCTTGCATGGGATGCTCTCATCAGGCTGAAAAGTCGCGTATCCTAAATACAAGTTACAATAATACTTTTCTGATAAATTTGAGCACCATCATCTAACTTTTCACCCCTCGAAATCATAAAACCCAGTAAAAACCCCAAAAACTTTCTGAAAACATGATCACGTACGTGCCTCACTGCAGCTGTCGAATTCTCACGTGACAAGATGTCCCACCTCCTTCACCATCTGCTCCAAACTTCCAATGTATATCAGACGATCGACGATCACACCTTTGCATCTTACAGTTCTGCTCCTGAGAAAAAACCTATTTCTCATCTTTCACTAACCGCAGAAGATGGAGAGGAAATCATTCGGGCTCTTCCTCTTGGTCCTAAATGTGCTAGCTGCTGGTAAGATTCTTCTATTTATTGTTGTTTTTGGTTGCTGTATATGAGTGATGAATTCATAATGTGTGCATATATATATTGTTTGAGCTGAGCAGAAGTGGCGGTGCAGACGGAGGGAAGGAGGTACCAGTCACAGAGCCACGGGTTCAGGGGATCGTGCTGGGTCGCCACCACAACTGTGCGCTGGTTTGCAGGAACGAAGGTTTCTCCAGAGGGCGGTGCCGAGGGTTCCGTCACCGCTGTTTCTGCTCTAGGCTCTGTTGAATCTAAACCATCAAGATTTCAGCTGAGAGACCAAATAAAAAAGATATGGTGCATGACATGTTTTCATGGGTGTTGGTTTTTAGAGCCGAACATGTTTAGAGTTTAGTGCAGCAAGAAGCAATGAAGCATCATCATGTGGTTAAGATTATGACGTCTTAATTGTTTTCTGTCGAATCTGTTGAACCTGCAGTGGCCATTAGTCTTAGGATCTCTTGTTACGTTTAATTTTGACTTTAAGGAGATGGTAATTGCAAACACTCCCAGATCGAGGGCTTTAAAAGAGTCATCAAGCTCTTGCGAAGCAACATTCAAACGGAAGAAACTTTCCATTTCTAATTTAGGTAGTTCAGTAAGTTACATGAAATTTAAGAAGTGGATGACACAATTTATGATATAACAATAAAGTATTTAATCGATCGTACAAAAATTAATACCCAGTAATAAAATAAAATGTCCGATTAATCAATTTTTCTACGGTAAGGATGATGTTTTTGTGAGAAGTTTGGGCACAATGAAACCGAATACAAACATGGAAACGGCGATCCAGCATGCATACCCAGCCCACATCAAAAGTAATATCGATGAGAAACTCTTTTTTATTTTTATTTTTTATTAGGGGCATTCTCTTTTATTTTGAACCCTAAGATTCGGATATTATTAATTAGTTATGTGTGAAATAAAAGGGGAACATTTTTTTTTAAAATAAAAGAAATGTCTCATTATATTTTTTAAATCTATAATGGCAAGATAAAATCTCCAGAGTTACAACAAGGAAAGAGAATCTCATTTGGTTGATGCCGGGAGCCTTGCATTATCTGTTCTTCCAAGACAGCCAGCAAATCGTGGGAAGACCTCAAGCCACGGCTACCGATTAAGGTTGTGTTTGGGAGAACGTTTAAGCCCTTAAACTAACTTCTCAATCAGTTTTTAATTAATGTTAATATTTTATTTATTGTTTTCACAACATCACATTTAAGTCTAAATAGATTTTTAGAAGCTTCTTCATCTTAATTTTTTTTTGTTGCTATTTTGAGTATTCATTCAAACAAATTTTTATTAAACTGATTTTTTTTAAAAAGTCAATACAAACATAAATCTTATTATTTATTTAACTTCTGTAAAAGTAAGGTAAAAAAATTACTTCTCCACCCCTAATCCAAACAAACCCTTAAATTGTGCATTTCCCATTCCCTTACTCACATACAGATCAGAACGAAACAATCTAGAAAGACAGTTAGGATGAACTATGTTAATCCAAACCAATCTAGCTACCTCGCAATCTCTCTAGAAGTGTATGGGTAATAATGCCTTTCTAAGCTCTTAGCGAGTAGATGGGAAATCTCTTATGGATGACCTGATATAAGGAGCAATTTACTTTTCAGGCATTGGAAGTTTCCAGACTTTCATCCGCCGATCCTCTGAATATTGCTTTCTCTGGTCACAAATTAGCTTACACATGGCTGTCTTCATTTTTTAAAATCATGGTTTGTCACACTTAATTTCGAAAAGCCCTACAGAATCGCAGACATCTCCTCTCCCTGCCCATGTCTTGTGTCTAACTTGTATATTCTTTGGGTTTTAAAGATATATATTGTGTGTTTAGATGATACGTTAGAAAAATATTTATGAAAAAAAGTGTTTTTATACAGTTGTGAAGAAAGAGATTTTAAAAAAGAGTTTATAAAAAAAATAGTTATAAATAAATAAGTATTTTGATAGTTATTATTAGAAAAACTTTTATAATTAAAAAATTACTATAAAAATATATTTTATTAAAAATAGTAGAGATGATAGAGGGTGAAGAAAAGAGAGGAGAGATGAAAGAGTGTAAGAAAAAGTAAGGATAAAATAGTAATTATATAATTCATAAATTATTTTACTGTTTAAAAAGTTAGTTTCACTAGTTTATCAAAAATAGTTTAATCCAAACGCACTTATGAACAAATATAATTATTTATTTTAAAATTTTTGTAAATAAAAATTTAAGTCAGAAACCCTTTTAAAATATAGATTATAAAGGTTTACAAACAAACCTATAGTGTCATTTAGGGGTGTTTATAAAGCCTGCAGTCCGGTATGCCCACCTGAGCCTGTAAGAAAAAAGCACAGCCCAGCTCGATAAATATAGGGCAGGGTAGGGTATCGGGCTACAAAATACAGCCTATACTTTTTTCGGGCTGGGCACAGAGGGGTTGTCCTGCCGTGCCCTGCCCTGCCCATGAGTACTCATTATTTTTTTTTTTACTTTTCTCCCTAGATGCTACACTTAGAAGGGAGAATATGATAACTACTGATGACTAAAGGGTCATTTTAAAAATATAAGTAAGTAAGTAAGTAAGTTGCGTCTTTTAATATTTATAACTATATTAATTTTTGTTTTCTTTAACTTTACTAATCATAATATAATTATATTATAAATTATAATTATTTATTTTATTTTTTTAAGATGCTTTATCCTTGTCAATATTTGAAAAGTTGATACAAAATTACAATTACAAATTACTTAAACTTCAAAGTTTTTTTTTATATGCAATGAATTTCAATACTTTAATTATTATCTTTTTATTGCCTTATTTTTAGTGAATTATAGATATTACTTAATTCTTGAAGATACATGAATATTGTATTATTTTATAAGTTTATAAATGTAGATTATTTTTCACAATATGAGCATAACATCACAACTTGGGCATGCCCAGCCCGCCCATGCCCAGCCCAAAATAGTTAGGGTTTTTATCGGGTAGGACCGAGTATCAGGCTACAAAATATAACCCATACTTTTTTTGGGCAGGGCATCGGGCAGGGGGTTGCCCTACCCAACCCTACCCATGAACACCCCTGGTGTTATCTTTAGTAGCATATTAGTAGCATATTAGTATTATCTTTTCTTGTAAAAAATATATTTTCAGTTCTTAATATAAAAATTAAATAATTAATTTATAAAAATAAAAAATTAATTTGAATTAATTATTCATATATTTTTTAATTATTTACATCGGAACTCCTCTTAGTAGAAACTAGAAACTCAGTGTTTTAAGATTTTTTTAATAAAATAAATTTAAAAGATAAATATAATTAAAATTTTATATTTAAAATTAAAAATTAAAGTAAATCAGCGACTAGGTGCGGAGGGAGTAGCGAGTAATAATTTACGGATAAATAAGAGCATCGTCCAACTTTTCACACCTCGAAATAATAAAAACCTTGTAAATGCCATCTGGTCCACCACTAAACCCCAAACAATTGATCACGGGCCCCTTTGCAGCTGTCGAATTTTCACGTGACTAGATTCCCCTCCTTCTCCCAACTTCCATTATATATACCCCGGACGCGATCACACCTTTGCGTCTTAAGTAAAACCCTACTTCTCATCCTTGACTATCTGCAGAAGATGGAGAGGAAATCATTCGGCCTCTTCCTCTTGGTCCTCATTGTGCTAGCTGCTGGTAAGATTATATTCTGCCATTCGTTACTCTTGTTTTCGGTTGCTATATATATATATGAGTGGTGAATAATGTATATGCTTGTTTGAGAGCAGAAGTGGCGGTGCAGACAGAGGGAAGGGTGTGCGAGTCACAGAGCCACGGGTTCAAGGGGCCGTGCGGGCGCGACCATAACTGTGCGCTCGTGTGCAGGAACGAAGGCTTCTCCGGTGGCAACTGCCGGGGGTTCCGCCGCCGCTGTTTCTGCACTAAGCTTTGTTGAATCTAAAATGTTTCAGTCAAGAGACCAAATAAAGAGATACGATGGTGGTCATATTAGAAAGTTGATAATGTCTTGTGTTTGTTTTGAGAGAGATTAGGGGAGCAACAGAGCATCATCATCATCATGTGGATGGAGTTAACGTCTTCAATATTACTTTCTGTCAAATCTCCTACGTGTCGTCTATCCTTGATTTTCATATTTAGCTTTCTTTAAGCATATATACATATATATGGTAATTGCGAACACTCCCATATATACACACTTTAAAACAGCATTTACTTCCAGCAAAACAGAACTTGCCTTTCCGGGGAATAGGGATTGATGACACGAATACCACTTAATTGCACTTTTTCGGTTCCTTTAGTTTTTTACTTTTTTTCCTTCCTTTAATAAAATAAAATAAAATGTAACCGAATGTAACCAAGGAAACAGACAGCTATCCAGTAAGCACGAACACCCCAACCCAAACATATAATAAAATGTAATTTATCTCATTTTTATAGAAAATGATTGTTTCACATATTAATATAGCTATCCAAATTTGTTTCTTTCTTTCTTTTTCTCTCCCAAAAACATCACCTCGCTGTAATGCGGGATCCCTTTGTCGTCCCAATAAGAACAAGTAAGAAAATAAGGGAATAACATTCGAAACCGAGCTCACCACCGCCCCAAAACTCTCCTCACACTTTCCCATTCTGGTCTGGTGCTCTGCACTTTGCCTTCACCTCATTTTAAAACACTATAATCACTCTCACTTGCACGTGAACAGATTCAGATGCAGAGGCAAGGCACTGCGCCTCAAAGAGCCAAAGGTTCAAAGACCTGTGTGTCAGCGACCACAATGCACTTCCACCTGCCTCGTCCAAGTGTTTCCCCCGCAGCAAATCCGGCGGTGTCCATCACCGTTGCTTTTGCACTAAAGTTTGTTGATCCTTATTCAACGCGCGCGACACACACACACACACACAATATATATATATATATATTGTATGGGCGCGCACGCACGCATGCACCTACCTTTGCTACTAGTTTGTGCCTTTTAGTTTTGGGAAATAAAGGCATCTCATTCTGTCTGTAATAGCTGCTTGATGCTGTCTGGAATGTATTCCCAGTTTTTGGATTGTGTTCCACCCACTCTAGAGGAAGTAGCATAATTTGGTTTAATCATAATAACCTTCGACCCCATGAATCAAAATTGGACCTTACTGTCCCACACCAAAAGCAAGGCCCATAATAGAGACCCGGCCCCGTATCCAGTTTCCCCATCTACCAATTAATCCTTCACAATATGTCGAGTTAAGGTTCGAATGTTTGCTTAAAAATATATTTACGTTTCAGTGTCTGGCAATGCTTCTAAAATAAGATTATTTTTAATAAAATGATACCTATGCTTAGAAAAAAATTATATCTACTGTATTAAGTGATTGTCCTTCTCACCCCTGAAGCCATTTTGCCACAAGTGTGGGATTAAATCCCTCATTAGAACTGGCTGTTAAATTAAGCCAACTCTTTTATACCCAATAAATAATCAATATTTGGGCATATTGGTTAATATTTAAGAGTGACATGAAGCATATTCGAATTCCAAGGAGATGTGCTTTGGTTTACAAAATTCAATCCCAACTTTATTAGGTAGGAGTGTGTTGGTCGAGAAAAAAGAGGGGCCCCTATTTCTAGGGCCTGACCTTGATTTACATATATACTACAAACGAACTTATTAAGTATCATTAAGCCTCCGTAATGAGACAAAATTCCACATATCATACAAAATTTAATTACTATAGGATCTATGTACCTGAGTTTAAGCTCAACTAACTAAGTTAATATAGGGGGTATCCCCTGAATTTTAACTTATTAGATCGAATCTGATTTTGCATATCTCGTATCGTTCGTCAGTTAAAAATGTCATAGGACCGACCTCTCGTTTATTGATTAAGGAATTATTATTGTTATTAATAATAAGAAGAAGTAATCCCTGGCTTGTTTGTCAAATTAAAGGAGGATTAAAAATCGTCAACACAAAAAATAGTACGCCCCTTTTTGTAATTAATGTGAATATAAAATGGGAATATATGCCCACATGACTATGAACAGTTGCAGATATCGATTAGTTGCTTCGCTTCTTCTTCTTCTTTTTTTTTGTGTTCCAAGATATCATCTAATCTTCAAGTGATGGGAGCCATATAAATAGGATAAATAATGAGACTAGTCCTCATATATATATATATATATATATATATGTGGACATGTGGTCACAGTCAAAAATGCTGGAAAGATAAGATATGCCAACTATATAATAAAATCAAAAGAGAGCTAGTGAAGAACCCACTCATGAATTCCAACGGATGAGGTATCCACACATGGAGGCAACAAGGTGGGTCACCAACCTCACAGATTCTTCCCCAACTTCATAATTAAATTCAGAAACTTGTTCCTATTCAATCCATCTCCTTCTAGAAGCCCCACCTAAAAAAAAACTAAGGTTAGCAGGGTGAGTCGTACCAACCATGTTCATTCCAAATAAAATATTTCACTTGGCCGGCTCACTGGGAGGTTGGTTGATCCCTGAAAGTGACAAATAAAAACCGAGAAACATCACCCGCCATAGCCGCAGACAGACACACGCGTATATGCTCCTCCCATCTTTATTATATAGCTTAATTTAATAGTTAATTTCAATTATAAATATAAAATATAAAACATATTTATTTTTTAAAATTATATTTATTAATAGTCACTCGATAATAATAAATAAAAAAGAGATTAACGATTAAATTAACGAAGATAATTATGATATTTTAAAAAATATATATTATAAAAATTAACTTTATTAATCTATTTAGATTAATTACACAAGTCATATATCATGTATCTTGAAAACGTTATTAACTGAAGACACTAACCCAGGAACACACGCTATGCATGAATATATAATCTGATCGTAATGGACCACCTAAAAGTTGAATCTAGATATATAGATTTGTTTTTTTTGAGGTGCTTAGCTTCAAATTTTCTGGTTACGAGGTTCTGTTGTTCTGATGTGTTACTATTACTGGTATTATATATGTGAGGATGAAAAAGGTGGTGAGGGAAGGCTCTGTAGTGGTAGCTGTTAGTTTATTTATTGGGCTGACATGGGGGGAGGAAGTGGGAGTGATGGGAAGGTGAATATTTGAGGGGTTGCAATGGGTGAGTGAGTGGGGAGAGTATTAAATCACAGTAATGGAAGAGGTAGGGGGAGTTAGTTACTGATCTGACATGGAAGCCTGAAATTGGCAAGAGTAAGTGGAGTAAGTTGGGGAGGACTGCTTCTAGAATATCTTTTTTCCTCTCTTTATTGGAAAACAAATAAATACAAGCAAAAGCAAACCAAGTAGACAAGCATACAAGAAAAATTACGTTTGGTGGAGGTGGAGAAGAGTAATTAAAGGAAAAAAAGAAGCTTATATTGCTCTTCTCTCTCTGTCTCTCTGTGGTGTGGGGTCTTCACTCCCTTTATTTCGTCACCGCTTTGCCTTTTTCTGTGTTAACTTAATTTCAGCACCTTGTGCTCTGCCCTCTTATTATACCCACTCCCTTCCCCCATTATCCTTAATTTCTTGTCAATATTAAGTTCACCTACCCCATAAATATTAAATTTGCGTACACGACCCAGTGACCCATAATGTGAAAGCTCGTGACCAGTATATTTATTGTGTGCAAGCTCATCTGTGTGATTTTATTCTCATTTTCCCATCATCCATATCTGTTCCTCTTCTCCTTTTCCCTTTTTCTGCGCCTTGCCTCTTCGTCTTTGTAATTGTTGCGTAGTATTTTCTTCAGAAGCATGTACAACACTAGCTCATTGGATTGCAATTGTCCTGAGGGTGATATTCTGAATGCAATAAAAAGAAAAAGACATGAAATGGCTAGTGTTAATGAATGAATGGTGGGGCAGTAAATATTGAAATTTGACATGGAACAAACGGAAGCAAAGTGGTAAGAGGGAGAAGAATGAGAATTAAGGTTAATGATGTACTTGTAAGTTAAGGGGAAACGCAGATAGGATTTGAAAAAAAAAAAAAACTCTATAGCTTGCTGACAGATATGGGGTTGGGGGGGCTGCTCAACACAATTTGATTTGCTAGTACATATGATTTACAAATAAGCAAATGACTATTTTTGGGCGTACGCCAGCATATAATAACATAAAACATGATTAATTAATTCTTGCTGATTTCAAAGAAGATTTGAATTTGCCCCTAGGTGTTGTAATTCTCCGGCTCAACTAATTCCAGGTCCAGGCTTAGGATGATGCATGATGATTGCTTAGCTTTGACGAAACAAGAGTCAAAGTCAAACCCCTCCCATTAAAATGCAATTTCGCCCGTTACATAAATAGTCCATATATTAACCCCCCATATCCCACCCCATACGTTTGCTCAATCAATATTCATTTACAAGTCTAACAGTAACAGCACTTCCCTAAAATTAAAAGAAATGGTTCCCTAAAATTAAAAGAAATGGTTAAGTCATTGATTTTATCTAAAAATATAATAAATTTTTTATTTTACCTATATTTAAATAATTTGTTTGCAAAATTGGTCTCTCATATGGCTAGTGACTTTAATTAAATATTAAATAGAGGTGATATTGAAAAAACTTACAAAGGACTATGAATGTGAAAAAGGAGGCAGATGAGGGGAAGAAGGGGTAAAATGAAGAAAGAAGAGGGGGTGGAGTAGTAAAAAAAGAGAAAGAGAAGGGAGCTACCTACCAAATCCAGGAGTAACCACAAACTTAAACGGAACCACTCATGATGGTTACCAACTCGGTCAAAGACTCTCTCTCCTGTCCAGAAAAAGCAGGACCCCCCCACCCACCCCCGAGTCTCTTGCATTTTGCTCCTCTTCCTCTTCCTCCTCTCCACCACCCTCCCCTTTTATATCCCCCATTCCTCTCTCTCTTCTCTCTCCCACCTCCTTCCTCTCCCCTCACTCCTCAATCTCCCCCATGGGCAGATCTCCCTGCTGCGAGAAAGAGCACACCAACAAAGGCGCCTGGACCAAAGAGGAAGACCAACGCCTCATCAACTACATCAAGCTCCATGGCGAAGGTTGCTGGCGCTCCCTCCCCAAAGCCGCTGGTTCGTATCTTTACATATCCATATATATATATATTCCTCTCTCCTTTTCCCTCAAATGCGCCTTCTCACTCTCTCTACGCCCAGGTTTGCTTCGGTGTGGCAAGAGTTGCAGACTCAGATGGATTAACTATCTCCGACCTGATCTCAAGAGAGGCAACTTCACCGAAGAAGAAGACGAGCTCATCATTAACCTCCATAGCCTCCTTGGCAACAAGTACGTTTCTCTCTTACTTCATCCAATCATTTCTCCCCCTTCAAAGATCTCACCTAATATATTGTTCTGATCGATCCCCTCGTGATTCCTCAGATGGTCTCTGATCGCCGCGAGGTTACCGGGAAGAACCGACAATGAGATCAAGAACTACTGGAATACCCACATCAAACGCAAACTCTACAGCCGCGGTATTGATCCTCAAACGCATCGGCCGCTCAACGCCTCTAGCGCTACTGGAGCCACCACCGATACCGTTGCTGTCGTCAGCAGCAGCAGCAACAACGATAACGCCAAGTTTCAGTTAGTGACTGAGTTGGGTGGCGACAACAACAACAATAACAATAATGCTACGAAGATCGTAAAAACCGAATCGGCCTGCGAAGACTCCAACAGCAGCAGCGGGGTTACCACAGAAGAAGCCACCACCTATGCGAATCCTCAGCTCAACTTGGAGCTCACCATAGGCCTTCCCTCCGATCAGCCTTCTTCTGCAAACCAAGACACGTTCATTAAACGACAGCCACAAGAACAGCAATCTCGGCCTGAACAACAACAAGTCTTGTACCACTGGTATGGCAACTTTAATAGTGCTGGTCAAGGTGTGTGTTTGTGTTACGGTCTAGGGTTTCAAAGTAAGGATCAAGCGTGTAGCTGCAAATTACCCATGGGTGCTTCTGTTGTTGCTCCTGCTGCTACTACCCCTCCCACTGTTACTGAAACCGCGACCGATAATATGTATAGATTTTACACACCCATGAACATTTAGAGAGCTTTTAATTTAATTAGGAATCATTCTGTGCTAATCTCAACGCTTACTTCGTATTGCTTGTTAATTAGTCGCAAGGAATTAAAAATAGATGCTGCAGAATTCCTATACTCTCAAAGGTCACCAGGAATTCTCAGATATAATTTTGGTTTCATACATTCGATTCCTTCTTTCTCATATCAGTTTTTCCCGCTCATTTCTTCTCTTGCCATTCAATCAAACCAAACCCTCATGGCAAAGGGGTTAGAAGTTAGAATTTAGAACAACTGCATTCTTTTTCATTACAAATCTCATCCAATGAGTAAACCTACTTTCAATGATGATAAATCATATCGCTCAGGAACATTAAGTGTATTATTAATTAACATGGTGTTAAAAGATTAGCAGTGTCTCGAAGGACAAAACTTAAAAAGGGGGCATTGTACGTGATGGTATATTGATGGGTGATTCCGTACTGGTTGTTGGAAATATTTAATAGTCTTCTTGGGTAAATTTATGAAAGTTGGAGATATACAGTTGCTTGGCGAACAATATTTGGCAGAGGCATTGCGGAAATAAATATTGAAGCCCTAAATCCGATTCTAAAGTGCTATCGGGAGACGGAATTTGAATGCAAAGCGCAAAGCTGCCATTAACTGGTGTCCTCGCACGAAGACAAGTAATAAAAGAGAAATTGGTGAACATGCCAGTTTATATTCTACTCTAGTGCTCTCGCTCTAGCCTTCCTTGATGCACGTTAATTATTATTATGGTAAATATTCGTGGCTTTGTTCTCTACCTACCATTGTATAGTGTCTAGAGACTAGGAACTTGTTCGTTTAACATTGCTTAGTTGGATTGATAAAAAGAGGTATTCGTTCTTGAGAATTAATCTGATCTTGATAAGAAAGAGGATTATATGACAGTCAGGGCAAGATTTTATTTGATCATCGTCATTTCAGAAATTAACTCAAGTTAATTACTATGTGAATGTCAACGACAAGAGATGCTAATAAAGTGGTACGTGGTTTTGAGAATCATTATGGAGATGATGTTGTTGTTTTTATCTGGGTGCTGAATTTGCAGGAAGTCACGTTGGAGAAGGAGGTTGAATCAGAAATTATTGAGGGATGCATCAAACTTACTTATCCTATAAATGGAAATGGAATCCACGGTGAGACAAAGACATGGGTGACTACTTGACAATAACTGAATACATTACATGTGGCCCACTTCATGTGGTTGAGCAGAATGTTAGCAACCACCCTGCCTTCTTTTGGTTAAAAAAATAAAAACAAAATAAATGAGATCCGTGCGAATATGATTTTTTATATGGTTTAAACAATTAAATTAAAACAAAAAAATAAATTAAAAATCATGATGCTTATACCTGAAGTTGAGTTCCACAGCTAAACTTTACGTGGTAAAATAACACTATGAAATTAAGGAAAAAAAATTAAAATGTTACAAAAAGCTAAAAATCTCAAGCAAAATAAACTGTGGTTGAGGACCAAAGATGGGCAAACGTTTGTCATAGCTTATGTGGTATCTCAGCCAATAGATAAAAATATAATATTTAAAAGATTTATCTATTTATCAATTGTATTTGACTTTGTTAGGGAAAAGTCGGCAATTTAAATTATAAGAAATTGTTGAAAAATACTCAAGTAAATAATTTATTATTTAAAAATAATCAAATGCCCAAGTCCTTAAGAGATAATAATATATTTTCAACATGTGTAACTCTTATTTAAATTTATTGTATATAATATATTTTTAATTATGTGAGAATATCTTTTATTTTATATATAGTTAAAGATAGATTATATAAAATTAATTAAAGTTGCACCCGCTCATAATGAATTGCACTTAACTCTTGAAACAAATTTTATATATATTTAAGTAATAAATTGTAGAGAAAATGATATATATTTTTTAAAAAAAATGATAAATTCTAAATTAGGTCTATTAACAATTATAAATATAACATTAACAACAATAATTATGATATTAATAATACAAAATCTTACTTTAGTATTTACTATTTTTAAAGTATTTTTCTGTTATTTTTCTTTATAAAAAGAAATTTTGATTGTTGAGTTATAGAATTTTCAAATTAAAAAATGGATATAGTTGAAAAGTGGAGGAGACAGTTGTAACGTAGGGTTGGGGATGAGGGGAAGAGCAAGATTAGACGAACATAAAAGTGGGGATTAGGTAGGTAGATAGGAGGTGGGGTGGGGACGTAAGATAGGATACCTACCCGTCCCGTCTTTACTCATAATTTCCCTCTTCTCTGCTGCCTGTCCCCTTTTTTTTCAATTAATTAAATAAATAGTATTATCTTTACTTTGCTAGGTTAAATTATGATTTAATAATAATGCTGCCACGTCACATTCACGTATCCTTGCTCGGGGCGGGCTTCATGGTCTTCTAGAAGCTCCAGAACTCACAAAAAGTGGCACGTTCCTCACCACCTAATTCCTTCACTTTCCCTCCATCTCCCCATGTGACACTTCCACACTCTCTCTCTAATAATTTTAATTTTAACTAATTAATTAACTTATTAATTTAAAATATCATACTTGTTTATTCCCATAAATAAGTATTTGGTCTATTCCTCCGAATCATCGTCTGCTGTCCACGAACAGCACCAACTTCGTCTCGACACGTTTACAATCAATGGGTCGTGGTCAAGGCTAATTAATTTCTATACCAGACCCTTTATCATTAGTCTATTCATTGTTTTTGTTCACCGCCTTTATTAAGCCAAGTGCCCAGCGGCAAAAATTAAAAAATTGATCAATCGCCCTTCCGTCGTGTTTGTTTCAAGGTCAGAAAAGAGAAAATCAATGTTTTGTCTTTTCTCACGTACGTCTAGAAATGCCTCCAATTTTAATTTTTTATTAAATATATATATTTTTATTATAAACAATCCCATTTAAAACAGTACTAAATATTAACACTTCTTAAGCAAAAAATTAAAAAGTAATTCTCCAGAGTTCTTCTAGCCAGACCACTTTTACTGAACTCAACTTCCGTTGGTGCTCCAGTTGCAATATAAGCTGTTGAGGTACGGTACCAATCTCCCTGGGTGCGGATCCCAGGCGGTGCCAGCGCTGAAAGAGGATTAGGCCAAGGGTTGGGTGGTATGACCCGATGAACCGCCCCTCATCTTAGCATTATTTATATTATTACCTTCTTTATTTATCGTGACCACCTAGTCCAAATCCATTGCTTTTCTTCCATGGTATCACTAGTATTCCCTTTCATTTTCTCACTCCTCCACCACTGTCGCTTTTTAAACTTTGTTTGATTCACCTACAGGAAAAATATGTTAGATTAATTTAAAAAAAAATATTAATTAATACTATTTTTTATTTAATTCAAAAAAGAAGGGAAGGAGAGTTAACTAGAAGTTTACAAATATACCATTATCTTTTTATTTAAATTTATTTACTATTTATTTATAATATTCATATCAAAATTATTTTTTTTAATTTATAAATCTTAAAAAAATTATATCATTTATATATATAATAAAATTAAATTTTTTTAAAAATATGATAAAATTTTAACATTATTTCTTATTAATTTTATAATTATTATATATTTTAATATAATATATAAATAATTTATTATATTTATTAAATTTTAACAATTAAAAAAAATAGATGTGAGAAAAATAAAAAAAATTTAAAGGTATAATTAGAATATTAAAAATATATAAAAGGAAAATTTAGTCATAAAAGTGAAAAAAAATTTCTTCCCTCTAAAAACCCCCACTTTTAGAGGGGAGGATACTAAATAACAAAAAATCTTCCCTGTCCTCCCCTCTAAAATCCTTCAACTAGACAAAACCTTAATTTTAGTTCCATTACTTTTAATAAATTTTCCTTCGAACCCTCTTAATTATTTTCCTCAACAATTCCTGACCCTTGCTTTCAAATTAAATCCTTATCTGATCATAAATATAATTTTTATTTAAATAATTTAATTATATTAAATATATTAATTAAAATAATTATTATAAAATATATTTTTTAAAAATATAATAATCATCTTCGTTAACTCTTTCTCTTATTTTCTTATAAAGTTAGTTATTGTTAAGATAATTTTAATATAGGGTTATTTAAAAAATAGTTTATAAATTTAAAAAATAATATTTATATTTAAAATTAATATTAATTATTTTATTATATCATATATTTAATATTAGAAGAGTATTTCTTTTTTGCTTAATCTAAAAGTCAACTGACTTACACAAAATTCTTTAAAATTTGGTGGGTTAAGTATAACATCTTTAATCTTTAAAAATTTAAATTAAATATTATAATATTTTATATTTTGATAATTAATTTTTTATTGTTAAAATTACAGTTAAAATTAATAGTTTTTGTTATGTTATGATTTTTATATTATATATCATATCATTTAAAAAATAGAATTTGATACTTGATATATAATTTTAATTTTTTTTAAATACTTAAAATAAAATATTTAAATAATAATTGAAATTTAATATGTAATTTAAAATATTTTTAAATACTTAAAAATTTAAAATATTTATTTGACTCTATAATATTTAAATAAAAAATATAAATTATCAAGTGTTATTTTTTAAATGATATGTTATATAATCTAAAAATAAAAATTATAATATGACAATAACTATTAATTTTAATAACAATTTTAATAATAAGAATTTAATAATTAAAATTTAAAATATTAATATTTTTTATTTAAATTTTAAAATATTATAGAGTTTATAAACAACTTGCTTAAAGTTTAAAGGATTTTATGAATTCAAGTCAATAATTAAATATCTGATGTTCACAGACAAATATCGATGCAAATAACAGGGAGGAGAGAAAACACGACAGCGTTTCGAGTTGGCCCCCAATTGGTCTTTCAAGCACATGTTGAATTTAAAAGTCAAACACCTTATATGGGTCAGACCATTGACCACGATGGCCACATGACTTGTGCGCTTAATCCCATGGGATGCGGTTTCAAAACCGTTGACCGGATGATATAAAACGCCCCTGTTGACCACGTAACCTAACAATACCAAAACAATGGAAGAAGGAGCAAAAGAGCATAAAAAGTCTTAATTTAATTTTAAAGTCTACAAGGAGATGAATCCATGGGAGAAGCACCCACTGTAATGTCCCAAATAGCAAGTTATTCGTACGGTCATAAAATTAACTAATTTTATGACAGCCATATCTAACGTCAAATGTCTTAATCATTGCTATTGTGATTCTAGTTCAAGCATTTCCTTCTTTCTGTTTTTCCCCACATAGAGCACTCCCATACACTTTTTCTGGTGGGCCAAAACTACTATTAAGAGCTTATAAAAAAAAAGCTTACAAAAAAACAATATTTTTTAGATATTAAAAAAAAAGGTTTTATAGAAGATTTTATAAAAAAATAATTATAAATAATAAATATTTAAATAATTATTATAGAAAGATTTTTATAATTAAAAAATTATTAAAAAAGTATTATTTTATTAAAAATATGATATATGAAATATGAGAGATTAAAGGAGGTGAAAAAGAAAGGGGATAGAGAAAATATGAGAGATGATAAATAAAATAGATGATAGAAAAGAGAGATGAGAGAGGGTGGAGAAGAGAGAGGAAATAAGGTGAAAAGAGTAGAGAGAAGAGATAATACGTAAGAAAAAGTAAGGATAAAATAGTAATTACATAACTTATAAATTCTTTTATTGTTTTAGAAACTACCATCAATAATTTGTTAAAAATTTTAATTTTAAATCATAATTTAGTCTAATTTTTTTAAACAAATATAATTATTTATTTTAATTTTTTAAAATCTAAATTTTGTCAAACAAAAAAACTTCTAAAATTACAGTTCATATAATTTCTAAATATACACTATAGGTGTGTTTAGGAAATCTCTAAACTATAATTTTAAAATAGCTTTTTGTCTAAATATTGGTTTAGAAAAATTTTAAAACAAACAGTTATATTTATCTAAAATAATTTTTAGACTAAATTATAATTTCAAATAAATTAGTGTGTGTTTGGGAACATCCCAAACCTAAGTTTAAACTTAAGTTTGGGTAAAATTTAGGTTTTGAGAAATTTTAAAATAAATAACTATATTTGTTTAAATGAGCTTTTAGACTAAGCAATAGTTTAAAACTAAAGTTTCAGATAAATTGACCAGAGTAATTTGTAGAACAGTAAAAGAGCTTATGAACTAATCAATAATTATATTACCTTTACTTTTTTCTTACATCCTCTTTTATTTATTTTCTTACACTATCTCTCCTCTATCTATTATCTTTTCTCATTTAATACTCATACATTTTTCCATAATTTACTAATAATAAAAATATTTATAGAAATAACTATTCAAATAATCATTTATTCAAATTTTTTTATAAGCTATTATCCAAAAGCTTATTTTTAAAAATCGTCCAAAATCTTTTTTTTCATAAGTACTTTTCCAAACTTCTATTCAAACGCGCCCCTTAATAGAAATATGTTTGAAAATAATAAAAAAATTTATAAATTACTCAATTATTATTTTATTTTTATTTTTTCTTATACTATCTACTCTCTCTTATATTTTTTCTATTATTTTTTTCTATTCTTTCTTATTTATTATCTCTCTTTTTCACCATTTATCCCCCCCTCCCTCTATCTCTCTCTTTATCCTATTTTTAATACCAAACAGGTAAATCCAAACTCGTATAATTGCAACTTTTAAACACTGACGTGAGAGTGAGACGTAGATGTCACTTCCGTTACCAAAAAATAAAAAGTTACTTTAACCAGCATTTTTGAGCACCCACTTGCGCTATGGGCTGGAAATTAATAGGCCCATCTAATGCTCATGAAAGTGACACGTGGCAATGAAGGGAAAAATGGTGCCCTGAACCGAGGGATGGACGAACTTTGGGGTGGGGGTGCCCCCGGGGGGAACCTAAACACCGTGTCAGGGATGAAGAACTTATACGGGATCAATGCAATACTTGGAATGCATTACAACATCGCACCACAAAAGCGAACATGTACGCTCGCAAATTGTAAGTGGATTCATCGGCCATTGTGCTGGCTGGCTCATTTGTTTGTATTTTAATTTCCCTAGACATTTTCATTTTACAGCTGGTAAAAATAAGTCACTCCATTTTATGATAAGATCGGATAACTGAAAGTAAGCCATAAACCAATGCCGAGGCAGTTAAATGACCGCATGGATTTTAAATAGTCAAATGGAGAGATTTGTCGTTTTTGAATAATAATTAAAAAAACCAGTGGTTCGCGCTAATTTAAAGGAATGATTGCCGGCAAAAAGAAATCAGAAGGGACGAATTATTTTATTTTTAAATAATGCCAATATACTTCGTGCATTGACGAAGCGAGAGGGAAGGACGGAATCCAGAGGAATAATTGCGCGCGTGCGAAATTTTGGGTTGAAAATAATGTGTGGGCCCGAACGTTAAAGTTAAAAATTACAATATTTTATTTATTAATAATTGTTAATAATTTTGGAGGGTTTTGAGGGTTTTTTGGCGGTTAGGGTTTTGTATCGCTTTGGCCCCTGTTTTCTTTTTACGTTATTTGGTCCTCCTCCAGAATTCGGGTCTCTACTGTTTTTCTCGCTCTCGAGCGCCCTCTCCTTTTTCTGCTCTATCTCGCGGCGCAATCTCTCTCTGATGCACCGAATGGTACAGCGACCCTTTTCTTTTGCTCTTCTACCTTTGGATTCCGTCTCTTTTAGGTCTTTTCACCGCCGCAATTCCCATTTAGCACTTTCCTTAAATTTCAAGTTGCGGCATTGCTTGATTGCTGCCAACATCGGGACTAGGGGTGTTTTATTGGCTGTAAATTTGTCACATTGTCTATGCACTCAATCTGTATTTTATTTTTTAATTTTTTTTGCGGGGTTTGATGTGTTCTGTGTGCGTCTTACTTCTTAAACCGATCTGCCGTGGTTCAACTAAACCCTCTTTTTGTAATTGTTTGCGTTGTGTTTGACTGATCGCTTGGCGCCTTGGCCAGTCTTGCTCTTTTCCACTGTTTGACTGTGGAGTAGGGCATTGCAATTAGTAATACATGTAGCCTCTTGTTTTCATGATAGAATAGTTAAAACTGCCATTTTGGCACTTTTTTATATGAAAAAAAAACATGCGGTTGCTTCATGATGCATCATTTTGGCACTTTTTTTTCCGTGGTCGTGTTACATAACACATGTATTACTGGGTAATTCATATTTGTTAATTGTTAGGGATAAGATTTTGATTGCTTAATATTTTGACTTTTGATTATTACCCCGGATATTAAGCATATATTATATATTTTATTCTTTCTTTTTCTTGCCCTGTCACTTAATGTCAAATCCATTCTCGTGAAAAAGCATATGATTCTCCGAGTATCCGGGGCAGATATTTTTTTATTTTATTTAGGGGATTAATAATGTAGAGGGAAGGGAAAGGGAGACAGCTACATTACTATTCTTACTGGTGATTGAAATTATCTGTTTGGTTCCTTTCACCCTCTCAGCATGTTTTGAGGAGCTCTGATGACCCAAGTTATAATCATGGTGTGACATATCCGGAAGAAAAAGATAGCATAGATGTAGCATGTTGAAAGTTGATGAGTGGGACTTTCTGAACAAACTCCTTATATAATCAAAAATTAACTTCCTATTTCCTACCTTTTCCTTTTCCTTTGAATAGTTTTCCAAATCATTTCAAATTTGAAATTTATGACATTGTCATGCTGCAGAATATGGGATTCATATGATTAGGAGTATATATATTGTCATCCAATGAAACCTTACGATCGGTATATTAAATAACCCATCAGCTTCCTCAGATGTTCCCCATCTCTATCATCAGCCAGGAGTCCGCTTTTTTGTTTTTTTTCTTTTAGTATGCATTAGCATTGTGAAAACACATTCATTACCATACAGAGTCCATTTTTTAACCTGTCAAGCTTATAGTTGACTGTTAATTCGTGTTTTTTTGCAGCTTACTGCACCTAATATTTGCGTGCTTGAGAACTGTGCAGTTGTGAGAAACTAAAAGAGAACCTGGATTGTGTGTTGTTTATGAAAGAGTTGCAGGGATGGATAATTGTCATCATCAAGTTACGTTCGTTGGTCAGTATGAGGAAAATGAAAGTAAACTTTTATTGCACATTCCAAAAGATTTGAAAGATGTTGATGAAGAAACTATCAGTACTGAAAGTTTATTCATACCAGTATTTAAGAAAAGAAAGCGACTTAGCCTTAATCAGCTGAGAGAGATAAAGGCAGGGTTAGGTGGGAAGCAGACACAACCTAGCAGCAAGCTTAAGACAAAGAAGCGTGAGAGTAGAGACAGATGGTCATCTGAGAGGTAAAGAATGCACGTGAGGTTCTTTCTGTCTCTGCTTTCTCTTTAATATTACAATATTGTAAACTTAGATGATGATCGACTGTAGATATAAGGTTGCTGAGCAAAGCATGTGGGAGGTTTTGAAGGCTAAAGGTGCGACGTTTGCCAACCCAATCTCCCGACCTGCATTACGGACTGCTGCCCGTAAACACATTGGTGATACTGGACTATTGGACCACTTACTGAAGCACATTGATGGTAAAGTGGCACCTGGTGGGACTGAGCGTTTTCGGCGGTGGTTTAACACCAAAGGAATCATGGAGTATTGGTTGGAGAGTGCTAACCTAGATAAGGTCCGCCAGGATGCTGGGGTGCAGGACCCATACTGGATTCCGCCATCTACATTTAAAGCAGGCAGTCCCCCTCTTCAGAATTCTGATTATTCTGGTGAACTGAAACTGCTTCAAACAGAAATGGCTAAAATGAAGAAGTATTGAAGTCTGAAACTTGTGTTTCAAGATATTCTTGTATGCTTATTATTATGTATGCATCTTAAATGCTGTTGTGTTGGCAGAGACATGCAGGAGCTCATAATAATCAAGAACCAAGAGAAAAATGAAGTTAATATGATGGAGGTGAATGCTGAATGATTAAGTGAATGTTTATCCACTTTAGTGATTTAATTATTTAACTGTTGAATGTTTCTAATATCACATGAAGATATCTCATGTCAAATCTTTGATGGCAGGAGACACACAAGGAATTAGTAAAGTGGAAAGCTATGACTGAGCAACGCCTAACTGGGATTTTGACTTCTTTTAAGGGTGTACAGGTACCTAATTATAGCATAATTTTTCATCCTTTGAGAATTTTATGCTAGTTGCTATGATAAATATGTTCAGTTGGTTAATTTTTTCATATATGTGATCATCGTTTAATGAAGTTTTATATATTGATAGGGCATGCATGGTGATTTGGTAATTTGGAAAAGTAAAGTTGAGCAACAGCTCGTGGAAATAACAAATAAATTGAGTGATCTGAAAGCATCAAGGGAAGGCACGACCAATCCTCCTTTAGAAAGATGGGAAGATTGGCTTCAAAGCACCAATCTAGAGAATATTCAGGGAGACGATGAGCTTATACCATGGTTTGGGAGTACGGAACTGGTGAATCTTGAGCAAGAAGTTGCCCTCCAAGATCCTAACTCGGCCCTACCCAGTCAG
This sequence comes from Leucaena leucocephala, assembly GCA_037074615.1. Taxonomy (NCBI): domain Eukaryota; kingdom Viridiplantae; phylum Streptophyta; class Magnoliopsida; order Fabales; family Fabaceae; genus Leucaena; species Leucaena leucocephala. The sequence goes on along the minus strand of CM073534.1, from coordinate 16,615,211 downwards.
CTGCTAAATGACAATATGACTAACATGAAGAGGTAATGCATGCAAAGTCAAATTCTCCCCCGTCCTCTCCTCTGCGGCTTCCATCTGAGAGACCAAAAGAAAAACTAGCATAATGGGGAAAAGGGCTACTTTCATTTTGTATCCCTTATTTTTTGCTTATGATAACAGTGATTTGCTGGAAACGTTGCCCAACAAACAAGAGGAAGATCAACCTAATGTGACTCCGGATTCTTCTATGACTGATAATTCAAAGTCAGACCTTGACAACTCAGTGATGGTGTTTCAGGTGATGTCTATATGCGCGTATCATTTACAAGGCACTTCAACTCTTTTCTAGTTCAATGTTGATTTAGTGTATTCTTTCCTCACAGGAGATGCTCACGGACTTGTTTAAATGGAAAGACATGATGGAGAAGCAGATGGCCGAGCTATCAAGTTATGTATATGGAATGCTGGCGACCAAGTAGCTCTACTTTGACCAAGTATCTAGTTTAGTTTAGGATATAGGATTTTAACCACCATCCATATGTTTTCTTTGTTCTTTAGATTGGTAGGGTTAGATAGGGTACAGCGTTGACTATCTGATCTTGAAAGACCTTTTCCAACCAACCACCAAGTTTATTAAAGCTTCATCTGACCTGCACTATGCTGCAAATTGTTAATATGTTGGACTGGCCGTACAGTGAAGTTTGGTTATGCATTAGGGTAGATCCTTTGGACCACTATTTTAATTGCCGTTGACCTGCTTAGATAAGATTCTAGTTACTCTAAATGTAGGTCTCTAGGTTAGGCTATGCCCGGAGTTCTTTACCCATTAGCCGGAGAGTTCCTTTAAAAGTAGTCTGTAGTCCTATTTATGGGACAAGTTGACATATTTATATATAGAATTTTTACCGGATAATTTATCAGATCTTTTGGGCTCATTATTATGCTGGATTACACATATAATGTAATCAGTATCTTAAGCTTGTCTCTCTTTTCTTCTTTCTCGTTTTTGTCCCCATATTCTATTCGCTGTGTTCAATCCTGATGGTTTGAAAAATTAAAATGGCGTTTTTTTTTCAAAATACTTAAATGAGTTATATAATATCTAATATTATGATTTTATTTTTTACATGTCTAGTATCTTAATTTTATTTGTATGTAATTTTAGACAATCTTTTTAATTTTATATAATTTTATCTATATGTTTTTTAATTTAGCTCAATTTTATGTATAATTTTTTTTAACTATTAAGAATTGTATTAAATTAAAAAAATTATAGATAAAATTGTATTAAATTAAAAATATTATAGCTAAAATTATACTATAAATAATATTAAAAATATTAGATATATATAAAAAATAAAATTAGAATATTCAGTGAAATTTATTTAAATTTAATATAGTACTTTTCTTAGAAAGGCAAGAGCTAGAGAAGTTAAGGCATGTTAGTCCTGTTGAATTCATACCAGATTTTATATGATACCATTATATTTAAGGAGGTTGAGATCCATGAAGTGAAACGAGTACGAACTGATTGTTTCATTTTATCATTTTTCTTGGACATAAACTTTAAGGATAATACAGTCTTAGGAGTCGTTCTTAAACTTTTCAAAAAAAAAAAAATAATAATAATAACACGTCACTCTTCTTGCAATTAAAAAACTACATATTTATTTTATAATTCCTGTTATATATTATTAGAAGTCCAGAATCTCACCAGTCACTAGACTTCTCCAAATTTCTGCGCCCATATAATATTGCCTTTTCGTATTTCGCATGCCCTCATATCCGTGATTCCCACCGTCGAGCGAATAAAATTTCATACGAGTATAACATATACGAGGAAAAGAACAAAGCAATCATGATACTGTGTATTTCTTTACCAACAGCAAAACTAAGGTGATGGACTTCTTCAGGTTTTACTAGGATGAGTCGTTAGATTCTCTATAATTTAAAGAAAGCATGTATGACATAGCCACCCATACAATGCGCAGATTCTCATCATTTCAACCATATCCCTGCCGTCTCTTCCATCTGAAACCAAGCCATTGACCTCTGCACATCCGTTTTCAATATACGCTTGCAGATTCAGTGGAACGAGGTTCAGCGTTGATAGAAATTCGAACGTGGATATCAGACTGAGGAATGCCTTCTCTGATAAGATTTTAGTTGGGCATTCTATGATTGGAGATTGATTTTCACTTCATGGCAAGCCTGGAGACACCTGTAACTCATGTATCATAGGAGCTCTACACCTGAGAGTTCGCAAGTAGTAATTAGGCATTGAATGATTGGAGTTTGATTTTCACTTCGTCATACCAAGCCTGAAGATCCCTGAACTCTCCGGTATCAGAGAAGCTCTGTGCCTGGGATCACAAGTAATAAATCAGAAAATCTTTACAGCATGGGCAAAGGGATCGACAAAATGAAATGACAATAATCAGAAACAGAATGTGAAATAAAGAAAATAAAACATAAACTCATTGTTTCAAGATTTTCCCCTCCAAAAGACTCACGTGACTTGCCTGTTTAATGATGTTCTTTAAGTGCATCTCAGCCGTAAACAATTCTTTACGGCTGTTTGTAGATGAGGAGATTTCCATGTACAACTTGCAAAGTTCCAAAGATGCTTTAGCTAACTTCTCAAAACGATTTCTGTCTTTCCACGTGTCAGATCCCTGATACAGTATACAATCATATAACAGTAGATTATCATCATTAGGACGAATAGGCTTACCATTTATGAAGAAACTCCAGATAAACTTCAGCGTTAATAATGCGTAAAAAGAAAATAGGAGACAATGATTACTCTTCACTGAACATGAAAAAGGAAGGGCTCAAATTACTTGGCATGCAAAAAAGTGAGGCATTACTGCTCCCTTATGCCAGTGAGTAAACCTTGTTTTAAGAAAACAGCTCATGATTGGATAAATACTGAGTTAAAGGAAAGAAACATTGATTGAATATTGAGTTTGAACATTATGAGAGATACCTGGAGTGATCTGACTTGCTTTAAGAGCGCTTCAGAACACATTAAAAGATCTCCTTTAATTCTGTGCCAACGAGCGTATAAGCCCCAGATATCAGCTGCTGATCTGCTCCCACTTTTAACAATCTACATCACAATAAGAAATATTCAAATAAGGATCTGCAGACTTCTATGAGCTTGCTAACTATAATCAACCAAAGAAGCAACCCGAAATGCATGCCACTCTTTTGCCTGTGAAGGGAGGACTGCTGGAAAGAGTGGTGCTTTTCATCAATGAGAAGAAACACCAAAATGAAGACGAAGATGGAGACGATGACAATGGTGGGAATTTTGTACCTGCTGTAAAACTTTTCCAAGTAACAACACTAACTGCTCAGTTTCATGTGATCTTCCTTCAATAGATACATCAGATCCTTGCTCATAAATCTCTGATTTAGAATCATCTCGATGTCCATTATGCTGATTATTAGGTGTCGCATGAGACAGGGAATGACTTATTGAAACCCTTCTTTCCACCTCTCCCATAATTTTCTCCAATAATTCTGTATCGACTCTTTTGTTATTGCTAAGGTCCAAAACCATTTGTGCCCCTTCCAAAGCCTAAAAAAATATCAAACTTGATGAGTGATAAAGAATCAAAGAAACAACGCTTTTGGTTAACAAAGTAAATGGTATGTGTTTTACGAGGTCATTTGAGTTTTTATGTACAAGCATAATCATTGAGCCTTTCAATCACATATCGGTTCCCTTCTGTTTTCCCTAAATTCTGCTCTCCCGACTCAGCAGTGTTTATACGACTAGCTCTTAATGAATTCAGTGAAAACATTAGGGCTTACAAAGTTCCCTATGCAAATATGAGCAAATATAAATGGCTAGAGTTATATACAGAAGGAAGGCAATGTCATTGACATATGCTTACTATATGTCACTCAAGGTTTCAAATGTTTGGCATTCAAGCTTCATAGGTTTATAGGGCATGAGCATGGACCCAGTAAAATTTAGAACTATAAGCTAAGTAGCAAAGAAATGCATACAAGGCATTAAGCTGATAACCATCTAGCAGGATTCTCTCGTCAAGTGTGAAGAACTATTGGGTTATTTTTCTACATAAAAAAAATTCACGTAAACTAAATATAATTGTCAGTCAAATTAACTGACTAATTATTAGCCAGTGAACCATAATATGAGAAAATTATAAGGTATTGAAATATAGGGTGTTTGCATGACCTTTACATTCACATCTTAAGTCACATAGCAGACAACAAGTATCCACAGAGACTTGTATTGATAAACAAAAATGAGAAAAAGGAAAGCAAGTGGAAACCTGGCTGATATTACCAACATCCACAGCTACATGGCTGTAGTTCTCCCAGAGTTGCCAGCTATTTCGTCTGTGGCAAAGAGTCAATAAACATTATTTCATTGTATACCTCTAATTTGCAAAGAGCTAATGACAATAATGCGCACAAATTATAGATATTCGCATGCATGTGTATGCAATAATATGGCAGCACTTATGAGACAATTGAAGGAAAAGACGAAACTTGAACTTCAGGGCTTCTTTAAAGGCAATGAAGGATTCTTTATTCCTTTTCTTGATCATATGCCTGCACGATAGGTAAAATGCATATATTATGTCAAAGGTAGAAGAAAAAAATCAGCTGATGATGAATGAGAGATGTAAGCCATAAATACATACAAGCAAGCAATGTTATTCCAAGCTTCCCCATTTTCAGGATCAAGTTGAACTGCACGAGTAAACCCATCCAGGGCCTTCTCAATATCCCTAGCCTGTATAATTTCCATGGTTAGAATATACTTTATAAATCAGAAATTAAGACTATAATACAATATTGGCATACCACAAGCCCACGGTCAAATATGAGCATTCCAAACAAACCAAGCAAGCGATGCCATATATTTCATAAACAACTATCCACAATTGCATAAATACAAAGATGTAAACAATGCAGAAGTGGCTTCATTTAAATCCAACAGGCCTCACTTAAATTTTTCCCATTAAACACATTCAGCTACCTGTGCAATAGCACGCATTAGCTCAATGAATCGTTATGACATATTAATAGAACTTATACCTAACTTAGTAACTTTAGTGATGAGTCTTGTAAACTCATCCTACATTGTCTATTAATTTTCAAATCCAACAGCAAAAGTAAATAAATAATAAGCATAGCAGAAATCACACAGTTTACCTTCAATGCAGCAGCCCCAAGTGCAAACCAACCATCAGGATACATAGAATTCATGGACATTGCAGACTCCCTGAAATTAATTAAAGGGAATCATTTATGGTCAACACGTCAAACCAAGCAAAAATATTATGACAGCTAGGGGAATGATAAGTGTGATATATTTATAATACAGAACATACCACAAAATCTTGGATGTTTCATATTCTCCTCTATTGTATGCACTACGAGCCAGAGAGCGCTGCCAATTAGAGTAAGACAGTTTTCTTTCAGAACAATGATCACTCTTTGACAATTTCTTAATATGAAATTAACAGACACGTGTACAGTAACCAATCTTGACAATAACCAATCTTGGATGTTAATATAAATATGCACACGTGTACCTTAGCTCTAGCAGACCTATTGTTTGAAATTTCAAGAGCTTTTTCATAGCATGCATCATTATCAGTAGCATCACCCAAGGAACACCTAGCAAGTCATTAGCATGAGTAAATATATTTGGCAAACCAAGTATTTTATTATTTTGCTCTGATTTCTCATGTACGATTGATAGTAAGCTACAATTCAGAAGCCAGAACTGGTTCATGAATGAGGATTAATTTTGGGAAAAAATAAAACGAGAGGTGAATAATGTCCAGAGTGAAATTTCTCTATACTGGCCAAAAATTCCAACTAACCACCACTACCATGATAGAATCTATGAGCAAAAGTCATCTACTACCACTCAGAAAATTATTCATGCAATTTTAAGGCTTCAAATTTGCACTCCGAAGAAATTACTACCATGATAGGCACAACGTCAATCTAGTCAGGTCTTGTATGCAACAATGCAGCTCTTCAAAATGAAAGCTGTAATGTAGCCTATTAGGGTTATCAGGTAAAGAAATAAAATAACAAATAATACTTAATATGAATCAGAATGCATGATGGTTTAGTTAAGCTTTCTCCCATGCTCACTAGTTAAAAACACCTATCAATCCCGCAAGAACTCATCCACAAGTTTATTACTAAAGAATCATACATACCATAACCTGGGATCATTGGGTCTTTCTGAAAGACATTTCTTTATGAGTTCAACAGCAGTTGCTTTCTTCTCCAACAAGCTGTTATCCAAATCAAACATGACATGAGACCTCATTTTTCATGAATGATGCATGATGAGTAAAAAGATACACTGTAGAAAATAAATTCTTATTCCTCCCAGGTGTCAACATACCGATAACAGAATATGAGATTATCCCATAATTCTAAATCTTCAAAAACTTTAACTGCCTCTCCTATCAACCCACAGCGTACCAAAAGCTCACCATACTCCCTGAGAGTAAGATGAAAAATATTAACAGAAAATGATCTGGATTTAATAAGCTAAAAAACAAGAGACACACCACACAAGTTAAAACAATAAAGAATCATATAACCAGTGGCCTGACAAAGAAGTAAGGAAATTGGTCACCATTTTTAATTTTTTTTTTTTGGGGTGGCTGGGGGGTGGGGTTTGCTTAATTATTATCCGTATGCTATTTATTATGAGCTGAGCAAAAGGTCATACTTCCTTAAGGCAGGAATAAAGGGCATATAAACACCATAGCAAAAGGGAATTCTTTCCGTTATTGCTGGGGAAGCTTCATAAATACTCTGGACCTGCAATATAGTGCACTGTTAACAAGTGTCAAAGTAATAATAATTCATGATACAGAAATTAGGACAACTCACATGCCACAGCTGAGTGAAAGAAATTAACTTGATTAGATGTGTAAGGGCACATCAATGATGATCATATTGAATGAAAAAAATGACAGTTCTAAGGTGGCTTATGGAAGAGGATACGTAGTTATGAAGTACAACACTTAAGAGTCCCTCCAATTGAATCTATTCGCCCATTAGAAAAAGGGCCAAATGGTGGGATATATACTGGAGGGGGAAGAAGTTCCACCAATAGCCTCAGGAAGAAATGTCCTGTGGTGAGCATGTCCGATTCAGTCCAATGCCTTTCTACTTATAACCACTTTTGGTCCCCATAAACCATAATAAGCACAATAAAATAAAATAAGTAACTTCTTATCAATATTTAACTTGCAAGAAATTATAATAACCTTGGCATTACAACAAACAGGAAAACAAACCATAAAAAGAGCTTGATCAGGGTTAGTGAAATTTCATTGTATAGTCAAAATCCGCTAATTCTTGTGGACTACAATTCATACCAATTTATCCATCATCAGTAAAGCACGCTCCTTTGTTCGACTACGTGATGACTCCCATCGTATCCGCAAGAGGTCACAGAAACATTGTATCTAAAGCAGGAACATGAAAAATTATCAAATACAGATATTGGTTATGTACTACTAACAGAGTATAAAATGGAAAATTAGAAGTGACAGGATAAAGACATCACAAGCACTGATTTGCATCGATTATGTACGGAAAAGGTGAATTATTTAATAAATTCAAGACTGAACACCAGACAGGTATCATCAATGACAGCAAATTAAACCATACAGACATCAGAAATCACCATCCTATTAAAAGAAAAAAGGTGAAAGCAAGAACTGACTATCCTGTGTAGATTTTGTCTGCTTACAGTAAAAGGTGACAAATGCTGGGAATCAATTGCCTCGATGAAAGGAGCCATATCCCATCCTGAAACGTGAGCCAACAATTACATAATTAACTTAGCAGGTGAAAAAACAAGGTATAATACAATACGTGCGTGTACAAATCAATGTTACTTACTCTGCATCTCATCGTGTCGAGAACTCTTCTCAAGTAAAAGGCAGTAGGCCAGAACTACTGCCTGTTGCATTTCTGTCAAATGTACAGTTCCATTAGCACTGTTTTCCATTCTTTCTAACCTACTTTCAGATTTATCAGTTGTCAACAGCTTTGGAACAACAAGTACGTCCGATGCTTCATGGGTATCATTCTGCTGCAAAGGCAAGTTAGCTTCACCAGGGCTGGAATCACATGTCTGGACGCCAGCGTTCATTAAGGAGCAGTTATCAACATTGTTGGATTGACTTGAGTTAGTAACAAGGACCATTTGTGCTTTTGGTTCCACCTGAGCCCAATAATGACATATTAACAGGAAAGTTCAATGAAGCACACTGATCATGCAATTTATGATAGTTACCTGATGTACAGTTCGGAAACCAAGAACCCCAGTAACTGAAAGCTGAAGCCCAGTTGCCATCTCAGCAGACTCAAAATGTTGCCTGACACCATAAAGTACTATAAATTTAACAGGAAAGTATAAAAGAATCAATGGCAGTGATTCCAGTTTCAATATTGAAAAATTCTCCAGGAGACAAACTTCACAACAACTATGAAAATAAGTATTTTTCCACCAAAATAATATGAAAATTCACAACCTATGAATACTAAAGAAAGATCGAATATATATTCAATAGCTGCCAAATGGGAGTAATGAAAATCCTAATGCAATTCACCTGCAAGAATCAACTCGTCCATATGCATACTCCAGAATTCCAGCCTCCAAATGAACCATGGAGACAATTGCAGAGCTCTCTCCAGTACGTAACTTAGTATCCCAATAACTTGTAACTGATTCTGAATTGCCAAATTGCTGTAAAGCTTCGCTCATATAGACTTGCAAAAGATCAAACAAAGAAGAAGATCGCTCATCCAAAATTCTCTGTTGAAGAAGTAAAACTCTTGCAAGCCACCAACAAAGGCTTCTAAACCCAATCATGGGAGAGATAATTCCTCCAGATAATAAATCTTTCATCCTCATAAGCAACATTTTCGCAAAAACTATGTACTGCAACACAACAGACAGATTTGATTAACTTAAAATTAGAACACCAAGAAATGGAACTACAATTTCTATTGCAACAATGAATTTCAGGAAAATTCCCATAGACAGAATCTATTGCTCAGCATAGCATAGAAACAGTGGAAAATCTATCCACCTTTCCGGACCACATTTGGCGTGTGCAGTTTTATTTTTCTGCGCGGGGAGGTGGGGGGAAGGTTTGGGCAGTTACTTGGTGACGTGAGAAATAATAATAATTGAGGAAATGCCAAGAGGTTAGGCATTAAATGCATCAAAACCTGAAGATTAGAGAACTTTCCGAGCAAATCAGACCCAGCAGACATAAGCTGATTGCGTGCCCAACTGTCCCACTCTCGATATTCAACGCCTTTCCCCGCTTCCAGTGGCAGGGGGAATCCTGGTAGCCCATTCAACGGCCTACAACAGTTCAAATTCAAGTTTATCAAAGACAGAGTGCGGGGTTTCATGATTCTCAGTATAATAACGATGGCTTGCAGGAAAAAGAAAAACTTGCACTTCAATCTAACCCAGTAATGCTACACTGTGAGAACGCAAGAAGTGAAGCCACCGCGATGCACATCACAAGCATTATTCTAGAAGCCTTTGCCGCATCGTTTGCTGAGTTAAATTCAATAAACGACTCGGCGCGCTTCAGCAACTCAGAGTAAAGGCGGTCGGCGCAATCGAGTGAGTCATCGAAAACGAAAGGGGAGTCACCGCCAAGTTGGAAGACGAGCCTGGAAGCTTCGGAGCTGAAGACTTCTGAATAGTTCCCGCTCTCGATTAAAGCGAGCAGATGGTTGATGAGAGTGTTGAGACTGTGGGCTTGATCGGACGGTGAAGACTGGGGCGGGGAAGTGGAGGGTGAAGGAGAGAGAGAACAGCGAATAAGACGGAGCTCATATTCGCGGTTGAGAAGTGCCTCTCCTTCAGGTTCAAGGCGGGTGCCCATGCCGTTCTCTCTTCGAAACTTGCAGGTTGAAGCAACGGAGCCTAAAAAGCTCGGCTTGGGCAGGGTTTATATGGCACCCTCTATTTCCTATTGGTGGAGACCGAAAACATAAGAAGATCAGTACGACAACTTATCATATCGTTGCCTTAAAAAAAACAAAAAACAAAAATAAAGTCCATTGACCAGAATATTTCGTATTCAAATACATTTATTGAGGAGGCGACCCTTTTATCTTTGCTGAACAGTGAACACAACTTGAGTGCTATGCTGTAACAAATCCTCTCTCGATTCCCTGATATATTCGAACTGCAAAATACATGAAAGAGAACGTATACCTAATAATATAGAGAATCTATTTTCATGCATGAAAGAAGAGTATACGTAATAATAACATATTCGCCCCTTCTTTTTTCTCTTCATGATTCTATTTTTCTAATGCGTGTTTTGATTCGTTCTATTCATTTTCATATTTATCATGGCTCATAGACAAATTTTGGAGTTGGGAGAAGGTCACTGTTTTTCTTTCTAGTTTAGTAAGCCATCACTAACCAAAAGGTTAAAGCATATTAACGAATGATCCGCTTTTCATAGCATACTTCATTGTCTCGATTTCTTTATCTTATTAACTTAAAAATTATTTTGTACATATTTGTTATATATATGTTTAAAATTAATATTAAAAATGTCAAATATTTAAAATAGTTTATTGAAAAAGATTTTCTACTCGTAGAGAATGGCGGTAAATTGTGTCCCCCGGGTTTTCATCTTCTTTACAGTCTTCCTTCTTTCCCTGTCTTTGTTCTCTGACATAGACGTCTGGAGTAGAATCCAATGAAGAAAGCGAGCACAGCTACTTTTCCATCAAAACCCTTATGGGTTCTCCCCTATCGAACCCAAAGCCTCCCTGAACTTTACACATTGGGAAGGAAATTGGGTCAAGGTCAATTTGGCACAACTTTCCTCTGCACAGAAAAGTCCACTGGTCGTACCTATGCCTGCAAGTCAATCCCTAAGCGCAAGCTAATCTGTCAAGAGGATTACGACGACGTTTGGAGGGAGATTCAGATCATACACCATTTATCTGAGAATCCCAACGTTGTCAGAATCCATGGCACTTACGAGGACTTCTCCTCTGTTCACTTGGTCATGGAGCTCTGCCAAGGTGGAGAGCTGTTCGACAGGATAGTGCAGAAAGGGCATTTCAGTGAGAGGCAAGCAGCTACGTTGATCAGGATCATTGTTGAGGTTGTCCAAGCTTTTCATTCTCTTGGGGTCATGCATAGAGACCTCAAGCCAGAGAACTTCTTGTTCGATAGCGTTGAAGAGGATGCTAAACTTAAAGTGACTGATTTCGTATTGTCTGTTTTCTACAAGCCAGGTTGATTCTTAAGCATAATATTTATCTTTTCTTCTTGTATCATATTTGCACATCTCGGGCATTTTATTGAATGTATGGCTTGTAGTGCTTGCGCCACTACGTTAACAGGATTTTTTTTATGGTGCCATCATTTGAAACTGTAAAAGCTGATGATTATTTGATGATTTATCCTACGATCACATCACCGCATTTGTAGGCTTTTCTTTTGGGTGAATTTTGAAGGTGGAAAATGGGGGCATTAATCATTTCATTCTAAAACGTTAATAATGGGCCCATGCCTTACTTAAATTCATTTTCTATCAAAATACTTTATAATTACGTCACAAAAAGTGAAATGATAAAATCATTCTCTTACGTTAACTTCCATTGCTTAATTGGAGTGCATTTGACTTTAGATCCTTTTCTCTACGGATGTTTTCTTCTTAGGGGATCCTCAGCAAAGGCTCCAGATTAATCTGGAAATGGTTGCTTTAGTTTCTCAAGTTCTCTAGCAAAATGCTTCTTGTAATCTTTACCTTTTTTCTATAATTTAAATTGGAATGTGAATTCTGATCAATCTGAGAAAGAAACATTACACTGCTTATTGTAAAGGGTTCATAATTTGGGTTCAAATTTCATTTCTTTTCTCCATGCATCATTCTTAATCATGTGGAGTAATGGACCCTGATGTCCTGCATTTCAGAAATTTTGAACTCTTGAAATCTGATAGGGAGTGGAATGACGTCTGGGCTAAGAATGCTTCCTGCTTTTAGCGCTTGCTTGCACCTTATATAACCAGCCGTAGTTTGTCTCGGAATTTAGGTCAAAAGTTCCTAGTCAGTATCCAATTAAGTTCCGCGTGCTAACTATGAGTAGGAATATAGCAACATATGAGCAGTTATTGAAAATTAAATAAGAAGCAATAGTCTTCTCTTATAGTTGGAACTTACAATGTGATTTTCTCTCTCTTCATTTTTGCTGTTGTGAAATCAACGAAATACATTTGCCCTCAGTGGATGTCTAACCCAGTGATGTAATTTCCAGGTGAAACCTTTTCTGATGTTGTTGGGAGCTCTTATTATGTCGCACCAGAGGTGTTACGCAAGCATTATGGACCCCAGTCAGATGTGTGGAGTGCTGGGGTTATTTTGTACATCTTATTAAGTGGGGTGCCACCTTTTTGGGCTGGTAACTATCTGCTATTCATATGTTAAACTGAGATCTGGGGATTTTTAACAATTATAAATAACAAAATAACTGTACAATATGAAACTATTGAAGAGAAACTTGAAAACGATAAACATGTATAGAATGGAGACCACAATGGAGCTCAAAACAACTAAATCAATTTGGCCAAAAGTATGCATTACATCAAGTACCCATAACATGGGCATGGGGAATGTCACTTGGGGATGTGAGCTTATTATCTTGATGTTCATCTATTCCTCCATGCTAATATTGTTCTACAAATTCTGCCACCTGCAGAAAGTGAAATAGGGATCTTCCCACAGATTTTACAAGGAAAACTTGATTTTCCATGGCCTAACATCTCAGAAAGTGCCAAGTATCTAATTAGAAAAATGCTTTGATTAAAATCCCAAAAAGAGGCTTACAGTCCATGAAGTGCTCAGTAAGTCTCTTTTATCTCTGTATTGAACTTCGTATGATAATTCGGTTGTGAACCCTTAATGCTTAAGCAATTCTTAGAATGCAGTAACTACTGATATACAACATGCAGTACTAAAGTGGTTTGTTGTGTCAGGCCACCCATGGATTGTTGATGACAATATTGCACCTGATAAACCCCTTGACTCTGCTGTTTTATCACGCCTGAAACAGTTCTCTGCAATGATAAGCTTAAAAAGATGGCTTTACGTGTAAGACTTCATATTACTTTCTTGCTATAGTTAAATGGTATCTATGTGCTAATAATATGTTGAAAATACTTAATTGTGTTTCTTCTTGTTGCAGTGAAAGCATTTTCAAAATGCATTTACTGGGAACATTTCAGCTAGACTGTAAGCAATGAACTTTTTAAATCAGCTGGATGACTTATACGAATCCAGATACTTTAGATGATGCTTAATTCATTTGCATTAAACTTTTTCATGACACTTAAGGCATTCATTTCATATTTTTCTGCAGGTCAAATTTTAAAACTATGACATTGACCATCTATCTTATAATCCCAGGTTATTGCAGAGAGGCTCTCTGAGGAAGAAATTGGTGGACTGAAGGAGTTATTCAAGATGATTGACACAGACAACAGCGGAACCATAACTTTTGATGAGTTAAAAGATGGTTTAAAGCTAGTTGGGTCTGAACTCATGGAGTCTGAAATCGGGGATCTTATGGAAGCGGTAAGGTATAACTGTTCGATTCTTAGTTTTATATTAATCTCTTATTGTTATCCATTCCACTTTGCCTTTGATTTTTTGACAGGTGGATATTGATAATAGTGGAACAATTGACTATGGCGAATTCATTTCTGCAACTATTCACTTAAATAATCTGGAGAGAGAGAGGAAAATCTGTTGTCAGCTTTCTCATATTTCGATAAATATGGTAGTGGTTACATAACCATTGATGAGATTCAACAAGCCTGCAAGGAATTTGGTTTAGGCGATGTCCATATCGATGAAATGATCAAGGAAATTGATCAAGACAATGTGAGTATTTACTGTTGTGATATGCCTGGCATCATTATGTTTATGTGTGTCTGCCATTGCAGAGAACTAGAAACTTCTTAGTTGCCAACCTTGTTTGATAAGGTTAATGGAAAATTTTTGGTGCAGGATGGACAAATAGATTATGCAGAATTTGCTGCGATGATGGGGATGGGCAATTTCAGGGATATTGATCATTAGGAACACACTAAATTTCAGGGATGCTCTGGGATTCATAGGCACTGGCTCTAATGACATTATGAATGGTTAGCTTAAGTAATTATGTGGTATTCATATATTTTGGGAAGAACAGTTGGAGGTGTAAATTTCAACTATTACCAAATTTTGCTTTAACGAAAAAAAAACTCTTCATTTGAAGTAGTTTTTGTCCATTGTTGAGATTCTAGTGGGTGCGTAATTTGCATCGGCCATTGCCTGAATTGGGTCAGCTTTTTGCTTTCGCTAACGGCTAATCACATGAAACCCTTTTTCCTGTTCGAGGGATGCATAGCATGACAACCTTTTTACTTTAAGCTTTACTTTCGTATACTCCACTGAGTCAATCCAGAACCAGCTTTTTATAACTCAATCTAATATAATTCAATAATTGGTTATTGGACCGGTAGGTGGAGATTAATCATATTTCACCCGAATCTGAATCGGAGGACAATTTACTGCCTTTTCGCGGCAACGTTGATTGTTTCTGGCAGATCATGTAATTTGATGCAGTTGCAAATACTATTCCTACAACCATACAGTAGTACATTCTTTTTAAAATAAAACATGATTCCTTAAACGCTTATAACTTGTCACATTTTTTGCTCAAATATTTTGCGAGTAGAATGGTGCCTTGCATCTCTGCAGAAAGAGTTGCTTCTGCGTTGCAAACAGCTGTTGTTAATAAACACGATTCCTGGGAGAGCTGTTTGAAATCTAAAACGCAAGAGTATTACAATAAATTTTTACAAGAAAGCCAACATCCAGAGGCGTGGGAAGATCCAAAAGAACTTCTGAGTATATTTGTGGCGAGGTATCATTGCTTTGCTCCGTCTCAAAGTTTACCAGTAATTGCAAGATACTTGGTATGACGACCGATTGCGAAAACTTTGCCTGTCTTCTTCTTCCTCTTGAACTCTACGGTGACAACAACAACGGCCTTCCCAACACGTAATGTCCTGGCCTCGATCTCAATCTCCTCCTATTGTAACATTGGACCAAAAAAGAAAATAAGCAAAGAAAGAAAATATCTTAGATTGATATCTTCCATTTCACACAAAATCGATCTGTCGTAAAAAGTCAAGGGGCCAAGGCTTGCATTCTTGCAGGGCCGTCAGCTTAGAAAAGGTTAAACTCACATAGAAATGAATTGGGAAAACTCAACCATGCTCTAAGGTCCGCACTTATAATTCTCTTATTTTCTCAGCCCTAATGATACTTTATCTTCTAGAGGGGACTCTTTGAATTGTCGCTAGACAAGACAAATGTATGGTTCATCTTCCAGTTCAGTAGAGCTGTGCGAGACAGTAAGAATATGACAAGGGAAAATAGAAGCAGAGTCCAACGGATCTGTCAGGATACGTATATAATTGTATTTACAGTACAGGGAAACATAGAGGTTTTTTGAGGATATTCTTGAACAATTAAAGCAAAAGCACTGAGGAATATGAAGTCCTTATAAACTTTGGTTTGATTTAATAATTATATAGTTAGGCCGGTGAATTCATGTAAGCAACAAAACAACCATTACCAACTGTTTGACATCAATTGAACGACAAATCATCATAGTTGATAACATACTCACATCGGCATACGCAGCATCCAAATATGTCACATTGATCTCCACAGAAACTCTCACCTCCGAAGCTCCCGCGGAATAAATTGCAGCTGAACCCAACAAATCCAGCCGTTACCCCACCGTGCAAGGAATTGTAAGAGTTCTTAGGAATTTTGGAAAATCCATCAGATAAGAAAAAATATATATTTTTTTTAAAATAAAAGCAGCTATAGAATAACACCTTTGCGAATTTATGTTAAATGTCAAGAGAAATTCATACCAGTAAACGAGGGGGAATCTTGAAGGAGCAGACGGCAAGGCCTGTCTCAATTGAATCGACGCGAATGCCATTCATGAGAAGGGGTTCCAAGAATCTGGGAGGCAACTCATTAACCACTGATTCAATTTCGTTTCCTTTCTCTAATTATAAGTACTTCTTTACAGCTTCTACGTCCATGATCTCTGTTTTTGTTGAATTCCTCCCCTTTCTGCAACCAAATGCCTAACTGCCGCCAATGGGATATACACAGAAATAAAGGCTTTTTGTTGTTGCGAATGACTGTGTGTGTGTGTGTGTGTGTGTGTGTGTGTATCAATGAATGCTGGCTTTGATATTTCTAACTTTTATTTTGTAGATAAAAAATTTCAGATTATTGCTGATGCAGAAAAAGGAATGCAAACCTCAGACATTTGCAACAAGTGTAGTACTATTTGAAAATGACAAAACAAAAACTAAAATAACCCATCCATAGCGAGCTTGAAAAAATAAATTTAATAGTAGTTTTTTTATATTCTTATCCCGAGATTTAATATACAATAGATGTATTTTTTTAGCAATGAAATATTTAGCCAAATTATCTTTCTTTTTAATAATACCAATAAAATATTTAATTAAATACTTGCTGGTGAGATTAGTACCAGAAAAAAAAATGAACATTTCAAATTTTATTCACTCATTCAAAGTACTTTTGCCATATGATGGCATTTTGTTAATAATATAAAGATTGATTAAAGATGCAAAGTAGGAACTTGAGATGGTTCAAATTACACTGCCCCACTTGCATTAGGAGATACTATGGGAAATAAAGCAAGTAGTTCCGGTTCAGTGTATCCCGGCTTAGACCGTGGGAATGGATGCAAGTAAAACCGCCTCTCCTTGATAGCTTTCTCTTCTTCTTCAACGTTCAGTTCAGGTATTGCCAACTCTTGTTCGTTTTCTTCTTCAAGAATAGTTAATCGAGAAAACATTGTTGAAGGGGTTTTAGGACTTGGTATCTGAGTTGAATTCCCTGAAATGGGACTTGAAGGAAAGCTAGAATCTCTTGACCTGGAGGGTGAAAAACTGTAACGGTGCTTGTTGGGCGATCCACTTGATTTACTATAAAAAGAGGGTTTAGCTATCTCAAGTTTAGGCCTTGTATATCGTCTTCTCTCATGGAGTTTGGATGTTGTCTTCTTCACATTGGCACCCTTTGCTACCTCCGTTTGTGCTGTGCAATCTGATGGACTTGTTAACCGTTGAACGACTTCTCTAAATGAATTCGTGTTTGTTTGAACAAATGTTGTTAATGGTTCGGTTTTCATCGTCGGATGATTAGATTTATAACTACCTGCTGATCAATAAAAGGGGGAAATCAGACATAACAATGATCTATGGTGTTGTTAAATATCACATCGACAACTCCATTATATTCTACAATTAAACTAGAAATTAATGAAATAATCTGGGAAGTAACATTAAAAGAAAAGAGAAAAACAAGAGATTTAGGTGTCATCATGAATTCTGACTTCTGATAAACAGATTAAATCTTTAGAATGAGAAGGCAAATGGCCCTCTATGCTGCCCAAGAACAAGAATGCCATGCCTTGAAATTATGCTAAATTAATTAAGAGGAGGTTTCTTAAGCAATTTTCAACGTGTAATGTGATGCAATTCAAAACCATCTAAATGTTATATAAGCTCTTCACCAAGTAAAGAAAGACATTGTAATCACAAGTTTTTGCCAACCTCAGTGGGTTTGTTGCCTGCAATATACTGTGACCTTCAGCTATCTGATTCTTTCAGTCCTAGAAAGAGAGAGACCGAGGTTTATCAGGAACAAGAAAAAAAGAAACAGATCTAGAGAGAAATCAGAATGCTTAATGAGAAGGAGAACGACCACGTTATAGATTTTCGGCACATATACACGCACACACACGCATATATACACATGCAAGCCAGTTAGGGGCAACGAACGTTTGACCTCAGAAAGAAGTGCTGGCATTTGTTACCAGAGGTAGAGACGAATACAATTTTCGTTGTAGTGGCTACCCAAAATAACGTCTTAACTGAAAGGTCCAAGAAAAGTAGGGAATTTAAAGAGATTCAAGTTTAATATTTGACTGCCGCGTTTTTTCAAAAATAGAAATAATGTGTATTTTGGTTTGAGAGTCCTGTTGACCCAAGACCAATGATTAGGAAGGTTGTGTTATGCGTTAAGAGTTGTATTAAGTTAAGCGGTTAATAACTCCTGTTTTGGGATCCGGTTGGCCGGTCAACAAGTCTATGACCTCCAAATATATTGAAACAGTTCCGAAGTACAGCTTATACATAGTTTATAACATATTATAAGTTAAATTTTATATTAAAGATTGGAGAGAAAATATGACAAACGTGCTAAAAGCCACGTGCTAAATGAATGTTGAGTTATCCTAAGGTAGGCTATGGTATACTCAAACTCTTATTTGCTTAAAAAACAAACGGGGGAGGAGGAGGAAGCTGAAATCGCGTAAGTTGGATGACTATCCGTTTTCAAAGCTACACG
This sequence comes from Leucaena leucocephala, assembly GCA_037074615.1. NCBI lineage: Eukaryota > Viridiplantae > Streptophyta > Magnoliopsida > Fabales > Fabaceae > Leucaena > Leucaena leucocephala. The sequence goes on along the minus strand of CM073534.1, from coordinate 16,596,678 downwards.
ACAAAACATAAAGTGGATTTTAGAAATAGAGAAAGAAGAGGGAAACCCAAATGAAAGGTCGGAAAATATGAAAATAAGCCATCCATAAATAAATGCCAAATAACAGAACAAACGCACCATAATTTTCTAGTTTCTCCTCGGCTTTCTCAAAAGTAAAAAGACTAGAGACTAAACGAAAACTCAAATTTCAATTTCCCAAGCCTTAAGAAGGCTCTAGTCTGTTTACCAGGGGGTGGTCCAGTAAGAAGAGTCTCCATCTATACAAGAATCTTTCCTATCTATTTCGCTGTGCCTATCTGTGTCTGTATGAGTTTATGTATAACCCATGCATGGAATTGGTTCCAGGGCGAGATGACGGGGAGTATTCTTGCATGAGTTCCGCCAGTTGTTCATCGAACTTCTTCTCCATCTCAACCTCCTCTTCCCAATGCCTCCTCCTCATCGCAGCAAGCTTGTCCTTGTGAGCCTTCAAACAATTTCTCCTTTTCTCTAGAAATCTTTCCATTTCTGTCTTGGATTTCCACAAATTTCAGATATTCGTCAGCCCTACATCCCAAAGAAACCAAATTTCTGTCTTGGATCGCGGCATCCTCTCAAAATCTTCTTCCTTAGCGTTCCTTGATTCATGAATGACTTTCATCTGGTCCTTGAAAAATTGTTCTTGCCGGTTCATCTTCCAATGACAAAGGTTACAATAGTCAGACAAAAATGACCACAGTGATAAGAAATAATCAAAGACAGGTCATACAGAAATCCATATACTAAGCTCAGCTTAATTGTCCTAGAGATAATCAAATGGTTAAAGTTTATGGCACAAGCAAAGGAAGCAAACAGACATCAAACAACAGTCCCCTGAAATTCAACATGAAGTTTGGCTCATTTTTTACCTCTTCCTTGTTTTCCTTGCCTTGCATTTTGATTCTCAATCTCACAATGCGATTTTCCTCCATAGCCTTCCGCAGCTTCTCAGTCACCCTGCCAAAAGATTCTTGAAGAGCCTTTGCATGCTTTTGTTCTTTGACAACCTCGTTCTACAAATAGACAAGTTGCTGGTTGTCCTCGCTCGTTTGTCAAATTTGGTTTGTGACCATCTAATGGTATGATCTCATCTCATATTTTAGTCTTGACTTACCTATATGATTTCAGAGAAAGAAATAAGACAAGAAAACAATGTCAGCACATTTGTGACTCCATGTAAACAACAAGTAAACATGAAACAATCTGCATAATGTGTCAAGGAGAGTGCAAATGAAAAGACGAAGGAAGTGAACCTTGGGGATGCTTGTTGAAAAAGTCCAAGTCCTCTTTAACAGATATGTAGCCATAAAGTTGGCGATTCCCTCCAGGAAGAAATAAAATACGGGGCATCTCTATCAATCCCATTATCTGTAAAATGCTTGTGTAGACGCTCTGCCTCAAAATAACCCTTGCCAAGGCTTCAAAAATCAAAACACTCATCCCACGATGGCCTTGTGGACCATACGCGTGCCGGGCTTTCACAGCCCCATATGAGCTAAAATAATCAAGAAGCTCCTGGTTACCCATACCTATCCACTAAACATAGAAACAGGCGCCTTTTCAGAAAGGTTATGAATGTGTTGCCACATTAGTATGAGACACCAAAATTAATTATAATATCAAATGTAAGTCAGATATTAGATGCAAATAAGAAAATATAGTCATACCTTCTCGTTTTCATCTTGTTCAAGCTTTGTATTCTGAATGATAACCATTAGAGGCCAAACTATTTCATGATCTTTCTCATCATCTTTTAAACCTTTCCATTTCCCAGAAGCTTCGCCAGGTGGAATTACTGTAGTACCTCTTCTGCGCAACTCTTCATCCAAGAGTGAAGCAAGTTCCCTGTGAACCTTAACCCTTTTAGACCCCTTTGTTTTGGCATGGGTCATCAGTGGTTGCAGTCCTCTGTACCAATCTATAGAACCAGGGGTACCTTGACAAGCTGGAAAATGCCATTGCCTTTCAGGTTCATTGATCTCTTCAATAGGTAGGCTATCCAACATCTCAAAAAAATTCTTAAACCATTTGCTCTTCTTCCTAGTCTCATGGCTCTTTTGACTGCTATCAGATTCATACTCACCACTCATTAGATCATCATCAATATCTTCCATAGCATCAGAATCATCCTCCCCCTCACTGTCAACATCATTATTCATCTCACAGGACTCTGAAGTGATTTCATTTTCTCCCTGGGGATTAGTTTTAGGTCGCATTGAAACAACTCTACATTGCCAATTCTAGCCATGCTCTAATGGAGGGCGAATCCAAGGATTTGGAGACAAATTTATACTTTCAGAACCACTAGCAGATATTTGGTATCTTGCATTTCCTCTGCCAGTAGGTCTCCTAAAGTTAGCATTATGTAACTGCCAAGGATTTCCAGAAGCCCATCCAGCTCCTGCATGATTCCATAGGCCAGGCTTTTGAGCCACATCTGTATTACCCCAAGCTCTAGGGTTAGAATTATGAATTGGAGGACCCCATGGTTTTGCAGCACTGCTTCCAGCTCTGTTCTTGGACTTCCTTCCACATACCTCCCATCCACCATCTTGTCCTGAGTCTAGGTTAACATCAGCGACACCTTGAGACAGCTGCTCAGTATTCGGGTTAGATTCAGATATGCCTTTTCCTTTGGACAAGGAATCATTATCATTAGCTGCAGTAAAAGGTCTTCCACTCCTTTTCGAATTCATCTTTCTAATTGCTTTCCTCTGGACCATGAAGATTGTTGTCAGCCAAGCATAAAGAAAGAACAGATCCATTACATGAGGAATCAAAAGACAGAAGAAACTATGATATGATATCAATTAACTCAATTCATCATTTATGACAAGAAAGAGGAAACGTCGCCCACTAGTCCTGAATATCAATTAACTCAATTAATCGTTCATAATTAAAGTGATGCTATACTTAAAGAAATGAAAGTCACAACAGCAACAAGCACAATAATACAAACACAATCGGATATGACAAGCACCACAGGAACAACGGCTAGATTGCACTGTCCAAAATAAAAAGCATACTTTGACAATACATGAACTCAGCAGTTAGAAATCAAGAAATAGTCAAAGAGGGAGGACTAATGATGCAACAGTACAAAGTCTCTAAGTACAATAAATGCTTTGTAAATGAAGCCCTCTATCTAAGTGCAAAACACCTTACAGAAAATTTTCAGCATAATGAACAAACCAATTCATGATTTAATAAATGATCTTGTGCTAGTCCTGGTAAGAAAATATCATTTCTTGAAATTAAAACATGTCATTATTCCTTCAGGGGTCAGGAAGTGGCAAGTAATAGAGTTTATCAATGTTTCCGATTACACAACAAGAGTGATTAATATTTCAGATTAACATCCAACACTAACAGGGTACCCGCTAATTCTTGAAACAAACGATGAGAAAAGTTTTGTTCCAGAGAGAGGGCTTATCAATGTTCCGAGTAAACAAAAAGATAGCAGAAAAGAAAACCTACCTAACTTTGACAAGGACAGTGAACAGAAGTTTAAGATTTCATGTTTTCAATATATTTTATCCATACTTTACATAAGCATGGAAACGAACGACAGCTTCTACGACAAGTGCTCCTGGTAATCCTCCAATAACCAATGCAGATAACAAAAACGACGATTCTACTTGCGATTATTCCGATTTTATTATGACTATAAAAAAATAAAAGGCGAACACCAGACCAGCGCAAAGACGCAATGGAAAGGAACTTATACAGAGACGAATGATGCATAAGCAAGAAATAAACTAATTTCATAGGAAGTACCTGGAACCTAAGCCGATCGCCCGTAGAGGACGGAAGAATCCACCCGCGAGTATGCAACACGCGCTACTTCAGTAGCAAGGAGTGAAGTGAGGGAGAGGCAGGGAGAGCAGAAAATGCATGAAAATGGAGCTGTAGGAAGACCGAGGCTTTTATTATTTCTCTCCCCCTTAGAAATAGCTGTGAATTAGCATATCATTTCTCTCCACTCTAAAAAGTTCCGACCAAACAGGGCCTTAAGGGCAACAAAGTCTTTCGGACTGGAAGCTATTATAATTTGATTCATAAGTGTGTACAAAATTATTCTCTGACACATCATTTTCTTGAATCCTTGTATTTCTTCAACAACACGGGAGCAGATCCTCTTCTTGACTCCTGCCGTCTAGACTGGTCAAGTCTAGTGTGAAATCTTATGGATACATAATTATAAATCAATTAATAGTTAATTTGCTTGATATTCGAAGCTCTACTTGTAAATATAAATCATCAACCGTTTATAAAAGTTACAATCTTAATACCATCAATTTATTTCAGTAATTAATGAAGCCTTAAACGTTTAAAGTTGGTAAAGATACAAACATATTTGAAAAATATAGTAATTGATTTTGTTTTGAAACTTTAAAATGACAGATAAATAAGAACATTTTTTAGTAACAGTTAAAAGGGAGCGAAAGAAACACAATCAATATATCACATTGTTTCTTTATTACAATCAATCATTTAATAGTAAAAAAAACATTACAAAGCAAAGCACACAGCTCATGGATGTAACACCATGAACAGCTGAAGCTTCCTAAAAAAATTGATTTTTTTTAACATTTACATTTTGATGCCACCCTTGCATCTCAATACCTAAAACCAGATTTACACAGTGCTCTTCAACCACCAAGATTGTCCGCGTGACTGTAAATCACATTATAGTTTTTGACCTGTCACGGTTGTGCATCAAATATTCCTATTGAAAGCTTCACAATCATCACTATTTGCTCCCAATGTTGCTTCTTGCAGGACTTAACTGCTCTGGGACAACTCAAACCTGATTCCAGAGTATTTCAGCATACGCCTTCTCCTCTTCCTTCTCCACTGTTGCAAAATCTGTCGCCTTCATTTCTTCCTCTCCCACAGTAATTTCTTCCAAATTTTCATCTTCAACATGATCATCCTCTTGTGGCTCAGAAAGTGCAGTCATCGCCTCTCTCATAGCCTGCATGGTCGCTGGTCTATCTCTAGATCCATACTTGGGGGCAGGCACAACAAACGGCAGAACTATATCATCCAAGTTTGTGCTTTCAACATTTGAAATATCATGATCTTTTGTTGGGAAAGTGAACAAAATCCCAAGTTCGTAATTGCAAACATGAAGCCCAGAGTCTAAAGAAGAATTCCCTTTTCTTGGTACTTCAGCTTTCGGACCAAATGGACTTGAAATTTGCCGTCCCCAGGCGGCAGCACTAAAATTATGCGACCCACAATACACCCAACCAACAGAAGGTGCATCCCTGCCAGACCAGAATCTTCTGCGTATTACCTGCTCATATTAATTAGAGGAGAATGTAGAGGAAAGAAAAGCAGACAAAAAAAAAATGAGAAACCGCTAGTCAATGATTCAAGTAAGTCAAAAAGGAGATCATATGATACATTAGTTACAAAATAACTCAATACTAGGTAGGTTCCATGCACTATTCCTTAATTATAAATAGTACACTTTGGATTTCATAATTTATATTGATATTGATATTATAGAAGAGAAAAACAGGAATCTCTCTCAATCACTGATTTATTTCTATCATTGCAAGGGTCCCCGTTCATGCATATAACATGAATACACATAAACTAATATGAAGTGATTATATTTTCCAAAAGAAACAATTTAATCATCCAAAAACGGGAGATGGTTACCTTGACATGCATTGGATGCCCCGTTCTATCATCAGGATAAGGAATGGCATCATGAAGTATATCTAAAGTCTTCAACCTTTGCCACGTTCTCTGTTCAAAAGTAGACAATTAATCATTCACTGACAATATCATTAATACAACGTTACAATTCACTTTCCAAAATACAGAATAGAGAATAAAAACCCGAAGCGGATTTAAAACCCCAGATAATACGTATAATTATAATATGAGAACCCTTTGAAAATGGATTTAGGGAAGTTCATAATTCGATGTGTGCATCTGATTTATTTCTTTTTCAGAACAATTTAATTTAACCAGCATACTACAGTAAATAAACATGGGACCTTTCAGGAGCGGAGTAAACTCCTGTAGAATTCCATTCATCAAATACTAGTAATGCTAAAATCAAACTTCCTAACTGTATACTAAAGCAACTTCTCAAATGAAACAAGGTAACAGAGAACAAGGGTCACCTAGGCCTCTCTTTCACCAGGATGTTTTAGCCAATATCCGATAGCCAAGACTACTGGTAGTATATATAGCAAAATCTTAAAAAACAACATAGAAAAAGTATTTGCAACTAAATAAACAAATAAATACATTCCTAGAAACAGCCTCTGACTTCATTCATTTCAGTGAGTTAATCTGATCTGCTTATCATATTACCTCTGAGAAGCAAAGAATACGTTTTGAAGGCAAAACCCCATTACAGGAATTCCTCACTCGTTCAATAGTGGGGAAAATGATCCCAATGGAAGGGTTTTTCAACTCTTCCCCAGCATTCCAAGAGCCCCACTGTCAAAAAAATAATTAAACTATATATTAGTAAATTAAAAAAAAATCATTAACAGGTGCATCTGGCAGAAAACACAAATACTTTTCAGCAAGGTCTAAAGAAAGAGCGAAGGTCTTAAAATCACCTCAGGATCAGACTCTTCTGAATCAAATTGTTGCAATGATTTTTTCCCAGTAGCACCTGAAAATGCAGCAAGAAATTGTGGACTGACAGATGAACCAATTGAAGATGCACCTGAAAAGGAATCAACCAATATGGTCCAAAAGGATGGGAGAAAAGTTCAACTTAATTTGGAAGTGTTATGAGAAAGATAGGTATAGTATCCAACTGTTAAAAAAACAAAGACAAAAACCCTGGCAAAATGCACTTACCATATATAAAATCAGACTCTGACGATTCAGGCCATCTATATCGATTCAGAACCTAGAAAAAGATAGTATAAAAGATATAAAACTGGATCTTTCAAAAGTTATAGTAACAAAAGCACTAGTTATCTTGTCACTTTTCTCTCCCTCCACTTCTCCCATCATTCCCCTTCACCTCTATTGTTCTACGTCGAGCAGTAGCTGCAAGAGTCAATGCGCAAGATGTTCTCACACTATAAATTACCTCTTGCAATCTCTTGAGGCCATAACATCTTTGGATTGAAGCAATAAGTGAGCTGAACGCAACAATGTGTTCAAATTGCATCATCTTTGCTATATCAACAAAATGTTGACCCTGCATAAGTATATAAAATTATACCAATATCATGCCATTCTAGTACATGGAAGGAAACCAATATTAAAACCTATAGGAAGAAACAGCCAAGCCAATATACCTCTGACACATATAATATCAGTAGTACTTTTTTGCAGTTTTCTCCTAAGGCAGCTGCAACTGCCTCTTTTGGACAGACATACCCAGAAAACCTGAAGAATCCAGCATCCCAAAGAGGAGAGACCCATTGTGACACATTTCTAGGCAAAAAACCAAGTTGGACATATTCTACAGAAAGTACAAAAGAGAGAGATATGCTATTTCAGTCATATACACCATCCAGACTCACTAGCTAAAACACATTTGTAAGCACAGTGGAAGCAATAATTAAATTTGAAAATCATAGTATGAACTGGAAAGCCCACCCACCACATATGGTGGAGTAAAGAATTCCCAGGATTATCCACGTATCAAATTCAAGCAGTGTAGATTATACCTCCAGAAAATGTTCTATCAGGATCAGGAACTAGAACACTGACAGCATTTGCATCAGCAGGCACATTGGGATTTCTTCTTAAAACAATCTCCAACTTCCCATGGCAACTCTTACATGAATTTCCAAGGAAATTAGCCAGTGTTTTCAATCTTGCACCTTTTGAGTCTGCTGCTGTCTGGTAAAGGTCTCTTATGCCAACCACAGATGCTACAACTGAACCTAGAAACTTAACATCAGACAACCCAAATTCACATTGATTAGCTTCCCACTAGAGTCAAATGATGCATTTCAAAATTCAAATGCAGAACATATATTTAACTAAAGGTCATCAAATAATCATATGATTGGCAATACTGTTAGTATTGGAGTTCAATTTTTTTTAAAAAAAAGAAACTCCAACATAGAGAGGTAAAAAGATAAAAGGAATAATATTCCAAACCAGCACTACAAAACCGGAGTGCAGACTAGAAATAAAATCACCAAACAGATTCCAGTTATATCTACAAAGAATGCTCCATGACAAGCAAAATAAATTTAGTACTCACAGGTGAGGATAGCGAGGATTCTGATATGATGGAAGTTCTGTTAAGGTGAATTCCAGGAACTGAAGCTACAAGATGTCCTGTTGCTCCTCCAAAATCATATTTTGCCAACTCGACAATCCAGTGGGCTTGACTGGGTACATCAATCAAGAGAGATGCCATAAACCCAGCCAGCTGAGCAGCAAAATCACTTTTACAATCCAGACGTAATTCCATGTTGTAAACTTTTGGGAAAAGCGATGCATAATTAGCTGAACTGACACAGGGAAAATCTTGCCACCATATAGTATTAGTCACACCATTCCACTACACAGACCAAAAATGAAAAATAATATAAAATAATTGATAAGTATAGTAATTGTGGATTAAGCATCAACAAAATTTTACTGAATTGTAATTCATCAACAAGAAGCCTTAAAATCATATTTAGAAGCATTTAGCATGACAAACTATCTAAATGTGATACCATTCAAAGTTATATACCAAGTCCCAAAGCCAACAATTAAGTATATTATTAAATCCGAAAATTCGAGGCATCTTTGGTCACACTTCTGTTATAAGTATATTATTTACATGTAAATATTAGTAAGCAATAGTTCGGCCAATGTAATACCTGCTTTTCCACTAAATTTGCAGATGTAATGACAACTCGGATAGAATCTTCTCTTTGCAGAACAAGCAGTTTTGGATGATGGCAGGCAATCCCCTGCTTCTTACGGTCATTACCAAAAGCTACCGAATCAGGAAATGGAGGGTACCTATTAATCAACATAAAACTATTGGACAAATTCTAACTAAGCGGAGAAGATCTGCCTAAATAATTCATCCAACTTCTGCAACTAAAATAATGGCTTAAATCAGGCAGCATATATTTACCCCTTAAAAAAATAACTTACACTACAGCTAGGTTAGGATATTCTGGGTAAGGCATAGACATTCTATCATCGGGTCTTGAGCTCCAGCATCTCTCAGTGTTATGACAAGCAATTGTGAGGGGTAGATGGAATGGAATCTCACAATATGACAAGAACCTAATAAAACACTTCTCTTAGTATTGTCAAATATAAAAGAGTTTGAGTTCAGTAATCATATAAACTATGAAGTATGAACATATCCAAAGAATGAATACACGCACAACAGACTGCCAGCAATTTTCAAATTTATAAACGCAGTCAAGAAGATAAGAAGAAATCTACAACTTACGAGGACAACAGTTAGAAAAAGAATGCCAAATAGAGAAATGAAAACAACAGAAAGATACAAGTCAAGTCATCAAACCATTTTATATCACTCGTAAATGTTGCGATAAACATCCTTGAAATGCTTTCAACAGGATAAAGAAGCTCAGGTAAAGATATGGCATTATGATGGCCTGAGGAACCATAGTTCGCATAGTCAAGGCGATTCAGGTAAAAATTCTTTCCAGGTGATGAGTAAAAGATGCTCCCGTGGGTTTTCAACTTTTTGCCACCAGAAGTCGGACTGCCCCTGCCTAACAGCATGGCATTTGGATTCTGATCAGCATTAGCACTCTCAGGAGCAGCTCCTACGCTTTCTTTTTGACAAAAATTGTGATGATGGTGACTGTTTGCCTCGAAGGATGCTACTTTACTCCCATGAAGTACGTCTGAAGTTGGCTGTAAGACGCCAGTAATTTTATTTTCCCTATGCCTGTCACAACTAGTTGAGTTCACCTGTTGAGGTAGTTCCTGCGCCAAAACTGGCTTGATGCATTTAGACTGGACTTCCCTATCCGCCAATAATCTAGCACTATTGCCCAAATTCACGCCTGAAGAGTTGTTCAATGAGGTGCCACATGCACCTTTGCATCCAAGACTTGTATCTGGCATAGCATGCAGTATGCAAGATATAGGATCATCACTAAGCAAGATGTCTCTGCACCGATCTAAAAGAAAGTTTGCTCTGCCAACAACTCGTTTATAATTTGTCATGGCACGGTCTGAATACAAATCATTTCTCTTCATAGCAAAAACTCTTTTGTTCCTTTTCCCGCTTGAGGTGAGCCCTTGGGAATGTTCGGATACGGACATAGTACTTAATCTCCGCATACTCTCAAAATCAGTATCATTATCACACCCTTCAAAACCATCGTCACCATAATCAATTCTCTGAATAAGAAACCCAATCCGATCCCTGATACTACAATAATAATTTTCATGATTTCCACAAACTAGCAAGACCTTGTCTCCAGTAAACAACTCCAAGGCCTTGCCTCTTCTAACTTTGACCCCGTTCACAAAAACCCCATTACATGCCGCTCGAAAATCAACCCCCTCCGGGACCTCGGTGTTACTAGCATGACATGACATGACCCTATTCCTAAATTCGTGAACAAGACATTTGGTAGAATCCTCAAGTAACAAAACGCCGGCCAGAATATAAAGTTTACGGAGTGAACCGTCAAAGAAAATCTGACAATGTTGCTTACTGACTCGGCGGTCACGGAATACAAATTGAGAGCAGCGATGTCTCCGACCAATCGTATAGGGACGGTCAGCACGAAGATGGATGGAGTGGCACCCAAAACCGGTAACATCGAAGGATGAAAACAGAGGTACCTCGAAGTGCTTCAAATCAACAGTGGCTACAATACTCTTACCGGCAATATTTCTCGATTTCTTCTTGGAAGGGGAATCATAATAGGACTTTACAGAAAAATCATCAACGAATCCTCTCTTGCGAGTGTAAGAAATACTGTGAGTTCTGTCGTTGGCTGAAGAAGATAAATCTGAATCGATCATGGGGATGAAGTTGAAACTTTTATTAATTTAATCATAATACGGATCATAAAACAATGATAAAAATTGGTATGGAAGGGAAGCGCACAATAATAACTAGCTAAATTAGAGATGAATTAGTGCAAGAGAAGAGAGCCTCTGCAAAACTGCTCTCACCCCTTTCTTTTCCCTCCAAAATTTCCCCCTTCGCCGAAAAAGGGAGCCAAAGAGCATGCTATCGAATGGGAAATCAGAAAGGGTTTAAGCGCAGGGTGATAAACGACAGCGTTTCCTCTATCAGTGTATCTTAGCCATTGGAGGGATCGACTATCCAGAAAGTGCCACGTCATCTAATTTTTGCTCGGCTGTTGTTAAATTAGCAATTAGCACTCAAGCACGTTTAAATTGTGTCTTCATCCATCTAATCCCATGCACTCATGTGTTTTGATTCTTTTTTCAGTTTTAAAAAAAAAGTTAGATGAGTTGGATTTAAATTTTAGAGCTCATAAGGATATGCCTTTAAATTTTAAAAAATATTTATAAAAATATTTATATATTCCTTGACGAATGCCACACCAAGATTTGAAATTATAAACTTATGAATTGTTGCTCAACTTTTTGCTATCTCTATCAATTTTTATTAGTAGTGTGTTTACTTTTTATTCTCTCGTGAGTGAGAGAAGACAATGAATAGCAGTATAAAGGGAAAAAAATATAAAGGGTTTATTAAAAACAACTGCTGGATGTAAGGGGAAATGAATCCACAAGTAATTACATCCGACTTGGCCACTTTGTTCTCCAGGTTTGAAATGACAAAATAAATAATCAGATATTAGATATATAACTGAAAATTTTATCAGTATTTTTTTTTAAAAAAAAAATTGCATGAAATTTTGTTGGGAAAACTGAGTTATATGAATTTGTTAACTCTAAATTTAATTTTAAATGCAAGAGGTAGTTAAAATTTATCCAAATTAATATCCTCACTTGGGTAGTTTACACACTATGAATGGCAAAAATTACAGAGGTCGTCAAAAGCATTATACATGCTGCTTTATATATAACTCTGTTCTGCTGTCAACGGAAAAGACATACATATAAAGACAGTCCCAAACCAAAACCTTGATTACAAGAGCATTGACTAAGCTAAGATATCACCAACATAAGACCACGACGCTATCTGCATTTACTGATATTCCATTTTTCACCCTCCACTGTAACAAAGTCCAGTTGAAGAATATGATCAAAATATGGCTGTTTCTACTTCCGACCAAGATCTGAATATGCGGAATCCAGCATCCCTTCACTTTCGGGAGGGAGGTGAATCCCAAAAACCTGATAACTAAAGTTTAAGTTTGCCAAAGCAAGAATCTTTCAAGCAGAAAGAAAGCGCATAATTCAACCCATAAAGGAGTTCTCAGAAGAAACATTATTAAATTTGGAAATCAATACAGCGCTTCAACCTTAGACACCATTGATACATGAAAACATTCTATGACTTCCAAATCGCACCAGCTGCTTCGTAGTGTGTGGATAGCCACCGTCTGTTCTGTCCTCTTGAGCAGACGAAAACCCATGATCGAAGTCCTCCACAGATCTATGTCGCCGATGATGAAGGTAATCATGGTCGTTCCCTGCATAAAGATGATGCCGAGTCACTTTCTGGGTGGAAGCTGTCTCAAAGACATGGCTCTGAGATTCAGTCTGAGGACAGATCTCTGCCCTGTTGATGTAGCTGAGGGAAGCTCCTGTGGAAAGACAGTGATACTGTCGGCGAGTTCTGTTTTTCTTGATTGCTCTGAACACAAGAGGAAGAAGACCCTCCATTGATGAGCTGCTAGTAGTTCTAAAGAAGCACTAAAGATGAAATATTGCAGAGTGATTTCGATCAAAGTGCAAGATTTGGAGCAGTTAGCACTTCTGGGTTCGGTGGGGTTTGATATTATTAGCAACTAGTGGGAGGAAGAGGAGACACAGGTTGGTTTCAAGAATTTTAACATTTCTTCGAGGAAGTTGCTCGAGTCGTCCATGAATTTGACTTATGTGCCCTGATTAAGTCGTGGACAGACAAGCAGACAAAATCTTTTTCTATTCACAAATCCACATATGCTTTGCCTCCATCTCAGGTTACATCATGTCATAATATAATGTAAGTCTCTGTTAAAAATTTGAACCAGTAGAAACTCGTAAAATAATTTTATTATGACCTACGACAGAGACATTCGGCTGAAGAAACAAAATAAAGTATTGGAATATACTGTTATAACCTGCTAGGAACAGACGAAGTCATCAGGAGAAAGATATTTCGATTGAGAGAAATATTTTAGAATGGTCCCCAGCTGGGGGTTTCGCTTTCTAAGCAGTTCAATATAATAAAGAGAGTGATAAATTCAGAAAAGGAGAGAAGGGCATGGCAAATTTATTGCGCTTTAAATCGATTTGACTTGAATCCATGCCTTGAACCCTAAGGAAATCTAACAACCACTTGATTCATCACGAAGCTGCAGTGACCTAGACATTGATTTACAATGGATATATTATCAATATATAAACCTCTTAGCAATGGAAGAGTAACTGTTTGTTTTAGCTTATAAAAAAAGTTTAAGAATAAATTTTAGAAAATAGTCTTTAAAAATAAATATTTATATAATTATTATCATAATCATTTTTTTTATAGATAAATTATCAGAAAGAATATAAAGTAAATAATAAAGAAAAAATACAGAAATAAAATAATTATTATACAACTAAAAACCTCTTTTCTCCACTAAAAAACTAGTCTCATAAATTTATTTAAAATTATAATTTTTGATAATAAAACTATAATTTATTTTAAAAACTCTTCTAAATATTTAATAATTATTTATTTAATATAATTTGGATAAAAATACTTTTTAACCCATAATTTTAAATTAAATTAAACATGCACCAATGGGAAGACCAGTCAATGCCACAACGCAGACTAGGTTGTGAACAATAAAATAAAAGGTTGTAAAATTTTGGCTGGCCAATTTGTCAGTATGCCTGTGCCATGTTTCTCTTAAATACCTAATACTGATTATTCACATACATATTGTGGGACAAGACGATTCCTTTGTTTATTGTCGGTTTTCAACGACTAGTCCAAATGTCTAACACCACTCGATGCAAAACGTGTTGCCTTTTTCCACCAGGAACCATAAGTATAATTATTGTTTATATGCAAATAAATTGTTACACGTGGAACCACATCTTGTGTTGCTATTCTACTGCACCTTTGCTATTCTTAGCCAGAAAGAGGAAGTTCTGGTTTAAAACATGAATAGATAAAAACTGATAAAAGCACATTTGGTTTCTTATCCATTAAATCTTCACCTTATTATTGTTAGGGTTGCTCGTACCTGAGTGATGTAGCATGACAATGTTTTTTCATGTTGATTAAATTTTCACACCACAACAGACGAAATCCACTTTCACTTAGGGTATATTTGGATTAACTTTTAGAGGATAGATTTTAGAAAGAATAGATTATGAAAAGAATAGATTTTTTGGATGATTAATAGTAAAATTATTTTTTATATTAATAAATTACTAAAAATTGTATGATTTAATTAAAGTATAAGAGAGGAGAGAGAATAAATAGAAAAGAGAAGAGAGGAGAGAGAAGAAATAGGAGACAGGAGAGAGTGTAGAGAAGAGAGAGGAAAGAGGAGATAGTGTGAAGAAGAGAGATAAGAGAGGAGAAATGAGAGAGAGTATAAGAAAAAAATAGGAATAAAATAGTAATTGGATAATCTACAAGTTCTTTTACCGTTCCAAAATCTATTTTCAGTAGTTTATTCAAAACTATAGTTTTAAACCGAAGTTTTACCCAAAATCAATTCTGGATAAAAATAGCTGTTTGGTTCAAATTTTTTCAAATTGAAGTTTTGGCCAAAATCAAGACAAAAATTGATATTTGTGTGAAATTTTTCCAAACCGAAATTTTACCCAAAATTAATTCCCAAACCATGGTAGCCAAACAAGCACTTATAGCAAATGGGGGAAAATCCGCTTCCACTAGTGTAAAAATAAAGATAAAAAATTATACAAACACGTCCTGATATCCGATTTACACTCCTTAAGCATATCCATATCTCAAAAATGCAAAAGTGAAATATGAAAACAGTACTACTGAATTGACCTAAGTTCTACCAAGCACAAAACTTATCAAGTAATGACACCGAAGGCCGCTCGTTTCATCCTTTCAGATTCAACCAATGGTTTTAAGTCTCTCGCCTCGGCCTCCTTCGTGGAGCAGCAGAGGTTTCCTCCTTGTCTTCATCTTCTTCTCCTTCAACACTGCTCTGATTATGGGGAGTTTCTGCTGGTTGCTCATTTGTCGTCTCCACTCTTGCCTGCAGAACGATTACAAATTGATCAGAAGACATGAACACAGCTTCCCGGAAAGGAACATAGAACATGAGAACCAGCTATTTAAACAGGCAAAAAATAAAAAATAAATAAATAAAGGAGTTTCCCTACTTACCGGCTTCTTTCCACCAAATATAATCTTGAAGAAAATTGTCAAGACGACTACTATAATGGATGCCAGAATTCCAATCGTTAGATTTGGTTGCTTCTCTCCCTTTTCAATGAGATCCTGTGGGGAAAATTAAGCTTGTGAAACATAATGAATTCCGAATTGAAAAGATGTCAAGATGATTACTTACGAATATCTTAAGCTTGTAGGAACTGAGGAAGGGAA
Organism: Leucaena leucocephala; assembly: GCA_037074615.1. NCBI lineage: Eukaryota > Viridiplantae > Streptophyta > Magnoliopsida > Fabales > Fabaceae > Leucaena > Leucaena leucocephala. Next base: position 16,580,990 of record CM073534.1, on the reverse strand, counting down.
TGTCCGCAATCTTGTACAAGAGCTCAAAAACCTTCTTCTGCAACATTGAAATTTCAATCATTCATAGGAATGTGAGAGGGGGAAGAATCCATATATATATATATGTATATACATATATGCCCAAGAAAGTGAGGGGGAAGTTAACAAAAGTTACAGAAACAAACCGCCAATCAAGTTTTACCTGGTAGGCCGCAAGACCGCCTGCTTCGGGGGCCAACTCTTCAGCCTTTTGTTTCTCTTTCTCAACAGTAAATTTAGGCTTCCATGTAGTCTCCCGATAAGACTCTGCAATACTATCATCTTTGGCTATCAAAATATTGTCGAAGAGTATACCATCTTGCATTGTCCAAATCTCAATGCCAATAGCAGCAATAGGCTCAAAATCAGGTTTCTCAAGTTGGAAGTAGTCTGGATTAGGAATGTCTCGAGGCTTCCATATACCCTTATAATTGGGGTTATCAATAAGAGGAGCATGCCATTTTCCCTTGTAAGCTGGATTCCTCTTCATTGGTTTCTTCCATTCACCACAACCAGGGGCTGCTTCACATTTTGGGTTATCAATTTTAGGAGCTTCCCACTCACCATCCTCATCATCATCCCAATCTTCTGGTTTAGTTGCATCCGGGTCATCTATCTCCTCAGGCTCATCCTCTAACCATCCTTCAGGCTTCTCAGCTTCTTCATCTTCAATTTCCATGGGTGCATCCTCATCCCAGTCGTCTGGCTTCACGGCATTGGGGTCTGGAATTTTTGGTCTCTCATCCCAGTCCTCAGGTTTCTTATCATCAGGATCAGGGATCGTCTTGGGAGGGATGAGTGGGGGCTCAAAATCATCTGAAGATAAGAAATTTGCCTTTTTCTTCTCCTCCCCATCAATCAAAATACGCAACTCCTTGTCAGTCTTCAAAATAGCAGTGTATACATGAGATAGTTTGTCAGATGGGACAGATGGGGGAAACTTCAGATGATGTTCTACATACTCCCCACTCTTGGGATTCTTATGCTTGAAAATAAAATGCACCTTGTTTGTGGCCCCACATTTGTCAGGACCGAACATGATAGAATATGGAGATTCATTGTCAAATTCTTTGGGTTTCCATCCGGCCTCCTGTGGTCGGAGATACTTCAGATATGCACCACCACATTCAAGGCCATTCTGGAGACGAGTCTCAAATTGGAGAACAACTGTTCCATCCTTAAGACTCACAGGCTCATGAAGTTCTTTGACTATGGCGTATTTCTTTGCCTTCTCACTGACAATAAGTCCATAATCATCATGACCCTCGCTCTTCTCATGCTTCCACACACCTGAAAACCAAAATAAAAATCAGAACCACACACGTTGAAGAAGTTTGCCATTCAATTTAGTTCTTAGCACCCCAATTTTTCTCTCAAGTTCAGATTTTGCTAAGAGATTTCCCTAGAGTGGTATTTTGGAGTGGGACGTAAATAAAGTGACATGACTTTACAAGTTCAGATAGGGGTTAATCCGTAATAACTGATTTACAGCACGTAACATCGATAGGATATTTTACTCGTTTCTTACCTTCATCAAACTGTTGGTAGCCAAACAGAAATCAGAGATCACCGCTATACCACACCCATTAACTAAATTTCAATGATTTCGTAACACAATAAAAGATGGAACAATATATCTACCTTTGTAGTCATCCTTCTCGGATACAATCCAACTGCCTCCAAAATCTTTGTCAAATGACTCGTAGAAGATCTAAATGAAATTCAAATTAAACAAATTAAAAAAAACAGAGATCTAACAGAGAAACATAGAAAAATTAATCAAATAAGAAGAGCACCAGAAGGAGTCACAATTACCGCATCATCGTGATCATCAGAAGCGCAAAGCATGTGAACCGAAGAACAGGCAATCAACAAGAGAAGCATAGAGAGCCCCAAAGGGATTGGTTTTCGTTGTCCCATGGCTTACGCTTTCCACGGTGAAACCCTATCAGACTAAACTCTCCACGGTTGCGGATAGTAGACACACTTGAAAGACGGAATTGAAGAGGAATGTAGGGGAGAGGGGATGCGGGACCCATAATTTTATTATTATTAAATATAAATAATGTCGTGTAAAAATTATACATGAGCACACAAGAATTTCTCCTCTTAATTTATCATAATATAAGAATTTAATTTAAATTTTCTTTTAATTTTTTTAAGGCTCATAAATTTTTTTTTTCACAAACCATACAGTATCTCCTAGGTAATTGAGGTTAATCTATTTTAACGTAAATATCATTAAAATAAATTTGATCTTTCTCGACAAAAATAGTTTTTTATGCGTACAGTTCAAACATAGGACATGAGCACAAATTCTTCTAACAGAAAAGAAGTTGCTCGTTGTGATAGACTTCATTCCCAAGCCACCATAGAAACTGAAGAAGGACGGTGCGGCCACATAGAGAGCATCGAAAGAAACCCTCACCATAAAAAATACGACTCTTTGATCATTAATCTCAAATTCTCCCGAGAATATGACATTAGCACAGACGTACTCTGATAGTATGTGAAGGTTATCGGCAACACAAACGGATGATCCTAAAAAGTCGTAATGCATGCAGTTATTTCCATACTCAGGAATCCGATGATCATTGAAAATATAGCTACACAGCATATTAATCTCTTTCGGAAGGAGATGAGGGAGGACCACAAAAGTAAGCTGACACTAACTAAATCAGTGGTAGAAGCATCTGTGTTGGGGCAATTAAGTGAGACTAAGGTTCAAAATATAGAAAATGGAGTTCCAACGATTGTCTATGCTGATATATTTATTAGTTATTTAATTATATGAGATATTAGAATCATTGTATGATTCTATATTTAATTATTATTTTATATTTTTGTCTATATAAATATATAATTGTATTCTTCAATTCTTACATTATATCAGAGTTTCTCCTCATGACTCAAAAGAGAAGAAATGCATCAGTTCCCTCTGTAACTGCAACTACTTTCGACTCAATTATGCTTTACGCCTGTGTGTAATAGTCTTTGTTTCAAATTAAGATCGAGTATCTCTTAAACCAGCAATTTCTAGCAACGTTCATCACCTAACGATACAAACGTGTTATCAATCAATGATTGAATGGGCTACATGGTAAAAGGAAAACGAAAATTTTCAACATCAAAGAGAACCCAACCAATCATGAGAAAGAATCACTTTTTCTTCTTTGTTTGAAAATAGAAGAGAAAACACCCGTAGCCACATCCAAAGAGGTCTCCAAAATTTCCATTGATCAGTGGTAAATGCTTCTCCATATATTATTAGAGCAACAAAAAGTAATCTAAATTCCAAGGCAGGATTCTTGTCCAGATAGAGCCATGCAAAATAAACTAGTGGATACCCAATGCTACTGAGCAACAAAACTTCGTCCGACTTTCAAAACCCAAATTATACAAAATCGAAACCAGCAGTATATATGTGAAAAAGGGCCCTATTTGAATTGTATGGATGCGTTTATTTCACAATTAACTCAATTAAAGGCGCAGATGTTCCACTTATCCCAATGGTGCATTCCAAAGATGAGCACCACTTACTCATATATGAGATGAGCACGACATGCCAACTCAGTAATTTCCATTCATAACTCCATTCTCTTTCTTTCCATAACACTTCGCATACCACACATAACCTAAAGACTACACAAATGTCATAAACTACGAAAGTCATATTATGAACTAATAAAATCTGGGCTATACAACTGTATTTTGTCTTGCCTTTGAGGGCTCAGCTATTCTCACTGTCAGCTGTGCCGAACTCAAGCTCATGGTCGTCATATAATCTAATCAAACTCATGGCAGTGATTTTCTTGGCCCTCTTATTGGCACTCAACAATCTCCTAATCTTGACTACATCGTCCCACTTCTCTGTGCGAGCATAAATATTGGCCATAATGGAATAAACCCCACCGTCTTCTGGCTTTATCTCCATCACTTGTTGGGCTGCTTTCTTTGCAATCTCAAGGTTCCCATGTGTCCCACATCCTCCAAGCAACCCTCCCCACACGAAGATATCCCCACCATATGGCATTCCTCTTATAAGCTCCATTGCTCCCTCGATCAAACCTGCTCGCCCTAACATGTCCACCATACAACCATAATGTTTGAGCTCTGGAGGAATCCCATATACAGGTTCCATTTCATTAAAGAGTTTTCGAGCTTCATGGACCAGACCTGCGTGGCTACATCCCATTAAAACTGCTAAGAAGCTCACTCCATCAGGTTGAATTCCAGATCCAATCATTCTAGAAAAGTAGTCTAGCAAAATCGAACCTTTGCCGTGCATGGCAAGGCCAGCAAGCATTGCATTCCACGTAAACACATTTTTATCAGTGCTTGAGTCGAATATAGTTTTTGCAGTCTCAAAACATCCGCACTTGGCATAAAAATCCACCAAAGCAGTGGTTAAGAAGGAAGAAACTTGAATGCCATTTCGAGTGACGTACTCATGGATAATTTTCCCCTGTTCTAATTCCCCCAGCTGCGCACAAGCAGAAAGAACGGAGACCAAGGCGATGTGGTCTGGCCGAAGTTCTAAAGCAAGGATCTGATTGAACAGTTCGATGGCTTCACTGCATAAATTGGCTTGGGTGTAACCAGCTATCATAGTGCCCCAAGACACAGCATCACGTACTGGCATTTGATTAAACATCTCACGTGCCCGCGTGATCTGCCGAGTCTTGACCAACCCATCAATCATGGCATTGTAAGAGACAACATCCTTGTAAGAACTTTCAGCGAACACTTGGTAGGCATCATCAACACGGTCGTGGATAGAGTAAACATGTACAAGAGAATTCAGCACGAACAAATGGGCCACGAACCCGAACTTGAAAGCCTGTAAATGAACTGATCGTGAGAGAGCAAGAACACGAAGTTGAGAGCAGGCTTTGAGGACAAATGGGAAGGTGTGGAAGTCAGGGGGAACAGAGAGACGGCGCAACAGGGTAAAGATTTGGATGGCACAGAGAGGCGTGGAAAGAAGAGTGTGAACTCGAATGAGGTTATTATACGAGAATGTTGATGGGTTGGGAATGGAACGGAAAACAGAGAGTGCATAGCTCGATGGGTTGAAAGTGGCGGATTTGGATAAGTTACTGGGTATGAGGATGGAAGCAAAGGTGTGAAGAATGGTATTCAAGAAAGGTGAAGGATGAAGGAAGAGAAGACCGGAAGTGACAGAGTAAGCATGAAGCTGATGGAGTTGTTTGATGAATCTGCATTGCTTTATTCCATTTAAGAGATTCATGAAAAACAGCTCCTTTGCTTCAGACAGGATTCGAGCCTGTGCGGGCAGAGCCCACATATTTCTAGTCATGCCCGGTAACCACTCCGGTACGTCCACCTTGTGACAAGGACTTAAAATATCTTCGAGTGGTAAAGAAGTATACTTACAGTGATATGATCCTTGAGCGGAGGAAAATTAAGCAAACCACCCGCGGCGGGAAGCTGCTCCTTGGCGGCGTCGTATCTCCGACGTCTCCTTCAACGTCGGGATGGAAAATTTCTCAAAACTCCACCATCCAGCGGCTCCTAGTGACTCCAAACAGTGAGCGAGCTCGATATCCTAAGCATCGGTGATAGGACACAAGAAGGATATGGGGAACAAAGAGAAAGCGAAGGAGCGAAGAGAAAAGAGGATGCAAGAGATATCGATTCTCAGGACCATTCCCTATTCTGATCATCAGAGGTTGGATTTTATTTTCAAAAGAAAACAAATTTTTTTGGTGTTTTCTCGCTTTTGGATTTATGACTGCTCGATGCCGAAAACCAACATTAGCTGGATTCTAACATCCGAAAAATCTACCAACAACTCATACTCTATTAGAGGTGACTGGAAAAAAAGCATTGAGTTTAGAAGTGGTAAAATTTATATGGCAGTGAAACTCGTGAGGAAAGGAACTTAACACTTGGCAAAACTTGAAAAGGAAAAGGTTTTGTATGTATAAAATTTAATTTGTCATTTCCTTGATCAAATATTATAGTATCTTATCTAAATTCAGAATTCTGAATGTCTTTCTAATCGGATAATTGAATTCGACCTGAGAATATTGGTACTAGGCAGGCACGTAAACAATGGCTATCGGTATTTTCCTTAAACCATGATTGCTGTTTACACTTCACAATAATTCAGAATCTGTACCGCACTTCAGGGCATTAGATTTTTGTTTTAATTTGCATAATCGCAGGTGGTGGTCCAAGGAAACAGTTGCCGTGGTTACTGGTGGAAACAGAGGCATTGGGTTTGAGATTTGTAGACAACTTGCTGGACAGGGATGGACTGTCATATTAACATCAAGGGATGCGAGTGCTGGTTGTGATGCTGCTAAGGTCTTGGAAGAAGGAGGTCTTAGCGTAGTTTCACATCAACTGGATGTATTAGATTCTTCATCCATCAACCATTTTGCTGAGTGGTTACAGAAAAATTATGCCGGTTTGGATATTCTGGTTAGTTTCAAAGAGTTTTTCTTTTCCTTTTTATATATAATCTGGATTCAACTCAAGCGCTGACCAACTGGCTGGTATTGGGATCTTTATGATTGTTTATAAATTCTAATTGCTTCTAGTTTATCTTCTCAATGTCCTCTGCCTTCTATTATGTGGCATTATATGTGTTCCTTTACTTTCTGGCCATGAAATTCTACTCAAATACAACAATATTATTATCTGCAGGTAAACAATGCAGGAGTTAATTTCAATCTTGGGTTTGATAACTCTGTTGAAAATGCCCTTAAGGTTGTTGAAACATATTATTACGGCGTTAAGATAATGACTGAAACTATGATCCCATTGATGAAGCCTTCCACTGAAGGTGCTCGTATTGTTAATGTGAGCTCGCGTCTTGGTAGACTAAATGGTAGGCGCAATGTAAGTGAAAATTCTTTATGTTGCTTCCTGTTACATCTTTTCTGTGTTATATAATACAAACATATATGTATACAATGGTGAAGCAATTTTCTTTTTGGGTGGTAAGTCCTGAAGCAAAGTTGATCTCATCTTTAATTCCTTCCCTTGTTATCCCTTTCTTCTGGTAAATTTGCTATTTTCTTGCTATTGCTCTTCCTGCCTTCATATTCAGAATTTACAATTATTGGGACTAAACTAAAACATGTCTTCGCTACAAAGATATTCATGTTCTTGTATGTTAAAATCCATAAATTTCTTTATTTGCAGTCTATTAATATTACATGAAATTAACTTTCAACAAGGTTGAACCTTGATAGTGTTAGAGAAGCATTAGGCTTTATGACCCATAAGAATTCCTGTGGTCACTCCTATACTTCATTTTCCCTCAACTGATACGTTATTCTGCCATTTAAGTATCGTGTGGTTGGCTGCTTTGAAGTAGAATATAGCCATTGGTTCCTTGTACAACTTGTTCTAGGTTGTAACCAGAGGAAAAAGACTGGTCATTAGTTGCTTGAGTGACAGACAATCGGCGATGTAGCGTTGGGGAGCAATTAGATGACGAGGAATCGCTTTCAGAGGAACTGATTGACAGGACTGTGTCAAAGGGGTGGCCTCAAACCTTCACTGATTAGTCAGTGTCAAAACTTGCAGTGAATGCTTATACAAGACTTATGGCACGAAAGCTTTGTTAGCGACCCCAAGGTCAGAAGATTTACATCAATTGCTATTGTCCCGGGTGGGTGAAGAATGCTCTTACGGGTTATGCAGGAAATAACACTGCTGAGGAAGGAGCTGATACTGGAGTATGGCTTGCCCTTCTTCCTGATCAACCTGTATCAGGCAAATTCTTTGCTGAAAGGTGCGAGATTAAATTTTAAGCAACTTGGTTTTGAGGAATCATGCTGCAACCAACTTTAGAATGAGTGTTTTGTATATTTCCTCGCAAGGTTACTGTTTACTAGTTTGCTAATGGATAATATCATTTTGGTCTTTCAATTCTCGGATAAGATGTTCCCAAGTTTGCTTAATTAATTCTGCATTTTTACTTTTAAGCATTGTAAATTTGTACGTAGAAAAAAGTACGGGATACCTGTGAAACATCCGATTAATCCAACGCTCCAAAGCCTCTCACGGCGGGAAAGGATTTGGCCCTCCTAACACCGTGGAAGAATAAGTGACACGACAGTCGCCGCCCTGCCTCGTCTTTGATTGGTTTCCCACTTCCCATAATAACAAAGGAAGAATCCCTTCTCTTTTGGTTGGCGATAAATTTGTTTCTAACAGCGCTGCAAATTTAAAAAATTCTGCTAAAGGCCATTTCCTGTAATCATTAGCATCCAGCGGCTAAACAAGCGAGAGATCGTGGGTTTAGGTTCTGCTGAAACCACAATCTGATAGTAATGGCGAATTTGCGAAAGAATTGTAATTAACGTTTCCAGGGTGCTCAATTATGCGTCCACGCCTTATACGAGCTCTACCCAACCTGCTTCAAATCCCCTTCTCAGGTTCTCCTTAAACCGTATATTTTTCCTATGAATTTGAACTCTGATTGGTGTTTCTTTTTTAATATTTCTCTGATGGAAGTGGGATTTTTTTTTTCAGGCCTCGTTATGGATATGCTTTGTCTTCTCGATTCACTTCCCAGAGTAACGACTTTCAATCGCTTAATATAGACTTGTCCAACGAAGAAAGCAAAACGCGCTTGTTTAATCGGTTCCATTCTGGAATCTCTGTCTTTTAAGCATTTCTCCCCTCTTCCATTGAATATGTTCCCCCGTTTTTTGTTTTTATGATAGACTTGACATGTTGATTTACTTCGCGCTTCAATTTAAGTGTAGATTATTGAATAGAAGCAAACAGCGAGGGTTCCTGGAACTGGATTTGGTCCTCGGCAATTGGGTGGAGGAGAATATCGATTCCTTGGATGAAAATCGAATTAAAGCTCTGATTCATGTTCTGGACATGGTATTTTTCACAGTCATCCTTATATTTTTTATCAATAAGATCATGTAAGAATTCATTTGGCTCTATCTGGCCTGATTGTTGTATTGTTAGGATCAAGTGTCTTGTGTGTCTCTGACTCTTTGAATGAATGCATGCCTGATTATAATCCCTCTCATGGACTATCTTTCTGCCACTGATATCTAGTCAAACATCATCAAGGTAGGAGAGAGTAGTTGAAGTCTGGAATCTGATTTGGGATGAGAACACCAATTTAGTTAATGAGCATCGGAAAATGAAATTTTCAAGTCAAAATCTAGAGGGTGTTTGGTTCTATAGAACATGATATTTGGAATGATATCAATGCTTCTCTGAAAACTCAAACCTTAACGCCTTTGAGCCCATGGCAGTTCAAACATCTAATTTCTGTTGTGCAGGAGAATCCGGATTTATGGACATGGGTATCCGAGCAGGAGCAACCCCCTGAAGCAATCAACTGAAATCCAGTGAGTTTCTTGTTATCAGTTTAATGATGAAATTCCAATTCAGAAATTTTCATCCACTGTGTTTTTCTCTGGGTTTACAATTCTCATACCCACCATCTGTTGACTTGTAGGTCTTTGCTGCTGTGCGAGATGGAGTGAAGAAGAACCTTGATAGCCATGCCGCCCCTGAAACAAGAGCAACGCCTGGCCAACAATGGGCAAGAGGTTGGCATTATATCAAGAAAGGTCGTGATGGTCCTGTTGCTGTGAATCAGTAGCTCCCTTCTTGATGGTGTTTGGGTTGTTTTTGTTTCTTTGTAGAAAAAGAATTGAATAAAATCTGGCCGGCCATTATTGTTGCAATTATGAAGGGCTGAGCAACTGCAATTTCAAGCCTTGTACAACAGTATAAGCTGCTTGCGACGTGAAAAAAGGGGTCTAAACTATAATATTACTACTTTGGGTTGACTTTTATCCTCTGTTTGTGTTCTATATATTAAACTTGTTTTTCCAAATGGTTTGATTTATATCCAAAATTCAGCTAAATAATCACATAATCACTTTGTGCGGTCATGCAGGAAAGAATATGTATTGCCGAATGGAATGCATACATTTTTTGCAGACCATGCATACATTTTGTGCAGAGTTTTAATTCATCTATTTGGATAATTAATTATGCTGGGTATTAACTCATTTAATATTTTTGAGATTTTTAAATAGATTACTTCACTCTGTATAATCCTGCTCATATTTCTAAATCGTGGAAATTATCATAGGAATCTCAAACTATTTGTTTTTCTATAAAAATATTTTTCGGTCAAGTCTCAAATAATCACTTGGATCTACTTAATAGGCCTCAATAATCAACTACTTATTAGGTCTTAATGTATTCATGAATCTTTTGTAATATTTTTTTTGAAAATAAGTTAAGTTCATACACAATCTAAAACTAAAATGAAATCTTTTTTCTTTTTAGACGATACTAATATTAGATAGGATAAGTTATCTATTACTCTTAGACGTAAACATAGGCACTCGATAGTTAAAATACCTTATTAAGTATCACGATTAGAATTACAATAAAGTAATTCTCTTCAGGAATCGAATACATTTTAAATGATCGTATATCTTATACTAAAAAAATTTTTCGTAAATCAAAAGGTTGATGCATTCTTTTTTTTCTTAAATAAAAAGGACTAAGCCTTTTTAAGAGGTTAATATTATTTGTTAGAGTCTACTTTAATTATATAGATAAAAATTTTGGAGGTTAATAAGTATAAATCTAAAATGAATTGATTCTTATAATACAAGGCCTATGGAAATTCATATTAAATACTATATTATATTCTAAATAAATGATTTTTTTTATTTTTTATTTCTTCTTATATTTTGAATAAGTAGAACTCTATTTTAGTTAGTTGTGGTGACATGCAAAAAATAAATAAGTAAAACGTTAAAATTTCACAAATTATAGCTAAATAAAATAATTTAATCAGAATTCTATTGATAAGTAAAATACAGATTTTACAATAGCTTTTAATTTTTATAGAATATACGTGATTTAAAAACTTTTATAGAAAAAAATTTATATAAAAAATGTAATTATAAATAAAATAAATATTTAAATAGTTATTATTAAAATAATTTGTATGATTAATAAATTATTAAAAATAGTATAAAATAAATAAATATTACTGTTCATTATTATCCTCATAAGTGACGATGATGCTGACAACCAACGATGATGCTATTGCTCCCACACTCCAATGTCGCCAACAACCTCAAACACGTTAGAAGCAACGAGATCTGACAGCCCAACTCGCGGATGACATCCTCTCTTTAGTCCTTTTGCCTACCTCCTACTTCTTATAGATCTTAACACAACTACAGAGTAGTGACCCGATTGCTCTCTGACGAAGTAGTGATAGAGCATTAAAGTGTGAGTGAAAAGACTAGAGAGAAGATTAATAATGTTAGAAAAAGTATAAGTAAAAAATTTATAAATTATTATTTTTTATTTAAAAATTATTTTTAAATTTTTATTTAAAATTATAATTTGAAGACTATTTGTTTTAACCGAATTGACGGCGGGGGAGTGAAAAAGTTGAGGGCTGGGCCTCGCTATCTTTGGATGATGAAGATGATCGAGCCTCTCTCAGGCCAGTGATTCCGTCTTCTCGTCGTGGGAATTAACGGAAATTTGGGTGAAGACGAAGACGAAGACGATGATTGATGTATTAAGAATAGCCAGATTTTGATGATTCATCAATTTCGCGGATCATTATTTGTATAGAAAAAAGTTTAAATGGCTAAAGAGTCGGATTCGAACGATTCCAATGGATGGAACCGTGCGCGGGGACTGGTGATGAAGAGTCTAATACTCCTTGGAAGTGCACTTCTGGTGAAGCGGCTAAGTAAGTCTACTACACGTTGGGACCATGCTCGTATTGTCTCTCAGTCCCTCGCCGGCGAAAAGGTTAATCGTCTACTTCTATCTGCACTCTCTACTGCTACTTGTTGTTTTGTGCGTGTATACATGTGTGCTAAGTGATCATTTTCTCTGTCTGTGCTTAATTTTCAAAAAACTTTTCGGTGTAGTATTCAAAAGAGCAAGCGTCCAGAGACCCGGATAATTATTTCAATATTAGGTATGTCATTCATTCTTTTCAGTTTCTGACTGGCATTGTCACCATCATCTGTACTTTAGCAGCTTCTGTTTTGCCTATTTTACTTCCAAAAGTTTCAGATTATGATTATTTTCAGTATCTTTATAATACCTGCACACTCACCGTTTCCGAAGTTGCATTCCCTGGAACCATATTTTCTTGACGATTCCCTCTGTAAAGTTTTCAGCTTGAGAAGGAGAAAAGGGAGGTGGTGATGACCGAATTTCTTTTCTTCATTCGTTTTTGGGGACGAAAGCCACTCATAAATGCATAATTTTTACCTATAATTTTCGCAGAATGCTCACATGCCCTGCGGCAGAACTAGTGGATGGTTCAAAGGTCCTGTATGTTGAACAGGTGAATATAATACAAGTCTATTAGCATCTTCAATTTGAATAATTTTTTCGTCTTTTGGATCTAAATCTCGTAAGTTGCTCAATGACTATTTTTCTTTGTGTTGATAGGCCTTTTGGAGGACTCCACAAAAGCCCTTTCGGCAGGTAGTACACATGTCTTATGAGAATTGCTGTTTAAATTTATTTTAGCTCTTTCATAATACGTTGAATCTGAACATGAACCAGCGGCCAAGAAAAGGTGGGAAAAAGAAAAGAAAAACCTGAACATGAGCAAGGCTGCTCCACAATGTTCACTTTCTGGGAATTTTGCCACACTGCACCTATTATTTTAGTTTCTCCGATGACGCATGGTCTAAACTATCATCTATCATCTTCTTGCAGAGGTTTTTGATGGTAAAACCTTGTCCAAAAGAGTTGAAATGTGATGTTGAGGTTTGTATGCTACCACTTTAAAGATGTCCTTTTTGTGGTTCTTTTAACTGTTTGCATTTATATGTGTGAACTTGGTATGGCTGCTAATATATGGTCATATGCTCTCTCCCACCCATTAAATAATTATGATATGTTCATTCCGTAAAAATTAGTTAAATTTTGCCACTCCTTGACAATTGTGATTTGCATTGTGTAATTTGCGTTGTCTTTGCTTTCTAACATCTCTAACTTAATAAAATAACAAGGAGGACTTCTTTAAAAGGAATGAAGCTTTAGTTTTCTATGGAATAATATTTAAAGAGTACATGTTCTCATGCATTTCATTCCTTCCCCCTTATTTTGGACCATTCATGCTCCCTTACCCTAAGGAATTCTCTCCTCTGAACTTTTGTTGACTTTTGAATTGATTTCTGATTTCTATGCAGCCAAAAGTAAGTGGTCTAAGATGTAACTAGGTTTCGTTGAACTTCTCCTGATACAGGAAGCTGAATACCTCGTCTTTAGAAGATAACTGTATTATTATTCTTGTTACTAATTCATGGACGTTATATGTTGCTTTTAATTGGTGCCTGAATGCTAGCTTCTATTAATTGTAGTTAAGTACATATGCCATTAGAGACATGGAGGAGTACAAGAATTTTTGTGATCGCTCAAAGGATCAGCGTCCACAGCAAGAAGAAGTCATTGGGGTAAGCATTCAATCATGTCTATACCAGGATCCTAGTTTAAGGGCATAATGCTATATAAACTTTTCTGAACTTGAGCTAATTTTATCTATTTTCAGCAACACACTGTATATTACGAAACATGTTATACTGTCAAAAGATAAAAAAAAGTCCTAGAATTTTAAATTGTAAAACAAATAAGTATCAAGTATGTTATGGGAGTGATTTTAGATATGGACGGTATCAATAGACTTTATAGGCATGGTTGTCTTCTGAGTAAGTGTAGTGTGGTTTGCAGGACATTGCAGAGCATTTGACAACAATACATCTAAAGCGTTGTCCACGTGGAAAACGCTGCTTATATGAAGGTTCAACCCCTCCAGGCGGGTTTCCTAATTTATGGGTAATTTTTAGTTAAACTATTGACTTCTAGAACTCATCCCCTCCCCATCCCCAGTCTTATGTACCACTTTTTATACAAACCTTAAAATCCTTCGTACCGTACAAGCTTTGTTGAACTTGGATTTTTTAATTTTGTTGTCTTTTTTCTCTCAATTGTTTTTCTTTCTATCCTTTTGTTCTCAAGAATCAAACTCCCTTTTATTGCAGAATGGAGCGTCCTACTTTACTACAGAACTTTCAATCATGAAAAATAAGGAGATACATACCTGGGATAGAGGTTACGATGACGATGGAAAACAAGTTAGTTTTGTAGCCAATTTTTCAACTTTTTTATCTAGTTTGTCGGAATGGGTCACTGGAATGGCTACTTGTAAATAGGCATTTATCTGGGGGAAAAAAGATTTAACATTATTTATATTTGTGTCTGATTGCAGGTTTGGGGTCCGAAGGAAGGACCGTACGAGTTCAAGCCTGCACCAACATCTAGTTTCACCGATATATTTCCCCCCTTGAATTTCCCCCCTCCACCATCCATGGAGAGAAGAATAGAGGGTTCATTCATCTTGCAAGAATGAAAAAATTCCTCATGAATTTATCTTGTTTCAGGATCTTTTTGAGAGGAATTAACCGCCTTTTCCAACTGATCTTCTTGTGATACTTTGATGAAGCTACTGCGAAGCTGCAAAGGCAACAGTGTTAGGAAATTGAGAGAGCATTGAAGAAAATGACCTCGAATCATTTTGGAATAACCCCAAATCGTGCCTTTCATGCAAAATGTGTAATTGTTTTATTACACCGTTGCAATACCCATTTTCGTAGGTTTCAACTCTCAAGTTAGTTATCAGTAATGTCTTACTGTCAATAGCGTAGCTCAATATTAGAAGCCAACAGCTAATAAATAGGTCGATGTTTTCTTGATTGGTCAAGTTGCTTGAATTTTCTAGCATATCCTTGTAAAGATTTATATAGGCTCCGGGAAGTTATTTTCTCCTTGCGGTGGCATTATCTGCTTTCGTTGTGCTTATCTACTTTTTGGCAAAAAAAAAGCTAAGGACCGAGATTGCTGTTTAGTATTGTTGTGATAGAAAATGAGATGACTGGTCATTCACCAAAAAAGGGCTAGAAGCATCTATCCGGCAATTTCACAAAGGGAGTTTTAATATGCCTGCAACATTATTAGAAGTATAACATTAATTTATTTTATATTAAGAAATCCATTCATTTGATAAGTACCAATTCAAGGCAAAATCTAAAATTCTGGGTGCTGTTGAAGTACAGATGATGATGGTGTCGATTGGGATGAAGAAGGAGATGATTCCCAAGCATAGATAGAAGTTAGAAGAATGAAGATTTCGAAGTGAAAGGATTGAAGAGTCACCAGCATGGGACAATGATGGGGGTAATGAAGAAGGAGGCCAGGTGGTAGTGCGTGCCTGCAACTGCAAATGAGCAAGTACGAAGAATGAAGATCAGACAATGATTATGGGAAAAATGTTGAAGAAAGGCGTGACAGTTTTATTGCCACGTGTCTGCAGCCAATACTCCCACAATGTACGACAAGGTCCACTGTATATTTCTGCGTGCAATGCAGAGTTGTTGGCGCGCAGGCGAGCGCACTGCATTTGTTTATTACTTCGAGAATTGTAAACTACACATTTATTACCTTGAGTTAAATTCCATTTCAAAAATTAGCTTAGCAATATTAAATACATCCCATAAAAGCAAATGAAAGTAAAACACGCTGTGGTTGGAGGCGGTGGCAGGCATGACGGTCAACACACGATTAATTAGAAATTAACCAGATGTTAGTATAAAATAATTATACGGGAGAAAGACAGATGCTATGAGTAATCATTATTAGCTTTGAAACTACCTTACCAGACACGCTCTGGTTCCTAAACAACCAGAAATTATACCAGCAGCTAACCTCTAGCTTTCTTAAGAATCAACGCCCCTAGTTGAGTACTGATTAAAACCAATAAGGGCGGGGGATCAAGAAACGTACAATGAAAGAAATATCAAAAGCAGGGTATAATAACAAAAGAAAACTCCATCATAGCTGCAAATGGGCAAGATATCAAATATATTGTCAAGAAAAATATTATCAAAATTTACAATGAAATTTGAGACCAGCATCTGAAATTACAACCAACCCCTATGAACACTTGGAGGATTGATCAAGCAACATAAAAGAATCCTAATTGCCTCAAAGAAAAACTGTTATAACCTCTACCAAGGTTTCAGGTCACCCACAGGGCCAACAGTCCAGTTCAAAATCTTCTCCCCTGGTTTCAAGTATATACTCTTGTCGTGTGGCAATTTACGTGCAAGCCCATTTAGAACTTGATGGAAAGCATCTCCTGGTTGAGCAGGCTGAGGGAATAGCATAGCTTGTTTCATGGAAGGGTTTGCAAGCAATCTCTGCTTTCTTAGTATTACTTCTGGTGGGATAGATGTGAGTATAGTATCCAACTTAGGGACATCCTCTTCGTCAACAAATACGCCAATCTCTTCCCATGGGATCGCATCAGCAAATGGTAGGACAATATCATCAGCAATGATAACAGGGATGCAACCAAATATCACAGCTTCAACCAATCTAGGACTCCAAGGGGCCCAGCCAAGTGGACACAGACAAAACACAGCTCGTTGCATGTCCTCGTAATATGTGGTTGGATGCTCCGTGGAAATGTCAAAAAGTGGGTTGTCCTTAAAGTTCTCCCACACTGCTGCTCTTGCACCTCTGTAAATTTTCGAGATACAATCACTTTGACTGATTAGATTATCTGTAGTTGTGTTTGTTTTACATTATGAAAATATACATACATAACACCAGACTTTAAGCATATTTTTCCTTCATTTTTAAATGAATCTCAAGAAGCAACTTTTGATCACCAAAGGACTAAGTTCCAATTTGACTGACTAGTTTTAATAATTCAATCATAATAACTAAATATATCAATTAAATTCTACATGCATTTTCAATCATAGGATGTAACTACATTCTTAGGTACCTTACTCTGAAAATATAAGACCTACCTTGCATAGTAGCCGCCTTCAGGATCATTTCCAACATCATAAAACAGTCCTCGGAAGTAAACAAAAATGGATCTAGGAGTCTTTTCGGGAATTAAGTGGGTACTCATTTTCTGAGGTGGAGCATATGGAGGAATGGTGATTGAGCCCTCCTTCAGGCAGACGTGATTCCTCTGTCCAAATGTCTGAACCAAGGTAGCACGCTGTAGCAACGGCAGAATGCCTCTTTCAATCGCCTTCTCTTCCTGGAACAAAATAACATGACAATAATTTATACATTTATGTACAATACTAACAAAGGAATCTGATATACTTGAAAAAAATTACTTCATGCACAAAAAAATAATCTTTTTTTTTTAAAAAATTAGAATATGATATACTAAATTTCTTACTTGATAATGGAAACATGCACCAAAGTCATGAGGAACCACAAAGAAATGATCTGCCCCTTCTGTCCGATTCCAATAAGGCCAGTTTGAAGAAATAAGCTGTATAGCACTTCTCATCATTCTTGGTGATTTAAAAGGTAAAGGAAGTCCGTTAGGTGTCAGATCACAGGTGGTGTATACTGGAGTGTAAAACCAATCAGCTTCTTCAGGATTAAGGGTTCGAACAGGACTAGATAAGAGAAATCTATGCATAAAGATCTCAGCTGCAAACATATGAGTGAGGCATCTTGGATCCTTTTGCAAAATTTTCTTATTATATTTGCTAGGAAGTTCATAAACAAAAACCTTCAACCTTCCCACTGGATCATCTTCTAATACATCACCAGCACTACCTGCAATTGTTCAACCATAACATAGACACTGATGATTAGTCTCGGTTATACAGTTAAACATAATATTGATTCTGAAGTTCTGATCATACAGAAGTTTAGCAGATTTGTATGTGTCAAGTTTATCACTCTTGCAAGAAATTAGAGCTTTTCTTCTAATAGCCTGTTTGGTAGAAATAATGTATTTTGATGGAAAAGAATGAAAGAGATTCATGATCCATCTTACTATGTAATCTTTAAAATGTCTACAAACCATGAAGCTATAATTTTTCCAAGCTCTTAAGATAATTGCTGATATTGGCTCAAGATGAATAGCCAAGAGAAAAAGGTTCGGAAACAATTTAGGTGTCTCCCCCCATAAGCATCTCATTCCATATATTAAAGTCATACATTTTGTCGGACACAAATGAAGGGTATATGAGTTTGGCTGGGCGTGAAATCACTAAGTGAACAGAACGCTTCTTTACTTCTTATCATCCAGCATATCCCTATATTGGTAAAAATTGACCACAACAAGAGCCTCTGTTGATAATGCAATCAATTGATGAGATTCATAACAGCTTCTATATCATCTATTATCTATTACATCTAGAGCAGCTTCAAAACGTCAGTTCCTAAAGAGGTTCATATTCAGTGTCGGAGCCGCTCCTACCCATATTAAACCAATAAATAGTTCAATGTGAAGGATCTAATTAGCACGCTAACAGCTTCAAAATATCATTTTAGTACTGTGGTGTTTCCCGCGATGTTCAAGAATCAAAGATCTATGTCGAGACCACTAGACATAAATTTGGCAAAAACCAAAAAGAAAGCCAACAGCTTATACGTATATCCGAGGGAAACTCAATCTAAAGTAGATCTTAATTGAATATCCGTCAGAAGAACCCGGGAGAAAACCACTGAAGACCACGACTGCAAAGGATTCAATCGTGCCAAAATGAAATCGACCGTAATCAACAGCCCTAAATCAAGGTAAGATGACAACTGCCGAAATAAAAAGAACTTAGAGATTAAATAAATCGAAAAACGAAGTGGATTAATGAAAGGAATTGCACCTGAAATTCTTTCAGTAGGTTGATTTCGACCCCGCTCCACAGCATCACTTGTACACAGAAAAACAACACAAAGAAGCCCAACGAAACCCCATTTCCTACTATTCATCTTGAGTTTTTGATTCCCCAGGAAGTTTTTTATTCGAGGAATCTAACTGATAGACACGAATAGGGAAATCCGGTCACAAATATAGTTGTGAGAAACGGAAGGAAGTCAATTTTAGTAAGCAGAAGAAGATGACGAAGGTTAAGACGTCACAAGGCAAAGTAGTTGTGGGAGATTTCTTAGCATTTGGGCTTTAGAGGCTCCAGAAAAGGAATATAGGTTCTTCTCAGCCGCAACGAGAGAGACAGATTTGGCAGAACAAGAGAGAGAATACTGGCTTTGAAGAAACAGAATTAAAGGGATTCAACAACTGAAAATTAAACGTGAGAAATGGTGGATTATTGAAGAAAGATGGAGAAGCAACTGGATTTGAAAATTTCAGATTCCTTCGATTTCTTTATCGGCGGGTGGATGAGCAGTCCATCTCAGACTACCATATACACACCTAAACCCACCTACGTCACGCTGTGAAGTTCAACCTTGGTCGTCTGTCTTCTGCTATTTCTTCAACTAATGCCGTCCTTCCAAGTGTGAAATTGATTATTTTTTTTCAAGAATTTATGTTTAAATTGACCTGACTGAAAAAATAAAATTCTTCGTATTTAATTATTACAAGTTATAAAATTTTACCATAAAAAACAAATTTGTAGACATAAAAGGTCTAGATTTCTTCTTTCCATGTTTCACTACGTAATTGATTGAATGAATCACAGAAAATTCGAGACTGGACTTTTTTTATCACTTATCCAAAATGTAATTTGTTATACGATTAATACTAATTTATACTGATCAATACATACATATTCAAGAATTTTTTAAAAAAATATATTTTTTAACTAAAAAAAATAATTACTATATGAACTCACAAATTATAGGTATTATTTAACTTTTTATATATATAAATTGTTTTAGAAAGGGGTTATACTTACTCATGATTTAAGGGTATGATAAAATCTCATTTCTTCCTAAGCGATACTAATATTAGGTAGGATGTTAATTTTTTTTTTGTTTACCCGGTTCAATGGATCTTTACCCCGACTATATACAGATCCTACCCGCATCGTGCACCTAGTTATGATGGGTGAGTCTCTCAATGAAAATTTTTATATACGTCAAGACTCAAATTCAAAATCTCATTTAAATAATATCGAGTTATTTACCACTTAGATCAACGTCATTAGTTTATTTAACTTTTTTTTTGTATAAAAATTTTTGGAAAGGGGTTGAGCTCACCCACGATCCAAGGGCAGGGCAAAGTCTCCCTTCCTCTTAGGCGATACCAATGTCGGGCAGGGCGAGCCGTCTATTACCCTCAGGCGTAAACCTAAACACCCAAGAGCTAGGATGTCTCCCCAAGCACTGCGACTGGAACCACAACAAAGTGATACTCTTTAGGGTTCAAATACACTCCAAATAGTAGTATGTCTCACCCCTTCGCCAACTGAACTCACAGACAATGAGTCATTGGTTTATTTAACTGTTTTTAAATGTTTTGTCTCGTCCCACAGCTCAGCTACAGTTAGTAAGGTCCTAAACTGGCTGTGAAGCCCAAGCCCATTGTAAAATACCCAACATATAAGCCTGCTGCCAATGCTTTAAAACTTAAAAAAATATGGTAGCGAAAAAACTTTTTTTGTTAAATAAGAAAAGCTTAAAAATTCAGTAACTTTTCTGATCCAATGGAGGCATGGGCCAATAGGCCACTTGAGATTTTTTAATGTGGCCCAGAATCAATTTTTTTTTTTTAAAAAAACATGTGATAGAGGGGAAGGGATTATTCTGAGCTCCCCTGAAAAAGCAGTAAACCTCTGTAGAAGGCGCACGGGGCCTGTGAAGGGCGACGGCTTCAAAATAGAGAAATTTGTATTTTAATATTTGTTTGCAATTTTCATAAAACGTGGCGAGCATAAATGCATTACACGTGTACAAAACCAACTAGCCTTTTTTCTTTTTCCAAACAAACAGCAAGTGCAATGTATAAATAAGCAATGCCTGGTTATAATGCAATCAATGTGTCAGCATGCTAATGTTAATATGAAAAAGAACTCTTCATAAATTATATATAAACAATGAAATTCATTGATAAAAATACGTATAGCACAAGAACAGCCATATGTTCAAGGTTCACTTCTCCTTGTGAGCTAGGCTCTTCTAGTTTCATATCGTATCTAGAGTCTGAAATTAGTCTTACCATCTATCTATATAATGCATAAAATAACAAGTAGCGCAGTGCAATACATATTGCAAGGGACGCACGCTCAAATTCATTTATATATAATATGAAAAATGACATGAATGATTTACTAGGCATAATGCAAGGCGGATGATTTACAGAGGAATATATATATATATATATATATATATGTATGTAGGTATTTGTATGAATGAATCTAGAGAGGGAGAATGAAGTAGGATATGCGAGCATATGGAGAAAAGCAGAAAGAAGCGCGTGTGGATCGACAAAACAAAGAGAGGGATGCCATGTAATCATGAACATCATAATGCCAATCACCCGCTTAACACCTCCACGTGCGTTCTTCCCCCCTAGTAATTTCCTCATATTTTCTTTTAACAATAACCTTATCGTCATTAGAATTTAAAAAGTCAAAAGTCAAAATGTACATTCCCAACCCAAAAAACAAAAAACACCTAATTCATACTGAAGATCACCAGCAGCAGTAATATTATACAAGCACTGGCTGATTAAACACTCCATTCGATGCACAACTCCATATTTAATAAAATATGAGAATTACCTATATACCCACCCATGTGGGAACCAGTTTTTTCAATTTACCAAAAATGATTATCCAGGGCATGAAGACGTGAAGCTAAATTTGAATGAAGGATTTTTATCCGTGGTTACAATTACAGGAGGGAACATAATTAATGACATGACCTCAAACTCAACCCTACGCGCTCAACACTGATGAAAGCAGAAACCCGCCAGTTCAGGGATCGAGTCCACCACTATATATCCCTTCCCTCCTCCCCATCTTCTTTCTCTCACCGCTCTGTTGTTGCAGCTCGGAGCGCCCACTCCTAACATCCATCCGTATTCAGAGGTGCGATATCTCTCTCTCTCTCTCTCACTCTTACTGTGGCTCTGTCTGTGTATCAGAGGTCTAGTACAATGGTTGATGTAGGTTGTCGTCTCATTAATACAATGGCGGAGTGGTATCGGCCTTTTCACCATTCTGTGTGTTTTGTCATTTCTGTCTCTGCCATCTTTGTCGCTTCGACCCCCCTTTTGCCTCTGCCATGCATCCCCCTTATGCCGCCCTTCTCCCATCCCCGTATTCGGCCTTCTCCATTCTCCCTTCACAGGGAATCTCACTCCTTCGTAGCTCCGGTTTTTAGTTTTTTTACATTTCCCATGCTCTCTGTACTTCTCTACTCTCTACACGTTCCTGGAAAATAATCGGACTCTACATTTTTCGTCTCTCACGGGAAAATCAACTTTCCCGCTTCTCAAGGAACTCTTCTTCTCTAACATCACAACTGCCGCTACTACTGCGTGAGCTAGCCTTCGATTTTCGTGAAAAATTTTCATTATCCTTCCACACACGGTTTTCCCGAGAAATGCATGAGCAAATTTGAATGTTATCGCCCTGGGAGTTTTCCTGTTACTGCCACTTGATTGAGAGTCATAAATTGAGTCAGTTCTTTTTTGGAGCTAGCTGGCTTCTTCTTCCTCCCGAATGCTTTTGTTTTTGGCTAGTTTCGTCTCCAACTTGCGGTTACCTTGCCGTTCCCCTTTAGGTCTCTCTGTCATCCTTGCCCCGTGACCGTGAGTGACTCTCTCCCTCAGTCTCACGTTCATTCAAATCTGAGCCTCTTTCTTTTTAGGATCGACGGCGATTCGTTGACTGACTTTTTTCTTTCTCTCTTTTCATTTTTCCTATGACGTGATGTCTTTTTAATGAACTTTATTTATATCGCCATTTTCTGCAGATCTGTGATAATCTCTTGGCTCTCTCTTCCATGGTATTCTAGGGTTTCGAGTCTCACTCACCTCCTTACCGTGTTGCTTTTTCCAGTGAGGAAGCAGCGACTGCGAACTGGACTCATTTAGTGTGTTGATGTCGTTAATGGAAGCGGGTTCGATCAGACTAATCTTTTTATTCCTAGCGTCGTCTTTGATGTTCTTTGGAGTGCTTCCTTTTCTTGCAGGTGAGACTGTTGCCTCTGAATCTCCCGTTGATCCATCTGTAGACATTCCATTAGACACATTCCTGGTTAAAGTTGTTTTTCCTTACTATTATCATGATTTATTGAGTGACATCCTCGTTAGCTTCTTGTTCCTTCAATTATTATTCTCATGATTATGATATCCATCACAGATACGGATGCTTGGACGGATAGTATGGGTTTCAAGGAAGTAGGCAACGATCTCTCTTCTACTCATCGCAAGCTTCTTCATCATCGTGGTAATATATATGTACAATTTCATTGATTTGCTTATTTTTATTCACCATTTATAAGGGCTCTGTTGAACTTCCAAGATTACAAAGGTGGGTTGATGTGGGTGAGTGACTGGGTTTTACTTCGATTATTCACCCCCGAATTATTTGAGATAAGGCGTTATGAGGGGATCATGTATCTGCGGAGACATTTGGAATTTGCTTCTGAAAATGACGCCTCGGCCTGTCCGACACCATACTCAGTCTGATACGTACGGGTACGTCATCACGCCATAGCTTCGCTCTGGAATTTCATCAAAGGGTGGCAAATTTCTTGCTTATGTCTTCCGTTGGGGATGAATACCAGAAAAAACAGAAGTCTTCCACTGGGGACTGTGTTTTTTTTTTCTATGGTTACGCATTTATGCTTCTGATTAGATATTAGAGGCTACTAATTAAACAAGGTGTACTTATTAGGATTCTTGTTCGACTTAATTATGAGGATGCCCTCCTGGTTAATTTGTGTTTCTGTTCGGCTAAAAAGTTAGTTTTGTTTAATCAAATGATCATACAGCACAGAGCTTTTAAATTGGTTTTTCCTCCACTGGAAAGTATCAGAAAAAAGCAAACTTCCGAATTCAAAGAAATTCGAAAGCGAGGGGCCTGCTTTTGAGTTGTTAGTTTGCTTTGTTTCCATTTTGATACAAAGCCTCAATAGTAGTGTGTTTTGTCGTTGTGTGACTTCCTGATTAATCCCTGTAAGCAATACTATGTAATATGGATGTGCTGTCTAGCAGTGCGACTTTTGAAGCATATTCATTTGCTGCCCCATTTTACCATTTTCAAAGCGCCTCTCTCTTTTCCTCTATTTGTTGACCTGACCTCCTTTATGCTGCAGCCACTGCTACGGCGGAGCCGAACCGAATGTGGGGCGACAAGTGCAGCAAGTCTGATATTGTAATACACCAAGGTCCCACAGCACCTCTCCCTAGTGGCATTCCCACCTACACCGTTGAGATCATGAATCTCTGCGTGAATGGCTGTAACATTGCTGGTATTCACCTCAACTGTGGCTGGTTCAGCTCCGCTCGCCTCATCAACCCAAGGGTGTTCAAGCGCCTTCGCTACAATGACTGTCTCGTTAATGATGGCAAGGCCCTCAAGAATGGCGGTACTATCTCCTTCCAATATGCCAATACCTTCCTATATCCTCTCTCAGTTTCTTCGGTTGTATGTGCTTAATGACCTCATGAATAATAGAGGCCATTGTCATTGTCAATTAGTTTTAGCTTTTTTGGGGCACATATTTTTGACATGTATATATAGAGATATAGGTATATGCCATATTGCTTTTTCATGTGCAGGCCTGTGTGAGCTTTGAACTGTGATTTTAGAGGGATGTTTACAATTGGTTTTCTGATAGTGACTAGGTGAAGGGATAAAGTTTCCAACCCTAACAGTTTGACCTGTTTGCCTATTTTTGTCGCTTCTGGCATCTTATTCTTTTGGCTATGCTGTACATTAATTAATATATAACTGTACCAGCATTAAGTTTTTGCTTCTGCAAAAATTCATGGCTTGCTCCACACAACGTTTATATAGTAAAATCGGCTCCTCTCCACTCATAAGTATTGATTAACTCTTGGCATCAAAAGAAAGTGATTTTTTATTTTTCATCCCAGGAAAAAAAAAAAAGATGGTAGTGTACTAATTTCATTCATGGTGGCGTAATGGTATAGAATTAGAAACCTTGTCTTTTTCGGGCCACTTGGTTAGGGGAGAGTGGGTGGTTGTCCCAACTCATCATGGCCTGTTTTGGAGGACCAGTTTAGATAAATGATTTATTAAGTTGAGAGCATGATTCTGCCGCTCAATTAGTAGATTCCATCAAGTTAATCTTATTGGCAATCATAATTAGGCGGGCATATTGTACAATCAAATATTGGTTACAAATCTAAGTGGGAATTGAAATCTTCAGGTAGTTCAATTATTCTACATGTTGGATTAAATTATGTAAAAATGCATTCTTTGGTCTTTTGCTATTATTATTATTATTATTATTATTATTATTTAATTTCAATCTGATTCTTACACTGTTTTTCTTAATTTGATTGTGATGGTTTCTAAACTTCTATTCCTCTTATTTTAATTAAATGATCTAATTGAGAAGATGATTTTAATTTTAAATATAATATTTATTTATTAAATTTATAATTTTTTTAAATTATTATTATTAATATTCTCTTAATAATAATTAAAAGAATAAAAAAATAGTTAAAAAGATGGTTATAGTATTTTAAAAAAAATATGTTATAATAATTAATTTAATTAAATTAATTAAATATATTTTATATTTAGAAATAAAGGAGTATTAAAATTTGAAAAGATAATATTAATAAAATACAAACATGATAAAGGATTAAAGATGACAAATGAAATAAATGCATCAAATGAGGCGGAAGCCTTTGTTAAAGATAAAGATAAGAAAACAGCAATATGGCTTCACAGTTTCTGAAGAGGGCCATGAATGCATTGGGGAATTAGAATATGGTGAGAAACATGATGATGTAGATGTTGGAGATGGAGCATGAGAGCAACGAGGAGATGATGATGATGACGACGACGACGATGTGTGAGTGAGGGAGTGAGTGATAGTAATCCGCATTCCACGGAAGGAGATATGGACCATAACAACAGAAGCAACGAGCCTAGTTATTCTCTGGGAATTATGGAAGGAATCGTGGCGTCTTCAACAAGTGAATCGCCCAGCATAGGAGTGTTTTTGGCATACAAATATATTCAGGGAAATTCTGATGGGTTTATTTGCGAATGATAAAACTGGATTGCTATCACAAGCTCATGTATAGTCCACAAAATTTATTAATTTAATAATAATAATACAATCATTAAGTCAAAAGTATAACAAGGATGGCTTTGCAAAGATCAGGTAGAAAATATATATAGATGTTGGAAGAGATGTGCGTAGTCTCATCATACGTGCCATCATCATCATTTGTGAAACTGTAATTTTTTTTATACAAATACTGTAATTTAAAGGCACAATAATGATAACAGCTATGGGTTCAATTAATAAAAAGGTGAAACATATTACTATTTAAAGTATATTTGAACTTTAGGGAGTACAACTTTATTATAGTTCTAGTTGCGATGTTTGAGGAGACATCCTAACTCTTAAATATTTAGGTTTATGCCTGAGGATAATAGACGGCTCACTCTGTCCGACATTGATATCGTCTAAGAAGAAGGGAGATTTTACCCTACCCTTAGATCGTGGGTAAATTTAACCCTTTTCTAAAAATTTATTCACCAAGAAAAAAAACAAAAACTACTCATGTCCCTCACATATAGAGATTAGGGCATTATTGGTCATTGGCTCCTGGCCTCGGCCTCCTCTGCGCCTCTGCTTATCTCCAAACCTTCTTAAATGCACATTTTTCAAATTTCGCTGACATTATGTTAACCTGAGCCTTTAATGCCTTCTCCCAAAAACAAAAAAAAGCCTCAAAAGGTTTAACCGAAAGGGACTGCACACTACACCTCGAAAGCATAATGCCATAATAAATCAAATGTATTTTTTTTTAATACACTTTTACCCAATTTCACCTCACCCCTTATCATCTAAGCTAGCTTGCTGTGGTTATAGTTAAACTTTACTAAAATATAGACTTTTATGCTTTTACAACTTTTTAAATATTAACTTGAAAAAGGGTTGCCATTTTCTTAAAATAAAAATTACACACAAACCTGGAAGGAGGTGACTAAGGGCATATTTAGATTAACTTTTAGAGAATAGATTTTGAAAAGAATAGATTTTAGAAAATAAATTTTAGAGAAAATATATTCTAGAAATAATAGATTTTAATAATAGAAATGTTTGAATGATTAGTAATAGAATTACTTTTTATATTAATAAATTATAAAAAATAGTATGATTTGATTAAAGTATGAGAGATAAGAGAGGGTAGAGAATAAATATGAGAGAGAAGAGATGGTAGAGAAAAAATATGAGAGGTGTAGAGGAGAGAGAGTAAAGAAGAGATAGGATGAAGAAGAGAGAGATAAGAGAGGGTATAAGAAAAAATATGAGTAAAATAGTAATTGGATAGTCTATAAATTTTCTTACTGTTCTAAAAGATCAATTCTGGACAAAAATTGCTGTTTGTGTGAAATTTTTTCAAACTAAAATTTTAGTCAAAATAAATTCCCAAAAGTTGAATCCAAACAGGCACTAATTTAAGAGTTATAAATACTTAAAATTCATGTAAATAAGAAACTGCTTTATTCCATATTGATTATTAGACTAAATTTATCTAATAGATAAACCATAACTAAAAACCTAAGATGTGTGTGTTCTCATTAAAAGTCTAAATTGAGAAGCTATCTTTGAGGAATCAAATCATGACATGGAGCCAATAGCAATTCACAAATCACACCGTCGACGATAGAATATACGGTCCTGTCCATCGATGAAGCATAACAAAAATACCTGTCTTGCATTCATGAGGCATATCATATCATACAAATTATTAGGAAAAAAAACTAAAATAAAACGCGATGCACATAGGTGAAAACAATTGGCCACTATCAACCCTTTAAAACTTGCAATAAAAGAATGCAATTTTTGAAAGTCATAATTAACACGAATATATGACTGCACGTAGACTTTTACACATGAATGCTGAAAAGTAAAATGGTTTTGGCTCCAGACAATGATTTCTGTAGTTTACGGCTAACTGATGGTTCATAGATAAGCATCTCCAACTTAAGGAACTGCCTTCACAATATGCAACAAGAGCACATAACCTTCTTGGGTGAATCATCAATCTTCTTCTCTGCTCAGGAAAATAGGAACGCTAATGTTAAACCGAAAGTGTCTTAACTTTCAAACTAAAGTGCAGAAGGGCTAATTGAAAAGGGAAAAATCCATAATATTTTATAAAAGTTCATATTAATCTATTTGAAAAAGATCCCCCCTCTAATCTTCTAACTTAGGAATCGCCCTTGGCACTTTTGCCCACATTACCTTTCGACAGGGGAAAAAAAAATTAAATCAATGGTTGCATCAATAACAGAACCGAAACTACAGGAGTACAATGATATCGGCAAGCAGATCAAACTGCCAGCATGCAACATCTTTTTCTCCACTGAGCTCCAGTTAGATTGGAAACCATGAAATATACAACATTGATGGCCTTGAAATTAGATAGGGAGTCAAAATTCAAAGCCATTAAAAATATAGTTATCTTCATATAAAGAAGTTAGTACGAAATTACCAGCTTTAGTTTTTGATAGAGATGGCTGTACAACAACATGCATTATTATGACTCCCCCTGCAACATCATGTACGCTACAATGACCAACAGTTTTGTTGTTTTCCAAGATTTTACCAGAATTAATCAGTTTTACTTCATTTGCTGCCTTTGGGACGACTGTTTTACCTACAGGAGGGAAAAATTTAAAAGAATCAAATGAAAGAATACCAGAAAGAGAAAGAAAGAATCTAGCAGAAGAACAAAGCACCATTTGTATTTAGTTCATAAGGTGTCTTGAGACAACCAATGATGTACTCTATCATTGATAAGTCATAAGAAAACGACTCAAAGAATCCACAGTAATAATAGTCATAAATAGTTGACTAAATCAGTAGAAGCTTTAACACTGTTACTGAGCTATTAACCACCAAAGCTGGCACATAAATAAGACTGATGAGCTATTTATATTTAATAGTCCATAGTCCAACTCATATAAATAAGAATGATGAACATGTTCCGTTTCATCCAATGATATGTCTTGGTATATAAAGAGCATACGATGGGCATGCCCTCTCATTCCTTTGAATAAGCACAGAAACAGAGAGGTCTTCTTGGAAACTCATTGTGAATGCATGAAAGTAAAGAAGTGACCCTGACAAGCAATTTAACTTGAACACAAATTTGGTAAGGGAGGGCCTTTTAAAGGAAAAGTGTGCTTTCAAAGAGTTTGGCTAAGAGTTTCAGATGTAGTGTTTATTTATCAAATGCAAAACTAATATATTGATATATTGATGTTTTACTTTTCTTCAGATGATGGACCATCAAGCATATCAAGTCCATAAAAACTTTTAAGCAATATTTTCATAACAGTGCAGTTAAAGGTGCTCGCCTTAGGGCCTAGGGTGCTCCAGTGAGGTGCCACACGTCTGCCGCACCTCTCACCTTGGGAGAGGCACTGCTTTCGCATTGTGCCAACAGGCGCTCGCCTTTTGCACCTTTTCTGAGGTGTTTTACAAGCCTAGCGCCTTGAGGACGCCCTTCACCTTTTAATACCTTGTTTCAAATTTCAAAATGCTCGGCATTGAAAATAAATAGGCTCGAATTCCTTTTAAACATCTAAGCAATCTCAATATTGTTTTAAAATTTTAAAGCAAGGTTGACACAGAAAATAAGATGGAAATTCATAAACTAAATAAAAGAGGGAAAAAACATTTGGGTCATAGTTCTAAAAGGGAATCAAAGGTAGAGATCTAACTCAACCTATGACTTGTATTGTTAAAAAATCAGAGCCTGTCGGCTCATATGCATGAGCGTTAGGGATGACACCAGGTGAAATCAATTTTCAAATATGAACCCATATTCAGGTCCTTACTATTACTCTTTATCAGAGACATGCGAAGGGGGAAAGATGGGTCTTTGCATGTTCATGATGAAGATAATGAAACGACTGTAACAGTCAAGAAAAATATTACTCTTTATCCGATGTGTGTCAGGCTAAACCAGGAGCTGCATGCCTGTATGCCTGTATGAATAAGAGATGTCATGTAATGCTTGTATCCCATCATGTATGCATTCATAAGTCCATACCCCAAAAATTGGCTTTACTGTAACGATACAAACCGGACTTGACCTACAACAACTTCCTTCATGTCATCATTTCACAGATAGTTGTGAATACACTTTGTACCATAAAAAAGTTAAAACAGACTTAATACAACAATGAACTGGAATTAGACTCCCCAAATATTGTTAGACTTAATATGCTTAAGCAGGTATTGGAATATGTCTGACTGAAAATTAAGTAGTCAATACGAAATCACCCAACAGCCAGCTCTTGACTTTTCACACTACCTAAAAATTCTTTTTATACAAACAGCGCTTAGGACTCTAAAATTGCTACCACCAAGCCCTATTGAGTTGAAAAACTCATATGAAAGCCAAATAATAATCAATCCCATCACAGAGAATATAATATGCTATCAACAAATTTGTGAGAGCTAAACTGACACTGACCTTTGGGCCAATCGGACACAACCCTTTGCTTGAGCATATCGACCGTGGCGGCCGATGAGTACCTGAAAGGTCCCATATCGGACCCATCGTACAACCTGAACTTTATGTCAATCAATTCCTCTTCAGGCATTTGAATTGACTTCTTCAATTGCACCCACCGATCACAGACAAGTATGTCTATAGCTTGTGCTTATCAATCTCACCCCCGAATACCTAAAATTCAATCGAATTCATTTTACTTAGAAGATAATACATTCAAAGATCTATAATTGGATCAAGCAGTGTTTTAATATCAATAACTCAGAGAAATCAAGACGAAAATTACTGGAATTTGAACGGTACCTTTAACAGTTTCACCGGATTTTTTCCTTTCAATTGAGGTTTTTGACTTTTGATGATGAGAAATCGGTGTGTGCGCTCTTGGGGAGTTGCTAAAGCCGTTGAACTGAAGAAGACAAAGCAAAAGTCTTCACGTATATGAACGGAAACCGAACCAAATCAAAACGACACAGTTTAATATCCTTGCCAAAACGACGCCTTTAGTTTCTTGAAGGGTATTGCAACGACGTCACTTGCATTGTCGTTGGCATTACGTTCCAACGCTTCTCCCTTGCTCCGTTCGACCCTGAGAAATAGTACGGTACAGTTTCAAAGTAGAAAAAATGAAGAGGAAGAGAGAAGGCGAATGCATGGATATAGTGTGGCAAACCCCAGCGAATCCCCCAGAACCACAAGACTATATCTTTCGAAACGGTAACAGCATTATCGCAGAAGTTCTGAAGATTGATAAGGAAGAAACTATCGATGCTTAGCTTCTTACGAGAAAGATAATCTTCGATTTTATTTTATTTTTCTTTATGAATTTGCAGGAAGAAGGCATGTTAGACCATACTACTTCGAATTTATTGCTCACGTGAGTTCTTTATGTATCTATCTGCTATTGTTGGCTGCTCTCAGTGGGTGCAGTAAATATCGTGTAAACCCTGATTAACCTTATGGATGGTTGATTGCTTGAGAGCAGGTGAAAAATCGTTGGGCAGGAAAAACGATTGTAGATTTGTTTGCTGAAGAGTTTAAGGGTCGACCTTATGAATATTATGTAAGAAAAAAACATAGCTTTTATTTTATTGTATTTTATTTTAAATGAGTCTCCATTCTCTAATATGCTAGCAGCTATTCATTGAGCTTAACAGTGATGTTGTTAAAGGCTAATTGCAAGTTTCTTTCTAGTGATACTTTTTATACGTTTGTTAGTTGATTGGTCTAAAAATATGAGCAAATCTACCCGCATATTCAAGTAGGGAGATTTTATTGAATCTTATTAGGTGTAGCTCAATGACAGAATATAAGTTAGTTGACTTTCATGTTGAACATTGTAGGTTAATGCGGTGGAATGTGGAAGAATACAAGT
Organism: Leucaena leucocephala; assembly: GCA_037074615.1. NCBI lineage: Eukaryota > Viridiplantae > Streptophyta > Magnoliopsida > Fabales > Fabaceae > Leucaena > Leucaena leucocephala. The sequence goes on along the minus strand of CM073534.1, from coordinate 16,549,041 downwards.
TGATGGCGAGATGGTGCCAGTGTCATACATTGTTAAACCATCTCAAAAGATCAGCCATTTCTTACACAGGTTATTCCCCCTCCGCTTGATGCTCCGTTTAAAAGGAAATGATAGTGCTTGGAAGTGAAATTGATATCATAATGCTTGTAGGCATGAACCGCCTGTGATGGCTTGGGGCGTTTCTGTTCTTCAAAAAGAACCAGATGTGGTGACGGTTTGTAAGCCAGCATCTGTCCCTGTAAGTATGCAGTGACTAGTGACATGCCCTTTTTTTGTAAAAAAATTATCTTTTTATGTGATTGTAGCTGGAAAGAAGGAGTATTATCCTCTTTTTTGTTTCCCTGATTCACCCAAGCACCACCTAAAATAGTACAAAAAGGGATCGAAGATTGGTGCCTACCATTGTTTTTTATTGCTCTTTAAATGCAATATATACGGCAAGTTTCCTTATCTTCTGCCTTTCCCCTCTCACTTGCAATTGCTCCATAACTTCTGCTTGGTGCACTGAAATTTGCCAGTCATATTACTGTTTCATCACCGTATTTAGATCATAAGTTACTCTATGGGCATCCTTTTGCAATTATGTGAAAGTGTTGATGCTAGTTAATGCTTCTGTTAACTATGGTTCCCTTTATTATGAAAGAGTTAGCATATACTGGACTTTTTTAAGGTTTGGGAAGGTGGATACATTTTCATGTATCTTACGTACATGCCAACAGTTCTTGCTTCTAGAATATTCATAATTCATTGCATTGGGTTTTTAGTTATTAAGATATCCAGAGACTCAAATTGGTATTCCCGTTATCTGTTTCCAATCATCTTGTTCAATCTCAATATCCAGACAAAGCTTTTTCTCAGTTGTTTTTTTTTCTTTGCCTTTAGAATGAGAAGCCCTCAAGCCCTGCATGGATTTCCTGTTAGTTACCTAATTGAAGATATATGCTTCTTGATATACTGTGTTTTATACATGCTAAAACTGCCAATTTTAGCTGTGACGTAGGTCCATCCATGTGGTCAATATCGTAAGAACACTGTTGTTGGCATCCTCCAAGCAGAGCATGGGTTGACACCTCTATTTCGTATCCAAATAAAATATATATGCATATATACATACATATATATATTGTCTTTAAAACGCAATTTAGTATTGAAAGTATCTTCTTGTTGAACTTAGTTTATTTGCATACTCTTATACTTTAGCGTTTTTCAAATTTGGTCTTTGCATCTTCCTTACATGATTATGTCAGCGATTCATCGACTGGATCGACTTGTCTCGGGACTTCTCATTTTGGCCAGAAGTGCTCCAAAGGCTGATTTCTTCAGGCAACAGGTGAATTGTTATTGTGCCTCACATTAAAATTGTAATAACTGATATGAGCTCGTTGCCTTTAGTCCTTTGAGCTGGCAGGCATCATGTGTCTTGTCCAAGAAAAGAATAATAAAGAATAAACAATGATGTTGGCTCTTGTGGGTTGTGACTAAGGCTTCTAAGTGTTGAGCTGTATTTGTGACAAATTTTGAAGGAATGTTCAATTTCTGTGTCATGCCATCAAGCTGAAAAGATAGAGATTTATGACGTTTAATTTATTTATATTTCTGCACACAGAATCAGAATATTATTATTTTTCAATAAATTTAAATATTGTAAGTGGTCATCACTTGCCACAGATTGAAGCTGGTTTAGTCCAGAAACAATATATTGCAAAAGTAGTTGGCGAATTTCCAGAGGATGAGGTATTCATATTTTTAAGCTTGATAATTGGAGTTATATCTGACTGTACTTTGTGTTGTGTTCTGATATGTGAAATATAAATAAGTTATTTAAGTAGTTTTATTATTTTGTTAGAATTAGTATTAGATATTATGCGATATTAAGATTAGATATCATAATATATATATTATAATATATTAAGATTAGATATTATAATATATATCATGATTAGATATTATGATATATTAGTATTAGATATTTAATTAGGATTAGCCTTACTCATAACATTCATGAGATAAACCCTGCAAGTATATCATATAAGATATCAACTTCTGACTTATTTATTTATGCAGCCATCAACCATCTTCTGGACCATCCTTAATTCAAGTTTTTCTTAACGTTTTAGGAATTGCTCCATAATCCAAAAAGTATTTCCTTTTTCACTCTGTCGGTTTGGGCAGTCAATTTTAGTTTGATATGTTAAACGTATTCAACTATGGCAAAATTATGCAGAAGGTAGAGCTGGAAAGAGAAAGTTTGCATATGAGATATAAATAGGCTAATTTTTAACTTTCTTTTGATTACAACATTGCCACCATCGAAAACATTAAAATGAAATTTGTGTGGATGAAGGTATGTCTAAAACATTGTTGTTAGAAATCAACTATGAAAGAAGTTGTTTTCATGAAGCTTTGTTTGTGCTGTTTAGGGGGTCAGTGAGAGCAACTTAGCCTAAGAGAATGTCGATGTAGATTGGTGCAAGTAACACTATTTGTTTTGATGAGGAAAAAGGGCTTGTTCTGGGAAAGTTGCTCATATGTCACATTGGAGAGGACTGTCTAATTGCGTTTTTTTCACCCTTTGGTACATTGTGGAAGTTATTGATTACAAGATTGGCAACATGGAAAAACTGTAGGAAAAAATATTTAAAAACAGAAATCTTAAAGTTGAATGTTGGAACGGAATGAAAAAGAAAATTGTCAGTTTGCTCATAACTGTATTTGTTTTTTCTAATTGAACATTTCTTTTTCAAAACAGCGTTTCAAGTGACAATATTTTTTAGGGAGGTTTCATCTAAAAGCATTAATTGTTCTTAAAAACAGAAATTACGGATATCATCTTTAACTGATTCTTTTGTCTGAGACAGGTAACTCAACATGTTATACCAGTGAACTTACATTTGTACAATAGATGATATCTATAAATAGTCAAGTGTTATTCTGTCAGTTAAGATTGAGATACTTCTCTCCCCATTTAACATTTTCCTTTGAATCTTCATCTTCAGCAAGTCGTTGATGCCAATATAAACTATAATGCTCGAGAAGGAAGAAGCACAGCAGAGGTGAGGCTTTTTGTTCTAAGGTTTACTATGAGAGAAATAAAATTTTTAATTTGTTAAAACTTCAATACCAAAGAGTACAGATAATATGAATTTGTAAATGGTGGAAGGGCCTTTATGGTTAATTCATAAATTCTTGGTCTTCCAATCTGTTTTCCATAAATGTAACAAAGACCAACTATTTTGAGGGACAGTGGTGGAGGGACTGGAAGTTGTTCTAAAATTACAATTCTGAGTAAAAATATCTTTGTTTTTGCAGATCAAAGACTCTGCAAAGGGAAAGGTTGCCTGTACAAAATTTACTCGGATCTGCTCAAATGGCACTGACAGTATTGTCTTATGTGAACCAGTCACTGGCCGAACTCATCAAGTAAGAGCTTGCAGGCCAAAGTAGGCCAATGGTACTTCACATTGCGTCTTATTATTAATTTCATTTAATTAGTATTTCCCCCCTTTTTGCCTTTTAACTGGAGATTATTAGTCCTTACATTGTGCTGTATGTGGTTGTAGTCTCTTTTGTGTCTTTACCCTGCATCTTCAGTGACCTTGATATGTTCTAGCTTTAAGCTTCTGCCTTTACATGGATGATATATCTCATGTGGTCTTGTCTCTGTGACGTGACTCACCAGTAATATGTCACTTTTTCACATTTAGATGTTGGCTGATGCACTCGATGCTGTCTCTGTGTAGGCATAAGTAGTATCTTTCTACCTTTCAGATAACATGTTGGTACTTGGTTGTCAATCTTTCATTCATAAAACTGGTTGAAAGAGATGCAGGAAGGAAACTTGCATAAACTTGACACAAGTAATTTAATGCTTTAAGTCCACTCTAATGTCCAAATCTATCCAGCACACCTTTTTACTATTTAGTTATAGTTGCTAATGAAATTCATTTTTTTTACTGTCACTCTTAAATACTCAAACTCTGGTGCAGATACGTGTTCATTTACAGTATTTGGGACATCCAATAGCCAATGACATGCTGTACCTCTCAGCAGAGACTGTTGATAGGTCTTGTAAAGGGTCAAGTGCTGATAGATCTGTGCTTTTGTCAGATGCTTCTCCGAGAACAAGTTTTGATGAAGAAGTGCTCCACAAAAGTGAAGGCGACTCCCATGCTGATTTTAGCGTTGATCCCATGTGTACAAACTGTCCAAATCTGGCTCCCAAAGGGTACAAACTCAAACTTCTTTTTCCTACAATGTAATGAAAAACATCTTAAAATTGAATTGCCAAAAATGCATGGCTGTCTTTTAATGAAAAGGAAGTGTATAGGTCCTGTAGTGATTCTGTTTGCTAAGTTGCAAAAGCATGAGCACCAAGCTAAGCTGGTTCTCAGATTTTTTTGGCTGTTTATGCCTGTCAGAATCAAATCATGATACCATGATGAAACACTGCTAAAAACCTTAAGACCTAAATGATTGATGTTTCGCTGAGGTTCTAGCATGGTGAAAGCGAAACTGTTGCAATTTCAGGATGTCTTGAACTCAATGGCCTAACTTTTACATGCTTAGACTTGCAGAAAGTTGTTCAACCAAGTTATTTCGTGTTCTCAGTTTTGTCGCACAAAGCTTTCGATTATGTTAATGATGCCACTGATGATTCAATAACTTGTCTGTTTGGTGGAATTATATCGATCATCATGTTACGATTATTTAAAGTATGCACTTTTCATGTAATGTAATGTAATGTAATCTGTGTTTGGTAATTGCAGATACGATGGCCTTGAAGAAGGTCTATGGCTACATTGTTTTCGGTACACTGGACCTGGATGGACTTATGAATGCCCCTATCCAGATTGGGCAAAACTTAGTTGATCAGTCAATTTTTGTTTTAACTCTCACTTTTTTCTTTTGGGGAGATCCTTCTAACAATTATACCCTAACATATTGAAACTGGACATGAATGGTTACTTTTCCCATCAAATTATTATCATCCTGATTATTTGGTTAGAGAAGTTTGGAACAAGTCCTTTTTTATTGGACCACATATTTTTTCCGATTTCGTATGTATTATTGCTTTAATGTGAGTGAGTGCTTTGCCTTTGTCGATATAAATTTGCAAAACAGGGAAGCAAATTTTATCAAGACATGTTGAAGCATATGTCTGGACTCCAGAGCCTGGACCATCTTCGAATATCGCTTTTGAGTGTTACTAACATGTCCTATAAATATGTCATCCTTTAAAACTTTGTGGGAAATATCAACAAGCTTGTAGTTGGGTTGAGGTGGTAAGTCGTTAAACCCTTATAAATTTTGGGAAGAGTATATATTAAGAGAGTTAAAAAAAGTTTGCGCTAAGTCTTGCAAGTATAGGGATACCCTAAAAAAGAAATTAGAGGGAAATGTTTTTAGTAAAAGAAAAGATTGGAAAAAAAGACCACCCTTAGAGTACATTTGGTACAAGTGATTTTGAGAAGAGTTTGTTTGGCTAATAAGAACTTTTAGAATTTTCTCTCCCCTCTAAAGTTAAGAGAATTTAGAGTGAGCGAGTAATATTTTTATTTTATAATATTAATATACCTATAATTTTTTAATATCACAATATTACCTATATATTATATTTTATTAAAATATTTTATAAAATAATATAAAGATAAATTTGTCTATATAAAAATATTTTTCTTTCCTTTTTTTTTAAACTAAATAAGATAACATGAAAATCTCTCACATTCTCTCTCTTAATATTAATTTAAATAAGGTAATAATAAAATCTTTTTTCTTCCCTTACCCTCTATTAAAATTTTCCCTTCCACTCCCTTCTATTGAGTCAAATGCACCCTTATAGTTGTTCTAATGTGTAAGAATGCTTAGACAAATGCATATTAGGGCGAATTTAATTTAGCATTTAAAAGATTAATTTTGGGTCTAGTCATCAAGGATTAGCATTAAAGAGTTTAGTTGAAGCCTAATCCTATTACGGTTGGCTTATGAGGAGGGGCATAAAGGTGGCTAAAGGAAAAAGTGCATATAACTTTTATATCTTGTAAAGACGCTTGATATAATATAATTATTGATGGGAATATGAATTCTGCATGGAGAGAATCAAGTAGGGATCAAATTCTATCCTTAATGGTAAGAATTAGGAAACAAAATCTCTCATTGTTCATTCGGCTCAAAATGATTGGACTGATTGAATACGTTAAAAATAAGATGGCTTCCCCGCTCCACGCAGACGTTTTAAAATGAGCTGATTTTTATTTTTTTTACTTAAATATATAAAAATCTCTTTAATTATGTGACAGTTACACACAATTTTTTTAACTTTTAAAAATTTAAATTAAAAATTTTAATATTTTATATTTTGATTAACAAACCCTTTATCATTAAAATTATTGTAAAAATTAACAATTTTTATTATATTATAATTTTTATATTTTTTTGTTATATACTACGTCGTTTAAACAATAACACTCAACAATTTATAGATAACTTTAAATAGTATATATTTTTATTTAAAAAATATTTTAACATGAGAGTTATTTAAATATTTTATATTTAAGTATTTTAAAAAATTAAAATTATATATTAAGTACTAAATGTTATTTTTAAATGAAGTAATATATAATAAACAATTTTAATGGTAGGGATTTAATAATCAAAATATAAAATATTAAAATTTTTAATTTAAAATTTTAAAATTTATATAAGTCTATGTGATAATGACTTAAAATTCAAGTTTATGTGCTTTAACTTTTTTTTAAAAAAAGAAAAGGAAGAGAGATAAAAAAAAGAAGAAGAAAAGAAAAGAAAAGTGGAAAGGGGGATATTGTTGAATTAAAGCATGAGGTCAGCAATTAGGCCCCCCGCTCAAAGCTGATGCAGACGCACATGGTATGGCATCCTCCATGATTTATAAGATTTGCCCTAAGTTTTTTTTTTTCCTTTTATGGGACGAATATATATTTTTTTTAATTACGGTTAGTGTAGGCTTCACACTTACAATATCATTTTTTTAAATTAGTCTTGAAAATTTAGTAAAGATAAAAAAAAAATTAAAATGAGCATACCATTAGTATACCCTTAGTTATGATGAAGGAGGATACTTCCAGCAAGAAATATTATATCGAAGATTTGGTACTGCCCTAGCCCAGACCAAAAGCTTATCAGGCACATTATGGTCTGAAATTTCTGAAAAATTAAACATGGTTATTAGCTAGGGCAAAAAAGCTATCAAACTGAGTGAAGATATGAAAAGAATGTTAGTTTTTTTTATAGATTAAGTAACTCAAATAAATTAGTTAATTATGACTAAATCTATCATTTTAAAATAAATTTATATTATATATTTATTAATTTATTTAAATTAATTAATTAATTATTATATTAATTATAATTAACTGAAAATAAAGCGGTTGATTACATCACTACTCTTTATCAAACATAGCCATGCGTGAATTAAAGAAGGTCTTAAATTACATGTATTGTGCATGCATGCCATCCTTATCTTCCAACACGATCTTATATATACACTCAACTTTTTGAAGCCATCGTTTCATTTTGCATAAAGTTCTCTTAACCCACCACCCTGATCTACGTACACTACATATATCCTTTAATTTCCTCCATTATCTCCTATTATTGCATGCATGTTATTGGTTTGAATTGAGTTTATTAATTAACTTTCCTCTCTCTCTGATTATGACTTCCCATGTTTTAATAAGATACGAAATTAGATTAAGTATACGACGTACGAACGCACCCTCACATACACATGAAAAAGGTTTTCAAGGGGAAATTGATTGGAAGCCAAAAAGGAATGAAGATTCAAGATAGCGTCCCAAAACCCTCCTACTTTATTTATTTGTCTTTTGGATCGCTATGCCTAACTCTCTTATTTTGATGATATGTCCTATCGCCTACCTTGCATGGGATCGGAAACTACCTCACAGATTCATGTCTACTTGTCATAAATATGCTCTTGTTTCTAACTCATTTCATCCTCTTCAAACAAATCGCATATTCACCCGCCTTCTCGTTCCATTCGTTAAAAGATCCGTTATTGCCTTTTATTTTTACGTTAGTGTGTGTGTTTGGATTTTCGATTGATTAGCCCATTCAGAAAAAACTCCCCTAATATATTTAGCTTGTAAAACATAAAATTACAGTTGATATATGACACAGGAGGGAGCCTTCCACAGAATGAATCAGGGAGATTAATTACTAGGTCTTATATTAATCATAGTTTGATTTTGAGAGAACAAATATATACAAGTAGATTTGAAATCGCCTTTTGAACCAAAGATTTATTCCACGTATGGCTTTTCTCATTTTCACTCATACTTCGCCCTACCAACTCTTAAGTGCATATTATATTTTTTTTTATAATTTTTTTTAAAAAAATATTAGAGTCATTCACTATCTAAGGATAAAATAAAATCTTAATTTTTTCTAAGTGATACTAATATTGAATAGGACGAGCCATCAATTACCCTCAGGTGTTAACCTAAATACCCAAAAATTAGAATCCCTCCCAAAATACATAATATATATATATTGATCATGCACTCATCACTGTAGCTTTAGGCCTAACACTGTTCATTAAATATCGCAATTTTTTTTTCCTTGGTTAGGCTCAACTACTCCCTAACTAATGTTCGTCCTTCATAGACAAGATTTTTCTTTCTTTCAAGAAAGAAGATAAAAAATAGGCGTTTACGGAGATATTATTATATATTAAGCACGCACAAATATTTAATTCATTGTATTCCATTAACTCCTAATGCGTTTGAAATTAGAAACACGTGCGAGTATATAAGACTCCCACGACGTAAGTACGAGAAAAGAATACCAAGACTCTGGTCTCTAGTGTGTGGATTCATTTTAATTTAGTGTATTTGTAGTTGCGTTTAAGATTGATGCTCAAAGTTACAATAAATGAATAGATTTTAAAGTGGAGCCCCTTGGCCAAGAGAAATTAATCCACTTTTACCATATAGAAAGCACTTTTCCTTGGACTTTGACTTTTTCCTATATAATTTGGACGATGTCTCTTATACTCACTTTAATTTGATCACCTTGGTAAATGTTAATCAAGAGTCTATCAACATATATATATTGTTTGAAAAATTAATGAAAAGTTTATATTTAAAAAATTTTATTGACTAAATATATATAAAAACATATCAGATTTTTTTGATTAATAACAAATTATAATAGAAACTTCTAAGCAATTTTCCCTTGCATAATTTTGGTGTTGTGATCCGTATGTCTGTGAACCCAATAATTGGGATATTTAAAACTGACTTTAATTTAACTTTTTGATGAATGGTTTGGAATCGGACCAGATTAGCATCCTATACTCTAAGGTGTCGGGTGCTTTTGTCATCTTTCGGTATCACTGCCGTCAATGCATGCATTTTGCTTTTAGCATGCATGCCTTTATATACAAGTGCCCCCTTACCCTTATGTCCTTCATCACATCTTTATATTATAAACAAGTACCAATTAAGATAATGATGATCATACATAGTGCTAACTAAAGTGGCCGTTGATAATAGTAATTAGTTATAGAATCTAAGGATGTAGGTCTATATATATTTCCAAAATATCATGCATGCATGTTGTTGCTTCAGTTATAATAAGAAAAATAAACATTTATATTTCCAACAAAAGTTGATCCATTTACAATAGATGTAACTCGTATTCTAGAAGAGCATGGATTCAAATTTCATTAATAATTAATATCGTAATTATTGGTGGGTTGGTAAATATATTTATTCGTAAAGTACTAATTAATTTACTTTGAAGTTTGTACAATAAATATGTCATGATCTTTAATTCTAGAGGTGTTGAGTCTCTTGCCCATTAATTTAATGCCACCATTAGCCTTAAACGTAACATTGATTTGTTTTTGTTTTTTTTGGCTAAGATAGGAGAGTAAATTACTATAGAGAATAATGCAAATTAGTGAAAAGAAATAGAAAAGAAAAATGCATGGGATTTTATTGAGGAAAAAGAGAGGATACATATAGATCCATGGATAGAGAATATATATACCACCAAGTACGTACCACGAGTGAGAGAGAGAGAGAGAGCTAGAGATGCTAATTAACAACAACATTATTTTTACAGAAAGTTACCAAACCTAGAAACTAATCAGACTTCGCCATTATCAGCAGACTTGTTATTTTGCTTGTTAGCCTGAACATCATTATTTTGATTATCTGAACTTAGCTTCACAACGTCAATGATATGATCGCTTTGAGTTTGAACCTTCACTGGATCTTCAAGTACTAACGGCTTGGAGTTTCTGTACATCCCATAAAGCACCATTTGCACTATTCCAAACAGGAATCCAAGTGTGTTGGGCAGCTGATCATACATTTGAATCCGTTTTATAGAGTTAGTGCCAATAATCTTGAAAAGTATGAAAATAATCTATATAATAATAATTAATGATGAAGCTGAGTATGGGGTGGGGCCCATATTTCGCTCAAATATTGGGACTAGCTACCTCCTCCACTAAGAATACGAGTAACGCGCTAGCGTCTAATCTTTGTATTAAACTTAGCAAGCAAAGTGAAAAAGCGAAAAAGGTATATTTGCACCCATAAAAGAAATAACAGAAGCTAAGTTGAAATGGACACGACTTTAATTCGCCAGTATAAATGGAAAGCTTATCATATACTATTAACTTAATGTATTAACTCGTATGGTAGTGAGAATGATCCATATGAACTTACTGCGATATAATAATCCTTGAGGAAAAGACCGTAGAAGAACCACATCACGGCATTAAGGGTTAAGCACATGGATAAATTGAACGGCATGTACTCAATACTCTTGGTCTTTATAACACGTCTCTGCATGCCCAACAACAAGTACATAATCGTGATTAATTATCTTAATTAATCAGCCTTATATATATGTGTGTGTGTGTGTGTATGTATTGTCGAAGAGTCTAACCATGATGAAGAGAGGAGCAGCGAAGACGCTGATATTGAAAACAAGAGAGATCCAGCCTATAATATTGACGCGTTTTGATCCCTTTGCCAAGTACAGAGTTGATAGCAGCATCGATCCGTAACCAAACACATTCAGCAACAACAGAAGCTTGATCGTCGAAAGCTGTTCGATCGTATATATAACTGTCAGAATGAAAATACACAGCTCTCAAGCTTTTGAATGAATATATATATACACACACGCGTACCCTGAGCTTCTTGGGAGCATAGAAGAGGAAGATGGCAATGTAGATGGATTCAATGACGCATCCGAAGGAGTTAATGGTGATGAGGAGGAGGCCAGAGTCCTTCTTTATGAGAGCGTAATAAATCCAGAGCATGCAGCTGAATAGAGCCACCACATAAGGAAGTGACTGAAACCCTTCTGTAGATTTCTTCTTGTAGATTTGGTAAAATGTTGGCCTGCAAATTTCACAAGTCATCGTCATGTCACACATATATGATTCAAAAGAAAGAAACTTACTATTGCTCATTAATTACAGAAAGATGACTTACACAGGAGCAAGAAACACCAAGAAGGAGATGACGTTACCTATAATAGATGCAGAGAGAAGACAAAGCAAGATAAGAGAAATGAGCAAACTGATAGAATCTAAATTTTTTAAATGAAAGTTGTGCGGAAGAATATGATGAAATATAATATAATATTCTTTGTAATTGTCGATATTAATTACTTGAAGTTGTTTGGGACACCTAGAAAAGAAAGAGAGAATATAGTAAGTACCAATAAGGCCGAAAACGAGAGCAAATGACTGTTGATGAATGGTCATCTCTTCAAAGTTTTAATATTCAACCCCACAGATTAACAGAACTGTGTTTCTCTCTCACTCTTTTCTCTGCAAAAGGATCGAAAATGATATATTCTCTCCCTTTGGGTTATGATCTCTTTTCTCTCTCAATCCCACGAGTCCTTAATGCGAAGGAGGTATCGCCTATTTATAGTTGGGAAAAAGTGTGCAACTTGTGAAATAAATTTTAAAAAGAATAGAAAGGCCATTATATATAGCTTTATATTACTTTCCAGTTGTTGCTTCTTATAATTATAATCCCTTATAATGCCCTTTCAACAGTATTTCTTAAACCTCATTCAAGTTCACAGAGAGGTCCTCTTGCATTATGCTAAGGGCCATTGTTAGTGGTAAGAACACCAAATTCCCGGGCCCCACCATAGAAGAAGACTTTAGTTTCTGATATGTTTCAAGTGTTTAGTTCTAATTAAGGTCTCCTTGCTCTTTCTAAAGGCCATCTTCTTCTTCCATGAAACTCCACATCCCTCAACTCTGGTTAGTCCTTCTTCGTTAGGCAAATGAAGGCAAATGAACTTTCTCTCCTTTATAGTATCTATACCAATATATGAGTTATTCTTTTTAAAAATCTACACTTATTAATTAAATACACTTTACTCTCTCATGCGGGGCAAAAAAGAAATATGTCAACTTGCTTCTGTCAGTTCCAACTTTCTAGTTTTTAATTTTCTTTCTTGCCCTTCCCTTGTGTACATATTCCAAATTAGGGGGGATTCTAGGATATTGCAAAAACTCTGAAAAATAGGTTGAGTACGTACGTTGTAAATGGTATGTTTTGTTATAAATTTTATATTTTTTTTTCACCATGGATTGATTTAAGAAGCAAATTCATAAATAATTGGTAGCTATGATTTGTTTTCACATAAATTGGGGGGTATTAATTTGGGATGGTTGGCTTCCACTTGAGGATTACTTAATGTTAGATATCGTCCGTATAATCCCCTTTTTTTCTAAATAAGCATAGTGTTTCCGTAAATGGCTCGATTATAACTAACTAATGGAAAGAAAATGAGGGAACGGGAAAGATCTAATTACAAATATAATCAGCCTAATTAATGCCCCGAAAATAATCAATCGCAATCATATGCTAATTAAATATCTTGTTTTTTAAGAAATAAATATCCCTCTAATAACTGGCACTTGTCCCTCCACCTCCACCCTTAAGTCCTTTCTTCTTTTTCTCTGGTCATCGCAAAAGATTTAGCATAGGTTCAACTAACACGGGCCAAAGTCCTCGAACCAAAGTGATTCTTAATTCCTGGCTATAGATTCCCGCAGAGGCAAATTTGTCCTGATTGTGATGAACATAAAAAAAATATAACCTTTGAGTCACCATATATCCAGTCTTTTTATTAATTTTATTATCAGATATCTAAACAATCAATTAATTTAAAATAAATATATTTTTTAAAAAATATTTTTTAACAAAATGATATTTTATAGTCTACCTACTTGACCCATTAGCTTTACGTGAAGAACATCAAATTACTTGAATGGCTGCTTCAAGATATATATATATATATATAAAGTAATTAAAATTAGAATTAGAATGTAACTAAATTGGGGAAGCTTTTTGACATGGAAAAATCGCAACCTGCGTTTTAAATCTGAACGGTTGGATACAAAGCCAACGCAGCATCGCATATGTATTGTGCAGCTGTACTGCTCAAACAGGAAACATCTTTGCTTGTGTCCATCTCTATCCTCAAATATCAGTATCAGTGTTAGTACGTACGTGTAGAATTATAGAATATATATATATATATATAAGATTAATTATAACCCATTTTAAATTTCTTATAAATACTCTCTCCACACAAAACCTGGTTAATTATTATCGGATCTCCGCCACCGTTCGAATTTAATTTAGTTTTTATGGTATTTAATTAGCCTCACGTGACAAATTAAGCTCCCCTCGCCTTCATCATTCCTGCTTACGAATAACAAGCTGTACAATAAATTGACTAATTACACGAAAACTTTAAAAACAATTACAAATGTTTATATTGATTCTATTATTTTAAACTATTTATTTTATGTGATTATAAATAATAGCAAATATTCAGGCATTCTCATCCTCAAATCCTTCCAATAGACAATCCTACGATATGTATCTAAATTTTAACTTCACTTTTTTGTTTCCAAATAAAATATCTGTCTATATATTTGGTTTTTTTTTTCCTAATATTGTCATACTACTTTGAATTATTGAAATCTGATTTCTGAATAATATAAAACGTGCGGAGGAGATGAAGATGATGATTTGTGCCAACCAGCTCAATGCCCTCCTTATCCAAAATACTTGGTTTGATATTTTGTGATATATATATATATATATATATATATATATATATAACACATATTAAGACGATAGCCAGCACCTAATAGAAAAGGGGGGGGGGGAATAACACTCCACATAACAAATAAAGAGGAAGATAAAAGAGAAGGAAGAAAAGCGTGCTTAATAGTAAGGTTGTGTGCTGCGCTTTGTTAATACTGGCCGAGAAATCAATCACAAGGTCGCCTACCAAACATAAAGGAGACATAAGGCGTACAAGACAAGAACATACACAAATGTGGAGCATGCATGCGATGGACTTGGAGATTCTTAGGTGCAGAATTTCAAAGGTTGGATTCGTCAACACTTTTAACTTTGGAGGAATTAAGTAGAAGTAGTTTGTGTCAACGAGACAGCTCTGTGGCTTCCATTAGCTACCATCAAGGTTTCCATTCACCCACCAAAGTCCTTTTAATAATTCCCCTTCCCTTCTTTTTGCCAACCTTCAATGCTCCTTCCTTGAAGCTTCATTTGATGAATACATAAAACTCTCCTAAATTATTAATAAATCATAATTTATTGTCATTTTCTAGATATATTATGTATTGTTATTGCTATGCTGTTAAATTATTAAGAGACATTTTAGTAATTAATTGCATATGCGAAATTGTATTGTAATGTTAGAAGAAGAAAAAATGAAAGAGGCATCACAATGGGTAGTATCATTCATTTGGAAAGAGAAGAATTATATAGGGAGGAAAAAATAATAGGGGTATGTTTTTATTTATTTTTAACTCATAATCTTGTTTTAAAAAAATAGGCATGCATATTAAAATCACCATCCGATCAATCATGTATATGTTGTAATTTCCTCACAATAGATATCCAGTTTTAATATCACATTTTGTTTTGGGAAAAAAAAACTCAATCATATGACTAAATGATTTTGGACTAATATAGAATTAATCTAGTGGTGTAAGACTTGTTAAATTCATTCAAGTATCGAGTTCAATTCTTACCAGAGATAATTATACTATCATAGGTAACTATGAATCCTGAAGTTAGATTACCTAATGATAGGATCTGGTAAATATTATAAAAAAATGATTGGGTGATTTTGGAATATTGTCTCCGGAATATTTATTTTTTATATCTATAAATTAAACTTTGAGGTAAAAAAATGGAAAGGCAGGGGAGGCAACATGAGACAAAGAGATTAGAGGCCACGTAGCCAACCACTCAACTCACATTACTCTGAGAAAGCTCATCACTTTTTAAAATACTTTTCACATTAGATTTGTTTTTTAAAAAAAATCTGCATAATTATTTTAATAATATATCTTTTTAATTTTTATTTTGGCGTTTCAATTACGTGGCTCTGCAAAGTAAGGAGAGTTATCTTGGCTGTTCCCACTGTTGTGGATATGAACCACGCAAGTAAGCACCAAGAATGGCTATATGTCTATGTGGCGCCTACATGACATAATATCGTAAAATAATATAACTTACTTTTTTATTTAATTTTTCCAAAGTAATGGCTAAAGGAAAAAAGTTGAAGACAAGATCACGTTTTAACTTTAATTTCAATTATCGTTCCTGAAGTACGCCAATTATATATATATATATATATATATATATTCATTTTTCCCCCGATAGACATGCAATCATGTTATTGGAACACGTGGATTTCATATTTAATTTCGTGAATTTTTGTTTATTTGTTTTAATTTTTTTTTTATAAAAAAGTATCAGGCTTTTTTCTTGGACCCGCTTAATTTCCCATATATGTTTTTGATAGGCCAACCTGTTTAAACTTAGTTGGCCCGTTTTAACACCATGTACTTCTTGAGTTTTTATTATTGTTCCAGAAATATTGGAATTTATATTTTAGGGCCATTTAGATAAGATTTTATAAAAAGACTTATAAAAAAAAAAGGTTTCTTTATAGATTTTAGAAAAGAGTTTATGGAGAAGAGCTTATGAAAAAAAAGTTGTTTTGAATAAATGAGTGTTTGGATAGTTATTTTCAGAAATACTTTTATTATTGGTAAATTACGAAAAAATGGTATAATTATTAAATATAGGAGAGAGAAGATATAAGAGATGAGAGATAGTGTAAAAAATAGATGAGAGACGAGAGAGGGTGTAAAAGATAAAGGAGAGATGGTGTAGAAAAGAGAGTAGAGATGAGACTTAAGAGAAGGTGTAGAAGAGAGATGAGAGATAATATAAGAAAAAGTAGGGGTAATATAATAATTGGTTAATCCATAAGCTTTTTTACTATTCCATAAACTACTATGATCAGTTTATTTGAAATCTTAGTTTTAAACTATGGTTTAGTCTAAAAGCTCACAAATATAGCTGTTTGTTTTAAAATTTCTCAAAACTTAAATTTTGACAAAATCTAAATTTAAAACCTAGGTTTGCCATAAACTAAACACAGACTTAATGTGAATGATTTATTCAAGTACAGCTGGAAGAATTTAAATTTTCAAACATCAAAATGTTACACACACATGTATTAAATGCACTTTTTAAGGTTTTATGTGTTGGGTGGGAGGAGTTGTATTGTGAGTATATAATTAACGGTGTAAAAAAAAACATTGTAAATAATAGTTTATCTTAATTAAAGTTGGACGTTTATTTTAACATGGTAGATTGTGAGGCCCCATGAGAAAAACAAGTGAGTGTGTGCGTGTCACGTGCGCGCGCGCGCATTTGCTGGTAAATGCTTGTGTGGCCCGCATGAGTGTGTGCGCATGTTGCTCCCCAAGAGAATACTAATACAATCTAGTCGTTAATGTTCCATTGAAGTTTTTAAAATAGATAAATAGGAACTACTCTCCTCTCAACTAATAAAAATATGCACCATTCATAGATGATTCAATCCTTTAAATATAATATTTTAAATTTTAATCATATAATTTTTATAAAAAAATTTATTATAAAAGATAAAATTTATTTTGGTATTTTTTATATCAGGAGATTTTTCTCTAATTATCAGTTAAAGGATGTCGCCTAAACTCTTAAAAAAAATGGAGAGGAAGAAACTACTCTTCCCCCTCCCCGTCAGTTAAAAAAGGAAATACTTTAGTAAAAAAACAATAATTTATCAATGTATCAATGTATCAGTGCGCGCTAGCAGGGCGCACAGAAGTTGATTCTTCTTCTAGAAAGATTTTTTTTTTTTTGTGAGAAGAAACGAAACATCGATAAATAAATGTTGCTTTGGCTAAAGTTCCAATAATTTGCCATTCTTTATTTGGGAATTGCAGAGAGTCAGACTAACTCATCTTGTCTAAGATGGAATTGCAGGGAATGTAGAACGCGGGTGTAAATATTTTAACATTAACTTATCTGTGTCATGCGCACAGATTTTGATATTTCATCTGGAAAAAAAGTAGTTGAAAACATACACAACATTAATAATTAATTTTTGCCGGCTAGTTCCAATAAATTGTGATATTGGGTTTCCAATAACTCTGGTTTCGACTCATCAGTTGAAAACATATATATACATATATATATATATGTTGTATTTTAATGTACACATAATTTTACAAAGATATTTAAATGTAGTGGTACAAAACTCTCCTTCTGATCAAAGATTCAAACATGTGCTTATGTGTACAAGTGTGTATTTTTGGGTAAATTTTTGTGTGTTTTGCAATTAACACGTTTTTGTATGTTGACTTTTCCCCCAAGAATCTGTATATTGACTCACTGCATCACAGTCATCAACTATACTGCATAGGAATATGTTTCAAATATGAGTACACTGATAATTAAGCTAAAGTTATATATAATTACGTACCAACTAACTTTCGATCAATCCTTATATATATTGTACCTAGCCCAGTCTTAGAGAGAACTATCACAATCACAATTATATATATATATATATATAGTCCGTAATTACAATCTTATTCTTGGAATTTGCAATGGTTAGATTCAAAATCCCCTTGGCATAGCTCATGTATTACAGAGATTTATCAGATGATTACATCTCTTGAATGTTGCTCTTTTATTCTTGTGAGTTCATTGCACGTGCATAATTTATTTTGATTATCAATATTATTATTATTTTGACATATGTATCCTAATTACTAATTATTTTCTGAATAAAAACACATGCATGTGAGATATATAGAATTAACATCCTCAGCTGAAGAGCTGTTGCGTTATTAATTACATGTATTAGTGTGTATTTAACGAGGTGAACCGATTTTGTATGGTATTATTATAAGAAAGATCCATGTAAAATAAGACTGAATACCCTATAACGTCATCAATCACTTTCAAATGTGTGTGCGCGCGTGAAAGTTATAAACTTATACGATTCTACCAATTAATCATTACGCAATAGTATTACAGTCACCATCTAGTTAGAATGTGATTAACTGATTATCATTAATGTTATGATCAAATTCAGTCACTATCTCGTTCGTAAGACCACCATTTCAATTCTTCATTTGTTTGTTGATCTCTCCAGCAAAAACATCTCACGTCATGCGCAATTCTGAGTGACTAACTAAACCTTATTGTTCACACACACACACACACACGAAAAGCGGTTAACCTATCATGGATTAAAATATCACCGCACTATCAAGGAAGAAAGTGGTAGCCTAATTAAATTACATTCACTTCCTTTTTCACTTGCTTTGTATGCGAAGGCACTCGTAATTAAGCTAATTATTTCTCTGTCACGGAATAAAAATTCAGTGCGGCGAATTACGATCATTTCAAAAATCGTGTCACTTTCGACTGTTTTTGTCCATTGCTCAAACATCACAATCATAATTTATGACTTGGGGGCATTTCACACGAACGGTGCAAATTGCTTTTGTTGTTAATCTTTGAAAGAGAAAGGGTTGGGGGGGAAGCAAAAAGGAAAAACAAAATCGATCAGAATCAAAATCTCTCCATGCAGGCTAGCTAGCGATGATGATGAGCTTTGACAATTAACATGGGGACAATTCGTACGAAACTGCCTTATATGAGGGATTTAACTTTTTATATGCAAACAAAGCATAAATTACATGAAAATATATTGAGGCATATTATCAAGTAATCATCAGATATATAGAGAGAGAGAGATCATAGATATAGATATGTAGAAATCTACATCGTCTCTTCCCCCTATATACGTTTCTTAAATCGTACAAGCAAGTTTAAAGGAAGTCTCATCACTGTGACAGACGCAGAGAGAGAGAGAGAGAGATCCTGAGAGGCACAACCAACACCATGAAATTCCAAATCTTAATTTCCTCACACCTTCGAACTGATCTCCCTCTCTTCTTCAGTTTTGTTGTTGTTGTGTTCTGTCTGGTCTTGACTATCCTTCTCCTTCTTCTCTCCAACCTCGATATCTCCAGCTGGCTGAGAGATGACTAGTTGTTTCTCGTCCACGGGGGTGGTCACGGTCGTAACGTTGCCGTTTTGAATGTCCCCCTTGTGTTCTGGGAGTTTCTGGTCCTGTGCAGGCTTGTGATTTCTGTACACACAATACAACACCATCTGAATCGTCCCAAAAGCAAGACCCACAAAGTTCGGCAGCTGTCCAGAAAATAACACAAGAAAATAAGTATCACGATATTATCGTATAATTAACAAAAAAAAAATGTTCAAAGATTATAGAGGACATGTGAACCGGCCGTAGAACTTACAGAGATATAGATATCTTTGAGAAGAACACCGTAGGTAAGCCACATAACAGCACTAACGGTGAGGAGAAGTGAAAGAGTGAAGGGCATGAATTCCACACTCTTGGTTCGAATAACCACTCTCTGTAATTCGAAATAAATAAATTAATATGAATATGTATGTTGAAGGGGAAAATAGGAAAAAAAGATGAGATGATGATATGAGGAGAACTCACAATAATGCTTAAAGGCGCAACGAAGACACTAGTTGAGAAGACGACACAGATCCAACCGAGAAGCTTTATACGAGCTGCACGCTCTTTGGAGAGGAGATGAGTGAGAAGGACTATGATGCAAATGCCACCAAAGTTCAATAACAGAATGAGCCTGAGAGTGAAAACTCTGGCTTTCTTGGGGCAATAAGTGATGTAAATGGCGAGGTAGATGATCTCAATGACGCAGCCGACGGCATTGATGGTGATGATGAGGAATTCTCCAGTCTTTATATAAGCATAGAATATCCAAAGCATTGCACTGAACAGAGCTGCAACATACGGAATCGACTGAAACCCTTCCGTTGATTTCTTCTTACACACCCTGTAAAACGTCGGCCTGCACGCATGCAATGTTTTCATCCATGTGTTAACGAATCATCTCACAGAAAACATGATAAAATGAATGAAACTAACAAAAGTGTGTACTTACAGTGGTGCGAGGAAGCACATGAAGGAGACAATGTTTCCGAAGATACCAACGATGAACGCAATGGGAGGGTGAGCCATGGCTTGATTTTTTGAATCTCTCTCTCTCTCTCTGAGTCTGAGTTTGAGAATTCCCTAATGGAAGGGAGAGAAGGGAAGGTATAAGGTGAAGCTTTGGAAGCTTGAAATCCTGCCACGAAAGGAACACAGGTTGGGGGTGCCTTATATATAGGGCAATCTCTCATGCTATAGCTAGCTAGCTCTATTATTAATATTATTATTGGGGTGGGGATTGCATGGATACCATGAAATTCAAGTAGGATGAATGAATCAGCAGTGATAATATCGAAGGAATCGCTTTTAAGACGAGTAGCTATCTGGGGGCGTAATACAGAAGACTCATGCACCCAAACCCAACTCATCAATTTGCCAACTCGACACATTATTATTGGAAGTGGTTGGTGTATTGTAGTTCTGCATTTATTGATCGGGCCATCCCCTTTGCTTCTACCACGCGTTACGTGTACCCCCTCCTCATGCTTTACCACTCCCAAACGCTCCCTTAATCTTCCTTTTAATAATCTTATATTTGGGCAATATCACTTTGAATCATCTTGGTATACTTCAGTTTTTCCCAATAAATCAGGTGTCAATCAACCCTCTGAACCTAACCGATTCTTGTTTATTATTAATTACTAGCTAACACTCAACAGTTTATAGGAGTTAATTCGTCATATATAGATCAAAATGTTACTGCTCATTTACCACATAAACCTCTTTCGTCTTTTCTCTATTAACATTCCAATTTTTTGCACTACAACGGTAATAGGACGCCATAATTTCTTGAAGAAACTAAATATTACTCCAACCTATTTTTATTATAAGTTATTTCTAATCATTTCATCAGAACTAACGAAAGATGATTAATTCTTTATTTATTTAGAAATATTTTTTTCTACAATTTTACCCATATTTAAGAGAATAGATAAACAACTATTAATAAGCTAGCAAGTGACTTATATTATGAACTATTATTTTTTTTCTAGAATCAGTGTTATATATAATGGACCGGTGGGAGTATGATATTGCTTGAGTAGGGGGAAAATGCTTGCTTATTCCATTTGTATTTTTTTAAAAAAAATATATATAAAAAACAAACTGAATAGCTGGCTAGCTAGGCTATACTGATGAGGTGGTATGAGGTACAACCTGCTGGAGCCAAATCAGCCAAAGCAAAACCAGGAGAAGTCACGTATATTAGGCTACCAAATTTTCATGGATTGTAAATAAAATGGAGACGCGTGTAAAACCAAAGCATTAATGCGTTTCCAAGCGAACAAAATGGTCCCGGGGCTAGTAAGTATAAGGACGTGTTTGGAAGGTTATTCAAGAAGATGGTGCTACAGAACAGAGAACAGCGAAGCGTATTTAGCTGAGAACCTTTTGACCAATCACGCGTGAACTTATTGAAAATTGAGAGTCTACGTGTACCCTTCCTGATGACGCCGCGTGTCACCGTCTAGCCACGCGACAAGTATATGTATCTGCCCAGTCCATTATTTATATAGTATACGTGTACTAATTTCACCTGCTTGGTTCACAGGCATGCGTTTCCAAGAATATATCTTTTTCTAATTCTCATGGATATTATTAATTACAATATATAATGAAAATTATAGTATCATGTACACACAAACAATGAGTTTTTTTTTTTTTTGCGTACATGATTCGCACTTAATTTCGTATAAAATGGTGTTAGTTTAATTTGCTTTTAAGATGAACAAAGTGAGTGGGCTCGTGAATTGTGATCACATTGAATAGTTGGATTTCTCGTGGGGGAAGCTGCAGACGTTCAGAATGGTGGGTGACAAGAAAGGATAAGGTTTCGCATTTGTGCCAAGTTTACGCTTAATTAATGCATGTGAAATTGTATCCAGATTAGCTAAATAATCATTCATGGATTCGCTTTAGAAACATTTTTTCTTATCTTATTTATAAACTACTTCTAATATATTTCGTACAAATTAAAAAAAAATTAAATCTCATTAATTTTACCTTAAAATTTAACAATGTAATTTTTTAACTTTATCTTTATAAAATATATATTATACCCTATAAAAACAAAATTAACACACATATATATAATAACAAATGAAGGAAACAATTATATATTCATATAAAAAATTTAATAGAATAATTTACAAAGATGACTAAATAAGTTATTTCATCTATTTTAAAAATATAATTATTTACACAACGGGTTAAGGGGGTGAAAATAGATAGGCTTATTATTGTGTGAAAAACAAGTATTAGCTCAATAACCGTAATAAGCTAAGTCCCATAATGATTAGGGAATTAATGAATGGCGGGTATATTTTGTTAATTGAAAGTAAATTAATGGGGGAGAATATTGAAGAGTGAGAGATATTTTTGGAGGAAAAGGTGGTGAGCGGGCACGTGTTGTTTTGTTTTCTTGTGTAACATGAAATGGCGTCGGGCTTAAATGCCAATAATTGATGATTAAGGGATGTGTACAGCTGGGAGCATGATATATTTCTCTTCCCTCTCGTCTCCAACTAAAATTGCAACTTTCCAAAATCCAAAGATTTCACCTCTTTCCCAGGAAAAGTGCCTTCTTCAACTTTAACATGATAGTTACAACCACGTCACCACCTACTGGGCGACGGTGAGACTTGAGATTTAATTTGCTCAGTTCAAAAACCCTAGCTAGGGTTTTGTGCTCAAGCAAATATTCTAGGCAGTGAAATTAATTAAAAAACCTTGTACTATTACTAAGTGACAATGCTCTAACAACTATAGTCGTATATAAACATTAATTACATAAATACAAAAATCTTATCAAAGTCTCCTTCATTAATTACAGAACAGGTGCATTCATCGTGAATGCTAACCAAAAAAGCAAGTTAATGAACAACAATTGTTCATTTATTCACTCTCTTCATAGTTCATGCCAAAAAAATATAGATAATAACCCTCTCCTTAATATAAAATATATTTGATTAATTTAATTAAATTAAAAAAAATAATTATAATAATATATTTTTTATAAAATATCTTAAAAAATTTTCTTAATTCCTTTCATCTACATGTTACTTAATTATTATTGAAAGAGTATCTATACGATAATTTATTAAGAAAAATGGATAAATATAAAAAAAAATTATATTTAAAATAAATATTAACTTCATAATTAAATATTATATTAAGGATTGTATGAATACTTTTTAAGTCCTGTGGTTTGTTATAAACTAATTTTCATCTTGTATTTATAAAAAATCTTGCTTCCAAATTTCTTTAAAAGTTAAAATACGAATTTTAATTTAGTTAATATGCATCCATGTGATGGCATATAATTAATATTTAGAAATGTTGGTTCATGACGCTAACTTGTGCCGTAAAATGGGTAAGATGGAACTAGACTAAAGAAACAGAAAAGAAAAGAGTCATAGGGTCCCCATTTTCATGAGTGGTACATTACCTCACGAATTTAATTTTATATGTGGACGAGATTGCGGGGCTGTCTTTAAAATCAAAATTCAGCCACGTGTATATATATATATATATGATTGCATGATTTTATCTTATCTTAATCATTTAGGGAATAAAATATAACCTCTTAATCTAAGGGGGAATTTTGTGTGGCTCGCAATGCCAATAACAAGGACAACACCTGAAATTGGCTCAAGTTGTCAACAATCAACGTAGTGGTAGTAGTAGTATAAGACCTTAATTGAAATGAAAATGGACTAAATCTAATTAATTCATTATCCATGGGACCCCAAACCCCTCTTCTTCCCTCTGTTTCATTCCATGTTTACCAAGCAAAAATATTTACTTTTTTTTATACTCCTATTTAATTATAAATTTACATATTTGAAGAGAAAACACCGTATATTGTAAGCTTTGCATTTTATTATTTGTAAGTATTCTTTTATTATTTTTTCTTTAAATGTGGTTCTCCCTAACATCTCATATATAAGATATAAATAATCAAATTATGTATATTAAATATAAAAAATTCAAATAATCATATATACATAGATATGACAATTCATATGCCCGATTGAATGCATGTCGATGAAAAACTAGGAAGAATTATGAATTATGGAAAACTAGTTGTGGATGAAAAGTATGTGGGAAAATGAAGGCCATAAGGAAGGAGGGATTTGTCTTTAGGGCAAATTGGGAAGTGTCATTAATAATTATTAGGAGAAGGCCATTTCTCTTTTGCTTTGAAATTTGATTGGTATTTTGTCTTGTGTCTAGGGCCTGTCAAAGATCCCTTGAGCACTTTCCCAACCATGAGCTCACACTAGGAAAGGGACAACACTCATCCTAGGTGGTCGCAGCTCCCCTTGAGCTAGAATTCCCTTATACTCCCTCCCTTAGTTGATAAAAAAAACTGAGAAAAATTTTGATAATGACCATTGTAACTAACTTAATTTTTAAAAAACCTTAAAAAACTCTGAAACTCCACTGCAATATAAATAGGGTCATTAACAGGAAGAAGATGAGCTTTAACAAGAACAATTAAGAAAAAATAAGATGACTAGGGGCATTAACAATAATAATAAAAAAATTAACAAGATGAATGGGGCATTAACAAGATAAATAAGAGTATTAATAAGACAAATATAAGTATTGTTAATACTATTTTTGTCTTATTAATGTTCCTATTTTTCTTATTAAAGCTTTTACTTTCTTGTTAATGCCTTTTTTTTTCTTTTTTTCACTGGTGGAATATTTTTGTCTCTTGACATCATAAAATTAAGGATTATATGACACCTAATATCTTGATTTTATTTTTCATATGTGTCAAGTATCCTAATATTATTTGTGGAGCAATTTTACCCATAATATTTTTAATTTAGTGCAATTATTAATACTTGAAAAATAAGATATGTGTAAAATTGTACTAAAATAAAAAGATTATAGGTAAAATTGTACTAAATTCAAAAAATTATGGGTAAAATTATATTATAAATAATATTAAGATATTAGACGTATATAAAAAATAAAATTAAAATATTTAGTGCTATATAACTCTAAAATTAATTTTAGTTAACCCTAGACTATAGTTAAGTTTCGATTTCTTTTTTGCTTTTAGAAATAAATTAGCTATAGTGGTACTTGTGTGAAATTTTTGTAAAAAAATATTTGTTAAAGGTTTATTTGTAAAAAAATGTTAAAAATTCGCCCATCTAATCCTCAATTTCTAGTTCTGGCACTACACACAATTTCATTTTGGGTCTATACGCCTTCACAACGCAGTATTAATGAATTTTAGCTAAATCATTCTCTATTCCAAAATTCTTTATAGTATTATTATTACATCGTCGCTTAGTGTTTCATGGCTGCCAATGAATATACGTCTTTAGCAATATAGGGTTTGGATTCAATCCAACAAGAAGAGTCTAAGGACAACCACCATCTCATGGTTTGGTTTGTGTATGGTTTAATTCAATTCATAGTTTTTAAATCTTAATTCAATTATTGGAACACAAGACAAGTCAAGATACGCCGTACGTATTATTCATGAGGGATTATTGCCTAATGCCACTCAGAACACGAGACGTAAAGAATGAATTATTTTGAAAACTTGCCTCTAATCTCGATCAGACAGTTACAGGCTTAGTTATTCGAAATGAAATAGATCGAATATTAATATCCACTAATTATAAACAAATTGAAGTATCACGAGTCAACTGAAGTACGTCGTGAGGAAGAAAACGACGTATAAAAAATAGAAAAATGTGTGAATTATAAGCCTGATATAGAGCTGGTAGTGAAAAGAAATATTCCCTCACTTCTCTTGTACATAAGAGAATTTTTGGAGGGGCCAGTCACTTATTCCTATTTATAAGAAATCCCAATAACCTGTCTAAAATATTTATTATTGTTGTCCCCATTAATTATTATATATAACAATATTAATTAGGTAAACTCCATTGATTGTCCAAGAGGGCCTTAGGAGGTATTCTAAACATCCTTATGGTATTTAATCAATCTTAAGTATATTTTTTATAAAAAAAATAATAATATGGAAGTTGTAGTAAGAATAATGACGAGGGGAAGACGCCATCTCCAGAAGACACGGTGGTAGAAGATGATGGGAAGAGGACGATCCCAAATGTCAACACCATACAAATACTTTTCAACCTCTTCAATTAAATCTCTCTCTCTCTCTCTCTCGTCGCTCAACCCTTCTTCTTTCTCATATAATTTCTCTCCCACTTGGACCACCCCACACGCACACTTCTTCTCTGTAGCTACAATGCCTTGTATGGCAACGTTAACTAAGCCTAATGAATTGGCTAGGGTATGAGCCATCGTCTTTAATGGCAACTTATATATAGGGAATTTTGTGGTATTTAATCAATGTTTCTTTGATTGACATGTGATGACGTTATCATGATTACTTGCGATATTTATTTCTTAAATAATAGAATAATTATACAGTCATCATATATAATCTCGTGTAGTAATTTAATCTGATGCTGCATTCAGCGCCTGTATTCCCAATTCCAAACATGGGCGCGCGCGAGCACAAGGGATCTTGGGTTAATTAATTATATATTTTATTCTGATAAATCGGTAGTTAAAATTGGTAATTTAAGAAAATTAATGACAGGCTCGCCAGAGATAAGATTGGAGTCTTATTCTTGGCAAACAGGACGCACCGTACGATACACTGCTACCACCTGAGAATAATTTGATAGGACACAGCGTGTGTGCGCGCGCGCGCGAATAGATTTGCCAAAAGGAAGGGGGATACAAGGACTGTGGCTTCTATGAAAAATTGTGATTAAGGCCTTAATAATACACTTCGCTGTGACCATACATTACATTACTTTGGCTTTAGGTTAAGGCAATTAATTCTCTCCTCCCATCCTCTCTCGTGTTTAAACCTCATGATAATAATTAATTTATAATATATAAGATTGTGAGTTTAAATTTCACTAAAGTACTCTTAGAAGTATTTTTTTTAAATTTAGAGACATATCTTATTTTTACTGTAGCAAATTTTTGAGATTCAGATCACTTAAACTCTTATATATATAAAAAAAATATCGAGGGGCACAAAATGAGATTATGCACTCTTAATCCGTTGATCCATGCCATGAGCATGTAGCTAGCGACAGATTATTTGGTTGCTAAAATCACTTTGTTTTTTGGGCCTAATAATAATATAATTCACCAAATTGTTGTATAATGGAACACGTTGATGAAGAATATATAGTACGAGTTTGAGCTGTGAATTTAGGCACAGGAGAAGACTCCAAAACGAAGAGTCGCATTCGGAGAGGGAATTATTGATTTAGGAGCCTTAAAAGATCTGTTCCATTATTGATGGCAAAATACAATGGACTCCACACCCTCTTTGCCACAATAATTAATTAAATTATTATTTTGCGTATTTAATTCTCTTTGTTTCTGCCATGAAGAAGCACGCAAATTGCACAACATCTGTGTGACAGTTCTTTAATGAGCGTGGCTCCTTAGAGTTCTTCCTTTTCACTCATTAATTCCCGAATTTTGATATGTTCTAGATTTTTCTGTTCTCGTCAAAGGTTTGTCCCACGATTCCCCAACCCAAGACAGTCGCTTGCGCTACAAGGCACGAATTATTGGTTCTCAGTATGAGACAGGGAATGATCTCAGCTCTTTTTAAGGCCCATATAACTGGCCCAATTATTTTCTCATTGCTCATTTTCTGGAAAACAAAAACGAGGCTATAAACTAATAGGATTGATTCGAGTAGTAAGCTGTTTGGTATCGCTTAAGCGATGTATCGAGTTTGAGTTTTGGTATTTATAGAAAATTTTTATTGAAAGATTCACCTACCATAACTAAGTGCGCAACATGGAATAGATCTGAATATAATAAAGATAAAATTCTGGTGAATTGAGGGAGAAAAAAGAGAGGCTATAATTCGACTGGTCTAACTATTCAAGTCGACCGTTTATCGTTGAAATATGAAAGGAAAAAAAAAAAGGACCGGAATTATTTTGCTTATAAACACTGAATAGTGAGTGCATTTTTTGTTTAGGAAAAAAACTTAATGAGTAATGGAAAGAACATAAAAGTTAACTTAACGATTTTTTTTCCCAATTCAAATGAATTAAAAAAAAGTTAACTCATTTAAATTTTTTCTAATATAAAATGAATAGATAAGTGTTGGAAAAAAATTAAAATCAAAGGTACAGACCTCATTTGTTTTCTCTATAATTTTCATAAATTGCAGTACTTAAATGTAATTAAAGGTTTTGTAGGGTTCTCATCTCAAACGTGAAACATGTCATTTTCCTAATATGTTTAAAAGGAGGATCGTAATTTCCTGATATGAAATGATTCTTTTCCAAAGATAAAGCGATGCGCAAAAGAAGTCAAAGTCGGAAATCTCCGGCGGAATGACAAGTGGACATTTGAATTTAATGAATAATATGATAGAATTAGAACCAGTCATTTGAGCCATTCTCTTTTATGTTTTTGCCTTGGTCGTATGTATAATAATTATGTCCTTAATTGATCTTTTTTACTGTTATTGAATTTTAAGCGATGGTGTCACTTCCCAATTCTGGTGAAGCCGCATCAACGAGCCAAACATCCATCTCCTGAGAGCGAGATAACAAAGTCAAACTTCAATTGAAAAAAGCCGCGTGATTTTTATATTTTCCAGCAAACAATAAGCCGCCTTCCCTCTTCTGAGTTTTCAGTTTTGACCTTCCATTTAATACTGCTGAGTCTGGATTCTGTTGTGGGATTTCCGTTTTCATTGTAGTTTCCGCCCACAATCATGCCAGCAGTCCAGCATCCACCACCTGTGCCCGCTTTTTCGGACTCTTCCGCCTGAGTCACTGATGGCTCTTCAATGATTAGAACTTACCGCGCCTGGAAGGGCGGTAATGTGAGTTGCGCACTTCTTCAAACGCCAATAAATTTTTCTTCCTTCCATCTCTATCTGCTGCTCAACTTTTAGTTATTAAGCTAGGGTTTTTGCTACCTCAGTTACAATTCGAATGCGTTTGCGTTGTCTGGGGTTTTTTCTTTTATATTTTAGTAGAGGTGAAGCTCCTTTTGTTTATTTTTCTTTTTCTTTGGCGCCCCAGGGTTGGTAGGCCTTACTCAATTCATGATTATATAGGAACTCCGATTTCTGGGCTATCCTTAGACAGAATTTCCCCCCCTTGAAGCAGAAGGGATATGTTTTTCTGATTTTACGTTATTTTGTCTATAGCTGAAAACTTTTGAAGCTTTAATGGTCGCATGATATGATGTTGTCAATTGTGCAACCTGTGAAAATAACTGACGTTTAAATTAGCTAACGAATAGAGCAATGCAGCTTATGGTTATAATTGTAATTGACATCCTCCTCTGATACATACAAATGCACGTTCTTTATGGTCGTTCTAAGATTAGCATGTTGTCTTCCCGAACAATTCTGGATTGTCAGAGGGATAAAATGAGAGAAAGGGAGAACATTGATATTGGTCTAAAAAGAAGGACGTGAAAGAAGATGAGAGTGTATGATTTTAATAATCATCTAAACTAAAGAGAATCACATGAATTATTCAGTTTTTATCTCAACGATTCGGAATCAGCAAGATAATAGTATATTCATTTTAGTCTGATCGTACGGGTGGAATCACAAGTTTAAGTGTCCTGCGGAAGGTGTATCGATGTATTAAAATGGTTCAAATCCATGTTCCACGATATAGTTCTTTGGCATAAAAATTTCAATTTCGTGAGATCTATCACCATGTGTAAATAGAAGAAGGGCAGGGCACTGGATGTAAATATTTTGTCAAGCTTCTGTTTTTTAGTACTGTATTGATAATTTAAATTTACATTGCAGGGAACATAACAATAAATGCCTTATTTTTTTAAAGAACAAATATCCAATTGTGTTATGTGCATCTTCCTGTTCTCGGGGAGAATAGATTCTGAAGAATAGATTTTGGGAATAGAGATATTTAGATTATTAGTAGTAGAATTACTTTTTATATTGATAAATTACTAAAAATGGTATGATTTGATTAAAGTATGAGAGAGGAGAGAGGTAGAGAATAAATAGGAAAGATGAGAGAGTGTAGAGAAGAGATAGGAAAGAGGAAATATGATGAAGAAGAGAGGAGAGAGGGTATAAGAAAAAATAGGGATAAAATAGTAATTAGATAGTCCATAAGCTCTTTTACTAATCCAAAAGCTATTTTCAGTAGATTATTCAAAACCATAGTTTTGGCCAAAATCAATTCTGGAAAAAAATGATTGTTTGTGTAAAATTTTCCCAAACTGAAGTTTTGTCCAAAATTAATTTTATAACCATGGTACTCAAACAGGCACTTGAACTCATTGTTGTTCTATTTTACCAGGTATTTTTTCTTCAGGGAAGGCTTATATTTGGACCTGATGTAAATTCTATATTTTTAACAATATTCCTTATTGTTGCCCCTGTTGCTGCTTCCTGTGCTTTTGTAGCCAGAAAACTGTTAGATGATTTTCCTCATCACTCAGGATGGTCAATAATGGCCACAGTTATTGCCCTCACCATGTTTGTAAGTTATCCTTTCCTCTTTGACCTTTCCTAAGGTCCTGCCTCACTTATTAACAACATAATTTGTACCTAGTAATTGATCTGATCTCCTGATATTATGTTCTAGTAGTTCAAAATGGTTTCTTCTATATTCAAATGACTGATGCTATCTTAGTAGCCACAGAGTTAGAATCGCCTTGAACTGGAAGAATTTTCATTATTCTTATATTACATCATAGCCTTTTTCCCTGGGGGTGTGACAACTTAGGTTAGTGGGCTTTTTACTGCACTCATGGCAAACCACAGAACAAAATCTGAACGCTTGCTGGTCACACCGGAACTTGTCACGGTTGTATAAACTATCATGATTCGTTAACACATTAATGGATTCATAAATTCTAGTTCATTACTATTTTTAATCTTTAGTCTTTTGTTATTTTTACTCAAACAAAAACAGATGACGCTTTCCTGTATAAATTTAAGACTTAGCCATAAATTACTTCTTTTGTTTCCCTTTTTCATTACAATTCTCCAGATCTGTCATTGCACTCCTTTTCATTTATCACTGTACTCTTAAATCCTAAAATGTATCCCCAGGTTCTGATCGTCCTTCTGCTGACCTCAGGAAGAGACCCTGGCATAATACCCCGTAATGCTCATCCTCCAGAGCTAGACGATGAAGATGGGAGTTCTAGAAGCAACAATGAACAAATTCCCCGGCTAAATTTACCACGGACAAAGGATGTAATTATCAATGGCATAACTGTGAAGATCAAATATTGCACTACCTGCAAGCTATATAGGCCTCCCCGCTGTTCTCATTGTTCAGTCTGTGATAATTGTGTGGAGCGATTTGATCATCACTGCCCTTGGGTGGGTCAGTGTATTGGATTGGTAATGCTCATTCTTTTTCTTTCATATTACTGTATTATATTTATCTGAACTCGTTCTATCGTTTTATTCTAATTTAGAAGGTCAATTTATGCTTTTCATTTTATATATATGTCTTCTGTCTTACTAATCTATGGACTACAAGATAAAGCATACTTCTTTTCCACATTGTGATAAACAACTTGAGCCAAAATTATTTCATGTACTTTTGTATTTTCTGCTCTCACAGGGGGCCAAGCTCAAGAAATATTACAAGTAATTAGAAGTTTTATTGCTAGTTCGATGTTTTCTTTTGCATAAATGCTTATATGTACATAGCTGCAGCGAAATTACAGGTTCTACTCCATGTTTGTCTCCTCTGCAACTTTGCTTATATACACATGGCTTTTGCTGGGTCTACATCAGGAGGATCATGGATTCTGAAGAGATTTCAATCTGGAAAGCAATGATCAGAACTCCTGCTTCTATAGCACTAATAATCTACTCGTTCATCTGTGTCTGGTTTGTTAGTGGCCTTACTGCTCTCCATACGTATTTCATCAGCACCAACCAGGTTTACTTGCCTTTCAACTCATGTCCCTCAAAACCTTAAACCTGACTTTGCACTATTCCTGGCTGTCTTCAAAAGTTAGTAAACGTTCCTTCTGTTTTTATGTGCAGTCCATATATGAAAATTTCAGATACCGTTATGATCGTCAACAGGTCAACCCATTCAACAAAGGAATACTTGAGAACTTCAAAGAAATATTCTGCTCTAGTATTCACCCATCCAAGAACAAATTCAGGTCTAAAGTTCCAAAGGATCCATCACCACATTCATCAAGAGTTGACGACGGACCTGTGGACCCCATGATGAGGAAAACCATGCGTGACTTGGAATTAGGGGGAAGGGAGGCCTACAATGAGGCCGATGAGGAGGAGGGAAGTGAATATAAAGGTGGGTTTAGCAACAATGAGTAACTTAGCAAGGATAGTAGATTGGGTGATTCTTCCCTGTAATTGAGCATAACAATTCCCAAACAAGGCGTGGAGGCACATGAAATGCATTCTGATTGGGAAAGAAGAAGCAGAACGGAGGACATTGCTCCTGTTGAAGGTCTTTGATGGACTACCGCAACCTCAAGCTGATGATGAATCAGCAAAAGCAGCTTCATAGAGCCAGAAAATTTACAAATGTAAGTAATTTTTTTAATATATAAAAGGTCCGAGTTTACACAGTCTACTTACAAGCTACATTCAATCCACCAATGAATCAAAAGTTTCTTTCTTATTTATTTATAAGAATGTTGTTTGATGTTTAATTGGGTTAGATGACGTTTTATTTCACTTATCTCACTTAATTTCTCCATTTCAGCAATTTAATGGGCTAAGGCGTGTAAGCCCATCGTCACTTTTCGGGAAAATAGGCCCACTAAGATAAACTCAATTTAATGGGCTATGGCCTGATAAGCCCATCCTCACTTTTTGGGCCACATAATCCAATTTGACAATGTGGTGCCCCAAATTTTGGGGTCGTCAAAAGTCCAAAAGGAGAAACTGGATTGCTTATCCTATGATAAGGGCTTTATTCACAGACGGGAAAAACAAAGAAATTGCCCAAAAACTTAATGCGCTTCTTAACGAAGGATTTGACCATTGATTAACCTGTATTTAATTTCAAAATCTGTAGATAAATATCATATCATAGCAACGTAGTCAACAAAAAACTAAACATCAAATGCTGTTTTAAGGAATGTTTCAAAGTAGTTCTATTGCTCATATCTCACATTTGTGATCGGGTTTTAACTTTTACTATGAAAAGTAATTTTTTTTATGTCAAAGAGAAAATACCATACGTTTTTATTTAGTTTTAACAAGAATATTACCCAATAAAACTTGAAAGATGAAAAATTAATTGCAAGGTTAAATCCCCACTCCCAATAAATGATTTTTAATTTTGGGAGTCTAATATCATACTTTTTAGTAATTAATTATATAGCATCTGGTACCATCAATAAATTAATATCTAATTTTGTTTAAGGAATATGATCTCTTTTACTCGATTTAGAATGGGAGAATGGGGGGAGAGAGAGAGAGAGAGAGTTTCTTATGAGCTAAGAATGAGTTGCTTTTGTTTCTGTTGAAAGTGTTAGTGTTGGTAAACAAAGCACACTCTCTACGCCTCACTTTGTGATGCATCTGTATTTATGAAGCCTTCAAAAATTATTATTATTATTATTATTTTGCCCATAAAAGCAAAAGCATAAAGCAGAAATGAGACCACACCCCATGTTCTCTCTTATTGCTGCCATCTTAAGCAAAGACATTCAATTCAAAATCCACCAATCTCCTCTTATCATATTTTCTTTCTTCTTTGAATTTTCTTCCCATTCAATTTCACTCTTTCCATTCTCTTACCTAATACACAAAATCACCTTCTTAGGAAAGGAAAGTACAAATCCTTTCTTCTTTTAGTTAACCTCCCTCCTTCTTTTTAGCTTTATTTTCTATTCTTTATTTCCCCTCAAATCTAATTCTTCCAATGCTGAATCATAAACAAAATTAAAGAATAAAAGAGACCTATGGGATTAATGAATAGTGGAGAAGAAAACTATGA
This sequence comes from Leucaena leucocephala, assembly GCA_037074615.1. Lineage (NCBI taxonomy): Eukaryota > Viridiplantae > Streptophyta > Magnoliopsida > Fabales > Fabaceae > Leucaena > Leucaena leucocephala. Next base: position 16,514,551 of record CM073534.1, on the reverse strand, counting down.
TAAATAAAAGGAAAAAAAAAACTCTTTTTTTTCCCTTTAAAAATAATAGCAGTTGACATAAAGAGCTTCTATATGACTCATCCATCCACTGAGGACCAAATACAGAAATTAAAAGTAACATATCCTTCCCATAAGCTTCCCCACTGAATATATCTACAATAGATTAGCAATATTTTTACTGTGGAAACAAAATTCACTGTCGATTAATTTGTTCTAATTAAGGTTGCCAGTGTCTTGTGACTAAGAGAAGAGTCTGCAGATTCAGGATCGAAATGCTTAGCTATAGAACTCCCTTTAATTTGCTTAATTAAAAGTGATGTGAATTTTTCAAGGAGGGTTTTATGAATGAAATGAAAAGTCAGTTTTACTATACTTTTCGTCTGAAATATTTGATAATTGATAGCAACCAACTTTTTATCTGTCATCCAATAGAGAATGCACATTGCCTGACAAAGCTGACTTATTTACATCTTCAACCAAAAAATTTAGACTCCACCAACATTAAGCAAACCCATTCCTCACTTATGCATGTGAATCATTTTCACTCTTCAGCAAATGAATGCCTGCATTTCAGGGAAATATTGTTCATTCTGAGCATCTCTTATCTCAGCAAAATGCTTAATCTGCTTTTTTAAACAATATACATAAATGTTCATAAGCTCTTTCTCTCAGGCCATGTCATCCAACATTTTTCATGCACATGAACTTTATCAGACCATTGGAACTAGGAACATACACGTTCCATCCTTGTCACTCAACACATGACGTCATGAACTATGAATGAAGGAAAATTAAAGACTTCTATTTTCTACACATTCTTCATCAACAGAAATTTCTCTAATTTTGGAACATTAATTTCCGCTACAAATAGACCTGTGTGTAGATTTTAGCTAAGTGTACGGTTCTTGGTTTATCATATTTCAGAGCAATGCGTTGCATCACAGTACAGTGGATTGAGATATTTCTAAAAGCTGAGGCTAAGTTTCCCGATAAGAAAGCAACGTAACAGAGGGGTAAAGTAGACCAATTTTGAGGTCAATGTAATTTTCCAAGAGGACAAGAGATATAAATTAGGAAAGCATGACTTCATATATGACATCAATCATCATAAAGGATATATAAATTATTGAAGGTGGGAAAAAGGAAAACAATCATTCACACAGGAAAATTCCAATCATGCAACAACCCCAGAAGTTGAAATGTTAGATGAAGGAATGGCAATAAACATCAAATGGGGGCTTGTTAGTTTTCAAGGCTCTTAATTTCAAACGAGCAATTAACTATATTTACTTCTTTAAACACATGTCCCAATGAGATTTCAATACTTGTAAACACAAGATTGATTGAGAGGCCAATAGAATCTCAGGAGATACTTTGTTTAAATAGAAAAAATTAATAAAATAAAATTCATGAATTGAAAATGATCACTTTATGATGACATAAAAAGCTGAGACACAACAAACATTAGGCAAAGCAAAAGACTTTAGACTATTGATTACATCTTCGTTTAAAATAATTGTCAAACATCAAAACTTAGTCTGTTAAGTATTATTGTCCCCCCTTTCTATGTGTAGATATATATTGGTCTGGTCTCCCTCCTTCAACCATTAACTTCAACCTCATTGTTCGACATTATTCTCCAGTATTGTTTTCCTTGTTTTTTGGGCGAACAAGAGCCGAAGAAGAATTTAAGTTTGAAGCGAATTATTGGGTGAAAGTGATTAGTTAGAGTGATGGAAAAGATGAATTTTATGAAGAATGGAGTTTGCAGATTGCCTCCTGGATTTAGGTTCCAGCCAACAGAGGAAGAACTTGTGTTTCAGTATTTGAAATGCAAGGTTCTTTCATGTCCACTTCCTACATCGATCATTCCTGAAGTCAATGTCTGCAACTACGATCCTCGGGATTTGCCAGGTAACTACGATCATACATATATACATATTACAGTATTTATGTATTTCACTGCCTCTGGTTCACTGATGTGAATAATTGAGTTGTGTTTTGTGTATAGGGAATTGTGAAGAGCTAGAGAGGTACTTCTTCAGTTACAAGGAAGCGAAATACAGAAATGGTAATCGCATGAACCGAAAAACCAAGTCTGGGTATTGGAAGGCAACTGGTTCAGACAAGAAAATAATATCATCTCCAACATGTAAAAACAATAATTATATTTTTTCTGGGGTGAGAAAAACCCTAGTTTTTTACCAAGGGAAGGCTCCAAACAGCTCTAGAACTAACTGGGTCATGCACGAATATCGCCTTGTCATTGCAGAAACCAGTGCTCCCAACTCAACCCACCCGGTATGTAATAATAAATTCTGATCCTTTTAGGGTTAATAAATTATAATGAAATATCAGCAAAGAACTAAAGATGAAGTATTTTTGCAGAGTCATGGGAAGGAGGTAGGAGATTGGGTTCTGTGTCGGATAAGCATGAAGTCGAGAAGAGAGGGTGGTGATGTAGGAGAGAGAAGATTCTTTGATTTTATGAGCGTACGAAGGGTTGCTGCAGAAGAACAACGTTATTCTGACACGTCATCGTCTTGTTCAAGTTCAAGTGACATTACAGAGGTTTGTTCAGGCGAAGCAGATCATGAAGCAACAAGTGGCTATAGCTATACTCATAAGATCGAACCCCTTATAGATAGATATGTCTGAGTATGGATCAAATGCCTGAAATTAAATTATCCACTAATGAACACGATGAAGGGGAGCGATATGGAATATTGTTAGTTGATGCACCTGATCAGAATCATTTATAATAAGCTGATCTTTATCTTCTCGTGTTTATTATATGACGCTATATGTATAAATTGACTTTCATTTTCCGATTTTCAAAACCAAAAGGGGCAAACTTAAAAAAAGGAAGCTTCTTTCTTGCCTAAGTAGTCTTATAAAGTTAACTCATGAAATTGAAACTAAATATTAGTAGGTGATAGTCGATGGTAGCTAAAGTCCACTGAAATTTAATCATAGTATTAGGTTATCGGCAAAATAATTGCTTTGACCATAGATATAGGTATAGGTATATAGTGAACTTTTCTATTTTTTTAAAAATTTTCAGCAGTTTTTAATAGGTATATTATGAGATTTCTCATGTTTAGGGTAAATTCTTTCACACACACACACACACACACATATATATATATGTAACAAAATTGAAATTCAATCTTCGTAAGGTTAATATATTGAGTAAAATAGTACAAAATATCTTGATGTTATTTCTTATATGCGACTGGTATCTTGATTTTATTTGTGGTACAATTTTATTCATAATTCTTTTATAATTTTACCTATAATTTTTTTAATTTGGTATAATTCTTAGTACTTGAGAAATAAAATTATAGATAAAATTATACTAAATTAAAAAAATTATAGATAAAATTATAATATAAATAAGATTAAGATATTGGACACTACTTTAACCTAATATATTTATACCATTAATGTATAGTCAAATTTTCTATTAAAATTTAAGGAAGTGTATCTTTCTTTTCTAGGGTTTCAAAGGGCAAGCGAATTGTTTTTGATAAAAACAAAATAAACATATTATTATTTTATTATAAATATTATTTAATTATACTATAACAGGTCAAAATTTCCATAATACATGTATTCATTTTGGTCTACAATATCCTAATTTGTTGCAAAACTAATGGCAATTCTTCATCTTTTCCCCATTCAGGCCCAAAAGTCAAGATTTTGATGGGCCATCGTAGCTTCTTTTAGTTTTGAGGCCCAAAAGATTTTGGTAGGCCATCCAGGCCCAAAAGTCCTTTTTTGCCAGGTTATTCCCTCGTTACGTGTCATTCCCTCGTTATATGGATCAAACAGTAACAGAATCCACTTCTTGAAGGTTGTCAGTTGACATTGTTGCCATTTCATTGGCGCCATAAAAGTCCAAGGATGTTACGTTACGTACGGACAAGGCAAAGCCATATCACATTCGTACATTATCCTAACTAAAATTTGACGACTTCCTTCAACAGTGAAGAAATTCATTTAAAAAAAAAACAATTTCTTATGTTCTTGAATGAAATCATAACATAATACCGTACCTTGTCTATTATTATCCAGCATTAACTGAATCACAGTCTGTACACGCACAACACCTTCTCTTTATATTTCTCCATCTTGTTGCACCGATTCTCATCATCATCGTCGTCAACAAATTCTCAAGTTCTTTGAGAGAGTTTCAGCAGAATAATCTTATTCTGCTCGCAACCTCTTCATCATCTTCTTCTACTTCTTTCTGCAATGGGGTGTGGCAGTTCAAGAATGAATTCTGTTAAAGAGGCAGTGCCTGAAAAAACTCGGCCCCTCCTTCTTCGGCGTTATGAGGAGCTTACAAAACGCAGACTGAGACCAGCGGCCGCCATGCAGAGAGAAAGCACCCTCTCGAAGAAGAAGCTGTTGAAGGAAGATGAAGATTTGAACTCTAATAATTCTTCCGATGAAGCCGAAGCAGTGTACAAGCCGGTGGTGACTTCTCCTAGGAAGGTTGAACCCACCAACAAAGTGGCCCCATTGCCTGACTCTGACTCAGAACATGAAACTCCCACAGATGCAGAAGATCACAATGGCAACACAAAACAAGAAAAAGAGACAGATGCCAACAAAAACGACAAAGATACTCGGGAAGAAAAGGAAGCAGTTGCAGAGAATCATGAACACGAACAAGTACAAGAGAAAAACGAGGATCCTAATGATTTTGATTTTAACAGACTCGTGTGCCCAGGTTCCCCAAGCTTCAGAATTTATTGCCTTCCTCCCCAGAATGATCACAAGGACGAAAGTGAGTGTCTTCTGCAAATTCAAATATGTGCTTACTGCAAATTTAAACAGAACCTTATGTGTTAAACAAATGCAGGTAAGATCAAAGAAATGGTGACGCACCAGAAATCAAGCAGTGTTGAGAGTGTGCCAAGCCCTGCTTCTGGGCACGTGAAGACAGCAAGTGAAGACAGCACACGTAGTGCCACATCATCACAGAACTCAAAAATCTTGAACGACGTGAGCAATATAATTTCTTTCTACTTTCCTTTTTAATTTTTTCTATCATCTATTTACTTATTGTCAAATTTGTCTTGTTATTTCTTGATGAAGGGTTCTGAAACCCAATCAAGTAGTAAGAGCAGAAGAAACAGAAAGAAGAAATTCCGAGCTGTGAAGAATATAATGGTTGTTAAATCGTTGTACGCGAGTTGCTCATGCGCTGGAAGTAACAGAACTCGTCTTGCTGCTGCAAATACAATGAAATGACTGTGACATTTATAGATATTATCAATCATACAGACAACATAAATAACATGTCCTTTGTTCTTCATGTAATGGTCATTATGTGTTTTATGATTCTTTCAAATCTTAATTATGACAGAGAATTCAATCCCCTGAAGTCGTTGGGCTCAGGATTTCACCCTCTACATTACTAATTTCTATCATTTAAAGCTTATTCCCTATTTTTAAATTGTCATAATATCCTCCCTAATTTAGTTAGTGACAAATTTACCCCTCACGATATTCAAACAACTAATTAAACTATAGTTCTATAGTCTTAAGTCACTACATATATCTAGAATTATCTTTAGCTTTAATATTTATATTTACTTCTTTATAACTAAGTTCTCCAGTCACCTCCCAATCCATGCGGCTAAATATAAAATCAAGATAAAGAAAAAGATAAATAGATATAATTGAAAAAAAATTAAAATATATTTATAAACAAAAAATCCATAGAAGAGTAAAAGTAAAATAATAGAAACTAACTCTAGCTCTGAAAAATTTAGAAACACGCAATAAAATTAATAAATAACATTATTCTAAAATCTCCAATCAAAGTAAGGTCAGAGCCTCTATTCATAATATTTAGAGGCTAGTAATTCTCTATCTTTCTCAGGAACTAAAAATATTATTTTATAATATCTTCCTTTCTTTTATTATTTTTTTATGCAAAATAAGAAAAGATATTATTAGATTTTCAAACAAGAATAAATTTTATTCTGATAATAAAATTTATGAGAAAAATATATACAATAAATTAAACATATATAAAATATTTATATATTTAATTCATTCAATATATCCAAAATATATATCTATTTAATTATAAAATATGCACTCATCATTCCTCTTTTGTCAAAATAAAAGACCTAAAGTACAGAAGGAATACGGCAGCTTATTGCAAAGCTATGTTGATTAGTAAAACAATTTATTTATAACACATTGATCATATAATCAAATTGAACTATAAGTAGCGATCGTCATAATTCTCTACATATATGTAAATGCATACAAGGACAAACATGAGAAATCTTTAACAATTTATCAAACTCAAATATGAAATAACATGGTAGACTCTGCTACAGACTCAAGGAGAAACTATTCCAGCAAACCTACTTGAATGGAATTGGAAACGCATCATTCAGGAATTGCTCATCTTCAAAGAAAATCTGCAAATCCCTGGACTCCATCAGAAAGTCAACTGCTTTCTCATCGAACTTGAGTAGAAATCCCAACTTGATCGGCTCAGAAAGTGCCCCTATATGATCAACATTCTCACACAGTATTCCCACTAATTTATATATGCATTCTGTCCAATGATGGCAAGCTTGGCTGAGGATCCCAGACAAATATTCTCTCTTCCTCAAAAAGATTCTTCATGTAAAGGTTATCAGCAACAAAAACATCGGACTTGTCAGACAAAAGTATTTCACTGGAGTCTGATGTAACAGGTAGTTTCATCAAGCTCTCAGAAAGCTTGTCTTTGTTTTCTGACCGTAGTGCTGCAAAGTAAAGCTCCAGAACTTACAGCACTTGTCATGTGAATTTTTCAGCTGAATTCTCCCATTCCTTCCAAAGCTCTATCTAGTCATCAACCTGCGGATTGCTTCTCTTCACGCCCAAAGCTGAGGAGAAAAAAGGAAGTAACTTCTTTTCATAGTGTCTATCCAAAACATTAAACTTTGAACTAAAAGATTATTCTAGTCATGGATGACACAGTATTCAGGATTGACCCATTCTCCATTTTGATCTCCTTTAGGAATCCAAATCTTCTTCCTTCTATCAGTTTCTTCTTTCATTGTCTTCCAACCTCTCAAGTACTTATAAATTCTCACTATGGTGGAAAATTCAGAATCGTGGCCAAGGTAACTAGCCAGTACTGAGCGCCCTTTGTGACAATCACCAATAACTCCTATTGCATTAAGTTCTTTTCTGTAAGATTCAATTTTCGGACCATAAAAAGTCTCATCAATGAAGGGTCTATCCATTGGCTCCAATTTCCACTGAGAATCAAACAATAAACATCTTTTTGTAGTCTCATAGCCAACTCTGGCCTTCAACCATTTTCTGGACGACTGTTTTTCAAAGTCATCTCCAAAGGATAGATAATGCTCTGGCATTAAGCGAGTGCATTCCAACAATGAAAACACATTTTCAGGAGTTATGGAGGAAGGATCTGAAGGAAACCTAAGTCCAGAAGAGATTAACTTGAGTCCATCTTGCACTTTACTACTCCCATGCTTTTCAACTCTTCCTTGTTCTCATGGACGCCCTTGCCATAAAAATAATCACTTCATCAACGAAAGTGAGACGAGTCATTGCAGAGGGAGATTCCCATTCTGGATCAAACAAATGCATTCTTTGGGAGGCTTATAAGCACCATTGCGAGTTCGCAACCACTTGGCAGCTTTTAAAGTTGTCCAAAACACTTGAGGAAATGGATATTGATCTTTCTTCATTTGTCTATAGCAGGAGAGAAACGACTTGGCAAAGCAAGTTTGAGAGGCCTTCTTCTAAAAAATAACTCCAAATGCTTCCATTGCATCTTGAAAATCAACCACCACTCCCATTAACTTAAACTCACACTTGTGAGTCATAATCTTGTCCCCATAGAATTTATGATCAATCACAGGGAAATTATTGAATACCTCAAGAATACAAGCCCATACAGGATCAGATAAGTAAAAGCACGCGGAGCTTTGAACCCCCTGTTCGTCATCAAGCAATTTGATCCTTGAAGTGCATCAACAAGCTTGCGAGAGCCAGATGAGAAATTATGCATTCATTCTAGTATCAAATTAGAGGGTGATCTTAAGTGGTCAATAACAAGTTGGTATCTTCCACTAAAGCCAACCATCACACCCAACAACTCAAGTTCCTCCTTGAAATTATTTATTTCTTCACCGTGGTAACAATTGTCGATGAACGGGAGATTGCTGATTTGCGATGCAGTTTCACACTCAGAATCATACAAGATCACTCCTTCGGGAGACCTATAACCGCAATATGTCTTGAGCCACCTACCATTTTTGATGCCGCTCACAAACTCGTCCAAGGGAAAATGATTTCGCCTTAGATACCTGATGAATCCAAGCATCGAGAAAACTAAAGTGGAAGAAGTTTCCCGAGACATGAGTTCTTTCCCAATAAATGCACATGCCTCCTTACCACTAAACATCACTCCAATTGTTTACAACTCGTCCTCGTACTCACCAAGTTTGTCCCCATAAAATCTTTGATCAACGAGTGGAATGTCGACAAGAACAGATCCATTTTTCAAAAGGTTTCCCAATGACGAGTCGACTAAGAATGACTTTGAAGGTGGCCTATACCCATTAATTGTAACTTTGAGCCAACTACCCTCCCTTATGGATTTCATGAACCTCTCTGGTAGATTTCCCCTATACTTCAGATTCCGAATCCAATCCAAAAGCAAGAAAGCATTTTCCTTCATCAGAGGAAAACACAGCATTTGGAGGAGATATGCGAGGTATATCACAAGCTTTAACATGAGTTTCAAGGAAGCCTATGAACTTCTTCTGGTTGGTATATTGGCCTGCGTAGGAACGTGGGTACAAATAGTCTTCTTTCAACTCAACATAACCTTCATCCCTCCATGGATTAGAAACAATCAAATCTGCCCATTTTCTCTCTTTAGCTGGAACAAGAACCCCCTTTCTGCATCTGGACACGCGGCCATAATTGTGTATTAGTGGCATGGACTTGCATAGATCATCAACCTGGCACCTTGGCAAATATTGCTTTGAGAATGAGTGATACAAGAAATGCGAATATGCAAGGGCAAGGTGGCAATTATTGTTGATGAGATTTGCATAATTGTATGCAACCAAAGTTTGAATTTTAGTTTCATTTTCTAGCCATCCCAACAAAGTTTGTTTCCCACGGAATTTGTTCATTGCCTCTGTTTATTTTCTGGCATAAAATGACGATTGCCAGCACAAGAGAATTCCTTGTTCCATGAAATCAGCCACGAGATAGGACGTGATTGATTCTGATCAGCTAAGAGAATATTCACGGAACCGTTGTTCTTTCTGCATTTTTCAAGATCGAAATAAGACAGATTTCCATCCGAACCAACATATTTGATTAGAGGAATGGACTTCCATGTTGGAGGACCAGATTCTGGACTCCCAGTTCTTAGTAATACACTTTGCATACCATTCTTCGTTGAGTAATTGTACACCCAAGAAGTTCAGTATGTGTTCATACCGATCTTGGGTCAAATGAAGAATTTAGAACATAACTTCCATGGGATGATAGGTTTCCCAAGTGTACTCGTTGCTCTCGAGCCTCTGTTAAAATATCCCAGAAAGCAGGCAATAGTCTAACAACTTCACGAGGCTTATAAAAGTGCTTCTGTTTCCAGTATGTCTCACTAGGAACAATACTTTCTTCAACAAATTTTGCTTTGATTTTATCCCTCACATCATTCAACTCTTGATGGGAAGATTCATTCACTGGTAGGAATTGAAAGAAGCGAGCTAAACTGGAGACTGGAGCATCATCATCTGCTGCTATAACAAGTGATTTAAATGCATCCCTGAAAGCGGTTGGAACACAATTGAGTTCACTTGAACTCGGTTCTTGTTGAGAAGAAATGCTCTGCGCAGTTGCAAATTAAAAAGAAAAAACAGAGAGAGTATCAAATTATTATAAGTTATAATATCTTTGCAAGTTAAATTGCCTACTTCCCTTTACAAATAGATGAATTTCAATTGCAAATTAATAGTTACGAAGTTTCAAATCAAGAAATATGAATATCAAACTACTAGAAGTAATAAAAACTATTCCTCTTCATAAATAAAGAAATTTCACTTCTAAATTAGTAGTTACAGAATTATAAATCAAGGAAATTGAATTTCAAACTAAGAGAAGTCATTATATAAATAATTTTTTTATAAGAATTTATGCTTTAATGCAGAGATCCTAGGCAGAACCAACTACAAAGAAACTTACACATGATTTTTGTTTTCCTAATGAATCTATATACATATTGTATCATAGAAGCAAGCTTTGAGATATTAATGTCCTGTTATTTAATATAAAAAATATTTATTTTTTAGATAGATTAAAAAAATTAAATAAACTAGTTAATTTTAATTAATATAAAAATAAGTTAACTAATTTAAAAAGATTAAATAATATATAATATAAATTTATTTTTAAATATTAAATTTAGTTATAAATAATTTATTTATTTAATTTAATTATAAATAATTTATTTATTTAGTTTTTTTAATTTATTTTAAAACATTAACTATCCTTCTTGATCAAGTAACGCAGGAGGAGTAAGACTTGAGGAGGATAATTAATGGAAAGGGAAGGTAATACCTGAATGAGCTCCATGAGAAAGTGAACCTCTTTAGCATAGAGTTGAGCAGAGAGATTCTTGACGGCTTCGGGAAGGTCGATGATCAAGGGGTTTTCTGGGCCTCCAATCGAGAACTTGTTCCTTCGTATCTCCGAAATGTGTTCCTTTGCACTTCGATTCCCCATTCTCACGAAGGAGATTTTCACTGCATCAAGAAGTATGAATGAATAGAGAGAGAGAGAGAGAAACGCACACACAGAGGATAATGTGAGAGTGGTCGATGACTGATGAAACATACATATATATCTTCGTAATTGGCGCTACAAGAAGAATAAGTTAGGTTTTTAACAAACAAATTCAACGTGACATACAAAAATTCCCTCCCTAATTAAACAAAAAAGAAGAAGAGAAAATACTAAAGATTAAGCAACTGTTGCATTTATGTACAACAAGTGGAACTCACTTGATTTCCCTCCAATATTTTATGCCACTGTTGCATTTTCATTTCTTGAAGTGAATTAATTATCTCTTGTTTTCATTCAATCAGCACAGTGGCATTTGATAAAAATAATTGAATTTTTTTTAGTTGCCCATCCTGTTTACTGGAATTTTATTCCAACTATATCCAGATTCGACCTGCGTCGCACATTTGGCTATAGTGGGTGAATCTCCTAACAAGAATTTTCTACATACGCCAAGGTTTAAACTTGAGACTTCATTTAAATAATATTAAGTTGCTTACTACTTAGATCAACCCCGTTGGCAAAAAAAAAAAATTAGAGACCTTCATATTCTTTTGGATCATTTTAGGGCCTAAGGCATAAATGACCCATAAGGAATTCTGCAACTTTTTGCAAACGTATGTTGATTGGTACAACAATTTATGTACAACACATTAGGTAGCTCCTCCAAGTCTTACACGGAAACACTTAATATTATATTCTCTGACAAGGTAAACGCATACAAGCACAGACATGACAGGTCTTTAACAATTTATCAAAACTCAAATAACTTAGACTCTGTTACAGACTCAACAAAGAACAAGCATAGCAGAAACTATTTCCCAGCAAACCTACTTGGATGGAAACTTAGCATTGAGGAATTCCTCATCTTCCAAGAAAATCTGCAAATCCTTTGACTCCATCAGGAATTCAACTGCTTCCTCGTCGAATTTCAGTAGAAATCCCAACTTGATCAGCTCAGTAAGTGCCACAACATGATCAACATTCTCACACAGTATGCCCACAGAGATTACTTCTGAGAAATAAGTGGCATATTTGATCATGCTTGCAATTCCATTTTCCAAGTCCATCTTCTGGATGATAATTTTCGAATCCTCCCAACGCATCATCCTGTTCGCCTTCTTAGTAATGTTCCTCCCTGATGAAAGTGACAAACTATAGCTTACAGTGATTGGCTCATTCATCTCATGAACTTTGAGCTCAAGAAGACTTTTTACAGCTTTGTGCCTCTTCTCTGCTTCCATTTTGAGGCTAGAACAAGCAAGAAAACCAAGAATAAGCTTAACCAACCCCTTTCCAATGAAAACACTCCTTGGCTCCACCTCGTTGAAATCTGCTTCATCTAGTTGGAATGATTCTTCTTCCTTCTGTACAGATTCAGATATAGTGCGAATACCAATTTCCTTGTACATGTCTAATAATTGAAGCCTGTCCAATGACGGCAAACTTGGCTGAGGATCCCAGACAAATATTCTCTCTTCCTCAAAAAGATTCTTCATGTAAAGGTTGTCAGCAACAAAAACATCGGACTTGTCAGACAAAAGTACTCCACTGGCGTCTGATGTAACAGGTAGTTTCCTCAAGCTCTCGGCAAGCTTGTCCTTTGTTTTCTGACTCTTGTGCTGCAAAATAAAGCTCCAGAACTTACAGCATCTGTCATGTGAAATTTCTTCAACTGAATTCTCCCATTCTTTCCAGAGCTCTATGTAGTCGTCAACCTGAGGATTGCTTCTCACTCTCAGAGAAGAGGAGAAAAAAGGAAGTAACTTCTTTTCATAGTGTCTCTCCAAAACATTAAACTTTGAACTGAAAAGTTTGTCTTTGTCATAGATGACACATTCTTCAGGATTGACCCACTCTCCATTCTGATCTCCATTTGGAATCCAAATCATTTTCCTTTCGTCAGTTCCTTTCTCTGGGCTCCAACCATGTTCACTCAAGTACCCGTAAATTCTCACTATGGTGGAAAATTCAGAATGGTGGCTAAGGTAACTAGCCATTACTGAGCTTCCTTTGTGAAAATCACAAATAACCCCTATTGCAATGAGTTCTTCTTTGTAAGATGCAATTTCCGGACCATAAAATATCTCATCAATGAAGGGTCCATCCGTTGGCTCCAACTTCCACTGAGAATCAAACAATAAACATCTTTTTGGAGCCTTATAGCCAACTCCCGTCTTCAACCATTTTCTCGACAATTGTTTTTTAAAGTCATCTTCAAAAGATTGAAGACGCTCCTGCATTAAGCGAATGCATTCCAACAAAGAAAACACATTTTCAGGAGTTATGGAGAAAGGATCTGAAGGAAACCTTAAACCAGCAGAGATTAACTTGAGTCCATCTTTCACTTGAATAACAACTCCCATGCTTTTCAACTCTTCCTTGTACTCATGAATGCCCTTGCCATAAAAATTATCGCTATCATCAATGAAAGGAAGACGGGAAATTGCAGAGAGAGATTCCCATTCTGGACCAAACAAAATGCATTCTTTGGGAGGCTTATAAGCACCATTGCGAGTCCGCAACCACTTGGCAGTTCTTAAAATTTTCGAAAACTCTGAAGGAAATGCATATTCAGCTCCCTTCAGTTGTCTGTAGCAGCAGAGAAATGACTCAACATGCTGTTTTGTAAAGCAAGTCTGAGATGCCTTCTGCTCAAAAACAGCTCCAAATGCTTTGATTGCATCCTCAAAATCAACCACCACTCCAATTCTCTTCAACTCAGACTTGTAAGTTATAATGTTGTCCCCGTAGAATTTATGATCAATCACAATGAAACTATCAAATACCTCTAGAATACTACCCCATACAGGATCAGATAAGTAACTGCCACGCGGAGCTTTCAACCCCTTGCTCGTCATCAAGCAAGTTGATCCTTGAAGCGCACTAACAAGCTTGCCAGAGTCACGTGAGAAAAGCATGCATTCTAGTATCAAGATCATAGCCTCGGCCGTGAAATTGATCAAATTAGAGGGTGATCTAAAGTGGTCAATAACAAGTTGGTATCTTCCACTGAAGCCAACCATCACACCCAACAACTCAAGTTCCTCCTTGAAATTATTAATATCTTCACCGTAGTAAAATTTGTCGATGAAAGGGAGATTGCTGATTTGTGATGCAGTTTTCCACTCAGAATCATACAAGATCGCTCCATCAGGAGACCTATAACCGCAATATGTCTTGAGCCACCTTCCATTTTTTACGCTTTCCACGAACTTGTCCAAGGGAAAATGATTTCGCCTTAGATACCTGATGAATCCAAGCATCGAGAAAACTAAAGTGGAAGAAGTTTCCCGAGACATGAGTTCTTTCCCAATAAATGCACATGCCTCCTTACCACTAAACATCACTCCAATTGTTTTCAACTCGTCCTCGTACTCACCAAGTTTGTCCTCGTAAAATCCCTGATCAACGAGTGGAATGTCGACAAGAACAGATCCATTTTGCAAAAGGTTTCCCAATGACGAGTCGACTAAGAATGACTTTGAAGGTGGACTATACCCATTGATTGTAACTTTGAGCCAACTACCTTCCTTTATAGAACTCAGGAACCTCCCTGGTAGATTTCCCCTATACTTCAGATTCCGAATCCAATCCAAAAGCAAGAAAGCATTTTCCTTAGTCAGAGGATTGTTCACAGAGGAAAACACAGCATTTGGAGGAGATATGTGAGGTATATCACAAGCTCCAACATGAGTTTTAAGGAAGCCTATGAACTTCTTCTGGTTGGTATATTGGCCTGCATAGGAACGTGAGTTCAAATAGTCTTCTTTCAACTCAACGTAACCTTCATCCCTCCATGGATTAGAAACAATCAAATCTGCCCATTTGCTCTCTTTAGCTGGAACAAGAACCCCTTGTCTGCAAGTGCACACGCCACCATAATTGTCTACTAGTGGCATCGATTTGCACAGATCATCAACCTGCCACCTTGACAAGTATTGCTTTGAGAATGAGCAATACAAGAAATGCGAATATGCAAGGGCAAGGTGGCATTTATTGCTGATAGAATCGCAAATGAGATTTGCATAATTGTATGCATCCAAAGTTTGAATTTTAGTTTCATTTTCTAGCCATCCCAACAAAGTTTGTTTCCCATGGAATTTGTGCATTGCCTTCTGTGTATTTTCTGGCATAAAATAATGATTGCCTGCACAAGAGAATTCCTTGTTCCATGAAATCAGCCACGAGATAGAACATGATTTATTCTGATCAGCTAAGAGAATCGTCATGGAACCATAGTTCTTTCTGCATTGATCAAGATTGAAATAGGACAGATTTCCATCGGAACCAATATATTTGATTAGAGGAATGGACTTCATGTTGGAGGACCAGATTCTGGAACCCCAATTCTCAGCAATAAACCGCAAAAGCTGCAAGTAGACATCTTCTGTCACTCCCATCACGAGATTAGAACTCTGAATACACTTTGCATACCATTCATTGTAGACGAATTGTACACCCAAGAAGTCCAGTAAATGATTATACTGAACTTGGTCAAATGAAGAACTTAGAATATAACTTCCATGAGATGATATGTTTCCCAAGTGCACTCCTTGCTCTCGAGCCTCTGTTAAAATATCCCAGAAAGCAGGCAATAGTCTGCCAACTTCACGAGGCTTATAGAAGTGCTTCTGTTTCGAGTATGTCTCACTAGGAACAATACTTTCTTCAACAACTTTTGCTTTGATTTTATCCCTCACATCATTCAACTCTTGATAGGAAGATTCATTGACTGGTAGGAATTGAAAGAAGCGAGCTAAACTGGAGACTGGAGCATCATTATCTGCTGATATAACAAGTGATTTGAATGCATCCATGAAAGCAGAAGCAACACAGTTGAGTATACCTTGGTTCCACTTATCATCAAAGAGAATTGTCTCTCTTGATGAAGCCAACACAAAATCTGCTTGAATTATGAAAGGAAAGTTGGTCACCATCTCTGTAGGAAGAAAAGCGTAGATCCCAGGTGAACTCCTTCCCCTGTTAAGCCTCTCCTGATTCGGAAAGGCTAATGTGATAACCCACTCTTCCACATCCTTTCTTCGTTCTACTCGGTTTTCTGGCCTTACGGGGAATCTTTGTCTCCACATGTGGTACATACATTCCTTTTCAGAATCCTTATTCTCCTCAGCAGATAGACGGAGAATGTAGGACTCAGCATTCATGTTTTTCCTTGTCACGAAATCAATCTCACTTGAAATGGCTATGGAAGTTACAGTATTGAGCCTAGGATCCTCGTTGTCTTCCTTCACTGAAAGTTGTCTGATTTTTGAAAGGAACAGAAGAACCTCTGGATGAATTATGGAAAGCTGTTGTTTGACTGGTCCCACTTTGTCTGGCTTCAGAGGCAATACGATGACAGTGGTCGGAAGTGAATCGCCATTTCCACATATTTGCTTTATGTCTTCAAGTGTTGGGTTCTCATCAACCCATTCTGGAACTATGTATCCAAGACCGCAATGTGGACAAGGCTCCTCATTGAGCCGTATCTGATATCCATTGCTGAAAATATAAGGCGTAGCAGTAATCAAGAATACACTCTTGAAACCAATCCCTGCAAGTGAACCATGAATGAGGTTTTAGTGATTAAAAGCACTTGAACTCGGTTCTTGTTGAAAAGAAATGCTCTGCTAAGGAAATATCAAGAGGAAGAAATGGAAGTACCCTTCTCGCCTATGTAACCACGTTTTCTGTTGTTCTTCTTGGTGGAGCGGCCAACACTGCAGATGGATTCAATGTTTCTGGGAGAAAACCCCTTCTCATTGTTGAGAATAAGTAATGTGGCCGGAGCTCGTGTGGATGTTATGTCCTTCGATGTTATGATGAATTGAAGTGTTGGATCAACCCCCTTATCGTACTGGTTATCTTCTGCGTTCTGTAATGGTAGTAATGCAAAGTTAGTGATGTTAGGGAATCTCAATCACTATAATACTATTATATGCATTCATTGTTTATAGTAATCATCAATATTCATATATTTATATATGATATAAAAATTCTACATCTGCACTACTCATCTGTCCTCCTAACCTTACTGCACCCACTAATTTTATATTATAAGAAATTCGGATTAACATGATATTATGAGAGTAATCATCAATATCAATATAAATCTTTTAAAACTCTACAAAGCTGCCCTTGTATAATTTGGGTCTTTGGGCTATCTACCACTTGTCTGTTACTTTTTAAGACGGGGAATTACGTTTGAGGCTTTTGAGAATTGACGTAATTTATGATTAGAACTACAAGATTTGAGAATAATAAAATAAGGACTAAAAGTCTCATAGGCTGCCCAAGTTTAGATTTTAAAATATTTTTAGCTTAAATTTTATTTTAAGAAAATATTAAAATAAATAATCATATTTGTTTAAAAAGATTTATGAATTAAACTATAATTTAAAATTATAGTTTTGAATAAGTTTCTAACTGAGCAATAAAAGAGCACATAGACTACCTAATTACTATTTAACCCTTTTTTTTACATTCTCTATTCTCTTCTCACTCTTCTGCTTTTCTTCTTCTTCATCAATATTGTTGTGGCATTTGCCATCATCGCTCCTCCTTTCTGTTTGCCAGTCCTCTCTCCTCCTGACCGTTGATGCTTTTGCTTAGTCTCTGTTTGGCCGCTTGTGTTCAACGAGGAAAAAGAAAGAAGAAGACGAGGAAGAAAAGGAAAGAAGAAGACGTGCGGTGATGATGAACAGTGAGAACAATAATGGGACATGAGATCATTACTTTTTTTATCTTATACAATTTCTACCAATAACAAAAATACTTTTAGTAATAATTATACAAACACTTATTTATTTAGAATCATTTTTTTCTATAAACTCTTTTCCATAAGCAATTTTTTCAAAAGCTGTATAAAAACTCATTTTTTATAAGCCATTTTCTAAAAACCTATAAAAAGGAGGGCATTATGATTTAAACTAAATTGTGAATTTAGTACAACACCCTTCTAATAATAATAAAATTGCAATTTTTTTTTCTGCCAACCTCAAATGCAAATTAATAGTTACAAAGTGGTAAATCAATGAATGAGTACTCATTTTCTTCATAAATAAACAAATATCACGTGTAAATTACCAAATCAAGAAATAAAAATATCAAATTCTGGGGAGTTAGGATATTAAATTTATCATAAAACTTGAATAATTCTTAATATCGTCCTTACTAACTACACTATATTCTAATATCATATTAATTTTTACTTCACCGTATGACAAAAAAATATATAATAATTATTGAATCTAACAAATAACTTATAAAAAGGGCCAAGATAAGAATAGCTTCTAGAGATAGCGTATAATATAAGACAAAAAGAAGTATATGATTCATCAAGCTTTAATACAGAGATTCCATCGCAGAACCAACTACAAAGCGATTTACACATTATTCATATTATGGTGGCAAGCTTTTAAGGTATATTTAATATTTGAGGAATGAAATAAAGAGAGAGGGCATAAGTAGAAGAGAAGGAAAGGAACCTGAATGAGCTCCATGAGAAAGTGAACATCCTTAGCATAGAGTTCTGCAGAGAGATTCTTGACGGCTTCGTGCAGGTCGATGATCAAGGGGTTCTCTGGGCCTCCAATGGAGAACTTGTTCCTTCGTATCTCCGAAATGTGTTCCTTTGCACTTGGATTCCCCATTCTCACGAACCAGATTTTCACTGCAACAACAAGTACGAATGGATATATATACACACAAATATAGGAAAATCTGAGAGTGAACTACGAGTGATGGGAATAAAGAAAGAAGAAAAATATACCAAGCCCACTTGAAGACTAGTCTGTTTAATGCTGAATCTATTTCACTTCCCTCAAAAACGTTACACAACTACAACAACAAAATGATGAATGAATATATATAGACACGCACAGAGGATAATGTGAAAGTGGTGAATGAGTGACGATTGAGTCTTCTTAAGTCTTGGTCTTCGTCTTTTGAGAGTCCTTCGAGGAGAAGGCAACTTGGTGGAGAAGCCTAAGCAAGTCGTTGAATTGGAAAGAAAAGCAATAACTCAGCCGACACAAACTTTTTCCATTTCATGGTACCAATGTGCACTAACTTTAGACGCGGACCCTTCATCCCTGTGCCAGGATCCTTCTTCTTGAACACTTCCCATTTATTATTTATTTTGATTATCTCATTCATTAATTTCGACCTCCATATTACTTAGAGGTTATTTGGTTTAGCTTCTGAGTATATAGAAAAAACAAATAATTATGGAGAATAACTTTTAGAAAAAAATAATTATAAAAAAATAAGTATTTATATAATTATTATCATAATGACTTTTTTATATATAACTTACCAGAAGGGATATATAGTAAATATTATAAAAAAAATAAAAATAAAATAGTTATTATACAATCTAAAAGTTTTAAACCCTATTCAGAAGCTAATTTCATAAATTTATATAAAACAATAATTTTTAACCAATAAATTTAAAATTATAATTTAATCTAAAAATATTCTTAGATATTCAATGTACCTTATTCCCAAGAACACTTTTTAGAGAGCCAAACTAAACAACAATAATACTTGCGTCTATTTCTTAACCTTTTTTATTTTTTAAAAGTAGGGCTTCAATAATACGCAATAAATTTTTTTTATATACAAAATTTTTTATAAAAAGGTTAAGCTTATCCATAATTTAAAAATAGGTCAAAATCTTCCTTATTTTTATGCAATACCAATTTCAGGCAGGGTGAGCTGTCTATTATCTTTAGGCGTAAGTGTCTCCCTAAGTACCAGAGAGCTAGAATATCTCCCTAAACACCGCGACTGGAACCATAATAAAGTGGTACTCCCTAAGAATCGAATACGCTCCAAATGATCGCATGTCTCACCCATTCGCCAATTGAACCCATAGACAATGGGCTAAACCCATTTGAGTTGGACCTACTTAAGTTTTATATCATAACATCCTAAATTTTAATTTTAAAATTTAAGTGCGTAAAAAATTAGGATTCAATAATTTTAAGAAAAAAATTTAGTAAGAGATTATATATATATAATAATAATAAATGGCTCTTGAGTATCTAAATTTATATTTGAGGGTAATAGACGTCTCGTTTTATCTAATATTAATATAGTTTAAGAGAAAAAGAGATAATATCTTACTTTTAAATTATAGATGAGTCTAACATTTTTTTAAAAAAAATTTTAACAAAAAAACAATAGAAATAGAAACAAGTTTTTTTTCTAACAAAAAAAATTAGAAAGAGGAAATAAAATGAAATGGGACCTTTAACCATAACTTTCTCCCTTTTACATGGGGTTGTTAGGTGTAATAGTTTCCTATACTTTTATCCCGTAAATAATCTATTTACATAGAGTGTCGCTAAGAAACCCCATATTTAACAAGGTTAGAAAGAGGAAATAAAAATGAAATGGGGTATTTAACTATAACTTTCTCCCTTATTACATGGGGTTGTTAGGTGTAATATTTCCCTATACTTTGAATCCCGTAAATAATCTATTTCCATAAAGTGTCACTAAGAAACCCATAGGATTTAGGATTATTTTTTAAAATTATAGAATGATAAAATTACCTATGATAAGAAATAACTTAAATAACTCTATTAAAAATAATAATAATTTAAATAATATAAATGATAACTTTTAAATAAAAGAATAATAACTAAAAAAAACTAAAAATTAAATATTTTTAAAGTAATTTGATTATTTTATAATTTAAAAAAAGTAATCACATATTTTATAGAATTTTATATTCCTTTGATATTTTTTAAATTTTTTATAATTAAATTATTTATATAAAATTTAAATGTAATTTTTTTTTATTTATGCTAGTGTGGGTGAGAGAAAGCTACACTTATATCTTTAGTTTCCTTTCCTTTATTTCAGAGTTCAATTTACCCGATCATTTTGTAAGTTAAATGATTGGTAATCATTATACCCTCTTATAAAAATTATTCTATCTATATCTAATGGTGATACTTTTATAGAGATTAGCGAAATTTTTTAAGAGTAGATATTGAATTTTAATAATAGATGACAATAGTATTATAAAACTAAATTAATAGTTAAATTTTAATAGTTTAGTTTTATATATTAGTTGATTTAAGAATTTAAATTAAATTTTTATTTAAAAATATTAGTATTTATGATATATATATATATATGATGCTTTAACAGATTAAACTTGAATTAAATTATTGATTTAGTTTCGTATAAAATATTACTAAACTTTTAATAGTTTAATTTTAGTTAGATTTTGTTTTGGTAGAATTTTGAAATTAGGGTTTGAAGAAAAATTTAGATCTCTAATGATTAATGTTAATGTGATAATTGGAAATAGGCTTTGATTATTGGTTATGTTAATGTTTAATCCGTTTATAATATTGATTTGAGTTAAAATTTAATTTTGGATATTTTTTAAATGAATCATAGTTCACAATTTGTGGCTTTTGATCAATTAATGTAGTTTGATATTAATTGAGGATTCTAATAAATTATTTGAGCTATTGGGATATAAAATTTGACGTTGGATTAGTTTGATTGAAGTTTATTGTGTGTGTGTGGGTTAATTAGAGGGTTATATTACTGCAGTTGTTGTTGTTAACCATTTGATTAACTTGTTAATTAATATGTGGTGATTATACCATGCTATAGATTATTTATGATCGATATTGTTGTGTACTGTGTAAGTAATATAAATTTAATTCTTTTTAGGTAAAATAATATTTAATATTATAATTTTATTTATTATATGTGATCAGTATTTTAATCTTATTTATGATACAATTTCACACATAATTGTATTTCTAAAATACTAAGAATTGCTCTAAATTAAATATATTATGGGTAAAATTATACCAAATTAAAAAGAGTATAGATAGAATTATATTATAAATAATATTAAAATATTGACCATATATAAAAAAATAAAATCAGAATAGTGAATGCTATTTTATCCATTATTTTGTACCATAGATATCCTTTCTAAAGGTGGGATTTTTGTTTAATCTTCATGAAAATACAACCGTTAAAAATATATAGATGAATATAATATTTTTTATAAGAGGAGTATAATAATTAAAGATCGCTTAGCTTACCAAAATGATTGGATAAGTTGAAACCTAGACGGAAGGAAGGGAAGAATGAACTATGATAGATGTACGGGCTACTTGATAGATGTACGGACTATCTTTGGTCATTAGTGAACTATGATTGTAAGGGATTAAATTCATCCCAATTTATTTAATCTGAATTTTTATGGCTTCATTCTTACTTTAAAAACAAAAAGTCAATACAACCCATGAATGGGATATGTGATGTGAATTTAAATTCGTTTAAATTTCTATCATATATTCACAATATGGGATAATTAGATTAAATGCTGACTTAATCCATAGACATATTAAATTAGATCACACATATATATTCAATATTTAGATTATTCATATAATATATATGAATTAAATTACTTATTTAATTTATATTATATTTAATATAAGAAAATCCTAAATATTGTACCTATCAAGCTCAGATATATAACATAAATTAATATTGGTATTTTTACTTCACTTGAGAAGAATTCAGGAACTATAGTTTATAAAATAATCAAAATTAAAGTTTTTATCGCTTAATAAGAAAATCAACTACAGATAGAATGCAAAATGTTGCAATAACACTCTTGAATTTGGTCATAAAAGCGACCTAAACCCTCCTTTACACGCCCATATAAGACTCGCTTAAGGTTTAATCACATTGCTTGAGTCTGGGGGAGTGGTTCTTTCTCTTTATATGTTTCTTCTTCAGCCAAATTTTATCTGATATAAGACTTTTTTCCCTAACACATTCTTACCCATTAGGTTTAGATAAACAGAAGTTAGAGCTCATCCCTCACACGAAACTTTTCTTCCACTAATATCCTGTTGCTTACTCTAAATCTGGATTATCCTCATTTTAATATAGCTGCAGTTCACCTAATTCAATCTATCGATCCATGGCTGGTCAAAGTCAAATACACTATAGGAGATCATTACTATAACTGAGAGCTTAATGCATGCATACTCCTAACTTCAATGAGAGATTATGATTGTTGAAGACAGTTGAATCCGTTGGGCCATAAATCTTGAAATCTACCCATTTAAGTCAAACCAAACGCCTCACAATACAGCTTCGATCTTAGGAAACGTATCGCGGGGGTGAATTAAAACCAACCCATAGCAGCGCCATATATTTTACGCTGCATCGGTCACATAAACTATCTATATTTTTTTTAACTATTGATTGTGTGATCCGTGCTCACACAGCTTTCTCCTGGAGATTTCCGTGTTTACTCATTTTTCAGGGTCGTGTTTCAGGGAATGACATGGACGCAGAAAGAGGCGTGTCACTGTACAAACCCCACATTACACGATCACCGGCCGCAACAACAGGCAATACAAAAATTCCCTCCCTAATAAAAAAAGAAAAGGAAAAATCAAGGTAACGTAAAGCAAATAAAATTCAAGACTTATTAAAGAAGCTTACTAACTTTAGTGAGACCCACCGGGTAGATGATGTACTAAACGAACGTCTCCATGCTTTTCATTGTATTTACAGTATTAAAGGAAAGAGCCTTTTATTTATTGCGTCTGGGCGAGGTTGGTGGAACTCACTTGTTTTCCTTCCAATATTTTAATGCCTCTTTTGCATTTTCATTTCTGGAGGTGAATTAAATATCTCTTGTTTTATTAAAAAAAGAAGTTAATTAATATAATTATATATATTACGCAAATTGACTTTTTTGTTTCTGTTTTTTTTTTTAATCCCCATGATCTCTGACGTCATCATGCTGCGACGTTTTGGACGTTTTCGCGCGCTGCAGTCTCCAGTCTTCACCGTTTCACTGGCGGCTCCCACTCAGTCTTTCACATACAGTGGCAATTCCGTTATTGTTTACAAAGCCAGGGTTGGTTTCCTTATATTCTGTGGTATTAGAACTCTAAGACTCAGTAGGGTCGTAGTCGAGAAGCCCGCTCCTTACGGTGAGTCGTTCCTTCCTTCAAAGAGAGCCTGTACTTGTCTTCCCATTCGCGGGCTATTCCAGTTTCACCTGTGCCTACCCATCGTCGATCGCCGGCGATTTCTGCGACCCCTGTTTCATCTGGATCTGCGCCAGTTCTGGCTTTTTGGCGTCTCAGCGAGGTCACTCATTCTTTTTATTCCCATGTGATTTCGATTCTCTGCCACCAGACGAAGCTGACGGATGGGTTGCGTGCTCGGAGTGGCGAACGATGATGCTGGTCGAAGGGCGTGCTCCGAAGCTCAGAACCGTCGTGAGCGGAACTCTGCTGCTGGCGGAGGTAATGCTTTTACGGTTGGGAATGGAGGGAAGGCCAAGGAGAAGGAAAGGGCCCGGCGGCATGGGGATGAATCTGTTTATAATCTCCCGGGACCGGAACGCCGGAAACCTAGTTTTGATCCATACGCTCAAACCCAACAGGGGTGGCCATCTTGGTTGATGGCTGTGGCTGGCGACGCAATCCGAGATTGGACTCCTCGGCGCGCCAACACGTTCGAGAAACTTGCGAAGGTGATTAGAGAGATTGACTTCATTTATGTGATTGCCGAATCTCTTTTCATTTTCTTCAAAAATTGAAAGTTTAAGAGTGTTTGCTTGCATTTTTTGTGTTCTGGATTTTCAGATTGGACAAGGGACGTATAGCAATGTATATAAAGCGAGGGACCTTCTTACCGGAAAGATAGTAGCATTAAAGAAAGTTAGGTTTGATAATCTGGAGTCAGAGAGTGTGAAGTTCATGGCGAGAGAGATTCTTGTTTTGAGGCGGCTTGATCACCCAAACATCGTGAAACTCGAGGGATTGGTTACTTCTAGAATGTCATGGAGTCTTTACTTAATATTTGAGTATATGGAACATGATCTTGCTGGGCTTGCTGCTGGGCAAGGTGTTAAGTTCACTGAGCCTCAAGTACGGCAATTTTAAGCTCAAGTTTATTCGCTGTGAAAGTATTTCCCATCTTTTTTTTTAATATGGGTATAGTATCTATATTTAGGTTTGCATCCTTCAGTGGTGTTGTGATTTAATGGTTTTAGGTTATCATTTTGTTTCCTTGCTAAGTTTAAACTCAAATCCTATATTATTTTCCAGTGATTATCAGTGAGGGGGGGGAAGGGGGGGGGGGTTAGGTGTTTAATGTTGCTCTGAGCTTTCGGGACTGTACTGAGTCCCGTGCATAGTGCTATACATGTTTAGTTTAGGTATTTTTATAATAGCCATATGATGCCTGAAGATTTTCCTTTGATGTTTTTAGTTACCTTTCTCCTTCATGCAGTTACTTTGAAAGTTCCGTTGATAGATGGCTCCATAAAGTAAGGTCATTCAATTTTTACTTAGTTAAGGAGTTCATTGATGTCTGATGAAGTGCCAATAAGACTAGAGGTTCTCCTCATTTGTTTGTCACAAGGAAGAGAAAAGAAAAAGAAAAAAGAAAAGTCAATGGTAAAAGGTTGATTTGTTTCTCAGTATTTTCTCTTTGGCAGTTGAAATGCTATATGAAGCAATTACTCTCTGGCCTTGAGCATTCCCATGGCAAAGGTGTCTTGCATCGTGATATCAAGGGTTCGAATCTGCTTATTGATGATGAAGGAATCCTTAAAATTGCAGATTTTGGTCTGGCAACTTTCTATGATCCTGAGCACAAGCAGCCCTTGACAAGTAGAGTTGTCACACTTTGGTATCGTGCTCCTGAGCTTCTTCTTGGGGCTACATACTATGGTGTTGGTATTGACCTCTGGAGTGCTGGCTGCATCTTGGGAGAGCTGCTTACTGGGAAGCCAATCATGCCTGGCCGAACTGAGGTATCGCATTTTTGTGTTGATCCTCATGTGGCTGTTTTCTAGCTTTTAATACTACTATATTCGTGTCTTCTAAATTGCCCTTAGATATGTTTGATGCTCGTTTTATCTTATTTCATTTTGCTCTATAGTGTGAGGGTGGAGGGGTTGACTTGTTGCTATTTTATTGGACATTTCTTAGTTGTTAGGAAGGCAATGGGCTCATGTTGAGCTGTGTTTCATCGGCCTGATTGGTTATTTTTTTGATGTCACTGAACTGTCATTTAATGGATTATGAGATTCATTAAGCATAAGACTGGCTAGATTAAAGGCCAAGATACTATTATCAATCCAAAAAAAGGGTCAAGACACTATATTACTAGTGGGTTGTGTATGGCTGAATTGCTATGACTCCTGAATGTAAACTTAGATATTTCTGCTTTGCTGTTAATTAGCCAATTATTTTTTCTGCAATCCATTCATTATAGATTTACTTGTTGCTCTGCAATTGCATTTTTCAAGATGACGTTTGACTGATTTTGAATCTTTTCTCTGGGTAGGTTGAACAACTGCACAAAATATTTAAATTATGTGGTTCTCCGTCTGATGATTACTGGAAGAAATATAAATTGCCAAATGCTACACTCTTTAAGCCACAGCAGCCATATAAACGATGCATTTTAGAAACCTTCAAGGATTTCCCTCCTCCTTCCGTACATCTAATATGCACTCTTCTTTCAATAGATCCTGACGATCGTGGTACTGCCTTGGCTGCTCTCAATAGTGATGTGAGTGGTTACTCTGGGATTAACTTTTATGTTTGAGATGCAATGCATTTACAAGCCTTTTCTCTCTGCAGTTTTTTACCATCGAACCCTATGCTTGTGAACCATCAAGTTTGCCAAAGTATCCCCCCAGCAAAGAACTGGATATAAAACTGAGAGATGAAGCTAGAAGGTTCTTTGTTTTTTTTTAGTGCTTGATAACTTCTGGCACTGATTTTGTCCAGGTGCTCACGATGGTAGCATTTGTTTCATTTTCAGGCAAAAAGCTCAAAATGGGAAAACTAATGCAGTTGATGGTGCCAAAAGAGTCAGAGTACGTGAGCGTGGTCGGGCGATTCCTGCCCCAGAAGCCAATGCAGAGATCCAATCAAACTTAGATGTACGTTAGATATGTTTTCATTATTATTTTATGTTCAGCTCACTTAGATATGCTGTTATGAAGTTTTGAATTCCTCTTCCTTCGACCTGTTACTCATGCCTATGCCATATGCTATGATTTTCATGAAGACTGGTCATTCTGTCTTTCTCAGCAATAAATTATAACACTGGTCAGCATCTAAGACGTAGTTTTTTCAGCTACTTTGGATTCTCTGATCTTACGCTATCCTGGCAGTTTAAAGCTCATTTTTTTAACGAGTCTTTTTCTTTTTATTTCAACTTGAAAGTCATCAAACTTCACGAGTCTTATTGTTTTTTCTGATCAGTCATTGTAAATTGAGCTTTGGACTTATTATATTGTCCAATTTACTACCTGGACCAACATCACATATCACACGTGTTTCTCACTGAATTTCAGAGGTGGAGAGTGGTGACACATGCAAACGCAAAAAGCAAGAGTGAGAAATTCCCTCCGCCTCATCGAGACGGCGCCGTTGGATATCCATTGGATGCATCTCACAAGGGACCCGTTTCATTTGGTGCCACTGATGATGCTTCCTTTAGCTCCGCAATATTTAATTCAAAACCTGAAGGATCTGGTGGAAGCCATGCTGCTTCAGGAGCTTACAGAGGTAAGGCAACAAAGGAAACAGATTCATCGTGGAAATTGATGCGACCATTCAAGTAGTCAATTTATCAAGTAGACCTGTAAATGGTTTTTTGTTGTTAATTTTGGGGCAAATAATCAGTCTCTGCTGTTCTTGGCATTTCAAGGTGGGGCCTGAATTCTTTTTTTCCTTTCATATTGCGGGTTGCGGCCATTTTTTTTTTGTTCATTTGATATATAGTTTTAGCTGTATAATGTACAACGGGGATCCTTAGATTTGTATATTTAGCATGGAATCCCTTTGCTGTACAGTTTCCAGGAACACACATCTCCATTATGACCCACGTCGTCTTATTGGAAATCACCCCAAAAAAAGTGAGCAATAAATCTATTCCCATTTATTATTATGATATTTCCAACTCAGAAGGATCTTGTTCCTATGTTCCCTGCAAAAGAACAAAAAACTTCTAGAATAGTTGGAGATGAATGAATTAATAAAAAATGGAATGTAGAAACTTGCATAATTATGTCAGATTATGCAGCGATAAGCTCGTCGCTAAGTTACGTACGCCGCTGAAGAAGGTGCTTCCCTTAATAAGCTATGTTTTAGGGGTGTTCACAATGTCTGTCGTCGGTTCGTCTGTTCGAGCCCGTAAAAATATCGCTCGATTTGGCCCTAAAAAATTTGCCCAAAATATATTTGGACAGGGTCGGGTCAAGTGCCGGGCATTAGACAGGGCAGTATACCCTGTCCATTTGGCTCGGCCCTATATATATATATTTATTATTTTTTTTAATTTTTTTCTTAATTTATTTTATTTGTAATTTTACAATTTTCACATTATCTGACAACTCTCTTTACTCATTTTTAAAATATTAAACATAACTTTTATATTTATATAGATAATAAAGTTGTTCCTCTGTTTTATTTGTTAAGTATTCGATTTTTTTAGTTGTAATAACGCTACAAATATCCGACCTCTACATATTTTAATATTTCTTTTTTATATATGCAATAGACTTTGAGACTTTAATTACTATCTTTTTGTTATCTTATTCTTAGTGAATTATATATATTATTTAACTCTTAAAAATATAAATATAATATTATTTTATAAGTTCATGATGACAGATTTTTTTCACACAATATGAGCAGAACATCACAATTTAGGCATGCCTAGCCCGCTCATGCTCAGCCCGAAATAGTTAGGGCTTTTACCAGGTCGGGTCGGGTATTGGGCTGCAAAATACAACCCATATTTTTTTCAGGCAGGGCACTGGGTAGGAGGACTGCCCTGCCCAACCCTGCCTATATACACCCCTACTGTGTTTATCCGTTCCCTTTTGCGGTTTGTGATTGTTTTGGATTTGATAAATGTTTCGTACAAAAATTAACACCTTTGTATGTCCATTTACACGAAATGTCTTTTGTGATTTGATACACGAAATGCTTGTCAAATTATGATTTTTTTTGGTTTCGTATATGTAAAAAACACAGAATCAAGAACAATTACTCCTTTTTTAAAACTCCATTACATTTAAACATCCACCTTATTTATATATTGAATAAAAAATAATAAATTGCATAACACTTTTTAACAAAGAATGCCGATGTGAGTATATGACTATCATCAATATATTAATTTATGACTCCTATTTTAGTAATTCCATAATGTGCACGCCTAACATATATACTATACTCAATAAATATTGTATATATTGTAATAATCCATCTTATTTTTTGTTATATAAATTTTTTGAAGGGGTTATGCCCACCCACAATATAAAGGTATGGTGAAATCTCTATTCTTTTTAAATAATACTAATGTCCTTCTAAACGATACTAATATTAGACAGAATGAGATATCAATTATCTTAAGATATAAACTTATATGCTTCTTTAAACGTTACACTAGAATTATAATAAAGTAATATTTTTTAAAAATTAAATATATTTAAATAATTATATATCTTATCTACTTACTAACTAAACTTATAGATTATAGGTATAATGTATAGTTTTTGATAGGGGTGTGCATGGGTAGAGCTGAGCAGGGCAGCCCCCTGCCCGGTGCCCTACCCAAAAAATACATGGGCTGCATTTTACAGCCCAATATCAGGCCCTATCCGATAAAAGTCCTAACAATTTTTGGCTGGACATGGGCGGGTTTGGCATACCCAAGTCGTGATGTCATACTCATATTGTGAAAAAATATGCAATTATGAACTTCTAAAATAATACCATATTCATGTGTCTTCAAGAGTTAAATAATATTTATAATCCACTAAGAATAAGAGAACAAAGATAATAATTAAAATTTTGAGATCAATTGTATATAAAAAAAATAAGCGTTGAAATTTAAATAGTTTGTAATTATAACTTTGCATCAATATTCCCAATATTGAGTCAATAATATAATTATAATATTAAAAAAGATAAAGCATCTAAAAAATAAAATAAATAATTATAATTTATAATATAATCATATGATAATTAATAAAGTTAAAAAAAGAAGAAAAAAATAGTATAGTTATAAATATTAAAAGATACAATTTATCTACTTAACTACTTATATTTCTAAAATTACCTTACAGTTACTAGTAGCTATCATATTCTCCCTTTTAAGATAGAGAAAAAATAAAAAAAATAAAAGAAGAGGTGTTCATAGGCAAGGCAGGGCAGGGCAGGGTAGCCCCTGTGCCCGATATCTAGCCCGAAAAATATATGAGTTATATTTTATAACTTAATATCTAATTCTATTCTATATTTATTTGATTGAATAAAATATATTAGACCGTAAATTTTATACACAGCGCTAGTGTTTGGTACATTATAATAATCTATTGTATAAAGAAAAAAGAGAGTCCCAAAGAGAATATGTGGTTTTGTTTTTGCAAGCTGTGGTTTTCAAAGGGGCAAACGCAGACAACCAGAAAATTGTGGCTAGCCATGCCCTACCCCTGCCCTACTTAATTTAAAAAATATTTGAGTTATATTTTATAATTTAATATTTAATTTTATTTTATATTTATTGAATTGAACAAAATATATTAGACCGCAAAATTTTATACACAGCGCTAGTTTTTGGTACATCGTAATAATCCATTGCATAAAGAAAAAAGAGGGTCCCAAAGAGAATATGTGGTTTTGTTTTTGCAAGCTGTGGTTTTCAAAGGGGCAAACGCAGACAACCAGAAAATTGTGGCTAGCCATGCCCCACATTCCCTCCCTTTCTTCTTCTTCCCACGCTTCCTACAAATCCTCCCTCCCTCCATTTTATCCCTCCCTCCCTCCCACGTTTCACGTGAGAGATGGAAAATTCCTTCACTCCTCAATCTAACCAACACCGTCTTCTTCTTCTTCATCCCCTTTGAATGAATCACTTTGATAAGATTTCTTTGTGACTTCCAGAGCCTAGATTCTGCCCCTTTTCTGGATTGTCGTTTCATTTGCGTTTTCTCTGGTGCGTCTTCCTATCGCACCCTTCGCTCCTTTGTTTCTCTCATCTTTTCTCTTTGTTCGAATTTGGAGTAACGTAGGAAGGCATTATCACTGATCCATCTCTTGGATGTATAGCAATCCGGATGATGGAAAACTGACTTTTTCCAAACAACGAATCACAATACTTGTCTGTGTTTATGGGCGTTTCTATTTAGTTTTCCTTGTGATTGCTGTTTGAATCTTAATATGGTTGAACTTAGGCAACTAATTTCAAGGTTTTTAAATTACGTCCAACTTCATCATATCTACTTCTTACTAATATATGATAAAGTGAAGGATTGAATTTTGAAACTTGCTGATTTTTCCCATATATAATTTATTTGTACTAACTACTACACCAGCAAAAAACTGATAAATAAACTTTTTTTTTTTTGCAATAATTCAGCAGGAGATTCATCTGTTTTGATAATGCTGTTCATAAGGCTTCACTATTTGCTTTTGGTCATGGACTGAGGGGTCTGAGTCTGCTTTTAGTAAGAATGACTTATTTCACAAGAGGAGGTTAGCTCATTCACAGCTGCGCAAGTGGAGTTAGGTAAATGAAATTACCAATTCGTATGCATCAATGTGCTTAAAATAAGGTGTTGATTAAGGAGGGTGAGTAAAGAAAGAAAGTTCAGCTCAAAATCTTTGAAGAACTGTGTTCTTAAAATAGATATATGGGGTTACCACATATGCCTTCAGGCTGTGTTGCCGAAGAGGTGGCTGCATCACTGGGCACTCTTGTGCAAACTCCTCCAAGAATTGCCAACTTGAGCAGCTATGATTTGAATGCATTGCCTGCAGAAGACCTGAGTAATTGCATGCGTCTTGACATGCTCACCGCTGAGATGAAAAAGGTCACAGAGCTTTCAAAGGAATCACAATTTTTAAATATGCATAATGATGGTAGCTCCAACCTGCAAAAATTGAAGCTCAACTCCATAGGACGAATTGGCAGGTTGTCTGCCAAGGCCCATCATACCGTGCATGTACCTGCTACAAGGACTGTAGGTTTTCAAATAAGGACACTATCTTCCCCTGCTAATAATGATTGTGGTGGAAATGGATATTCCTCAACCATTTTTAATGTCAACAGAGACACAAGTGAGGCTACCAATTCAAATGTCAGAAAGCGATTATTGTCGCCCTTGAATGGGATGCTTATTGCAGATCATTTTAAAAGTGATCCTCTGGACATTGACAGTGGCCCATATAGGAGTTGTTCAAACAGTGGCGATGATAGTTATAAGGCTTCTGTTCTGCAAGAGTATAGGAAGGTTCATTTTGCAGACTCTAACTATCTTCACTCCCGTATTTGGTCTCAATCTTGCTTTCTGGGTGCGACAAATTCATCCAGTACTGACTCTAGAGAAAACCATGTCCTACCCAATCGTGAACTTTCACTTTGCAAAGATGAAAAGTCGTTTTCTTATGGTAAACTTGATAGAGCTCAAGAGACAACTAACATAAGTTCCCAAACATCAGCATTGTCTATACCTCACAAAAAAGCATCGACGCCACCATCCTTCCCTTTATCTCCTCTAGGTCCAAAATTTTCTGAAAGAACAGAATTGAGGGGAGAACGTGGGGATGTTACAATTATGTTGGATGATGACAATGTCAGTTTAAAGGATATGGAACTTTCACTTGATAGAACTCTTGCAGGTTTTTTATCTGCCCAGAAGGAGGGCAACTTTAGCACGCCAAGTAATTTACTGCAGGAGTCTAACAATTTGC
Source organism: Leucaena leucocephala (assembly GCA_037074615.1). Taxonomy (NCBI): domain Eukaryota; kingdom Viridiplantae; phylum Streptophyta; class Magnoliopsida; order Fabales; family Fabaceae; genus Leucaena; species Leucaena leucocephala. The sequence goes on along the minus strand of CM073534.1, from coordinate 16,481,888 downwards.
CCCACGCATTCAACTTGTTTACTTTTGATGATACCAGTGGCATAGATGAATGTTCTCATGGTTCAAGTTTTCCTCCTCGGCATGCCAAGTTTAGAACTTTAAGTGGACTCCCAATACGAAAGTCCTTAGTTGGCTCATTTGAGGAATCCCTGTTGTCTGGTCGTTTACCATCTGGGAAAGTCAGCCAGGTTGACATTATTTTTATTTACGATCTTTTTTCTCTGCATTTATTTAAAATGAAGTTGGCACTCTTTGGGTGATCTTCTTTTTATTTTGGTCTTAAATGTTACCACCAATTTGCAGAGAATTGATGGCTTCCTTGCTGTACTGAATGTAACTGGAGGAAACTTCTCGCCACAATCACAGAAAATTCCATTTGTAGTAACAAGTGTGGATGGAGATAAGTACCTGTTGTATTATTCATCCATTAATGTTTCAGGAAAGCTGATATCAAGCAATTCTAGAGTAAGCAAAGTTCAGAGAACCCTTAAAATGGATGAATCCCGAACTAAAAAGAGCCGCATACGTATACCTATGAAAGGACGTATTCAACTGGTACTTTGCTACTAAAACTCCCAATTTCTTAATTTGTTGAGAAATGAAAGCATAATGAGTTTTTCACAGTATTTTGTTATCAACATGACAAGAATCATGATAAAGTGTGAATTTAAATTACTGGAGGTAAATGAGACTACTCTCAATATAGATTTTGCTGATCTGTAGGGTAAGTTGCACTCCCAGTAATTTATTCCTGTAGTAATGGACGGTTTTAAATGATGTCACACGAGATGCATTCAGGATCGTTATTACTGCTGGGTCAACAAGCTATGCCGATAGATCATTAGTTAGTTTTAAAATATGCAATGCTTGGTAGAAACGGTCAGAATTTCACCAGTAGCTTCTTAGCCACATGTTTTCATGTGTGGGACCGTGCGTGGTGTACAACAGTTGCGTGTGAAAATTGATTGACCTTCTAACTGCAGGTCCTCAGCAATCCAGAGAAGACTCCCATTCACACCTTCTTTTGCAATTATGATTTGTGCGACATGCCAGCTGGTACTAAGGTAAGGAATTTTATATTCAAATTTTAACAGCACGCAATCATCCATTTGCATTTGATATGCCTTCTTTTCTTATGAAAGTTGCAAAATTTAAGCTGAGGGACATGCGAAGATATCCATTTCTATATATGACAATGATCTTCTTCAATCTTCATATATTGAATGCAGATGCGCAACTTCTCATGTTAAAAGAATTAAATCCCATCTGTCATGTAAGCTGCAAAACTTTTAGGCTGGAGCTATCTCGTTTCAGTTTAAATTGAAACCTTACAATTTTGTTAAATACGATCCACGTGTGATGATTTTTTTATGTAAACTCACAGTAAAATTTCGGTACCATAGTTTGATTTGCTTTTTATGTGAATATCTGAATCAGACATTCTTGCGGCAAAAGATCAGTTTGACGTCATCTGGTTCGAATTCTATGACGGGTAAAGAATGCCAAGGAGGTTCTGAGATACGAGCGGATGCTAAGTCCTCAGTGATCTCAAATACTAGCCGTAGAGATAAAGATAATCTGAACTTCAAATGCGGTGGATATGGTAGTTGCAAACATACTAAGGAGTGTAACAATGGAGTTCTTCTTTACGCTCTTCACCTCCGCTTCCTATGCCCTTTACCGAGGAAACGTTCAAGGGCTGTTCGTAAGTGCAAATCTGAAGAAGTGAGAAATATTGCAGACATTGAAGATGAAAGGCGTTTCTACTTGTACGACGATATGAGGGTAGTGTTTCCTCAACGTCATTCAGATGCAGATGAGGGCAAGGTACGTGGAAAGTTTTTGAGATGTAGTCGTAAAAGCATTTCATGCATTAAATTCAAATTCTTTCCGTTTTTATTTAATGTCTCATCATCTGATCATGGCCTCCTCTTGTTCTACGTTGCAGTTACATGTGGAATATCATTTTCCTTCTAATCCAAAATACTTTGACGTCAGCAGCTGAAATGACGTTGTTTCCCTCCGAAAGTGTTGTTCTAAATGCAGATGTAAATATTTGTACATATCCAATTCGTTTCATTTCAGCGACTTGGGGCCAGTTTCCCCTCTCAACTTGTAAATTACATAGTTTCTGTCTATATTTGATTATTTGATTCAAAATTTTAGCATGGCTATCTTTGACAATAATCTATGATATTAAAGATAGAGAGCCTCTGGGAAAAGGAAGATAAAGTGTTTAAAACGCAATGGATTTATAACGGACTGGTAAAAATGCTAAAAAGCGCACACTTTGTAGTTTTGGCCATGAAGTCTACTACATTTACAAAGAAGGTACTTACAGATATCCACATTTAGTACAACTAATTTAAAATTAAGCAAGAGGAGCAGCGTTATATTGAAAATTTCCCTTTGCTTCAACGAACATTCAAGCGGATCGTACGCGTCACGACACAATTTCAATTGAAGGCCAGGAAGAGGAGACAGAAATGGAACACAAAACTTCATGTGGAAGGAAGTTTTACAGGTTACTTGATTGTGATGTAGCGATTTGTTCCATGCCTGGCCCAATAGTCCTTGAGATCTAATGGTATAGATAAATCACGGCCTTGTGCGGCCACCCTGCTAAGAAGTCTTGTAAAGACACTTCCACTCATCTTTCGCCCTCCGACTCGCGCATGTCGCTTGTTTGGAAGCTGCGGTAATGGATACATGGACAAGGTGGTGGTACAACAAGATGACTGCCACCCACCATTACCCCATTTGTAGCATTGCCGTGGTGCTCCGGTACATGTGCAAACAGGGGCTAGCATGATATTTTCATCAAATATAATCAAATTCAATCCAACATCTTGTTTATCCCATTCAGATTTGATCTTTGTCACTTCAGAAGGAGCCCGCCTATTTAAGTCCTCACTCACTTTTTTCCCTTTACCTAGTGGTTTTGATGCCTTCGAAGAATCTGCCTTGTTCTCCCTTGTTCTCTTATTAGCCTGATTATACTTGCCCGCTTCAGAAGCTACAATAGTCACAGGGAAGGCATCGGTTGTGGTCAAATCCTTTGTTCTATAAGCACCTTCTGCGATTTGACCAAAATGATTCGAGGAATGGGGCATCCGCTTTGATCCACGTTGAGTGGCACAACCCAACGAGAAGTAGGTAGCATTATCCTGGATTTGAAGGGCAGCGAGAGCATTATCCCGTTCCATCAAGGCATTATCCCTCTGCAGAAGTGCTTCATCCCTCTGCCGAAGGGCATCGTCTCGAGCAGCCAACGCTTCATTCTTTTCAGATAAAGCCGCATTCCGTTCTCGAATTGCAGCTTCTCTCTCAGCAATAACAGACATAATTTTCTTATTCATAACCAGGGCATTTGGTTCCTTTACCTGATGCTGGGTAGCGATATTCCACTGCACAATCAAACTCCAGTTCAATGAAATGATTCCAGAAGAGCATGTTTAAGAAGAACATGGCCAAATTTAAGCATTCTATTTACCAGGGAATGAGCTCCTCTATAGTAATCCACCTTCTGTCTGCCGTTTTCACGCTGGTGGCCGTCATCCATCTTGCATCCAGAGGATTTAGCTACAGATGGAGAAGTTGGTGCAAGCAGTCTCAATAAAAATTTACAGCTGAAAGACATATTCAATTAATAAATTTGAATAGCAGCAGCATGCAATATAGTCAATCAACAACATGTTGGTTGAGACAATTTTTGGAAGGGATGAAAGGCACAACCTTATAAAGCAGTCTAGTATTTGTACAACAGCCAAAACCTTAGGTAGAACCAGAGTGAAAAATCCCCAAACACCGGTCTATATAACAGCAATTATTTATTTGACCTCATGTACTACATATAAAAGCACAAATAATGATACAAATTTGTTCGAAAAGAATATTTCCTTTAACAAATAATTAAGCACATGAACAAAAAAGGCTACTACAAAACAACGGAGTAAGAGCTCTCTCTTATGTTGGATGGACCAAAAAGATAACAAAGAGAATAGAAGAAAGAAAAAATACATACAATTTTATAGAGGAACATTGTCAGTTGTTGCTCTTTAGTAATCAGAGTTGCAATCAATATAATTATCTATCAACACGGTCAGTTGAGAGCAATTTATTTATCAATATATGATTAAAAAATCCAGTTTGGGGATTTTAAAAACATTTATAAATTGAGTTGAAAGTTGACTCCATAATTAGACAAGACTTTAACAGATCTTACAATCTATCAGAAAATTCAAACTCCAGGAAATTTCTGCCTTTTAAACTCTCACAGACACTTGGCATAAGGGAAGCAAATATATATGGATGAAAATCATACAAATGTAATCAAATAATATTTGAAATTGTTGTCACACTGCTGTGCTAGCCACTGGACTTAAGGTCGAAGCTTGAAACCAATCCCTAAAGCCTTATATTCTAGCTCTCCAGCACTGTTGCACACCAGTATAGCCCTAGCAAACCAATATAATCAAATAATATTTGAAATTGTTATCACACTGCTGTGCTAGCCACTGGACTTAAACCAATCCCTATAGCCTTTTCTAGCTCTCCAGCACTGTTGCACACCAGTATAGCCCTAGCAAACCAATATAATCAAATAATATTTGAAATTGTTGTCACACTGATGTGCTAGCCACTGGACTTATGGTAGAAGCTTGAAACCAATCCCTAAAGCCTTGTTCTAATTCTCCAGCACTGTTGCACACCAGTATAGCCCTAGCAAACCATATAACATGTGTAGCTCTAAAGTCTAAATGTTTGCAATTTGCAAACTCGTGCATAAGCTAAAACAAAAAATGCATGCAATCTACAAGTCAAAATCTAATACTGAATTTCTAACTTTCCCAAATTGGAACTGAAATGAATGTTGCATTACAAGTAAAAATAAAAAAAACAAATAAATAAAGCACAATCATACGTAACTTGCACTAAAGTTAGGGCGCTAAAGCCAGGGTCAAAAGCAGACAAAATGGTATACCTAGAAAGCTAAGAATACGTACAATCTGATAATCAGGAAACGAGGGGCTAAAAAGAAAAAAGTAAAGTAACACATGTAACCTGAAAGAAGACTTACAGGTAACCCACCAGCTACACCGTAGGCAAAGCAGCAAGACTCGAATCCGAAAAAGGGATAGCTCAATTCTCTAACTTGACAGTGAGAGCAAGGAGAGGGGAAGAAGATTTTGCGGATTACATTTCATGTCTAGCAAGAACAAGCCTCAAACGACTTGTCGTTTGATCCTTTAAACGTTTTGCCAATTCATTAAGTTGAACGCGGCCTTTTCAGTTTTTCCCCAACGGACGGGGTTCGGCCCTCCCCTCAGCCAGTCCCCCTTCTGAAGCCATGTGAAAAAAGGTGCCGTTTAAGCAATAATTAATAACTTTTAAGCTTTAAGAGAATAAATTCTTGTAAAAAAAACGTAGATAAATGATAAACTAGATTTTTTAAAATCTAAATGTAAAATCCAATCTCTTTTATTTATTTTATTTATTATTTATAAAAATAATTGTATTAATTGTCATATTGGGATGGTCAGTTTCTAATTAATGTTAAAAGAAAGTCCTATCAAATTAATTTAAATTATTTTGAGAAAAAATAATTTTAACATGTATCAATTTCTCAAAATATCTATTAAGTAAGGTTGAGAATAATGAAATTTATAATACTTTTTTAATTTAATTAAATTGTAAAGCTGTTCATAATTAATCATGTCATCACATTGTTAGGGAGGTATGAAATTGGCGTTGTTACTAGTGAAAGATTCAGCTCAACAGAACAAGGACGTTCGGCTTCCATCATCATTCATCACAAGATAGTCAGCTCTATGTGATTCCACTTTCTCAATACTCATGACATCTGTTTTCTGAAATATCTTATATTTAAAATGATAATATTATAGAATTCCACCTTATTCATCTCTTACCTGGTTAAACCTCTTTAGAATCTGAGTAAATTAATTTCTTTTTACTATTCATATGAGTTCCGAGATACTTTAGGGGAGAAGGATGAAACTTTTCGTAATAAAATCCTATTTAATAGTGTATATAATGTCTTACCCCGACATAATTTTTAGTTCCTAAAAGATTTGCTCATTCATAAAAACAAAGGCAAACAAGCATGTTTCAAGTACTAATAAATAATATTAATACCTCAGACTCTTTAAAGACAAATAAAGTTAAGAGATTGAATAATTGGAGCATATGTTTCTCACTAAACAAGAATTACATTTCCTCTGTTAAGATATTTGGACAAAGTATGAACAGGTTTGGGACTTAAACTAACAAAAAATTGGCATAGCCTCGAATGGGAATAAATTCTGGTTGTCAAAAGAGTAAATAGTGAAAACCAAAAGGGTGAGCAAAGATAAATAATTCATCATAGAGAGCAACATCTATGATTTGGTCACCGTACAGTAATCCTGTGAACTTACCAAACAGGGACACTTTGGCCCCATCCTTGTAGGCATGCTCTTTTTCATCATATAGGGCAAATCAGATTACAATTATTGGCTTCCCACTTGATTTTACTTGCTTTTGCAGCCAGCAATGTCTTGATCTGATCTCCCCAGTTCTCAACAAGTACTTTTTATTTCAAGACATAAATGATCTTTTGCATATGACAATTCCGCTTTAAGAATTTCCCAGGTATATATATCCTATTAACATCATAAATATCTACAGACTGAACTGATAGAGATTCAACTAATTTCACAGAGCAAGAAACTCTGAGATTCTCGAAACTACGCACTGAACCGGTAAAGATTCGCCAGTTGCAGTTGTCATATGCTTTGTCATATGGTTTATCAATTTCGATTGAGATAATGACAAAGTAGGCAAATTTGGTTCATCTATTTGGGTGAGGAAGTCGAGCAGAGTATTCCAACAGATAATCTTTCAAATAATAATGATAATTTGAAGCCATAGCAGTCAAGAGCCAATGGGTTTAGGTAGGTTCTTGTTAAGGCAACAGCCAACACAAATGCAATTTTGGGCAATCCATAGACAAGACAAGATGCCCATGATCGAGAAATGCACATGTTGCTCACTGAAAATTGAGTGGAGGTCGTTCAGAAAACTTCAATGGAATTTCCACACTGACTAACCCCTTCTAATAATCTAATCAAATACTAATTATGGTAAAGGCAAGAGAAAAGGACACCCCAAGGCAATCTGTCACGATGATTAGGGTCAAGTAGCCTTTGGGATAAGTATCAACTGAATAAGGCAATACTCATGATCATCAATGTTCAAAATATAGAACTAGGGGTTTGTCACTAATAGACCAACATGGATCATCAGAATTAATCATATGTACATAAGATATGTTGTTTTCCTTCTGGCATAGCTTGAAGGAAACTGCATTCTTTTCTGAACCAACGCTCTATCATACGATACAAGTAAAAGCGTTTTAAGCAGGCTGAAAAGCATATCAGACTTTACTTATACCTCTCCACTAGAAATGTAAGTGAATATTTGCATGTATACAAGTTTAAATCAGATTCGATTAGGTCACATTCTACATCAATCTTAGACAGAAAGAGAGAGAGAGAGAGAGAGAGAGAGAATTATCATACATACAGATCAAGAAATCCACTCTTACTCCTTTATCCATAGTTTGGAATTTGGAGAAAAGTTTCATCCCAGGGATCTTGTAAATGCTTCCCATAACTTAGCACGACCAAGGCTATCCAAGAGTTTCTTAGATCCCTCAACATTCATCTCTACAAGTTTTCTTGTATGTACACTAGCACCAGCTGCTGCAATTTGTTTTCTACAAGTCTTTGAATGCACAAGTGAGACCAGAATGGAAACTGGGTATTTCTTGTCCAAATTCTGTATTGAAGAATCCAGCAGCTGAACCGCACTCCCTCTCATCCTTTCGGAAAATCCTTCTATTGCCTGTATGTAACAAGAGTACTGATAAAGCCATTGCAGCTGCTTCTTTCTCTTCAACAGCTTTGCCGTCTAACATCTGTATCAATGGAGTAATGCATCCACATTCGCCCATCTCTTTCTTCGCCTTTGTGGTGCTGGACCCGAGAGCATAAACAGCTCGAGCGGCTGCAATTCTCGCCGTCAATACACAACAATGTAACACGCCCACAAGTCTCTGAATAAACCCATCCGCAATAAGAACTTTAGCAATCGGTGGACTCGAAGTCAGGTTTCTCAATAACTCAATTGCTACTTCAAGACTCTGAACGGACGGAACTGAGTCCCAGAAATTCTTCAAACACCCAATCCCTCCTTCCTTAACACTCATTAATTTCAAGCTTTCGTCATCAGAAATTAGATTAGACAAACAACCAATTGCATTTTCTTGGGCTATTGCAGTACCCGAAGAAGCGAGCCCTAACAAAACAACAACCGCATTTTCCTCGACGAAATTTTGTCTGACTTGAGGGAAAACCGCAAGATTTCTCAGAACTCCACCTGCGGAAGCTTGGGAACCAGGCGTGCCTTCTTGGCAAATGTCCAATAGAGAAGAAATTCCACCTCTACACCCGATTGCCCTCGCGTTCTCCTTAGAGAACGTTAGTGCATGGAGGGCAATACAAGCTTTCTCTTTAGAAAACCCACTTCCATGGTCAAGAACTCGAAGCAGATGATCCAAAAGCACCAAAGCTTCGGCAATTAATGCATGCTTGCTGCCATCCACAGTTGAAACTCTGGATATCGCAGCAACGATCTTCTCCTTCATTTCCGAAGAGCTCGAATCCAGTAAGCGAACGAGCACGGGAACCACACCCTGCGCCGCAGCTATCATCACATTCTTATCATCCTCTTGCAGTAAACCCAGAAAGGAGTCCATGGCCAGAATCCTAGAATCAGAGGACCCAATTTGCAAACGAGCGGTCAAATTCCTGGATTCATATCGAACAGCGTCCCTTTAGACGCAGCTGAAACTGCGTCGTCCTGGAGCACACCGCTTTTGAAGAGAACATCGCAGTCTGAAAGATGGCGATCGAGGCTGGCAAGGAGTGAAGCCACGAGGCTCTGGGCCTTGAGCTTGCCTTGGTACAAGGTGGGGGACTGGCAATCCTTGACGAGGGAAACGGCGTCGTTGAGAGTCTGAGCTATGGAGAGAAGAAGGTCTCCGGAGAGAGAGTTGAAGGATGAAGAGTAGGGGAAGTAGGAGGAGAAATCGGCAAGTCGAGAGTGAAGAAGGTGGAGTTTTGAAGTGATGAGGGACCACTTACCTTTGAAGTGAAGAATGGTGGGAATTTCGCGAAGAAGAGAGGAAAGAAGTTGATCGGAGAGAGGGATTGGATCGGAGGTGTCGGTTGTTTTCATGGCGGGAGGCTTTTGCGGGGTAGCGCAAGAAAGAGCCAAAGCGAGAAAAGAAACAAAGCAGAAAAGGCTTCAGTGCAGTCGAGAAATAGGCGCTGTTATTTGAGGCAGTGTTAATACTGATATCTATCGGAGTTAATTCCCGCCATTTTTTTATTTTTCATTTTTTAATTCAAGTTGTGTTGACCAGTTTATCTGACCAGATTACGGCTGTCAAGCTATTTTTGGCAAGCCCCGATTCAGGTTCGATTTGATGAGAGAGTTACAGTTCCATTCTTATTAATTTATAATCAATAATATAAAGAATATTTACTTTTCTTAAAGCAGCTATTTTTTAAAAAAAAAAGGAAACGAAAATTTTAATTTGTGGGCATCTATCAAATATAGGGGCATTAATGAATAATTGTTTAGGGGAAAAAAATTAAAAAGACGTGAAGAGTTGAACCCTCAAAACTCAAATAGACTTGCTTATTGGGGAAGCTTGGAACAGTTGATATTGCTTGTCCGTAATTATGGCCTTGTGCGGTTGTGCCAACTTCGCTTCAATCTTTCAAAACTTGATCCCGTGACCACAAATTTGAAGTCAACCCCAGTCAGTAACTTGGTCTCTCTCTCTCTCTCTCTCTTTTTGCGACTTTAATAGCTAGAAAGGACTGGTTAATACTCTGATTATATATATATATATATTACCATCGTGATCATATATATTGTTGACATATACATCTACTAGTTAATAATCTGAAGTTACCCTTGACCCTTATCATGTATTGATCTGTTTCAATTCCAGATTACTATTTTTTGTTGAATTTAAATTAATTAATTTCTGAAGAGTGACAAGAGAATTTGTTGAGTTAATCAAAAGTTTGAGATAGGTATTTTCATGTGCGGCGTCGGTTAAGAGTATGGGTTTTGCACGAATAAGAATTAAGAATAAAGTGACGGTAAAAAAGGAGATGCCTCTGTTACTCGTTTCTTGTGAGGGGTTTGTGATTCTGGAAAACATAGGCCCCGTGTGAACGAATGTGGAGAAGGACAAAATACTTTTTTTTTTTTTTGGTTATTCAAGGAATCTAGGACCAATCCATATGAGCTTATCCTCCACATAAATTCGAAGCATGATAATAAGAATAATAATAATAAGCAATAAACTTATAAAGAGAGACTTGATACAAGAAGTTTCATAATTATATATAACAAGCGGGTTTGAATTCTGAATATCAAAAACTTGCGTTCGTCGTTAATTGTTTCTAAGAAGATCATTTAAAGAAGCATTGGCCTTCTCTGTCTCTGTTTCATCCCCTCTTTTGTATGCTTGAAGGAATATCACTTTGTTATAGATAAATTTACCTTTTGCAAGTTTCAATTTATGCATATGAAACCGATAGAGTGAAAAAGGAATCCTTGGGATGCTAGCTAATATTATAATGCCATGGTGGGGATATAATAAGAAATAATGATGGGGATGGAGGTCCCCAAGAGAGTAGTAATAAGGAGTGAATGTCAAAACGAACCATATGGGTTGACCCTGCCATTTTCATTGATCAATATATTTGGTCCCTCTTTGCTACAGAGCATATTCTCACGTTGCAATGGAATGAGATTAACGTGGTATAAATATGGGAGTGTGCTAATGCAGTGTGAGGCATCAAAATACTAACCTCAAATGTGTGTTAGAGATAGAGACAGAGAAGAACATGAAGAGGAAGAGAGGGGTGTTGCATGTAGACAGAGATTCATGAGTGAGCCAAGGATGACTTGCCTAGCAATACATATATCCCTTCATTGAGTGCTTTGTCCTCTTGTCTGGCGTGTTTTTTTTGCTGGCCTGTTTTTTTTGCTGGCATGCATCCTCGGCTACTTCGTTCATCATTGTCTTTCATGTTAAACCCTCCATTCTTCCAACATTATTTACATATGCCACTGGCTTGTGTTAGTTTCAATTCTTTCAACCCTGGATTTCTTTAGCGTTATTTTGTATAATCTGCATGCATGCCCGCAATAATTTCTTCCTATTTTTGGCATTAGAATTCTCTCGAGAGATCTAGTCTGTCTTTTAATCGGATGGCTAAAATTGACACGGTTCTAGAGACTTGATGTTAATAGACATGCTGTTAAGAGTTTAATCCTGATCGCTGCAATTCATTATCATTAAAATGAAACTTCAGACAAGGTGGGTTCAAGTGATAAGCCGTGGTGTTTTCGATCCTTCCGCATTAATGGGCAAGTCGCGATTAAATTCCACAACCTCTTGTTTGGCATCGACTTAAAATCCTTCAAGTTCATTTTGACTTTGAAGTTCCCAGCGATAATGATTCTTTATGTTTCTGCAAAAATCGGCTTTGTTGTAACCAAGCGATTCTTGTATCAGTGCATTCAGTATTAGTCTCCATACTATTTACCCAATGGTTAGTCTCCATACTATTTACCCAATGGTGACATCAGAGAGCAATGCAGCTCTTTAGTTGCAAGCTGGTGAGATGTTCAGATTGGAAACACAAAAAGAGACTTTCCAGACAGTAAAGTAAATATGTTAGACAATTTATTCTCTTGGCTCATAAATGGGTGTTAATAGAATCCGGAAGTTACCACTTAGGTTCCTTCATTGACACTATGCACTTGAATTCCTCCCCCCAAGACCCACACATACAACTTCCCATCATCTATCTAGCAGGTGCCTGGTTTCCATCGATGCAATCGTTGGACCTCCGTCATCATCACCTCACCATCTGATTGCTCTACGATTAGCAAACCTTCCCCACTCCTTCCACAGGTAAATGGCCAAGAGCACACTTGGGAGGGGCCCACATTGCTTTGAAGGACAGAGGGAGTGACAGCACAGGAGTAGCCTCACAGAATTATTGAATCAACTACAATCTAGTAAACACTTCACCAGTAAGGCCTGAAAGGTAGATGTAAGAAAAAGTGCCTACTCGAATGCAAAGCAAGCTAATTTCCACTCTCTCATTGTCCAACAGTCAAACATCAGTTTCTCGACGCTAGCATTGAATAGAAGGTTGCCAATGCAGAAATTGCAAGTAACGGAAATACAGAAAGTACTAATACCAACAAATCAGTCAAAAATATGCATGGGATTATAACTAATTTAGCCGGAAGAATAACACCTCAAATGACATGTGAAGGGAAACAAATTTGGCTTTTTATTGAAGCTCCTCGCTTGGGAACTCTTCCAAAATTATACGCATCCATAAATATAAAAAGGCCAAGAGTTTGAGAGGCGCCCACAGAAAATGGTATGAAGATTGATTTATCCCTGCCACCAATGGATAAAGAGAAGAAATCATACTCCATTTCACTTCCTTTCTCATTCAGAAAAATATTCTTTCCCATGATGGTAGCCTTTTGTACTTATCAATGATATCATTAGAATAAAAAAAAAACGCTACTTGAACAAAATTAACATCCTCGTATGTACTTGCACTGGATTGAAAAAAGATGTTTGGAAGTAAGAACATGTGAGGGACTAAGATTAGCTATTCTAAGCCGAACAAGCTATAGAAGAACATACTAGAGCTGGATTCAGACTTCAGACATCCATCTTAATTTGCTATGGCTGAGAATTCTCCAGTGCTATATTAGGCAAGAAAGGTAAAGAACCTTATGAAAACCCCTTCCCGAGCTTCTGAATAGCACAGTACATTTTTCTTCTTGATCCGACTGCGTTTATTCCCATATCTTTAAGATCCTCCAGTGTCAACATGGGCAAGACCTCATCATCGACCTCGTGAATTTCAAACACAGGAGCATATCGCCCAAGTCCTAATCCATTAAGCCAAATCCTAACCCCATCTTCTCCACAACTCCCTCTTCCAGCATTCCCATTCCTATCCCCACATTTCCAGTCCCTCACATCCGTATCAGATGGGCCAGACAGCTCAATGCCATCGTGATGTTCCCTACCTTCTGAAACCCTCGCCCTAATTGATCTCCTATTGCCGTGATAATGCACCTCTCTGTCATTTCCATGACCTTCAACGCCCAAATTCTCCAACGAATGAATTGGGCTTTGGTCTTTCAAGGGGCTATCCGAATTTTCTTTATCAAAATCCCTATAAACATCATCAATGTCTTCGCCAGCGCTATATTTTTCCTCCCCTTCCCCTCCGCCACCGCCACCTCCTTCGTCGATTCTTGAAACCCAATTTGATCTGACCCGCTTGGTGGCCGTGGTACCTCTCTTTTTTGATTCTTTCACTTTCCAGCTACCAATCGCCACGCAATCCAAATTGCTTTCTTTCTCTTCGCCCTCTAGGGTTTCGCTAAAATCCACAAAACCGCTTCCAGAACTTAAATTCGTCAAAGGTCGAGTCTTGGAGGCTTTACCTGAAGCATTAGAATCCTTCCTGTGATCCAGACCGAGCTTCCATGGCTTATTGCTCCGACGTACATGCGAATCGTACGGCTGGTCTCCGATGTCGCCTAATCTGACACTCGGCCTCCTCTGACGCTTGGATGAAGGGACGGGCTCGCAAGAGTTAACCATCAGCGTGCCTGCACCATTATTCATCTGCCCCTCTGGAGGTTGAATCTCCGCCATTTCCACCTGTTGGAGAAGAAACCGTGGGATTGAAAAATGCCCCAAGATTCGCTAATGTCTCTAAACAGAAGGGTTCTTAGGGAATATGAGGAGAAATTATTATTGAGCTTTCGGTAAGCGAGATGGATTAGATTAGAACAGAGAGAGATAATAGTAACTGCGGAGAGTAGAGTAGATGAAGAAGTGATACGAGGGCGTGTAGCGCAAGACCTCGACCCTTGCCTTGGATGTTCGGAGAATTGCTTGGTCTACCCTCGACAATCTACAGTCCCCAATATATACGGACGCGTGTAAACACTCTCACTCGCCTAAATTATTGAAAATTATTAAATTGAATATAGCATCTAAGATGCAATTAAAGCGTAATGGGCATGTGTTGGGAGTCACTTTTTTTTTCATTTGTTTTAATTTCTAAATGTACTTTTTTATTTTGGAAAATTTTGGATTAAAAATTCTGTCTTATAATATTGATATGTCAATATTTTAAATTTCTTCTAGGCTAGTGGCCTATTTATAAAAATATTATATTTAAAGGTAACTGAAACATGCATTGAATAATTTTAAATAAGTTAAAGAATAATACCTCATATGCTAATTATTTTTTTATAAATTAAAAAAATTAAATTAATTAATTATAATTAATATAAAAAATAATTAACTAATTTAAATATATTAATGAGTATATAATATATATTCTTCTTAAAATATTATATTTAATTATAATTAACTTATCTATTTAATTTTTTTAATTTATTCAAAAAAATTAATTAGCTCTTATATGAAATTAGATGTTGGAGACATATATAAATTAAAAAGTATAGTAATAATAAATAAATTAATAATGATTAATTGTTGTTGATAAAGGAAAGCTGTAGAGTTTAAAGAGAGATACTGTTTGAGTCTTTTTGTTAGAGTCTAAGTGATATCCTCTAACCAATAACTAGGTATTAATCCTCCTAAAGTATATCAAAATAGATTTTGTCTCTACCACTAAAATATTTTCCTTCTAAATTTGATGGATTTTGTTTATGGAAAATGTAAGGTTTAGCATCAGCAGGCAAATTGCCACTGTATCCACTTTCTGAGGGATGATATAATGAATGAAGCTTCATTTCAGTGCAAAAAAATACAGACCAATAGATTTGGGTTACAACTATGGGCCATCTTTACCACTAGTTCCCCATCCAATGAGGCTCCTATCCTATATATTAGGCTCAAGTTTTTTTTTTTCTCTCTAAGCAAACTTCAGATTCAAACTAGGTTTTGGGCTTACAGGCACGCTTGTATCCACTTTATGCCTCTTCACAATGCTCTTGAGAGGCACAGTTGAACCCAATAATGTTAATTGCATATTGGGCCTAAGCCCATAGAACATATTTAGTGTATGAACCATCTTTAAACGAAGCCTGATTTTTTATAAGCAATAAATATCTCATCATATTTAAGTCATGTGAATAATAATAATAATAATATTTTGTACCAACAAATATTTATTCGTTTTGCCCTTAAATCGTGGGTAAACTCAACCCCTTTTAAAAAAATTTTGTACAAAAAAAAAGAGTCCTGTGAATAATAATAATAAAAAAAAAGTCATGTGAAAAACAGAGGAGTGTATCAACCTAGCTTCTACCTCTTGTGGTTTGACACTGTTAAAACATAGATGATTGGATAAATATTAGATGTGACGTATTTTTTAGTTTTAAGGGAAAGAATAGTTCATGATTTCTTTTAATAAAAAAAATTAGCTTCCCTTGCTTTTTTTTTGTAATTCATAAGTATCTCCTTATTATAAGTAATCATATTCTAGATATGCTGATAGACACTTCTCTAATGAGAGATTCAAATATTAGTTTGTTGTTGATAGCTTCCGTAATTAAATGAAAGGGGACATGGGGAGGTAAGGAAAAAAAGGGACAAAGGCAGTTGAATGGGCAAAGGGGCCATCCCTTGAGCATGCGTGTTTGCTCCTTGGTCTGCCCCTCAATGTAGGGCCATGTCGTGGGCCCCATAGGCCCAATGGGCCCTCGTGGTCTTATCTTGGTGGCCACCATCCCATGAGGCACCGGCTCTCTCTCTCTCTCTCGCGGCAGGTCCCTCCCCTTACTCTCTCGTTAATTGAATAGTGCGATCTCGTGTCATTTTCTTCTCCCAACACTCCCAGTTTCTGTCACTTTCGCTTCCTTTCTTTCCCACCAAACACCAGTTGGCTCCATCCTCTCTCGCTTCAATTTCTCTGCTCTTTCTTATGTTCCCCTTCTTCCATTTTTCATGGCCCTTCCTCAAATCAACCTTATACCTCTTTCAACACTTGTTTCTTGGATATTTGCCTCCAGACAAATCTGATTTTTGCTTCTCTATTTTTCATTTCCACTTCTTCTTTTTTTCCTGTTTTGAACAACACTGGCCCTTTGTATTGTTTTTTATTCCTAATTTCACATGCATGGTGTTGTTGATTTTTTTCTAAGAAAAAAAAAGTCAATCATTGAGGTGCAAATGGTCCTATTTCATTGTATTTCTATTAAAATTTTGATATCAAACTTAATGATCTGTTGATCTCTTTGTTATTTGGTGCCGAATATCCTTAAAATGAACAAACAGTTAGGTTTGTTGTTGTTAAAATTTACATGAAACTACGACAAAAGGATAACTATGCAAAGTTGCAAACATTATGATGGTAGAGAGATCTAAATTAATTAAAAGTTTAGTTATCGGTCAGGGATCGGTTTGTATTTAAAAAAATATTTTATACAAATTTCTAGAAACCAAATATAGGAATTAAATAAATTTTTATTTGTCAAATTTCATGAAAGAAGATTTAATTGTTTCCTTTTCTATAACCTAATAAGGGATAGGGTCACATCGTTGCTAACTCGTAGACAAAAGTAGAGCTAAGAATGAGGAGAATCTAAATCCTCGTCATAATACTACCCCCTTCCTTCTTAATATACTAGATAATTAATTTAAATAAATTAAAAATAATAATTATATTAATTATTTAAAATAATATATTTTATTTTTTTAAATATCATCTTTTGTCATAGTTATTATTGGATAGAAACTTTTTCATGTATACAATCGATAGTAATTAAAATAGATAAAGTGGATTGGGGGAAAATTATAAATTTTGTCAGCATCTTAATTTTAGGCAGGAGCTGTAACTAGTCAAAGTATATCGAGATCGGATATGAAGCATGCCCGACAAATTAACTGTGGGTACCGACAATTAGATCCTTAATTAATGATTCCTTAATCTTCTCACTAATCACCATCATATGACAGACAGGCAAAAAGGTAATGTGCATAAAATTACAAACACGTACAGGTGGAATTGGAAAGAGGAATAATACCAGTTACCCACAATCAATCCATGATTAGCATATCAAGTTGTGCTTATGATTACATGGCGTCATTAACACCACACGTTCTATTCATAGTACGTGATTAGTAACTTATGATTAGAGATGAGGTTTTGTGCTGGTCGTCCCATTGCTTAATTAAGGTTGTATTAGACCTCCAATCATGATTAAGGAGGAGTATATGTCAGATAATGACGATAAGACTTGTCATATTTCAGGCAACATTTAATCCAAGTTGCAGATTTCCCCAAAAGCGAAGATCTGGGTGTTTCCACACACTTATGTCGGCTAAGTAACAAGACAAATTAGTCGATCAAGCTTTGTATAAAAAGAAAAGAAAAGTTGATCAAGCTTAACGGGGTCTCATGTCATTTCTCGAATGAATTTTACACCCATTTTTTAAATTACATAATTTTTTTATTTGTAAAAATTATACTTAGCAAGACAATATTATTAAAAATAACTTATATTTCAGGATATATTTAATAACTTTAACTATTTATATTAGTATATATAAAAATTAACTAAAAATGATCTAGAATGAAGATTAGAGAAAATACTTCCTCCTATCCTAAGGAAAAAAACGAACATATATCGAGACTTGAAAAAAAAAAGTTAAATTTATTTAAAATAAATAATTTATATATAAATGAAATAAATTATATATATTATCCCCTTTTTTCCTATATTTTAGCAATAGTGCATCAGAACAACGTCACCAGATTGGGACTCAACAGTCAACCGCACATTATTAATTCATACAGGTTCTGATATAGATAACGGTAAAACTTTATTGCTTGCACTTATTAAACTGGAGCCACGTTTTACTTATATATGCAGAAGGCAACAGCACCAATCCACGATTCCACGTCATGCGTGTATGAGCTGGCTTCTCAATGACGTGGCGGCTCCCCAATCATAAGCACATTGACACGAGCCCCCCCAAACTACTGTGGGACAGCAACATCTAAAGCAAAGTTTCATATATAAAGCAGTAGTAAAGTAATAATAATACTAATAAAGATTATAAAAGGGAAAGAGAAGGCTCTCGTTTAGTTGAATTTACCTACGTGGACACAAACTGATTTCAGAGAGGGACATTCATTCTACTACACACTGGTCTATACTCAAAACCTGATCTTTTTTCTTTAATTATTATTATTTTTTCGCCTTGAAACTTGCAAGACAGTGCGACAGGTGTCATATGTTTTTTTCATTATATGTAAAAAGTGAGCCTGGGGTTTGGACGATGACTTGTCATATAGATCAGTATGCAAAGACAAAGAGATCTGCAATATTGATTAAGTTGCTTGTGATATTGGGAGACAATTCCACAGCAAAAACTGTAAATGTTGCTGTCACACAATAAGATTCCTTTCAAACCTAATTCTCCAGATAACTGATAGATGTGGTAATAATAACGATAGATTGTGTGAGAAAGATTTTGCAGGGAGGGAGCCAGAGGGGCCCCACAAGAAAAAATATGAAAGCTCAATAATTAATTATTAAAATAAACAGTGAATAAGCAATGATCATAATATGGTAGGGATATGTGCAGTACCAGAAACAATGTCATTGCTGCAGTACTAGGCAGTTTCAGGAGAAGAGGGTCCAAGTCTATATATCATGACATGTTTAAGAACAAGGGGGTCCCTCATGTTGCAGATGGACGTGTTGGTGACCAACAACTATGAAGCCGCATTTACTTCTCTAGGTACTCTACTTTCTTAATTAATCTATCTACTTGGAAGGATGTGTTTGGCAGGGTGTTTATTATAATTGACTTCAACTGAAACATTTAATTTAGATCTATGTTTAGCATATTTTTAAGGTAACTAATTTTGTGTTTAAAAGGTACTCTAAAGTTGAAGTATTTTTTATGATTTTTAGATTTTGTTCATTCAAACAATTTTCTGTCAAATTAATTTTTTTATAAAATTTATTAAACTATAAATTATATTATAATAATTGATTTTTTTATACAATTATCTAAATGAGTCAAATTTAAATATTCTCAAATTTAATTAAAAATAACCCTTCTAAAAATATTCTCCATACTCATACTGACTCATACTCAAAATTTTTTGCTTAAGTAGTTAAAAAATTTTCTACTTTAACTAATACTTTTTAGTAAAAGTCAAACAGCAATAAAAGACACTTTTTTGTGGTAATCTGGAACAACATTTTTGGTTGGCGAGTGTGTGTTCTTCTTTCTTTCTTTCTAAATGAGCTTTCTTTCATGTTATTGCCTTTTCTTCTTGACTTAAACTTACAGGGGGTCAAGTGGCTCATAAAATCAGCTATCTACCAAGAGAAAAGCAACAAAGAATTGTTGTGTTGCCAAATCCTGCATCGATCGGTCATGACGATTTCAAAAAAAAATTCATGGTACTCATGACACATTACTTTCCCTCACACCTTTAATCAACTCATGTATAATATATGGTGGACACCAAATACTCAGAGTTGGTTCTAGAGTAGACTAGTTAGTTTCCATGTGTACTTTGAGAAGAAGAAGATACCAGTCATAAATTATGCAAATTTATTATTAAGCACGCATAACTTTGCTATTTTCTTGGTTTATCTCTAAATCAAATCTATCTTCAACTTCTGACACACAGATGAGGACGGTGTATATGATTGCTAAGGAAAATGAAGCATGTGGGTCGACAGAGGGAACAGGTGGAACACCAAATCCACATGGATTGTCTAAAACCATAACATTAATTCAAAGCTTAATCAGAAAGATAATTCCGAGTTGCATAGGGTCTTCTTGTTTCGAATTATCATTCTCTTGCTAAAAGGGCTATTTGAAAAGTTCTTTTTAACTGCACATAACTGTGGAGGAAAACATCTTTTTGAGGTGGAAGAAGGTATTTGATAATGTTCTTTTACATGCTTGAATACGTGGTCCATTTGAAAAGCCGAGAACAGTAATATTATATATTGGGCAGAAAATGAAAATGAAAATGAAATCCCAAAAACAGAGGCTTTACTGCTCTTAGTTTCTGTTGACAGAGATTGTCATTTCAATTTCAAAGGCGACATCCGGAAGGCACCTATGTTTTCACACCAGCATCTTCCGAACTTATTGATGTTCTGTTATTGATAGACCAAATCTGAAACCAATCTTCTGAAATTAAGCTCAATCTGTTAAAAAACCCTAATTTGAGTTAGATATGGTTTGGAACTTCTCATGTTCTAAGTAACCATACATTCATAAAAATCCAAGTCCTTTGAGTTTTAAAACTTTCAAGAGAAGCGATTAATTAACTAATGAAGCTGATAATCTTTATGAGCTATTTGGTAAAGTGTTGTGTTGCAGAACTTTGACATTTCTAGGTTGGACATGACAAGTTTTGGCAGAAGTTCAATTCGCACAGTTTGGTGGTTCTGTCCCACATACAGAGAGACAGAAGCTGCCCTGTTTACAGAGGAAAATTGTCCCTCCTTGTTTGTTTCATTTTTATTGTCTTCTATTGGGAAAGTGAGGGATTGGATTGTAATTTCATACCAAGGAGTTCGGTTGGGAAAAAACCGAAGCTACTGTCATAAAATTGAGAGAAAAAAGAAGACGACGTAGATGCTCTGTACATGCCTGATCCGCTTCACGATAATAATTTAAGAGAAAAATACAATAATGTCAAAACTCTGAAGATTCTGCAGATAACATATACATAAAGCAAACTGAACAGAAAATTGCGGAGCTTGTCATGTCAAGGAACATGACCATAGCAGCATCAACCTCTCATTTCTCAATAACGGTGAAATTAACTCTTGCAACGGAATAACTGCCACCACAAGAATCTTTTTTTTTTTTAAATATATATATATATATACACATATAAAATTTACATGATTGAAACAATCTATTCATAGTCTGATGTCTTTTTAGGATTGACCCAGAGGCAGAGCATCTTGGAATATGTTCAACATATCACTTGGAGAGTTAAAAAAGACAGGAACAGAACAATGGATCTAGAAAAGATATGGTCTTGTTTGGTCGGTAGTATATGTCCTCTGGTGTTCTTCATCCATTGATTTTGCTGCCCTTTATTCATGTCCTGAATTAAAGGCCACTTTAATCTGATGGACTAGGAACCAACCAAGCCAGAGATAATAATAATATTATGGCGACCAATTCTAATAATTTCTTCTTCAACTGATTCCAAGCGTGGCTCTGGTTTTTCGAGCATAAGAACTTATTTTTTTTCACTGATTCTCGTGGCTGTCTGGAACTCATCACGTACCTACTGGAAAAGATAAATTGATCCTCTGAAATAGAAAGAAAACCGTAAGAGAAAAGATATAAGAGGAGATGCGTAAATCTTGTATTGTGTAGTTGTTTATTAGGCGGGATTTGATATTTGATAAGATCTTACAACTTGTTTTGTTGGCCTGCAGGGCAGCTGTATATAAATTTATTGTTAATGAAAGAAACATAAGCTGTTGTTGTTAATCCCATATGGATGAAGAAACTTTTGGCGTGGGTCTTCTATGTCCCAGAATTGACTACCTGTGTCCTGAAAATGATGTTTTCATCAGAATCAGGAAAAAAGAAATTATTATTGTAAAATCTAGATATTGGTCCCATGTATATTGCTAATAATACGTGACTTGTAAATAGTACGACTTGATATTGATATTTTTTTTCATTTAGTCATCTCTAGAATACCTCAGATATGACATTAGACCTCTGTCCTTGAAGAAAAAAAGAAGCTGAATTGTCCAATGGATAATCATTAACAATCGGACAGCTAGCGGTGGCGGTACCGGTGGTTGTATCGGCAAAAGTTGTGGTCTGGTTGAGGCTGCATTGTGGCACAGATTGCAGTGGTGATGCTAAACAATTTGATTTCTGGACATTTTCAAAGACAAAAAATTTGAGTCATACAAGGCCATAAGATATAACTTTACATATATAAAAAGCAGAAGCAAATCACTAGGTTTTATTTCACCTCTGGTCTAACCATGAGGGAGTCAAGGTCCATTGTGAAGTCATAGAACATAGGATTCACAGAAGCAAGCTTCATTGACAAGAACTGCAGAATAATACAGAGCCACAGCTAACTTGTTAGTTTTACTCATTGCAGGCAATCATCAATGAGGAATCATCACCAGCAAAGAAACTTGAGAGTTCATGGTACCTCCACTTGATTTTGTAGGGACTGAACATAATTGATTATTTCATCCAACATCAGGGCTTTTCCAGTCACCTTTATATATATAAACAAAACCAGATAGAGGTGTCAGAAGAGAAGATCTGAGAGAAACGTTAAGATGAGCTTTGAAACAAGAAGATACATCCGAAAGAGGAAGAAACGTACTTCAAATTTACCTTATCACAACCTGGTACAAGTCGCTGCAACATCTTCATCCTCTCACTTATCTTCTCTCTTCTTGCCTAAAATATCCACAACCAGACATGAAGTTTTAGTCGTTTTACGAATTTTCTAAGGGGACCCAGAGAGTTTAAAGATGTTTTTAGATTGTATAATTAAATTTACCCTTTCAGCTAGGCTGTGGCTATCGGTAGCCTGACCCCTTCTTGCTCTTACGTGGATATAGCCTGTTGGAGGTTCTTCATGACTCTTCTTCTGATTCTTCTTCTCATCTTTTGGCTTATCTCCTTCCTTCGCCTCACCATTATTGCTCTTCTTTTGTCTCTTGTTTCCTTCTCCGTTAGCTTCCTATTGAAGATAATCAGACAAGGATAATCAGTTTTTGGCAGTAAAATCCTGAGAATTAAGCACACCCCTCCCCATAAAGCTATAGCAGAGAACCATGAAAACTCGAATTTAAAGTTAATCTACCTTTGATTGAGGACGACTCAAGGAAGAACGATTCCTGTTCCTCTTCCTCTTCTCCATGGGAGCCACCTTCTGAGTGACCTGCTCACCAGGTTCAAGCTTATCCAATATCACAGAGGTCTCAGGGCTCTGGTTTTTGCTCACGGAAGAAGGCTCATTATCACTCATGTTAAACTTGGAGGTTTGATCAACGAAGCAATTCTCAAAAGATGTCTCGTGAGACTGAGGAGCAGGATTTGTATGAGGCTGAGCCTGAACCTGAGGCTGCTCAGTTAAAGCTGTCATCTTAAAGGGAGCACTAGAGAAAAATGGAGAGTCAACAAGGAAAGGGTGGTATTGGAATGAAAAAGCTGCCATGACAGAGAGGTTGGAGGATTTAAAAATGGAAGTTATGAAGATAGTGGTGGAAAGAAAGAAAAGGAAGGAAGCAGAGTGGTGACGAAGAGTGGGTATGTGACAGAACTGAGGCAAGGTATCGATATATAAAGACGTTGCCACATATAATTGCTCAAACCTTTGAAGGTAACTCATTCTCGGGGAAAGAAAGTCAGTCCTGTGCTGTCCATTTGACTGGTCCAATCTCATCAACTCAAATTATCGATGCTAATAATAAATTTTATTTAGCATTCAAAAATTTCTTTTTTAATTTTTTAAGGCAAATAAAATGAGATGCTGAAAAATAGGGCGAGTTTTGTACTGGTTTGCTGTTGGTTTTGATGCGTCATTTTTACGAACACCTTCTGTGCATGAAGTATCAGGGTTTCTACTGCACTGTCCTAGCCCGAAAAACGCGGTTATTAATCTTATTAACAGTAAATTGAATTTACGGGCAGCATGTGAGAGAGAAATTAACAACATCAGGTGTTAAAGTACTGAACGAAACATCGCTGGGATTTAAAAGAAAAGGAAATTACCATGGAAGGATTCACTTCTCCCAAGGGGATAAGATTTTGTTTGGATTTTATGGAGAAAACGAGAACTACGTCCAGAAGTAAACAGTTAACTCACTCAAATTATCATGAGCAGTACACATTTGAGTAAGTAGGAAGATTGGAAGTTCGATTTTGAACTTTGTATTTGAGATAAATCTATCCTTTTTAGAGAGAAAAAATGCTGAAGAATACCTCATTTATATTGCGTACTAGGAATTTCTTCAAGGATTAACGAGTGCAATTCATGTTGTAATTTTTTTTAAAAAAAAGATAATAAAATACATTTTAAAATTAAAAAAAAGATAAAAATAACTTCTAAATTTTAAAAATAATAGATTGAGTCTTCCACTTAATTTATCATTTATAAATATAAAAAAATTATATTTATTAAAAATGAATCGTACACGCTAAAATTTTTGAGTGTTTAATCAGGTTTAAAATATTCTTAGAAAATAAAAATTTTAATATAAGAATTTTTCAACAAATTTTCCTTAAAGAAATATCTTTCCTTTGAGCTCAATACGATTAAACATAATGTTTCCCGTCTTTTTTTATTCATAAAATAAAAATAATAAACTAATTAAAAAAGATTTTTTGTTTGTTTAAAATAACTTTTTTTAGGAAACATAATTTTTAGTTTTTTTCCAAAATGAAATACTGTTTTTAAAACAACAAATCAAATATACATGTCGGTTATTCTTCTTTGGTTAAACATAAATATTATTTTACTAAAAATAATCATGTTTAAAAATACTACTTCAGTATCTATCTCTTTTTAACAAGTATTTTAACCTGATTCATATTATAAGGGATTAATTGGAACCAATAAGTTGAAATATCATATTGTTTAGATCTGATCAACACGCAACATTTTCCCTATTTATAAAGTTAATATAGATAATAAATAATAGATCTTATTTTATAAAAATACGAGTTTAATTTTTATTGTCATTATAATAACTTTTTTAGTAGGCGATTTTATAAATACTCTTTAAATTTTTTAGTTATATTCTAATTTTAGTAGAAGATAGATATAAAATATATTTTAATTTTTAATATTAAAAAAAATAGATCTTGATGGGCTAGAGATGTTAGATCGAATTATTCAGCACCCGTCAGGCCCATGCAGCATCTACCTAACCCATCACGCGTGTCCCACGTTAATATCCCAATATTTTAATACTTAACTATAGTAAAAAATAAATTTATATATTATAAATATATGAGTTTTATTTTTATTATTATTATAAAAATTTATTTAATAGATGATCTCATAAGTCTCTTATAAATGCTTTATAAACTTTAGGTTATATCTTAGATTTAGTTAAAAATAGATATCAAACTTATATAAATTTTTTTATAAAAAAATACTTATAGATATTTCATAGTATTATTTTCTTATTGTATACATATATGTATGCCTGTACGTATATCCAAATAAATTTGCTTATAGATAAATTATACATTCTTTAAAAATTTGTTAAAACACATGGATTTTTTTTAAATGATTATGTTAGTTTAATCATGAAATTGTTAGTTTTTCCATAATTAACACACTCATATCACGGACAAAATATATTTTAGCTCAAAATTTTAAAATTGAATTAAAATATGGCACACGACTTCTTCTAAAAAAGTTGGTGCAATTTATTCTTGTGAGTGTGTATACTATCAGATAGGTCAAATAATTAATCTTTTAATTCACATAACTCATATAACTCGTTATATACATATAATTATACTCTTATTTATTTCTCAGTTCATGACTTTAGTTTAATCATTCTTTAGTCCGTCATTAAATTCTGATCACTTTATAAATTAATCAAATAATATTTAGCGTTAACATGTATACATGCGTAAGATTTAAGTTGACTGTATAAAATTTAATTAAAAATTTGATATATGTCCTAGATATAAGATTATTATTTACTATAGTTATATTTTTTTATAAATTACTCGTATTAATACTCTATCAATAATAATTAAGTAAAAATATAAAAGAACAAAAATTAATAAAGATAATTACAGTATTTTAAAAAAAATGACATATTAAATAATTTCATTGATCTAATTAAACTATTTAAATATATCTCATATTAAGGACTATATAAGTATTACACAACTCATCAATTATCATATCGTTTCACGTGCTACTTATACTCCTTTTGGTCCTTTATATAAGAGCTATATAATGAGTATATTTTAATCCTAATTATAAAACTCTAGAATATTTTGCATATTAAAATTATAATTTTCTCTCTAAAGGTATTCCTATATAATTAAACATATTAAGAGATTTTATATTAATAGTAGTTTAAATATATATAATTAAATAAGATATTTTAAGAAAATTAATAAATAATTATTATAATTAATCAATTTAATTAACTTCTTTAATTTATATAAATTAATTAAATATATTATATAATAAATATTGAGGAGGAGGTAGTATGATTTATAGGTATGTATAATACGAAGAAGTAGTGGTATGGTCAAAGTTATAAATTCAAACGAAGTGAAGACGGCTGGCAAAGATTTTCTGTAGAAAAGTTGGAGCGGAGAGCATGTCTCACATTTAGAGGCTAAGAGACTTTATTTTTTTGATACCCAAATTTAGAGGCTAAGAGACTTTAAAAAGAATAGGTTCATGAACGAATATCTGTGAGTTTTAAATGGTCCAAACGCCAAACTCCTAAAATAACATAGAAACAAACCCTCTAACCTTCAAAACACTGTACAGATCCCTCTGCTAATTCACTAACTGATTTACACGCTCTTCATCTCTCCCTCCTATTTACTCCTCACAACCCTTGAGGTCTCTCTCATCTGTTTTTTTTTTTTTAATTAACGGATAGGCACTAATTGTATAAAGTTATAAATAAAATAGAAGATGTGACATCCCATTTGCAAATGAACTATCATACTATTAGGCTACAAGAACATTTAACTTTTTTTTATTCTTTTTCAAACTACCTCTTGCCATATCTCCCACCTACCATCATCACACTCTCTGTGCATTCGTGTCCGCACACGCATATACATCTCACTAAGCCTTATCTTACCTATTTTTCATTTGTGAGACCCATCAACTCATTTTTTTCTATTAGATTTTTTTTTTAAAAAAAGGTTTAAACTTATTTACAATTTAAGAATAGAGTAAAGTCTCAATTTCTCTTAAACGATATTAATATTAAGTAGGATGAGCTATCAATTATCTTTAGATATAAAACTATATACTTAAAAGTTAAGATATATGCTCAAATCATAACTAGAAGTCTTCAGTTGATATTTAACCGTACAACCATTCTATCTACTGTGTTACTTTGTAGGGTTGATGCTTAACGGTTTACTTCCACGGCCCGCATTCGCCTTTTCTTCTTTCTGGACTGTTGTTACAGTTTGATTCGTTTTTGGTCCAATGTATTTGTTCAAAGAACAAATTAACCATTAAAAGGAAAATCATGCATCCAATTTTATCATTAAAAATAAAAGAGATTTTACCATACTTTTAAATAATAAATGAGCCTAATTATTTTTTTAAAATTTCTATAACAAAAAAAACTTTATCATTAGAATATTCATAACAATTATTTAAAAATTGCACATGTCATTTAAACTTGAAATATGCAACTCACAAATAAAAAGTCATATTCCGTGTGCTTTAACTTAGTCTGTGTTCCATGGATTGGCCCCAAGAAAAATGTAGTCCGTGTTGCAGATTATCTTTTTAATGTATATTTTGAGCTTTGTTTTTCCCCTTAACAGAAAACAAACAATATAAATTGGTGTTTATAATAATTATATGCCAACTGACGACATTGACTGGGTGAGTATTTTGAAAACGATTCTCTATGGTACATATAGACGATTTCTATGAAAGCTTTCTTGATTTTATCTTTCCTGTTCCACGACAACATGAGATTTTTGACCATCGAGTTATGCTCTTTGAGATAAAAAAGAATGTATGTGCCACTGAGCACCCAATTCATGATTGTTTAATCAATCAAATATCAAGTGATCTTAGAGCAATGCTTCACAGACTACAGCTCTTATTATATCATGCCGTGTTTTTTTTTTCCTCTTGGGAATATTGCAGTAGTTTAGGCGGATTTTAAGGCGAGTTCTTCTAAGAATATTCTTGTTGTAACCAAACTGTGATGTGCTAAAATTATGAATGCCAAAGACTAATACATATATATATATATATATAACTAAGATTATATTAGCCAGTTGCAGTACAAATAAAATAATAAAGATATATATATGCATGAATAGATTTGCTACTCAATACTATACACTCTTCCCAGTCATCACAAACAAACGTAATTGCATGCGCGTACTTCTTTTGACCTTCCCACGTTAATTATTCTCCTTTCTCACTCTTATCTCTTATCTCCTCCCACACAAACCAAATCCTATTGTTGGGATATTCTTTAAATGCGTGTGAGTAATTCTTCATCAAATAGTCAGATGAAAATTGAGAAATTGATTTTTTTTTGAATGGTTTAATTCCAGATTTAAGTGGTACAGGGGCAGGACTAATCCTTTCTTTTTCTGGCCGTACAGCAACTCAAGGATACAAGTCATTAGTAAATTTTCAAAATGATAATAAACACACATTAGTTTCATAATCATCAATTAATATTTATTTAATACATTATTATTGTATTAATTTAAGCACATTAAAGAAGTTAGGTAAATTAGTTAATTGTAATTATTATATGTTGATTTTCCTTAGTTACCTATTTAATCTTATATATTTGAACTACGATGGATGCCCCTTAATATGCACAATTATATATGGATATATTAGGGATAAAATTATAATTTTATGAGATAAGGTAAATTGTGGTCTTATATTTAGGAATAAATCTAACTCTTCACCAACTCTTATAATTAAGATTGGATGGAGTACTTAGAAATTATTTTTTTTTGGTATAACTTAAAAATTAATTTGATGATGGCTACAAAAACACAATATGAACATACATGATCACTTGTTGTGATTGGTGAAGCAAAAGGACCATTATCAATGTAGGAAAAATCCCAAACTGAAAATGTGGGATGCTTGTATAGCCCAAAATTGGGTAGGGGAGGACCCAGGCCCAGTATATGTTTTATCCCTAAGGCCCGAGTAGTGAATTGATTGAATTTGATTGTCCAAAACTTGGGGGAAAATATCAACAGGTTAGTGAGGTTATTCTTCACAATGCGGTGAACCAAAAGTTAAATCCCCATTTGTATCAAAAAAAAAAAAAGTTAAATCCCCATTATGAAGGGTGTCCATATTTAATATTTGATAGTACCTTGAATATAATTGATTCTAATAAGAGGATACATATGTTTAGGGAAAATAAAATACATAATTTCCCTCAAATAGCTCTGTAGTCAACATTACCTTTTATGGGGGAAAATGCGTTACTGGTTTGAAATAATGACTGAAGAAAGGAGTTGCCTTGAAGGCTCAACCTATCGTAATACACTAGTAATACCTATTCCATCCATTTGACTGCTGAAACAGCATAATCAAACAACAAATTGAAAGGGAAGTTTAAAAAACAAAATACCTAAACCGCCACCTCAAAACATGAAGCAACGTGCTCACAGTATAAAATTAAAAAAAAAAAAAATCGGATGGTGAGCACTGGCAATGAAGCAGCCATTAACATCCTAACCTTATTTTCATCTAAAAAAAATACCTCTCTTATGAAGAAGAAGCTTACCTGCTTGGGCGTTTACTGTCATTGCTTCAAATTCTAAGCCTTTGCAGCCTGTGCTACTGCAGAAGTAGGAGAACCTCCCCCAGACGTTGGCCTGAAAGAACAAAGAAAAAATTCATATTAACCTTAATGTACTATAATTTGAAGTTAGACATCACAAAATTACAAGGGAAGGATTACATTATGTTTAACATATGCACACAGGCCATCACTTGTTTTAAATGTACAAGTTGCAAAGGCAATCTTCTAAAAGCAGAGGGAGAAGCTACTTACAGTCCCACGAATACTTTGAAAGCGTCATAGATTCCCCACTGAGCTCCAGTGAGGGTTCCAATCATAACTATACGAAGTGGAAGGCCACGAGTGAAAAGCCCCCATAGCCCCAACTTATTAACAGCCTGAAAAATCCAACCATTTAAGGACCTCAGTGAGCATCATCCCACATTGAGATGGGTGTTCCTAAATATATGTTTCCACTCACATCGCCAACAGTGGCTCCCCTGGCATTGTTGAGGAATGAAACGAGGTTATCAGCAGGGTGCGAGACGATGGCACAGAACACTCCGGCCACATACCCGGCTGCAAAACTTACTCCCAGCTGAACATTTTTGCTGCATTGCTCTTTAGGTTTGGGAATGACGAATTTGTAAAACATCTCCACAACCGTCTCAAAAGATGCAAATTTCATCATCGTATCTGAAAATGAATGAAAAATAAGTGAGGGAGACATTAACAGGAAAAGAGAGAGGAAAACAATGTTGGCTGGTATCATGCATTGCAATATAATAACAAGGAAATTTGCTTATAATGGAACAATAACGTGTGTAGATCCAAAACCCAAACAGGGGTAAAAATCCTTGTTGCTTCAATGGATGTATATCTTCACCCGAAAGTTTTTTGAACTTGAAGGGTAAACAAGTTCATTACATCTTATATCGAACTGTCAAAATTAATTAAGAAATGGGACGAGAAAAGTCGAGGTTTTAGTCGATTGGCTATTGATAATTTTTTACATCAACCATCGAGGATCGCTCTAACCTGAAAGCTTTAATGAATGGCATAAATGACTTTTTTAATCTCTAACACAAACAGAAACTACGCTTTGTCACTTTCTCTGGTTGTTGTATGGTTTATATAGATTTATCCTTATGCATAAAGAGACCTAAAGTCAAAATGTGCTGGCTTACATGGAATCTGACGACCCCAGAGAGGAACAAGTCCTTTGTACAACCTGCACATTAAAATTGGAACGAATTATAAAATCCAGGCACTGCCGATAGTAATATCCAAAATTGATAATTAAAAAGGTAAGAAAGCTCGCGTACCCAAGAGCACCCTCGGCCTTGACAAACTTGGGCAATCCATCTGACAAACCTCGAGCAAAGCCGGGCTGAGTTTGAACACGAACTTTGACAGCCTCCATGGGGCAAAGAGCAACATCGGCAATTACCTCAGCTGAGGCAGAACCAGCCAGATATATCAATGTTTTGTACTTGGCTGCATATTCTGGCCCTGCAATGTCTGAGTAATACTTCTTGAAGAACTCATAAAATCCAAATTTGCATGCCCCTTGAGCACTATAACCAAGCAGAGTCGGCACCCACCCTCGGAAAAAGCCTTTCATTCCCTGCTCCTTAAGTAAAACTCCAAATCCCGAAGAGATGCTCTTATACTTAGCTGGATCAATCTGAAATACAGCAATAGTAAAGACAATACTTTCTAGTATATAGGACGTGGCATGCATATGTATATTTTTTGGAGAAATAAACAATTCATGGTCATGAGAGAATATGTAAGAGTGTAATAGTGAAGTGATTCTTATATTGGTGAAAGTAATAGAAGAATGAGATGTTCCTATAAGAGTCACTATCATCAATATATAATTCACTAAATGATACTTTAAGAAAAAGACCTGAAATTTTTCACTTTAATTTGAAAAGGACAAAAAAAATCAAATGCAAAGACTATGTATATCAAAATGCAGAGAACAAAATTATAGTTGAATAGAATGAGTTAATGAATGAAGAAATAAGAAAATGCAAGTTCCTTAGCTTGTAGGAAAACCTTCTATCTGTTGAGATTCCATCGTGCGGTGTTGAATCGAAAATAATATATATCTAATCATGATATGTTTTTTTATACAACGAAAATAAATCATGATATGGTTTTGTTATTAATTTGACGATAAACATTAAAAAAATTTTTTTGTTGTGTCCAGACGAGAAAGAACCTGCATGTTACACTTGACAAGATCGAGAGGAGTGACGGTCATGTGAGTGAGACCACAGCTGAGGATCCCACCGACTGTACACGCTCCGTAGTAAGCCGGAGAAAACATCGCAATCTTCTCGGACGGTGCTGGGATCAAGAAACTGCTTCCTGGCGGCGATGCCTTTGGAACAAGGGACGACGTAGGCCTCGGCAATGTAAGATTCTTCTTCGCCAATGGATAAAAAGGGGAAAATGCTTTTGATGAGTATAGGAAACCGGGGACGAGAGAATGGCAAGATTCATCGCTCAGAGGAGACATTGGCGATGGGGATGAAGGTAGCTAGCTAGCAAGGAGCTTGAGCTTGAGAAGAAATGTATGTTAATTTTTTAATTTACTGTTGTTATTTTCTGTAGGTTAAAATTTTTGGAGAAGAGGGAAGCAATGTGGGAAGAAGATGGAGAGTTTAAGTGAGTTTCAGAAGGTAAAGCGAGAAAATGGGAGGATTTACAGTTGGGAAAGGGGATGTGCGTAATGGTCGTGCGAAGAAGAGAACGTCGAAAACATGATTGCGTTGGGGGCGCTTCGACCGCACCTTCTCTTTGGGAACTGTCCTCCAATTTTCATGTCGATTGACGGCGTTGACTCTTGACTATTTAATGCAAGTCTGTTAACTAAATTATATTAAATTACCAAATTTGTTTAATTAGTTATTTCTTTTCTTTTTGTTTACAATAATATCCCTTACAAGAACCTACTTATTCAATCATCACCTTAATGCTCCTCCTTAGGTCACAAGCTAGCGTTACCTAGCTCAGTAGTTGTTTCTTTGTTTTTATAAAATTTTTAAAAAGGATTGAACTCAATTTAAGAACATAGTAAAGTCTCTCTTCCTTTTAGATAATATTAATATTTAGTAGGATAAGCTGTCAATTACCATTAAGTATAAATTTAGTCACATAAGAGTTAAGATATATCTTTAAGTATCGTAACTGTAACTACAATAAAATAATATTTCTTAGAGATCGAACATACTTCAAATAATTATATATTTTATTTTTTTTAGCTGAATTTACGGATGATAGTTAACAGTCATTTTTTTTTTATTTGTTGGTACAAACAAGTAGCTGATATTCTGGGCCAACATTTGGGGCGACGAAGCTATACTGTTGCAACAGCAGTTTTATTTTCTGTTACTCTGTTAAGTAGAACATGGGTTTTAACTAATAGAGTTTAATTCTAATTAAAATGATTAATTTCTTATAATACAATGAACTAATATTTGAATTCCTTTTAAAAGAGATATTTATATTTAATATTTGACAGAATGTCGAATATGATTATCACAGATAGAATGATATCTATATTCATGTTTAGAGGAAAAAAAAAAGAACATGGACTTTGACATATTATGGTCTATAATTACTGGGTTGGCTCATTTATTTAGATAAGGTTCCCATTAAAGTCATCGCGTGGCCAAAATTTAGCCCTTATGGAAAACATCATTGGGCCTAAATAGTATAATTATATGGGCTTGACTGTTTTAGAAGGAGGTGAAGAATAGTTCCATTTCTGTAAGTTGTAGATTATTAAAAATTTTGTTATTTGATAAATAATTTAGTATCGCTTAATTGATATATTAAATTTGAATCTTAGTATATGTAAAAAATCTCTATTGAAAGACTCATCTACTATAATCAGGTGCGCGATATGGATTGAATCTAGATATAATTAAAGTAAAACTCGAGTAAATTAAGTGTATAACAAAAAAAAAATTTGTTGTTTAAACAATTTTGTTGTTGTGGTTTGTATCATGATATTGATATTGATTCTATAAAAGCTCTGCTAATAAAAATTAAATAAAACCAATGTCACCTTTTCAGCATCAAAACAGGAATGGTCTCTATCAGAAGACAACATGTGTGTGCGTGGATACCATCATCACATGCAAAGGATTTGAATCTGTTGTAGTTGAAATTTATCAAGCAGTTGTCCAAATTTAGAACATGTCCTGCTAATACTATAATTTACACACATACTATATGTTATACTTAATATAAAAATAGATAACTAATTTAAATATATTTAAAAAATTAATTATATTATTTAATTATAATAAATATTATTTAATTTTTTTAAAATAATATATTTAATCATGACTACTCTTAGATAAAAATTACTTAACGTATATAATAAATATAAATATTTTTTATAAAAATTATAAATTTAAAAAATAAAATAAATTAATATTTTATATTTATAATAGAACTCACTAGCCTCATAAAATTATGATCACTATACATATACTCTTCGCCTCAGTCATATACGGCAAATTGGCAACTTGCTTTGCTCTTTTATTGCGCACCTCTATCTGCCGATCTCCTTATAATTAAAAAAGTTTGGATCTTTTAGACATGCCGATTACACAACTTGTTTTTGAAAGAACCAGAAGAACGCCTAACACAATTGATACTTAGTCAAATATTTAGTTAAGACTGACAATGTGTATGAATAGTTAGCACTAAAACTCTTTTAAAAAATCTTATAATGCAAGGGAGTTAATTACTGCTATGAAGCTTGATAAAAGAAAAGGTAAGTCAGAAAACATATGATACAGGACAGAGTTTATCTACAACGAGTCTTGCACACACTAATATGGTCAACTTGCATTGAATGAGGGCCCACTGAATTGCTTCCACGTAAGCTTTAGATAGGCATTAACATTCCGGAGAGCATCGTGCACCACTCGTATAATCTCACCCTTCCAATTGCCGATCCTCTTGGAGTCTTGTGGGGCATGCCTCCCCATTTACAACCCTCGTTTGTTTCTCTATTTCACACTCTCCGGTCCATAAACCCTACCTCTATCATTCTCTTACACTTATCTCTTGCTTTCTCCTTTTTTTCACTTTTGCTGTGTTCTTTATTTGCTCCCTTCAATGGCCTCTGTTTCAGCTACTTCTCTCAAGCTTCTCACCACCACTAGCCAGGTTCATAGTCTCGTTTCACCCATCATTTTTCCTCCGCAGCATCTTTATGCGTTCCCCACTCTTACGCGTTGTATATTCATTCTTAAATGTGTTCATTGCTGTGTTTTCTAACTTTCTGTAATGTTTGACTTTTTTGGTAGAACGCTTTCCGTTATATTGCAGTTGCCTGACTTTAAACTGTCCCAAATTTGGCTATTTTACGCTGATGTGAATGTGTTTGGTCTTACGATTGCATGGAACCACATAAACTTCATCTTCGCAAGGTGTTCGCGAAATTTCCTCAACCAGTGCTAGCACACCACTAAATCCCCATTATCTATTTATTTATATTATAATCACGTATATATCTTCAGACTTGCCACTAGGACGCATCTTTACATGTTAATCTGGTACATTATAGATTTTACTTGCAAAACAATCATAATATAATCAATGCTGTTACTGAGAGGTGTTTTTATAATTTCATTAGCCTAATTCATCTGGGTTAAATCACTATCTTTTAGTTGTTCTGCATTTGGAGCAGCACCCTGCCACTGGTCAAGATATTCTATATACAGAATTTCAAGAAAAGGGTATTAGCCACGAATTAGAACTATCTACGAAGAAAACTTGATTAGGAGACCAGAGTGTGTGATTTGTTTATTCTCTTTTATGGATAGAGCTAACCTAGCAGAAAACATGATTTGGATACTTTGAATCATGCAGGGTTCTTGGAGAGGTTCAAGTTTGAGGGCTGTATCAGTAAGATGGGCAAAGACAAGCTTCCCTTCCTTGAGAACTTCCCGTTTCCGCATATCTTGTGCAGTGAGTTTGGTTTCCTGATATATATACATATACATATATATATATAAATCCCTTCTCATTTCAATTTTAGGTAATGACGAGGAACCTGTAACATTCTGTAAAACGATGCAGGCAAAACCTGAGACATTCGATAAAGTGTGCGAGATTGTGAGGAAACAACTTGCTCTGCCTCCCGAATCTGAGTTCACTCCAGAAACCAAGTTTTCTGCCCTCGGTGCGGATTCTCTTGACACCGTAAGTTTCAAATTGATATGAGAATCCTAATTTTCATATCTTGTTCAGTTGATGATGGAGTTGGATGGTTTTGGTGTGGCAGGTTGAAATAGTGATGGGTTTGGAAGAAGAGTTTGACATCAGCGTGGAGGAAGAGAGCTCCGAGAACATCACAACTGTGCAAGAAGCTGCTGATTTAATTGAAAGACTTGTCCAAAAGAAAGCTGCTTAATTAGTCATTCAATTTGTAGTAATGAAGTGAGAGTAAACTGTGATTCATTGGATTTGCCTATTCTTTCTCCTTTTTGTTCCCATTCACCAGCAGGCGCTTTATTAACACATACTACTACTGCTATTGTTATTTTCTTGACTTAATTGATTTAACTTGCCTTTTGCTTCCAGATATCTCTACAATCATTCCTAGCATGTTCTCTTCTTCCCTTCAAGATAGGCATGCTCTTTATCTTGTGCTTCACTTTACGCCCCCTATTAATTTATTACTGTAACATCTAGATTAATCTATTTATGTCGATGATAATAGATAGTTCTTAAAGTTTGAATTTGGAGGATTAGTATGTGATTGCAGAATTTTCATCCTTAAAAAAGAAAGCCGTATAAAATGTGATCACATGTACGCGTAGTGCCTTGGAGGTTTTAGGCGTATGGGCAACTGAAACTTGGTGGAATTTTGGGACAAAATTGTTTAAAGATGTTAAACTTAGTCAATTTGTATTAGAATTCCATAGAATTTTATTTGTAATTGGCCTAAAGAATGATATTATTACTCTTCTTTCCATCATAAATATATTATTTAATTAGTAAATTGATATTAATTTAAAATATAATATTTATTTTTTAAATTTACCTATTATTTCCTAAATTACTCTTGTTGATACTCTCTCAATAATAATTTAATAAGAGAAATATGAAGAAAGTTAAGAAAGATGATTAATGATTTTAAGAAAATTACTTGTTATTTTCTAAAAATGGATCATATTTTTATGTTGTCAATAGTTTTAAATTTTAAGGATAACTACAGTTCTTAAAGCATTTCTACACAAATTTTATTCAATTAGACTTCCCAAGCATTTTTCCTAAACAAAATTGTCAGAGAGGTGTTTATTGATTACAGTCTTTAAATGTTCAAATAAAAAATAAAGGTACATTAAAAAGTAATATTGGCAAAATGTCTGCATAAGTAATAATCTAATTCTTTTTTATTGATAATAATTTTTTAAGGCGTTCAGATCTCTACTACCATTTTCGTGATAAGTGAAGACATCCCATGTGGCTCTTGCTCCATGCACAGGTAATTAATGTAACTTCCATTCCACTTATTGATCATTAATTAATTGAGTTAAAACTTTAAACTCGTACCCTTTCAACATAATAGGAATTAGGAATGATGATCAAGCAACAAAGAAAAGAGTCGGACTTACAATTATGGCATTTTATTGCGCAGAAGCATTAATTGCATTGCCGAATTAACGAATTCTTTTTTAGCCAAACCGAATTAAGGAATCCTCTTGATCTTTGATTCTTGTTTGGTGCTTCACATCTCCAAAAAGCGAAATTCCGCCTCCACGACGCCGTTTTTTTCCCGCCGCCAAATTGTAGCTATCCATCTGAGCGACGGCGAAAAAAGTGATTATATTCTCATATTCTCCAGGATTCCTCAAGCGGTGTCGTTTTGACGAGATCATCACCCGCGTCTGACTTCCCCGCGAATCGAAAAAGCGCTCCGTTTCTCCTCCTCCACAATCGGTCCCATTTTTCTTCGTTTTTCTCGAGAAAATATAGCGCCGAGGAAATCTCGGTCTTTCCTTAGGCAGAGTTAGGTGCGTTTTTGCTTATATATACATAGCATAAAGTGATGGATCGGAGGAGAACTGGAAGTCCCGTGTACACGCGGCAGTGGAGCGGTTCCAGCAACACTGGTTCATCATCTCCGGCAATGTCGCCGGCTCATCCTCAGTCCCGTCTTGGTCCGGCTTCCACCGGCCTCTCCACCATAAAGCGGACGCAAAACGTAGCAGCCAAAGCAGCTGCACAGCGTCTGGCTCAGGTCATGGCATCTCAGACAGCCGATGACGACGAAGACGATGATGATCTCGGGTTTCGGTACAGTGCTCCGACTCCTCCAGCCGTTACTTCTTACTCCAGTAACTTAAATAATAACAGGAATGGTGTTACCAGCACTATCCCTCCGATTTCGCTCGCAAGACCTAATAGATCTCCCTCTCCTGCGGTAATTCTCACAACAAATGCTAGCCGAGGCTCATTTCTGATGCGTTAATGATTTTATTTGGCTGAATTCGGTCTTTGAATTATGGATAACGAAATTGGACGAGGGAGATTTATTTGAATTTGTTAGCTGGACCATGGAAAGCGAAATTGGGCGGGGAAATTTTTAGTTTCGAGGACTATTTGGGTTATGCATGCATTACCTGAATATATTCTTTCTTCTACCCTGTCCCCCAATGATATATACGTAAAGTTGATAATGTGGGGTTTTCTAACAGGTGTCACGCAGCTCCTAATTAGCTAAAACGATTTTGATCTTTTTATTAGTTAGGTCGGAACTTTGTAGAGCATGCTCAGTCAGTTCGTTCAACATCAGCTGGAAGACCAGCAGTGTCTGCTCGCACGACAACGTTGGCACCACCCAATAAATCCACAATTATAACTCCAATGGCCATACCTCCTATCGATCCTCCGTCCAATCGAAATAGAGATCACAAAAGGTAGAGCATGTTTATCTCTTGATATGTTCGCTGTTTATACTGAGTTATATCTTTTGAGATTTGCATACTTGTTGGGAATGAGCTAATACTATGCAACTAAAGCATCATAAATATAAAGGACAAATCATGTGATTCTCGTGTATGTTGATTATGCTGTCGATGACTTGTGCCTCTACGATCTTTTTATCCTTGGACAATGATTTCAGGTTTTCATCAGATATTGGACAACTTAACTCAAAAGGCACAGGAGATATGCGTGAAGCTTCTGCACTCCGTGATGAAGTACAGTATATATGCAATAACTTTTCCCCACAATTAAATATGATGATCCTTATATAGGAAAATCTAGCCCTTAAACTGTTTTTCTTGTGGATTTTGCATTACAATCTTTAAATGATTGATACTGAAGCTGATTCATTGATATTCAGCTAGATATGCTACAAGAAGAAAATGAGGTTATGCTGGACAAGGTTTGCTCCTTCACACCCGAAAGTACTTGGCTTTATATTCATGTTATGTGATGCGGAGGTATAAGTCTGATTATATTTACAGCTAAGACGTGCAGAGGAAAAACGTGAAGAAGCAGAGGCTAGAGCTAGGGAGCTTGAAAAACAGGTGACTTATTCTAGATGCTAACTAAACATTGAAAAGTAGCTTAATGCTATACTATCAATATCAGATTTTGAATAATCACTCTACTTCTAAGAAACACTCTGTAACTAGATGTGGAATGAAGTATGAACTACTTAAAATACAGGATGCTTAATACATATTGTTGTTTTTGTGTACGCTAATTCTTGAGTGATCTCATGTCTATGTACTCTTTGATTTTAATCTTGGTAGGTTGCCTCTCTTGGAGAAGGTGTGTCCCTGGAAGCCAAATTGCTGAGCAGGTAAACTTTCTTCAAATCTCCGTATTCTTTGTTGGCTCCGGTATAGATTTTAATTCCTGTGAGGTGAATTTGCAGGAAGGAAGCTGCTCTGCGACAAAGAGAGGTATTCTTAATGAATAAGTTTTAAATATGCAAGAAAAAATTGATTAATAATGGTTGAAACTTGGAAGCCACTGTGCGAGTTCTCTGATGTTCCAATCTTGCATTATCCAGTAGCACCTATATGCTCATGTTAATGTGAAGGGGCAAGAGTCATATTCAGTTATGCAGATAGTTTTGTAATCTTAATTTTATAGTGAAATCTCTATTTCCAATTTCATTTTTGTTAATATTATGGGATTTGAGTAAGAAGATTGTCAATGCATACAATTTATGCCCCTCCTCGCAAATTTAAAAAAAAATGAGAAGATTGATCAATGGGCTTCAATCAAACAATGTTATTTGACTAACGAATATTTTTGCCACAGGCTGCTCTCAAGTCTGCACAACAAACAAGGGATGGGAAAGATGATGAAATTGCGGCCCTTCATGTAGAAATTCAGGTAATTTTTAACTGGCTGTGCATTGTTTCTTGTTAAAATTGTAATATACTTGCTATAGTCAAGTGTTTCCTGGTCTGGGTTGTAATTCTCTCTATTGTTTTTATTAGAATCTAAAAGATGATGCAGCAGCAGCTGTGGAGCAACAGCGAGAAGCAGAATCTGAAGCAAGGGCTCTTCGTAAAATGACTGAGAGAATGATTTTGACCCCAGAAGAAATGGTTTGTATTTTTGTCCATGAGATGGGTATTAGTGACTAATTCACTTTTGTTTATCTGTCTCCCTACATTTCCTGTCTTTTTTCAGGAGGAAGTTGTCCTGAAGAGGTGTTGGCTTGCTCGTTACTGGTGTCTTGCTGTAAAATATGGTAATGAAATTCTTATGTTATTGTATTCTCTTGTCTGCTTTGCAACAAAAAGAAAATTTTAAATCCAGGCTTCAATTCTTTTATCTGGGATTGATTATTTACAAAAATTTGATGATCAATGTTTTGCAAAATTCCTTGTGCCTTTGTAATTCGTTGGCATGTTTCTTCCATGGTTTATAGGAATATGTGCTGAGATAGCACAGTCCAAGCATGAACATTGGTCTTCTCTAGCTCCTCTTCCTTTTGAAGTTGTCATTTCTGCTGGGCAAAAGGCTAAGGAGGAATCCTGGAACAAAAGTGAGTTGGCTTTTAAAATTTTAAGGGGACTTGTTTTCACTCCTAAATTAGCTAAAGTGAAGTCTAATTAAATTGCATCACCAAGGTGTTGATGACCCAGATAGCAGTAAAGTTGTTCGTGACT
The DNA here is from genome assembly GCA_037074615.1 of Leucaena leucocephala. NCBI lineage: Eukaryota > Viridiplantae > Streptophyta > Magnoliopsida > Fabales > Fabaceae > Leucaena > Leucaena leucocephala. Next base: position 16,441,038 of record CM073534.1, on the reverse strand, counting down.
TAAGTGATTTCAATGGGGAAGGAAACATTGAGAGCATGCTTTCAGTTGAAATGGGTTTAAGAGAACTTGCTTCTCTAAAGGTTCTCCGTTAACATCATTTAAGTTAATGCTTAGTTCGTTTATTTTTTCTAATATTAAAAACTACCCTTTGGACATCTTAGATGCTAGGAAGCACATTTTTAAGCTATAACTTTCTTGAAACATGGATTCTATTCTAAGCACCCATAAATTTGTATCATGTTCTGTTTGGTGGAGATTTGATTTCCTTTATATCTTTGGGAATGTTTTTTGGGGCCTACTATTAATCCTTTTCATTGAATTCATTTTGATAAAATTTCATGCTGTAGGTTGAGGATGCTGTTGTGCTCGCATTACACCAACACAGACGCCCAAATTTGGTTCGGCATGCCATTTTAGGTATCTGAATTTAGTCATTCTCTAATTTAGTTATTGATTTTTTAATATTTTAATTTAATTTGGTTTGAGAAATCTGTTTTGTTATTCGTTATTTCAGGCAATCCTGTAGTGGCATATTGTACTGCTCTTTTTCCCTTTTCTGTTCATTTTTTGTTCTGCATTTGGTCTGGTTTAAGGCGTTATTGTAGTTTTATTAACCACTAATATTTAGATCTAGATTGTAAGCTTGAAACCCTGATACTTTAATGGTTCTGAAGCTTCTGGGATTGCAAGATGAACACGATCAAGATTGTAATGACCTGAGAATTAAATATTTTACCAATTTAGTGTTTGTAATTTTTGGTGGGCGTCTTCTTAACTATAGGGACTTGTGATGACCTAGGGCTATGTGTGTTGGAATGGTACACAAACCGTCCAAACCCTAACAATGCAATGTGTATAGAGCCTCCTTAAGTTGTTTAGACCTAGCAACTATGCTTAAATAAATTATTGCCCTAAAGGAAAACCTGGATATTAGAGATGAATATGATTATATAGAGGGTACAACAACAGCAACTGCGAGAAGCCTTATTCTACTAAATGAGGTCAGTCACATGGATAGTATGACATCATTGTGCACTCACTATCAACAACTGATTCCTTAGATATATCATTCACGTGATGACACATAAGAGGGTATGGAAGAAAAAAAGTTGATAAAAAGGGGACAGAACAAGGCATGGGAATGGACTTTAAAAGAGTTGGAGGGTTTGGAAGACCGTGACTAGATGAATTACAGTTTCAGAAAGTAGCATGTGTTAAAGTATGATATTTTTACATAATGGGCAATATCTAGTGTTGACATTATCATCCTCGTTGTTATTTGCTAATAATAATAGCGTACTCTATTTTTTTGGTGTTAAATATGATGTTTTAATGCTCATTTGTGATATTTTCATGAGGGTATATTTGATTTTAAGCACTACATTACGTCAGAGGTAGGGTGTTATGATCCTTCACCTGATCTTAATATTTTTAAATAGTGTGTATTTCTTATTACTCTGTTTACGTTCCAGATTCCAAATCACACGGTGACCCCAAATTTGTGGAAGCATTTGGTAAGAAACAAGTTGTCAATGCTCACCTTGGTGTTTAACTTGACGTGCTTTTACTCATCGATGAAGTTAAAGATCATATATTAGACGTCTGTGTTATAAGCTGTGTTTATAATCGATGGTTCATATGTCTTTTGTATATTCTTTTCCAGAGTAAATTATTATCCCTTCCTTTGCGCAAATTACACGATCCTCTTCTTTGTTTATGGAATTATTTACAAACTTCTCATGAAACCTAAAAGCCACTAAAATTACCTTTGGGATAATATTGCTTTCTAGTATTAAATTATTAAAAATATAACCTACTTCCAAATGTATATCTTAAACCTTCGTTTCAATTTAGATGTTTTTATTTCTTGTTGAAAATAATAAATTTAATTTATTCTGAATTCTTTTATTAAACCATAAGAATGCTAATGAATAATGATTATGAATATACATATTTAATGCAATGTTATTGTTGAAATTAAAAATTGTTAATTATAATCTTTAAATTGGTTAACCTTAGAAGATTATTTTGTGAGATGGTCTTTGTTTTTAATAATTATTTAATAGTTAATTTTTTAATTTTATTGTCAAATGATTGGACAGTTGGTTAAATTTAGAAAGGTAACTTCTATATCAATCAAATATATACTTAATACATATTATTTGGGATTATTAATTGATGAGGCCGTTTTCGTCAAAATGAATATAATTGTAGCTTATGGGCTGTTGCGGGTGAGGTGAGGTAAGTAACATAGGTTATGGTTTCAACGGAAAGTTATGTGGTTTCTTAGGACAAAGGAGAGGGATATGTAATTTGGACATCCTTTGGGGGAGGAGAGAGTAATTTAACCTTCTTCGAATCTTTATTTTAAGTTGCCTGTCCTTATAGTTGCATGCCTTGCAGATGACCGAGTGACTGATGATTTTCTGTTGTGCTGTTTCCTACAGAATTAAGTGGAGAGGAGGCAGAAGATGTTCTTTTTAAAGAGGTCAGTTGCTTGCTTTTGGTCCAAGTTCTGTGAAGTTGTAACATGCACACCCATACGATCTTATAGCATGTTCATCTTTGCTGCCACCTGTCCCATACCCTTATTTGGTATATGGAATACACGTTGATATTACAAAATTTGCAATCAATTATTTTGTGATATCTGTTTTTATTTTTTGTTTTTATCCTTCTGTTCAAGACAGATCCCTTGATTAGGAAATTCAGTTTATTGTTTTGTTGTGTGTTTATCCATTAAACACAATCCCGTGGAGCGAATACTTAAAATGAAGGTTCCCGGGGAACCATAGCACTTAAAATGAAGGTTCCCGGGGAACCATAGGTTTTGGCCTAATTTCATGTTGGAGTTAGATTCAAAGAATTGTTTAGGAATTACAGTTTGCTCGTATAACTTGTTACATCTAATTTATAAATTTTAATATTTCCAGGCATGGCTAACTTATTTTTGGAGAAGAGCCTTAGTTCATGGCGTGGAGGAGGATATTGCAGAAGAGCGGCATCGGTTTTGGATTACCCGCAGTGGGCAGTCAACAACTTCACATGATGCTGTTGATGGTAAGCCTTATCAACCTTATCATCTCTTTTCTAGTTGGCCTAGAGATGTGCTTATATTTGTTTATCAACTTATAAGTTCACTTCACTGTTTATCACAGTTGAGCGTGGTTTGTTTGAGCTGAGAAAACTGGGAATAGAACAGCAGCTTTGGGAAGCATCTCGAAGAGAAATTGATCAGCTTCCATCCGCGGTTGCTAATCATAAGCCTACCACGGAGTCGGAAGCCTCATGGTGATTTTGGTAGCTTTCATTTGTTGATTGATTATTTGTTCCATATGTATATGCGTTTTCCCACCTACATCCTGCACGCTATGTCGTCGTCACCTTCGTTTTTGGATCGCATACAAAAGAAAGCAAGAACAGGTACATCACAAGAGAGACGTTGTGCATTGTATTTTTGAAACTGAATATATATTATCATTCATTTTTGTTTACTTTTGCACTTCCAGAAATCCAATCAGTTTGTTTAGCGATGAAAATTTCACAAGTATGGCGGTAATTATTTTTTCCTATTTAATGTAATTTTTATTCCATTAGTCTCGGTGATCTTGGTATCAACTTTCTACTTGGACATAATGGCAATCTTTAGTTACTTGTTGCCTTCAAGGGGTTTTATGGTGTTGAACTGCAGTCGACGCGTTCTTTAAATAATAACCTGCTAAGATCTAAACTTCCCTTGAAATTTTCTATTTGAGCCATACAATTACAAATATAATCCTGAAAGGATGTTTTTTCTTGCGATTCACAAGAAAGGGGATTCACGTGATTTTTTCTGAATTTTTTTGTTAATACTAAAAAATTTCTAATTTTTTATTCAAATTAAGGTATAATTAGAGGGTTTAAAGAGTATTTATAGAAAATTTATGAAATTATTTATTAAAAGAATTTTTATAATAATAATAGAAATTGAAGTTGTATTTTTGTGAGATATGATTCTCATTCATTTTCTTGTTTTGTTTTTTTGTTGGTACACATTCATTTTTTCTTTTGATTGAGAGTAAAGGGATGAAAAGTGAAAACTACACGGGGTTTGGAACGTGAATAGGGTGTAATTCTGTGGGCCTAAAGATTTTCGGACCTGGATCCTCCGTCAGAATTATATGTTATGTTATATACGATAAAATGTTGTATCCAAAAAAACTTATAGCCAAATTCAGTATTATTTAAATAAGATTTTAAGTTTGAGTTTTGGTATATATAAAAAATTTTTGTTGAGAGACTCACCTACTATAGTTAGGTATACGATGAAAGTTATATCTAAATATAGTTAGAATAAAACTCTAATAAATTAGATAGATAACTAAAAAATAAAACGATAAAATATTGTACCCAAAAAAACATACGAATTAAATCGGCCTACCTAGTTTTGCATTTTCCTCCGGTTGAGCTGCCATCCAAAGCCCCGTCATGGTGACGGTGACCCTCCCCTCCTTTCATTGATTTTAATTTCGTACTATATATTTAGATGGGAAAAAAGATTAGGAAGGGAAAATATTAGAAGGGAAAACACACGAAAATAGTAATTTTTTTTACTAATTTTGAAAATTTTCCTTCCAAATTTTAACAAGGTTGCTATTACAAAATCCCACTCCACTCTGTCATAGGCCTTACTCGTGTCCATTTTTACTGCAAATTCACTCCTCATCCCCTTCTTTCTCCTCAAATAGTGATACATTTCATCAGCAGTTATCACATTATCACGAATGAACCGGCCTGCTACAAACACACCATGGTTTTTAGACACAAACATCTAACCAAGGCTGCAAACTGTTTGCTAAGACCTTAGAGATAACCTCATATGCAAAGTTACACAACCATATAGGTCTAAATTGATTCACCTCCTCAGGCCTGTCCACTTTCGGAATTAAAGTAGTTCAACTTCTCAATCTCCCCTCTGCCATAAAAAAAATCCACAACCATGCACCAAATTTCTTCCTCTACCACTTGCCAAGAGGATTGATAGAACTTCCCACTAAAGCCATCCGGCCAGGTGCTTTGTCCCCCCTAACTTAAATACAACTTCCTTTACCTCCATCTTATTAACTGGCACCAACAATGCTTCATTCATTTCATCCGAAACACAACAATCAACATAACCCAACACCTTATCAATATTCCTTTCACACGAGGATCTAAGCAAATCCTCATAATACTAAGCAAAATAGGCAGCAATCTCATTCTCACTCTCCAACCAGCATCCATAATTCCTTTTAACCCTGAGAATAGCATTTTTCTGACTCCTCCGTACTGTTGAAAGGTGAAAGAACCTTGAATTCCTATCTCCAGCCTTGAGCCAAGCCACACACGATCTCTGCCACCAATACACCTCCTCCATCCGCCACACCCTTTCAATCTCAGCTTCTATCTCATTAATTCTCTCTACCACAGTTTCAGTGAAGACTACCTTATAACAACCAGAAAGCTGGTTCATCAGATTATCCATCAACTTTCTGTTATTAGGGAATACTGTTCTTCTGCATTTCACCAATACTTCCTTACAATTATTCAGTCTTCTAACAACCTCACACACCACCTCCAAGACTTCTTTCTCCTGCTCTCCATCCCAACTTCACCATGTCATTGTACTCTGGATGATTAACCCACATTTGCTCAAACTTGATGCATCTCGGAGTCTTAATACCCTCATAGTTCAATTCTACTAACGGATGAGTATGGTCAGAGCCCACAGGTTCTAAATGAAATACTTGTGCTCTTGTAAATCTTTCTTTCATCTCAACATTACAAAGCACTCTATCAATCTTTTCCTTGATATGATCATCCTGTAATCTTTTGTTACACTACATATATCTTAGCCCATTAAATCCCATGTCAATCAACTCACTCTGGTAATGAACTGCTGAAAGTTAAGTATTTTCCTTATGGCCCTCGGTTTACCTCCCCTCTTTCCCTCTTGTGAAACTAAGTCATTGAAGTCACCAATGCACATCCACACTCCTTCAACTTCCTTAGCAAACACCTGCAATTCCCCCCATACCTTCCTCCTCTCCCTCTCTTTAGTAGGCCCATAAATGAAGGTAACAAAATTAGCAACCTCCAAACTTCCAGAAGTAACATGAGTGTGAATCAAATACTTTGAACTGTATAGTATCTCAACCCTTACCTCCTTACACCACCATAAACCCAACCCTCCACTCCTACCATCAAGATCAACCAGAAACCCATTCTCCATGCCACATTTCCTTCTCAGCTGCTCCACTACCTTCTTTTTTTTGCTTAGTTTCCAATAGAAAAACAATAAGGGGCCTCTGTGATCTGATAATTTTCAGTTTTTACCTGTCAAGGGGGTCCCCAACCCTTGACAGTTCCAAGATAAAACACTCATTGGGCCTTGGTAGCTGTTCCAGGCCAGCCACCAACGCCATCAGCAAAATTTGAAGATGAGTCCTCCTTCAATCCTGCTCCTCATTATTCTTCTCTGCCAGCACCTCTTTCAGCTTCCCCCCAGTTATAACCCTCCTCATTTGCTTCTTTGGAATTCTACCACCCCTACTAGCCCCTTTCCCATGCATATTTCTTTGCACCACATATCTACAATTTTTCCTCTCCTCAAAGACAAGCTCTCTCTTCTTGAACTCTCGCACTTCTTCTGTATCCCCCAAAGATCTCTTCAACACCACTCTTCTCATTCCAACCAACACCTCTGACATGGGTGAAACGATGCCATACTACACAATAGCTTGCGACATATCTTCATTTCCTTTCATAGGACTCCCATATCTCCTCCATCTTCGTGAGCCACTAGAATATTCCTCCTTCACATCAACATTAGTTTGCAGAGTATGCTTTAATGCCTCATTCACCTTACCTCCAGAGGTCTCAATCTGCTTCACCAAAAACATCCTTATCCCTATCCTTATCAGCAACATTCCTTTCATTACAACTATTCACTAAGGTATTATCCTCATAGCTCTTCCCATTATTACACAAATTCTGTCAGTTTAATTCCTTTAATTCTTCCCTCAGCCTTCTTCTCTTCTATCTCTTCCCAATCCTTCTTACAAGCCACAACAATATCATCAATTCTCCTTGTAGCTTGCACTCCTAACCAGTTCCCATACCCCGCTCTACCACTATCCTCCTCTTTTCTGTGTGGACAACTTCTCAGATCGTTTCCAATTCTCCCACACCAGAAAGACAAAATCTTTAGTCTTTTGTATCTAACCTTAAGCATTATTTGGTTCCCGTAAGGGAGGATAGGTTATGTTAATTTAAAGGAGGATAGAAAAAGGTAGAAGAGGTTAATTAATGATGTTTTTTGTTTAGTTCAGATGGAGAGGGGAGAGTAAGGGAGAGAAGTTAATTAAAAATTGACAAATATACCCTTATCTCTTTATTTAAATTTATTTACTCTTTATTTATAATATTCATATCAAAATTATTATTTTTTAATTTATGAATATTAAATTTTTTTATCTCATTTATATATATATAATAAAATTAAAAAATTAAAAAATATGATAAAATTTTAACATTATTTCTTATTAATTTTATAATTATTATATATTTTAATATAATATATAAATAATTTATTATATTTATTAAGTTTTAGCAATTAAAAAAAATTAGCTATGAGCAAAAAAACAAAATTAGAGAGTCCAATTAAAATATTCAAAATATATAGAAGGTAATTTAGTTAAAAAGGGATAAAAAAATTTTATATCTTCTAAAAACTCCTTACTTTTAGAGGGGAGATAAAGGAGGATCCTTATATGCTCCCCTTCCCTCTATTTTTCTTAATCAAATACACTTTCCCCTTCCCTCCACTTTAAAATCCTTTAACCAAACAATCCCTAAGTGGAATCGAATCTTTTTCTGGTTTCGATGTCCACGGTCCAGATACCAACAGCTTTCTCAAATCGACATTAACCATGGCACGAAGAAAACTTCGAACCAACTAGCCATCACGATCCGGATCCTCAATTCCATAATCATTCTTCAGTCGCAACATTAAGGCTCTTTTCCATAATCATTTTCCTGATCAAAGAACCCCCTCCAAACCTCCTTTCATCCTTCTTCCTCCATACCAGATCCACTCTCAATTCCTCCTTAGAATTAATATTCGCACCACCTCTCGACGAACCTCCAATTTCCATCTGTTTCTCCCAATCTCACTCCCTCTAAATCGCAATGAACGATCTAGAAGGCACTCTATTTCTAATCCCCCACAGTAGGAGATGGAGATCACTCACTCACACCCTCCTTTTCCGTCTTATTAAATGGCAGAGCATGAAGTTACACACTCGAAAATGCCAGTCGTAACTAACTCTCACAGAGGAGAGAGAGAACGCTCCCACCGAGGAGAGAAAAAAATTTATCTTGATATTCTTTTAATTAAAGTATATAATTGGAAGCTAGCTATATACATAGTAGTGATGAGAGTCGTGCATCGCAAAGCACAAATCATCTCACCATCTATCTGGGTAATATATATTCATTCATATTGTGTTTCACAAGTGGATATACTGTGGAACCCTCTCCCAGGTACCGGCAATAATAATAATTATGATGATGATGAAAATGGTGGCAGTTAATTTATAGAAGAACCCATGCCTTTAGGCTCAATATTCATTAGGAGGATGACTCTGTCTCTGTGTTTGCAGAAATTATGGATATATATTCAGACGGTAACGGGTATGGTGCTGAATCGCGCCTAGTTTTGTTTAAGTAAATTAAACCCTTTTTCTAAGCCAGCCCCATTAAAATGGACACTACTATTAGTGGCTGGTCGCATAGCGCAACCCCCTGATCATGAAAAGCAGCAATGCCTCCTTATTTTATTACCAAAAGTGGATCACCTTTTTCTCCACTCTTCTTCTTTTTAATTTCTCTCTATCTTCTTCATTCAACGTAAAAGAAGTTTTGCCAAATAAACCAAAAAGGCTTCCCCTTTGCTCCTTTCACAAGCTTCCAAAAGCTTAGCATAACATAACCTTCCTTCTCACTCTTCCTCACATTTTCCAACCCTGAAGCTCTCTCTCTCTCTCTCTAAACTTGAAACCACTCCTTCAAGAAATTAAAACAAAAAAAAGAGAGAGAAATAAAACATTATGACTGACAAAGAAGAACGCCAAGGGGGAAAAAAGATGCATATTCGTTGTTGCAGAAATGAATTTTCAGGTACGAGGGGGGCAATATAATAATATATAGAAGAGAATAAATACGCAGGCCAAGAAATCAGTGAGCGAAGAGTAGCGCAGCTAATGATGAAAAATCTGAAGCCCTTTTGAAAAAGCTTGCAGAGTAGGGACCATTCCCCTGCTTTACCACTCCTTTGATCAGCACATACTACTACAGAACCCACCATATAATATCCTCACATTTGTCTTCTTATAGTTTGTTTGTTGGTTTATCCACACATAAAAATCGAACCCTATATATTCACATTTACACAAATCTATCTATTTACCTATCTATCTTCATCTGGTTAGACAGAGGGTGGTCCATTAATATGAGAATAGTGTGGCTGGTTTTCTTCAGAATGGGGACCATAGGGAATGTAAGCCAAAACATAAACATCCATAAATTGCGGTATTTGGTGAGAAGAAGGGAGTTAAATACAGCTATTATGTGAAGTGTGTGTGAACTGTAAAAGTGATGTTATGGGGGTGGCGTGGAAGGGCTTGAAGCCACGTGGGGAACATGTGGTTCCATTCACATCTCCATGTATAAAGGAATACAGAGTTGTTGCATTCTCTGTAGGGGCTGCATTCTAAATTTCAAGTCCTCACCCCCATCAATTATTGTTTTTTCACTGTGACCTCATGATTTAATAGGAAAATCACACTGCGTCCAAAAAATAAAATTATCAAAAAGTTTTAGAAATATAGGTATATTGTCATTTCCTATATTAAAATATATCATTATATGCTATTATATTGTTGTGATTTTCTAGAATATTTTGATGATTATATTCCTTAATTTAATTTATAAATAGTTAGTAATGTATTTAGTCTCTATATAAAAGTATGCATCACTCTAATTTATACCCATTATATATGCTATATTTTTATATATTTCAATTTTACATCAGCTATATTTGAATAGAGAAAAAGTAAAAGGAAAATAGGAGAGAAAATATTAGATTTTTTTTTCTAAAATAGTAAAACATATACTATTTTTTAGAGTTTTTTAATATTCTTTACTTCATAATTTTCTTTTTACCCAAGGTAAAATGACTGTATCTTTAATGGAAATCAAGTCTAAATATTGAAGAGAAGAAGATTGGGTAGATCCTAAAGTTATTAGATAGCTGCTAATGCGTCATCTTGAGAATTCTAATAAGCTTTCTAACAAGATTAGATGGATCTTAAAGTTTGTTTTTTGAGTCATGGGACAAAAGGGTTTTTTCTAGAAGAAGATAAGCTAAAGTGTCACACCATATTTATTATATTTATTGAGAGAGAAAAAAACTTTTCACAAGTGGTCAAATAGAAGAAGTTCATGCCAACATAAGTACAGAAAGAAGAGTCTTTAACCACCACGAGCAAAAAGTTAATTAAGAGGTGTGGGAACCAAGTTTTCACTAAAAGCCTTCACATATGGTTCTTTTAGCAGCACTACTTCGTTGGGGCCATATACAAAGCCTTGACCCCATAATTCTATACCATATTCAATTCTTTAGGTATATAACAGATTCTTTGAATGAAAGTAAAATAATAAAACATCAATTTTTTCTCAGGTCAATGAAGCAATTGAGTGCCCTTTAGATTTATTAAGCATACCTGACAAGTCACTAATGCATTTCAGTTTTTTTTAAAAAAAATACAATGAAGTAGGATTTCTCTATTTTGCTTGGAATCTTCACACTGAAACCACTTATTATTGTCAGTAAGCAGATCTTACTCGTACTTGTAGAACAAGAAAAGTTGATCAATCAAACAAATTTTTGGGAAAACCACGAAGAACACTGCCCACCTCTCTCTTTACACCCTAGTACTCATATTCTCTCTCTCTCTCTCTCTAGAGACACACAAATATTTTAATTTAATACCTAGGTTCACATGTAAAAAAACCTTTAACTTAGCCATTTTGAGTTGACACATTTTCTGAGAAAAGAAAAATTAAATGCTGTAAAGCCATTTTCAAAGGAAGAGATACTCCATTCTGTGTTGTGTAGTCAAAGGAAAGAACAAAGGAAAATATTTTGGATCTTTGCTCTGTAAATTTCTGAGAATATTTTCAGGTTCCTTCAGTCTCAGTGGCAGCTCATACTACCTCATTACGTTTTCTCACCCACCAACTTGTCTGCTGACTCAGCCTCCCTCAACCCTCAATATTATATGAAACAGGTATAAAGTTAAACATGAAACCATTGAGTTTAATAAAATTCAGGGACAATTTTTGTTATTATCATGGAAGATTAATGATGAATGTGGACAAACAGAGTAACAGACCCAACACACAGGACATTACCTCTCTCACATCTCTTTCCACACCAATTTCACCATTTTCAGGCCTGCAACCAAAAAGCTAGAACTGTAATGATGATCAGAATAGAGAAGGTCCAGCCACCTAGAACTGGGCCCCACACGCACACAAAGACACACAAAAACCTCAAGTCAAGTCTCAACTCAATGCCCCTACTTCTCTCTCTGCTATTTTAAATATTTCATTCTGATCTCTTTCTTTCCTGGCCACTTCCCTCATTTTCTTCTACTCTCTTCTTCTGTAAAACAATGGACTTGAGAAGATGGAACACCATAGCTATGGCTCTGGTGTTACTTCACTTGAGCTTAATTATGCCTGTCTTCTCTATCTCGTCTCACCCAGATAGGATCCTACGGCTTCCTGGACAACCCCCCCACGTACGTTTCCAACACTACTCAGGATACGTCACAGTTGATGACAAGAAACATAAAGCTCTGTTCTACTATTTTGTTGAATCTGAAACTGATCCTGCTTCTAAGCCTCTTGCTCTCTGGCTCAATGGAGGTCTGGAATCTCTCAGATGAATCAGAATTTTTAATGGAAGATGTTAGACAATGTGTGAGTGAGCTGATTAATTCCTCTTTTATGCAGGACCTGGCTGTTCTTCACTTGGTGTTGGAGCATTCTCTGAAAATGGACCCTTTAGACCAAATGGTGATGTTTTGATTCAAAATGATTACAGCTGGAACAAAGGTACTCTGTTACGGAATCCCATTTTTCATTTTGACTCAGATATTCGCCAAAAATTAATTTTTTTTCTCTCGTTGGGTTGTTTTATCTTGTGTTATAGAGGCAAACATGCTATATTTGGAGACACCAATTGGAGTGGGATTTTCTTATGCTAAAGACCGATCTTATATGATAGTGGACGATAAGGAAACTGGTATCTCCTTCTTCTGCTAATGTCAATTACTTTAGAAACATTTTTTTTCTATCTTTTGGCACAAATAAGGTTTTTCTCTTTAGAAAAGCTCCTTTTCTAATCTTTTATCATCTGTGGACAAAGGCACGTACAATATGAACGTATGCTGCTTCTTAGGCTTTTTTGAAAAGTTAGAGGGACAAGACAGTGTTTAATGACGAAATTCTTCTCAACTTTTTTCTATGGCACTTTCCAATTCCCATTATTGTTTCTCCTGTTAATAATCCCAATGGTGTCATTAGTAATCATGTACTATTTATTTCAAATACGACAGTCCTTTGAATACTCAGAACAGAACAGTCATTATTTTTTGTCATCTGAAACTGTGTTTTTTATTTCTTCAGCCAGGGACAATCTCATGTTTCTGAAACTCTGGTTCAACAAGTTCCCTCAATACAGGCAACGAGATTTGTATCTTACGGGTGAAAGTTATGCAGGCAGGTACCTCTGTTACTTCCACCAATCATTTCTGGAAAATCCCAATTCCAATTTCAATTTTTTTTTAAATTTTTTCCTTCTTAATATCAGGGCATTATGTTCCTCAACTTGCAAAGCTCATGATTGACTTCAACAAGAAGGAAAAGATCTTTAACGTTAAAGGCATAGCTGTAAGCAATAACATATGCTTGACCTTGAAAAAACTTGGATAATGCCAATATCATCAAAATGGTTCTTTTGTTTTACAGTTGGGTAATCCAGTTCTAGAATACGCCACGGACTTCAACTCAAGAGCCGAGTTCTTCTGGTCTCATGGATTAATATCAGATTCAACCTACAAAATGTTCACCTCAATGTGTAATTATTCTCGGTACGTTAGTGAATACTACAGAGACTCAGTTTCGCCTCTTTGTTCAAAGGTTATGAGCCAAGTAAGCACAGAAACGAGTAAATTCGTGGACAAATATGATGTAACGCTTGATGTCTGCATTTCCTCAGTTCTTTCACAGTCCAAGGCCATTTGTCCTCAAACACAAGTGAGTCTTCTGTCTTCGCTCCTACACTTTCTCTTCAAGTTTGCTTGCTCACTATGATTCTTATTAAGATTTAGAACTTTTTGTTTTACAGCAAAAAGGCGAGAGGATAGACGTATGTGTTGATGACAAAGTTATAAGTTACTTGAACCGAAGAGATGTTCAAGAGGCACTTCACGCAAAACTTGTTGGAGTTCGCAAGTGGGATGTCTGCAGCAAGTAATCTCAATCTTTTTCTCAGCTAAAAATCTTACCTTTGTTTTCACTTTTCTAAATAGAAACAGACCAAGTTTACTCTAATTAACATATGATTCATGTTTCATTTAACAGTGTTCTGGACTACGATATGCTCAATCTTGAAGTACCTACACTTCCTATTGTTGGATCAATAGTCAAAGCTGGAGTTCATGTCTTAATTTACAGGTAACTAACTAGAAATAACTTTTCCCTCTTCCTACAGATCTTGTCGTGTGTTTTAGAGCTAAACATGATCATGTCTTCTTTCATTTTGTGACTACAGCGGAGATCAAGATTCTGTAATTCCACTAACTGGTAGCCGTACATTGGTTCAGAAATTAGCAAGGCAATTAGCGCTGAACACTACTGTTCCTTACAGAGTATGGTTCGAAGGCCGACAGGTACATATATATATACACTTGATTTTCAGTCAAGACAACATTAATTTGGAACATCGTTATCTCACAATTTTTGTACACAGCGCAAAGCAAACCAGTGAATAATTATAAACTGATATTGGTTTATGAATCTTATGTGGGGTTAGGTTGGTGGTTGGACTCAAGTTTATGGGAATAATAAGCTTTCGTTTGCGACCATAAGAGGTGCTTCCCATGAAGCTCCTTTCTCGCAGCCTGAGAGATCTCTAACGTTGTTTAAATCATTCTTGCAAGGCAGGCCTCTACCAGCTGATATTTTCTGACACCATCTTCATGTTTTTTAAGTGTTTTTCCTGTAATGATTTTAAAGTTTGAGGTTATAATTAAGGCTGTTTCTTTTCATAGTTCTTGTTATTATTATTGCTAAAGCAGTGTGTTTAACTGTGCAGTATGTTGAAACAAGAATGCAAAGTAGTGAGGTTTTTTGTTCTTCTTCTTTACTTTATTTCCTCCCACAATAGTTAGTATGTGTTTTTTTTTTTGATACATTAGTATGTGTTGTTACAAAGGGGTTGCTTGTTTAATTTACTTGTTGGGCTGTCACATGTAATAATGCATCTTTTAGACAAAATAATGTGAAAATGTATTATCATTTCTCCCCCTTTACCATGCTGCCTCCAGCCGTGCAAATATCAATCATGTTGTTTTGCAAATTTGTATGATTATAAAGTACTCGAATTTGAATTTGTTATAACTATATGATATTTGATATTAGTAATTTAAATTTGAGTATTCTCAGGCTAAAATGATATCAACTCTCCAATCTAAAAATGATATAAGAAAATTTAAGAATTTAAATTAAAATAAAACTAACATCTCTAAATTTACATAGATATTCGTTCTTTTATACTATTTAGAATTAAAAAATAAATAAATAATTATATCAATAAATAGTTAAAAAGCTCTATAATAATGATTGTTTCTTTTACTTTTATATAACGTATTGATTGGTTGATAATAATTAAAATGTCTCTATTTTTTTCCTATGAAATAAAATATATTGTTAAGTTTATTAGTCTAACAAAAAGTAAAACCGTTCTTAACTAAAAAGATAGAGTGATTTATTAATATTCGGACTGTGGATAGAAGTCAACAATTCTAATTGCGAAAAAAAAAACACTATCTTTTTTTAAAAAAAAAATTATATGAATCTATCTTGCCTCAACACTTTATTTTCTAATACACAAACAAAAAATTTCAAAGGCAAATATTTCCTTATTGACTTAAAGCTCAACTATAGCTTTATATACATAGTACTTCCATCTGTTCTAGTAAAGGTTTATTATCGACCAAAACAAACATATGCTCCCAAGGTTTTCAAATTGAATTGTCTTGATTCATATATTTATATGCATGAAAATGTGGTTATGTTGAATCCATTCACTCTTTTCTCTCTCATTTGCTTTTGTGATGTGTGTGTGTGTGTATGTAGCTTCAAAGTCAGAATCTGCATGCACTATATTTGTCAAATGCAAAGGGAATAACGTGCCATCCATGATAGAACGTGGAGAGGACTAGTTATATCATATTGAATGTGAAAGATGATTTAACACTTGTCCTCCATCTATCTCACTTTCAAGAAATAGTTTCAAACATGCTCTGCTTTCTCAACTTTATCTGATACCCAAAAGTTCCATAAATCTCACTCTATCATCAAGAGTCACGTTCAGGTGACTGTTTCTGGCTTTCATATATCCCACTCTTGTACTGCTCAACCACGCACGAGTACTCTGCTTCCAGCCACCCACGGCCCCTTGACTATGCTTTCCCTTTCTGCCACCCACTGTGTCATTCTTCATTTTTCCTGTTTTTCCAAAGAAATCTCATCACTTTCACTTTGTATAGAACTGTCCATCAGCTTATCCATTTTGGCCTCGCCGCATCCAATGAGTTAAAAGTTGGTGAAATGGTACCGACTCCTATTTGAGATAGTGTTAGGCATTAATTATAGACATTCTATTTGAATATTATAATGAGAAGTTGGAGACCCTCGAGAGTCGATGCCTCAGCAGTGTTGGGTCCTAGGAGTTACTCGTATAAGGAGGCCAATACATTAAGTATTTAATTTTGTTTCAAGTATTTTTTCTATTTGTAAAAGAAAAGGAAAAAACAAGAGGAAAATTTAATATAAGGATTTATTGTGGCTGCGGTATCTATGAGAGCATGAGATCAAGAAAGAGAGAAGAGAGAGTTATTGTTTTGCTCATGAGAATTTATGTTACTTTTCTGTTTTTTTAGCCCATATAACTTTTGATCAGAGTATTTATCGAATTTGACTGATTTTTATGTGGAGGTTTCCAACATATAGATCTTTGTCTAGGAATGTTGGTTAAGCCATTGGAGTTCTCAATTTCTCCCACAAATTTCATCAACAAGGTTCACGTTCTGTAGCATCAAGATTTAAGCGATTTTCATCAAGGTGTTGATAAGATAGTGAATTTTGGTCTGATCTAGCTGAAATTTTGTGAGGTATTTCGGAACACCCCAATCTTGAATCTGAGTAGTGGGATTTTCAATTGAAGCTCTCTATCATCCTTATGTTTGGCGTAAAAGGTGGAAGACGTTATGTGTTTTGCAAATTGTGTTTTTTATCACTTTGCATGGGAGATCTTTAGCATCCAATCTTTATCATCTCTCGAGGGATTTATTTCTTTTATATTTTTGCTATACGTATTTTGATAGCTATATTTTCTCCTCTATTTTTATATAATCTTTTAGTGATTTTTAAAAATAAGTTTTGTTATCATTTCATAGTTAAGCTTTTTTATAAGAGCAATTAAACTTTATATTGCCCTAGTTGTTTGCTCTCACTCATATTAAGTGAGAGATTTTTCCACTTTATATTCTATTTTTATTGACTCCATATAATCTCATTATTAAAAAGATTTAATCTTTATTACATTCTTTTTATTAAGTAGCTCCACACTATAGTATTTCATTCGGCCCTTTTAAAGATAACCCTCTATTGATAAAAGTACTATTATAACAAATACAAATTTTTAAAAAATTATATTTCAAAAACTAGTTATTGGAGTTAAATAACCTAAATTCTACTTTAAGGTCATCCTTCCTATATGTGAGTGACCTCCACTAAATACAACCCTATTAAGAAATAAAGGCAATTTCATGATGCCTATCAATTGTAATAGGCTTGTCTAACAAAATTGGCCCGACCCAAAATACAAACTTCTTACTGTTTCACTGGCCCACCGACTTCACGGCCCTTTTAATAAATACGTTGCATGAAATTTTCGAACTTGTATTCATTATATATTTTTTTAGAAAAATGAACTATTTTAATGATACACACCATTCGACTAATAAATCCTATAAATTATGTGAGAGTCTTCAACACATAGTATTTTAAATTTAGTAAAATCTTGAAAGAAATCAAAAGGTAAAAGCATCCAAATCCAAATTTGATTAGTTCAAGGAGTTACTGTTAAAATACAAATCTCGCATTATGAAATAGGAGTCGACGTATTCATTTGGCTCGATCCAAAATCTTACCGATTCTCGCTCTCTCTATCCCATGCTCTCTAATTTAAGCCAACTTCTTTGGCCTCTCTTCCGTGTAGTTTTCTCATCTCTCACGAACAAATCGACTCTGTCTGCAGCAAATGCCAAAAGGAGCACAAGCAGGTACCTTTGCCCCCCTAACCTTCCCTTTCGTATCGCATGTATGTAGCTTGGTCATATCACGTCGATACCTGTAATGTGATTCTTTGGCAACTTTTCTAGTCATTTGTGGGATTTGCAGGGCACTGACGAAGAAGAGGAGCCTAAGGCCACGTTGCCTCTCTGGTCTGCATCTCACACTTCGATTTTCCTACTTCAACGTTTTTCTGGGCCTATACGAAGCATTACACTCCAGATAGACACATTAGATACAACACGAAAGTTTAAATTCAATTTGAACACTTTTTTTTTTTTTTTTGCTTTGTTGAATTCCGGTCGTTTACGTACCTGTGTTCTTGCATGTCTTCCTTTTAAATCTGGAGCTCACACTGCATCTTAGTTGAGGTAATGGGCTATGCAGGTGTTGTACATGGTTGGAGATATCACGCCAGGGCCTGCGATTAGCTTCACGGAATGGCTGGACTTGGTCCGCGAAAGAACCGCCATGTATCGCTCCTCTGGCTCTCCTCACGGTCATTCGAGGCCCCTTGATGATCCTATGCCTGCTTCTAGGTTACTCTCTTTTTTCTCCTAATTTTTCCCCCTTTGCTCATTCGTATATTTCTATAATGTTATACTCTGAGCTTCTGTTTCTTTAATATACGCTTTATCTGCTAATCATCATCATAAAAATTGTGTTCACGGCTACGTTGAAGCAAACAGAATTAGTTGACAATGCCTGTCATTTTGTGCTCTTTCATTCTATGAACAAATCAGCTCCCGACCACAACTTTAGACTGAAGTGAGTGAGGGGAGATGTGTATGCAACCAAGCTATAATTGTAATGTGCTTTCAGAAGTGATCTTGTTATGCTAATTTTTTTACTCAGCGCTGGAATAGCAAAATGTGATTACTCTTCGTGAGGAAACGACAGAAATCAAGTTGTCAGAATGGCTTGGTAAAGCTGAAATGCTGGATGTTGAATCAATCTCCTTTTCGTGGGATGCGCTATCTTCAGTGCATCATGTTGAATACTGCAGCAGCAATGACCAGGACGACATTAACAAACCTCTTGAGGTTCGTCATTTTCTATACTGGTTTATATGCAAGACTACATACATAGGCCAAAATGTGTGCTGCATGTATGGATCTCCTTTTCCAACCTTTCGATCAGGTTAATTCCTTTAAGTATAACTCGATCCTACTATTTTTAGCTTAACTAACCCAAAGTGACGGATATTGGGAGAGAAGATGATTTTGAGAATGCTCATGATTGTTCAAATTACAGTAGATATTTCTCCTTAGTGTAGCTTTGTTCAGTATTTCCACCAGGTGCTTCAGTGCATGGTATCAATGCCTATCCCGTTTCTGGGTGTAAGCAGCAGTTCCAATACATATGATTACGTTTTGGGAAAATATCGTATCAACATTTTGTTTTTCCTTTTGTGATGCCAAAGTAGTGGGAAAAAATGTGTGTGAACCTTTTAATTTCTTAATTTCTGCCTCAATTTCTCCTCAGTTGTGTACACGTAGGTAACTGTGCATTCTGGGGGAATTGTCTTCTTTGCCTTCTTCCATCGCTTTGGGAATGATGATACCTTTCCAAAGGAGGAAGCAGCCGTTATAAAGATATTATCAACAAGAATGGCGAGACAATTTGAACCTCTTGGTTGTGAATTTGCCAAGTGCTTGGGTGTCCGAACTCCACAGGTGTGCCCTTGACTTCATCAGCACGTCTCTGGCGATCAGGCCATACCCGATTGATTCTCGTGTTTCTTGGAAAATGCAGGGTAGAGTAATTCATAATACCAGTCCCGAATGGCTCCAAATAAAGGATGCAGCAGAAAAAACAAGAGATGAATCTAATTCTGAAGGAGATGAAACTGGTAACATGACATGTTCAGAACTTTTGGAAGCACTTGAGCTGAACCGATGCCTCTCTTTTATGAGGTATGATCCAAATCTGGGTTTGAATACAATTCGGTCTCGTAATGTAACCATGTAAATAACTTTGCTTGCTTTGTCAATTTTATCCATTCTAGCGTAAATGGAGTAGACATGGCTAATTTATCTTGCGGGATTTTTCATTTAACTTCAACATTCCCAATGTACAGGATCGTTTTACAGAGTATTGGCATGCCTTATATAAATCTTTCTCTTATTGATTTGTCTGATGAAGAAAATTTCTTTCTTGGTAGTTGTGTTAGCCCTTCTTGTTCAGATATTAGTTGACATTAAAAGACAACGGTTTCTGGGAATCATCAAGAAATAATTAACCGTTTCGCGTCCATATGCAATATAGGTGGAGATTAGTGTACAGGACTACACCTGTAATGTGAAAAGAAACTGTTTTGTTGATAGGATGTCTATGTGCTGACATTATGATTCATGAAGTTCATGAGCTAGTATGATATCTCTTCTACAAGATAACTTTCAACTGATTGTTCTAACGGTTCAGCATCTTCTTGCAGTTACGTATATGGGTCACCTTTACTTGAAAGTTTTAGTGCTTGCGAGTCACAGGAATCAGTAGAAAGAACATCGGCAGCTCTTGGCAAGGTATTGATGCTAGACCTTATCATCCGAAATGAAGATAGGCTCCCCTGCTGTGAGCTTAGATGGCGTGGGAATTCTGCGAATTTGTTGTTAACTGAAAAGGTTATCCCAGCAAATGTTGATACACTAGAGGAAGCTTTTGATTCTGCAATGCATCTTTATAGACCGAGGGATATCAGGGCACTTCAAAAAAAAAAAAAATGGTCAACTTCATCCGATAGCAGATTGGGTTCTCATAATCCGGGACTTGTATCACAGGTTTTCTGATATTTCAGAGATGGCCACCAACATTGTCTAACACGAGCCTTCAAAGCCACACATCAAGAGAAGCACTCTTTACTGACTTCAACATCGTGGCTATAGACTCTGGTGTTCCCCGCCGACCCCCTGCTGGTAAACGTGCAATAGATCAAGCTATTTATCCTAAACTGGTTGAGTTAGTGCTCAATAGTTCTGAGTTTCCTCCAATCTCTTACATGATATAACTGGAGGTAAATTAGGATCTCCTTTGCCAGAAGTCCCAAATTCAACAACTGATGTTCATCAAATGACATGTCATCAGCAGTTCATGCATTCCTTAGGGGTTTTCGTGCTTCTCTTAGGGATTTGCAGGGATTCCATATCTTCATATTAGCACTTCACCAGAAGCTTGATAGCTTGTTAAAATCATTTATGAACATTATGAGCAAGTTATCGATTGGGGGAATTTGACAAAGAGGATTCACTGGTTTCACCTGACACCACTTCACAGGCAGCTGGAGGTGGCTCCTGTTCCTCTCCAACAAGTAGAGAGAGGTTTGTTAATGATAACCTTCCAGATTTTGATCCAGAATCACAGAAAACTTCTCAAAGGGTAGCATGTTCTGGCAGTAGAGATAGTTCTGAATTTTCTGCTATGACGAGAGAAGTTTGGCAGGGGAAGTTCTCTATGGGTTTGTTTGTTTGGTTGGAGGGTTTTGGACGGGAAAGGAAAGTATATTTGATTGGAAAAAATGGAGGAGAGATTTTTTGTCTTTTTGTGGTCCCTTCTCTTCCCTCACCTCCCCTTCAAAAGGGGGATTTTTGGAGGGGAGAGAAAATTTTCTATTTTTATGATTAAATTACTCTTGATATTTATTTAATATTCTAATGGTACCTTTAAGCCTTTTTTTTATTTTTCTCACATCTAATTTTTTTTAATTGTTAAAATTTAATAAATATAATAAATTATTTATATATTATATTAAAATATATAATAATTATATAATTAATAAGAAATAATATTAAAATTTTATCATATTTTTTATTTTTTTTTAATTTTATTATATATATAAATGAGATAAAAAATTTTAAAATTTATAAACTAAAAAAATAATAATTTTGATATGAATATTATAAATAAAGAGTAAATAAATTTAAATAAAGAGATAATGGTATATTTGTCAATTTCTAATTAACTTCCCTCCCCTCCCTTTCTGAACCAAACAAAATATATTATTAATTAATCTTTCTTATCTTTCTCTACTCTTTCTTAAATTAATCTAACCTACCCTTCTCTCAGCTGAACCAAACAAAGCCACGTGGATTACCCCATTCAGTTTATGTCTGCTTTCTCGTAGTTTAAGTGTTGCTTTCTTGCGGCCTCCTCCATTTCTTCTTGTATGTCTTTCCCATATGGAACATCATTTTTTACCTTATATTTTACACTCTTATCATAATTTCCAGGTCGATGCAGAGTCTAACAAAGAATTCGAACAGTGGAATGAAATGCTAAGAAATGATGCAGTCAAGCTGTGCCAGGAAAACGATTTCAATACAGGATTTTTTGTGTGCCAATGATGTTTACGAACTGAAGGTTTCTTTTTTTTACTTTGATCCTACCTAACAGAAATATTTTGGGATTTCTTTCATTCACACAAAGGATCTTCCCCAGTTACATTCAGGTCAGACTTGAGCATATTCTTTAGAGAATTACATTGATATCCGAGGCTGCAAATTCAGAGAAGCCATCCCGTGTCACAAATAATCTGTTCATTGGTGGAGCACTGGCTGCAAGATCTTTGTACACACTTCGACAATTGGGAATCACACATATTATGTGTTTGTGTGCGAACGAAATAGGACAATCAGATTCTCAATTTCCTGATCTATTTGCATACAAAAATTTCTTTGTAAGTCATGTTATTTTCTTTTTTCTTATTCTATCTGTCTTATTTGTATAAGCTTTATCTCTTTTTAAGGACATCAATAGTCTTTGGTCACGCTTGTCTTCCTCATGGGGGGTGCATGACATTCATTGTGCATTAGAGGACCCTAGACTTCTGTTCATCTCTCACCCTCGCTGTCATTACTTGTAGTTCCGATGATTATTTATATGTACTTCTCAATTTGGTTTGCTGTACTCGTTGTTCATGTAAATGAGATACCCAACATACATTATGTTTTTTCAGTAGTATGTATTCATATGATTTCTACTTGCCCTCCCACTTGAACAGGTGTGCGACCTCGAAGATTCTAACACTAGTAGCATATTTGAAGAACTTGTGATCTAATAAGTGATGTTCAAGAAAACAGGTCAGAGAATTTTAGTCCATTGTTTTGAAGGGAAAAGTAGAAGCGTTACATTGGTCCTTGCTTACTTAATGATCAGGAAGTAAGTCAGAATATAGATTCTAGCCTAGCTCTTTTATTCTTTCTACTGTAGGTGATTAAAGGCCGTTGGTCACGTGTGGCCCTATCCCCAACCCATCAAAACCAATTAAACTGGTGCCTTTGTGGTTAGAAGGAACCGAACTAAGCTAACTAAAGTACCGCATGTATTACCAGGTAGAATTGTTTTGGGCCGCTAAACTAATTTTATTGAGCTGAAAGGAGTCGAGAATTATCTGATTTATAGTCATAAAAAATTGTGAGAGCAGTACAAGTAGTGACTTGTGGTACAGTTGTGAAACTGAGAAGCTTTTGTGATACAGGAAATACACCTTACTTGGAGCATGGAATGCTATGAAACGGGTCCACCGGCGAGCACAGCCCAACGATGGTTTTGCAAAGATGTTAATGGAACTGGATCAGAAACTGCATGGGAAAGTGTCCATGGTGTGGCTGGAAGGAAACCGATGATGAAAATTTGCCCAGTCTGTGGAAAGAATGTAGGACTAACCAGCAGCTCTCTGAAGCTGCATCTGCAGAAATCGCACAGAAGACTATCATCAGGAAGTGTAGATAGTGGCATGAAAATGGAGATTGAGAAAGCTTTAGGAGCTTTGAAGATTAGTCGTGGTGGAAGCGTCAGCCCTACGCAAAGGCAGTCCCATTCAATCATGGATGAATAAAAACCGCAACTTTTTATCGTTTTGCTCTGCCAAATATATATGGAGTTCCATTCCAAATTTTAATCTGACCTTCTAATTTGATGCCCTTCTTATTCTTATTTCCTAAGAGATAATAAAATCTCTGTTCGGCGTTTCCTGAATCTTTTGTTCATTAACGGGGTAAAATGTTTTTCTCTTGGATCACGTTGGATAAGAATGTAACATCGGAAGTTGTCATGAGTCATAACGAATTCGCATTCTCCCCTCAAGGGGCTGGCTAATGGTTCGCGTAGAAACTTCGTGTTCATAACTAGGCGTCGGGATTGTGAAGAGACGCACGAAATAAGATGTTTACGTCTCTTGCATTATTTTCGTTTGCTGGCAATTGTATACAACAGGGGAGCTCGCGACTGACCGACTATTTTTAATTTTTTGTAGAGAACAGATTATAGTTACGGTAACTAACTCCGACATTTACGTAAACTAATCATGATACAGACCGGGCAGAAGGGGGAAAGCGTCGACGTCTGTGCCCGTGTATTTATAACTGAATACTAAAATGCGACTATCACATTAACTCTTAAAACAAGAACAACTTTATGAGAACTAGAGGACTAACCAAATAAAACTACAGGGTCTAATAATGGCAAGCAAGTGTGCCCTTCCTTCAGGTTTCCTTGATTGGATATGCTGACAAGTCAAACACGCCTTATACAGCCAGAAGAAAATAAAATTGTTGAGTGATAATAAAACTATGTCTAGGGTTATGAAACAAGTACAGACATATTAGCAAAGGGCAGGCATTAAAAAGCCCATGAAATTTATACGGGAAGAGCCTCAGGTAAGGATTCTGGGGCACCACTGCTACCGTTGAGGACAATGACATTGCCATCAGAATCGACATCCACTATAACAGAGTCGCCTTCTTTAATTTCTCTAGCAAGCATCTTCTCAGCCATGCTGTCCTCCAAAAGCCGCATGATAGCTCTCCTTAAGGGCCTGGCTCCATAACTAGGATTGTAACCTTCCTCAACCACTCTGTCCCTAAATCTTTCTGTCACTTGGAGCTCAATATCTTTGGCTTTCAGTCTGTCAAAGACCTCCTTCAGCATTATGTCAGCTATCTCCTTCACTTCCAGCTTAGTGAGTTGCCTGAAAACAATCATTTCATCCAACCTATTCAAAAACTCTGGTCTAAAGTACTGTTTTAGCTCCTCAGTCACCAAGCTCTTGATACGGTTATAACTACTGTCCTTCTCATCATAATCTAGGTCAAATCCTATTCTGCGGCCTCCTTTCTCAATCACACTGCTTCCAACATTTGATGTCATTATAAGAAGCGTGTTCTTGAAGTCCACAGTTCTACCCTTACTGTCTGTCAATCTTCCATCTTCCAGAATTTGAAGCATCATGTTGAAAACATCTGGGTGAGCTTTCTCAATCTCATCAAAAAGTACAACAGTGTATGGTCGGCGACGAACTGCCTCAGTCAACTGACCACCTTCAGTGTAACCAACATAACCAGGAGGTGAACCAATAAGTTTGGAGACAGTGTGTCGTTCCATAAATTCACTCATATCAAGTCGAATCATTGCTTCTTCAGAGCCAAAGTAATATGCAGCTAGTGCTTTTGCTAACTCAGACTTCCCCACACCTGTTGGACCGGAAAAGATGAAGCTAGCAATGGGACGATTAGGATTCTTCAAACCAACACGGGCTCGGCGAATAGCCCGACTAATGGCTTTTACTGCTTCATCCTGACCAACGACTCGCTTGTGTAGGGTCTCTTCCATCTTGAGAAGGCGATCAGACTCATCTGTTGAGACTTTCTCAACAGGGATACCAGTCCAGGCGGAGACAATGTGTTGGATGTCAACTTCAGTCACAACTGGACCTTCATCTCCTGCCTCACTCTCTGCCTTACTCATCTCCTTGCCTTTCTCTACAAGTGCTGATATCTGGGCCTTAAGATCCATTTCTCTATCTCTTAGCTCTCCAGCCTGTACGCATATCCATGTATTATCAGCCCACTGAGTTTAGTAAAAAATCCTATGAATTTGATTGTGTATAAAGTACATCAAGACAAGAAACAAACTGGAACAAAATTCTCTAAATTATCAGATTAAAAAGAAAATCAAAGAAACTACCAAAAAACCTTCCATCCTATCTGTTAGCAAAACTGAGTCTCTTCCTTTTATTTAAATAGCAATATAATATATAAATATCTCATCAGATCAAGGCAGTGGACTGACTTACTGAAAATTTATTTGGTGACAAAAATACACAATTAAAAAACAATTACCTTTTCAAAGTCTTGATTGCGAACAGCTTCTTCTTTCTCCTTCACAATTTGTCTGACCTCCTTGTCCAGCTCTCTTGCTTCTTCAGGTAACTGAAAGTAAATACATCTAGCTCAGTTAGTTTAGTAATTGAAGAGAATAAGACAAGGCAAGTTGCACAATACACCTGTGCATGTTGAAGCCGGACACGGGAACCAGCTTCATCAATCAAATCGATGGCTTTGTCTGGCAGAAACCGATCACTGCAGGGAACCACATGGTTTTAACCAGAAATACTTGGGCAAGATACAAAGCAAAAAGAATCTAAAAAGGAATACTGTTCATCTAGGGATACCAAACAACTTCATTAAAACTCAATATTAATAATGTGAAACAAATCAGAGAGAGGTTAACCACTACTATTCTGAAAGGATGATAAAACCCAATTAATTTGGGGGGAAACTTCAAGCATGCAACATTGATAAAAGAATATTGTCCATTGATCATTTCAGCATTAATGAAAAGGCAAAATGAGCAGATTAGATGTAGAAAAATGGTCAGTGATATACCTAATATATTGGTATGACAGCTGTGCAGCTGCCACAAGGGCTTCATCAGTATATCGGAGCTTATGATGAATCTCATATCGCTCTCTAAGTCCTTTCAAAATTTGTATGGTTTCATCAACAGTTGGTTCTGGAACTCTAACTGGCTGGAATCGCCTCTCCAAGGCTGGATCTTTTTCAATGTGTTTTCTATATTCATCCAATGTTGTGGCTCCTATACACTGCAGAAATAATGAAGCAGAACAATTTTTTTAGTACACCTACACTATGGATGACATTAACAATATTTGACCACATCTATTCAATTTGAAGGGAAAAAGTGCATGACCAGAACTCTATCACAATAGGCATATCATCATTCCGCGGTCTAAACTTCAAATTGCCTAGATTTACAACAGCAGTTGATTGCCATAGCAAATCATCTAAACCTGACCACATAGTAGTGACAATTACTGGACACACATCTGAAAATATAATTGATATCCAACCTCTACCAATCCTATATTATATATCTCATGTTGGTTTAACTGAGTACATACATGCACAACCAATTGAAAGACAAGGGCTAATTTACCTGCAGTTCACCTCTTGCAAGTGCGGGTTTCAATATATTTGCAGCATCAATTGCTCCTTCAGCTGCTCCTGCTCCAATTAGAGTGTGTACTTCATCAATAAAAAGTATTATCTCATCACTTTGTTTGATTTCCTCCATCAATTTCTTTAATCTCTCCTCAAATTCCCCACGATATTTAGTACCAGCAACAAGTAGACCCATATCAAGGGTTATAACCTATAAAATGCAGAACAGATTAGAAAAAAAAAATGGTAATACTGACAGAGATAAACTGACTTCTACTAACCTTCTTTCCTTCAATGGTTTCAGGTACATCACCATTTGCTATCCTCTGAGCAAGACCCTCGGCAATAGCTGTCTTCCCCACACCAGGTTCTCCGATAAGGCAGGGATTATTTTTAGTCCGACGACCTAAAATTTGAGTGACACGTTCAATTTGCGGCTGCCTTCCCACAACTGGGTCCAATTTTCCCTGACAGGGGCCAAGGGAAATTATTAATGATTCTACATAGTGAAGTATCATATAGAATCCATCATGGAAAAAAAAACTAGAACTGTCAAATACCTCCTCTGCTAACTTGGTCAAATTGGTACCATACTCCTCCAAAGTTGGCATCTTGTTGCTACTGCTTCCAGGGCCAACAGTAGCAGTGACACTGTCTGCACTCTCGCCAACCATGCGAATAACCTGTGCTCAGCCATAGGAAATTTAGATGATTGGCACAAAAATTCAAATAACTAAGGATTTGTGTAAAATATACCCAGCTGGTGAGAAAAAAATAAATGAAGACTTGGTACTGACCTGCGTGCGGATATTAGTAGGATCAGCACCTAGGTTCTCAAGCACACGTGCTGCCACACCTTCACCCTCACGAAGGAGACCCAGAAGCAAGTGTTCAGATCCAATATAATTGTGACCTGTACAAGAATCAGATGTTCTTGCAAGCTAAGACAAAATATTACTCACACTATAATTTCTATCAATATAATGGTCAACAGAGACTCACAGCTTACCTCATAACTCAATTTTAAATGAACTTAATGCAATACTAGTCAAAATCTAAATATGTACAACAATCAATTAGACACATTGGGAAACTAATGCAGGGAAAAAAAGATTTTCCATTTAAATCATTACAAGTTTATGACTCTCCAATAATGGGCAATTTTTTTACAGATAACTATATGGTTCACCAATTAAACCATGCATTTGTCATATCATTGTTGAAATATTATATGCTTGTCATTTTTTGATAGAAAAAACGGATACCAAGAATATAAGAAACTGAATCTAAGTCTAGTTCACAGGTAAATCAAATAAATGCACAAGACCAAATATAAATACATTATTTATACCATTACAATTAAATGAAGAAAAAAAGAGCCAAGTTAAATAGATGAACAAAAGGAAGAAAATCCCAAGTCAAAGATAAAAGTGCCATTTGTAACATATATTACGATACATGAAAAACATAAAACACAACACAATGTAAACAAAATGTTTACCAAGTTGGCGGGCTTCCTCAAGCGAGAGTTCCAAAACACGCTTTGCCCGAGGAGTAAATGGAATCTCAACTGCAACAAATCCACTACCCCTTCCAATTATCTTCTCCACTTCCACACGGGCATCTTTAAGATTGATTCCCATTGACTTTAGAACCTTTGCAGCGATGCCAGTGCCTTCACCGATAAGACCTAACAGGATCTGCTCAGTTCCAACAAAATTGTGACCGAGCCGTCTTGCTTCCTCTTGTGCCAGCATAATTACTTTAATAGCTTTCTCTGTAAAACGTTCGAACATCGCCTTAGGTACACATCTTTTGGCCCTTGCTCGCCGTGAAGAAGTTGCAATTGACACCTTTGAATGAAAATCTTGTCCAGGTCTCAACATAGTATCCAAAGGATTAACAGTACGTAGTCCAGAGAAACTTGAAATTCTTAGTCCAGGCACCACTGCAGCGCTCATCATTTTAACTGATCTTCTTGATTTTCCTGATCCCTTATGTTGACCCTGCCTTTGCCCAGCCACCAGACCGGGAAAATTAACTGACTGAGCCAAAACCCTACCCATGATTCCTGAAAAGCTGGCTGCAGTAGTGGATGCTAGGAGTTAGCTTACAGTTAACATGCTTGAAAGCTTAAGTATCAGAATGCACTCAGAAACAAATAACTATAACTATGTTCATATTCATAATAAAGAGAAGTTACAGACATTAAGTTTAAAACAAACGTTATCTAATGCCTATTATAAATTAAAAAGAAAAGGTGTTCCTGATGGAGGGTACAAGAGTCAGTTCATATTCTCCCCAGAAGATATCTTCAAGATTATCGTAACAGAAGTGAAGATACTGGACCGTGTCAAGTATGGGAAGGGGCGAAGGGGGGGAATTGTTTTATATTTGTTAATCTCGGAAATCATTCCATATACCGTATATTGATTTCTCTCTTAAAGAAGCTAAAAACCAAGAAGCAGAAATCCATAGAAAATATCTACATGAGCATGAATCAGGTTTCAGAACCTCTACTGCATAAAAGTCTTCAATCCAGAAGCTGAGGAACAGATGACTAACGATTTAACACAACCAATGACGGAAGAAAAGAAAACAACAACATATTTCAGCTTTGTCAAAGTGTGTGAAGACCTACTGATATCACTCGGAGGAGAAATTTACTAATTAAAAAATAAGATGCCGATGTCTGGAATGCAAACTCTTGAGAAAGCTTCAATTAATCAGTGACCATAATCGTACAAATCACAATACAACAAACACCAGGCGCACCAATCCAGCATAAATGACGGGTTAGAGGAAAAAAGTCAAATCCAAGCGAGGAGAGAGACAAATCAGACAACCAGAAGCAAGCTCAAAAACCTAATTCAAGCAAGTTTATGTTCCAACCACAAAACACCACAAGAAGGCTAAAAGCAACATGACATTCTAAACGAACTCACCGGAAGCCGTCCCAAAATTATCTGAACAATTAACTCAACCAAAAAGAAAAACGAAAAAGAAATCGTAAGAGAAAATATGAAGATAGAAACGAAGGATCGAGTTTTAACTGAAAAAGAAATGAAAGGAAAAGAGCAGAGGTGGTAGGTGACTTCGCTTAAATGGTCGACCGAAGAGAAAGGAATATCGGATGAATGAATGGATTGGGCGCTAGTCCGCCCTTCTACACCTCTATCTCTCCCTTCCAAGCGTTACCTCAATGATATACCCATAATACCGTATAAAATTTCATGTTTCCGACCCTATCCTATCATTTCTTCTCAAGCGATCGTCACCGTTAATAGTCGATATCAACATCACTGAGCTTTTAGAACCGTCAATCCACTTGCCCCGACGATTGTTCTTTTCCAGGGTGTGTCTGGAAATGGGACACGTTTTCTTTCTTCCCAGGGAAGTTTATTTTAATCTCAACACTAACCCTAAATATTTGAGTATGATGACCATTTTGCCCTTGACCGGTAACGTCCTGATGAGTATCAATCCTCACATTTCATTCCCCAGTTTAATAGGCGGCATTGCAGGGACGGACAACGTGATTTTTTTATTAATTTTTTATATGTTTCAGACAAATAGATGTTTTTATCGTTTTTATTGATAAATATATTCTCTTTACATTTTAAGATCGTATAATTAAGTTTTAGTTTAAAATTGTCCTTTTAAAAAAATCATGACAAACATGTTAAAACGAATAGAAATTAAGTTTTAAGCTGAGTATTTTTCTCAACAAAGGAGGGATAGAAATTTAAACAGGAAAAAATGTTAAAACGCATATTTTTTTTTATTGACCCAAAAAAAAGATGAATTTGACACGAAAAAAAGATAAACTCGTAAAATGGAATGGAAATATCTACGTCATTGTAGCAAATGCGTGGACGATACCTCTTGTCATTGCGAACTTGGTAAGCTCTATTTATTTGTTTGTTTTATTGAGTCGTTTATATTTGATAAACAACTGGTTGACCAATCAGGCGTCGTTATTGGAAACTCGTATATACCACATCTGACCATTTTAACATTTTATTCAAATTCAAGCATGAGCAAACTAATAAACGATGAATCAGTGGTCTCTATTAGCCAAATATCTTGTCTAATTTTAAAAGCAGCCATCAATATGTCATGGGCTTTGGTCCAAAGATCAAGGCCCATATAACGTAATATATTGGGGGGCCTTGCAACAGGCCCCCTCATGACACTAAAATATGAATGAACCCCTCCAGGTCGCCAACTCCCACGGGGCACAAGCCCATGTTTCTATCCATATCTGTATACATATCATTACCTAGTTCCATTTATAAAGAAGTTGTGTTTTCTATAGGGTTTAGACAGTCATCTTTAGCATACTAATCCTCTTGATATATAAAGGTCATTATTAAAGTATATTTTATCTCTTTTAACAAAATATTTTTTTGATATATATAACCTAATCCAAACTCAAAACATTATATATAAAAAATTCAATTATCTACTAACTATATCCAACTTTATTGATATCAATAAAGAAATTATACTATTTATAATTATGAATAGTGGTTCCATGCTCTCCATCACTTCTTAAAATTTCAACTAGATTATCATGCCCACAGTTCAAATGTACCATCAATATGTTGATATACAGAGTTTCGTGGGGATACTGTCGCACGTTATACTTGTGTGTCGGCATGTATAATCCTTGATACAAGATCTATAGCACGCGCAATGATTTTATTCAGTCATTTTCCGTTCCTCTTTGCCTTTTCTTCTTGTAGCCGACCTCAATTAGTAATTAGTAGAATAAAGCTTGTTATTGTTGAAATAACAATGCTCCCCCTCGTGTGTTGCCTCCCATTCGAAGCAAACGAGAGAAAGAACACGGTGGGCAGAAATGACTGACCTACCTCAAGCAATAAGGAGGTCCACTGCCAGCCATTACAGCCTAGATTTAGTGCTTATTTTTGCTAATAATTATCCTGCAAGATGGAGATTGCAGACATGGGCTTCATCACTTGACCTCAAGCCATAACATATGCCTCCTAACCAAATAACCATCACGTACAATTCATTAAACCAAGTTCCCATTCTCTAACTAAAATCTCCCATCTGCTTGCTACTCGCAAGTCACACAAGGCGGCTGCAAAAGTGACGAATGTAGCATTTGAGCCATAAAACATAAACATGTTAAGCATTAACACCGCAAGTCATATTTATTATAAACCCATGTCAATTGATATTCACTACTATTTGTGTTTCAGTTCTTCTTACTCGTGCTGCTACTTATGAATAAACAATCAAAATCTAAAATAGATAATAAACCGCATGCCAACTGTGAGGTATCGCAGCCTGCCTGTATGTGAAATTAGTCACATCAAGAGGTTGGGACTTTTGGGGAAGAGGGAAACAACTATGTACAAAATAGGATTGTTGGGGGGGAAAATCAAAGGCTGATATCATCTCGCTCAACACATGATTACATACATACTATACTAGGAGTAATATATATGTATGAGCAGAATACACTTGTCCGAGGCTAGGTCCAAAATTGTATAGATGCTAATGCGTACCAACAATGTTATGCTTCGAGTCACTTCATTAACAGTTAGGAATCACAGTCGTCTTCGTCATAGTTCCCAACCGGAAGGCCTTTATAGAATCTCCTGCTTCTCTAGAGCGAAGCTGTGAACCAGAATGAAATATCATTCCAACATCAGATATTTGAAGAAAAGTAGCTATCGTTCTTTAGAGTCAAGATGGAAGATTCAAATTTCAGAAACACAGTAAAACTGACGGCTATTGTCAATGAAACCAGTGACTGAAATAGGAATCAACTAAGTCACCTGGAATCTATGGGATCAAATTTAATCATGATGAAGCTGAAATTAGACTTCTTTAGCATCCACTCCTTCACTAGCCGACAGACTCTCTTCAACCCGAGACCTTATTGTTCCAGGGCTCATCTTCTGAATTTCATCTTTAGGGTAGATATATATTTTGCTAACCATGGCACAGAACTCCCTGAATTAGATATAAAATATGAGTTATATCCTATTTTCAAGTAAAAACAATTCTCAATATAATCAGTAAACCAATGACTAAAATTAGAAAGAGATCCTTACTGCCACGGGTCATCCCCAACAAGCATCATATCACCCTCATTATCAGTGTAGACGATAAGCCAATCCTTTTTCAAAGACTTTAATTCCCCTCCAAATTCAAACAATTCATCTAATTCAGCAACTAATTCATCATAGTTGCTGAACTTTGTAAGGTCAACTGATCTACCAAGCGCAATCCCCTTCTTGTGAACCTATAATTATTAGACATTTGATTTTATTAATTTTCCTGCAAACTATTAGCTTGTATTTGTATAGTTATGTGACAGAAAATGGTCTTACTTTAGTGCAACTCCTAGCAGAATCACTGCGTAGTTTGGCTTGAACACCTTTCATATGTGGTTGAAACGTTTGTGATGGATTTTCTTGGTCATCAGTAGCAACTACAGCATCTGGCAGCTTCTGTCCGCTTGATTGTTCTGATTTCAAATCACTTTCATTATTATAAGGCCGTTGAGATGTAAGATGCTTGTGACCAGCTGGTTTACATGCCACATTTATTTTTGATGTAGCAGGCTCTGGTGTACTTGGACTACTGATAAGTGAGATGCCAAATAGCTTACAGTCCCCTTCTTTAGCTTTAACAGTCTCGTGTGAACTTGCCGGCATTTGTTTTTGCAACAGGCCTCTTGATCCAGGACTATCATGCTGAGTTGGGGGTGGAGGCGGTGGCATCAACAGGCTTCCATGCCTATGCTCTTCTTTGTGACCATGAAGCACAGGGTAATCACCAAATGCACCATACCTCACATTCCGCCTAGCATGGTAAGCTACATCACTGTCTTGTGCAGAACCTTTCATATTAGGATCCGAGAGGTTTAATGACAGATTAGAAAACATTACAGACCTTGGGCAGGCTACCATATTAAACTTGCCTTCATGACCTAAAGCATGTTTTCTTCCAGGACTAGCCACAGGGCTAGTTTGATGTACCAAGGATAAATGGGTTCGATCTCCACTTGTCCCAAAGCCTGAAAGCAAATCTGAATATGTAGGCTCATGCCTCCCGATTGCTGTCCAGTTCTCTGGAGCAAACGTACTTGAAGTAGACACTGCATCATTTTTTTCATCAGGCTTCTCAGCATTATCAGATTCATAGCTTTCCGCCAAATTGCCTCTCATGATCGAGAATTCTTGACCTTGCAATACCCTCGCAAATTCACTTGCTTGCAGAGGGTCTATACTTAACTTGGATGACACTGTAAATCAACCCCCAATAAAAATAAATTCATTAACACTACTACAAATGCTCCTACAAAGATAATTCTTAAAAAGCAAAATTCTGTGCTACTTGACCAAACCTTCACGAGTAAGAACAGAGGAATCGGGTGATGATGGAACCGCATTACACCGGGGCCTTTTAAGCCTGGCCAGTGTAAGAGGGTTTAGAGCTGGAGGAGCATGAGCAGGTTCTATTTTCCAAGGGGAAACTCTCTCAGGACGAGGAATGCTAGATGTTTCATCCCATCTCACCTGGAAGGCATTCAACAAATTCCATTACAGCATGCCATATTCAACATTCAAACATAGTGGCACAAAAACAGGTAATAGAACCTACCTTGAGGCATCTCCATTTGGATTTCGGCCACCTTTGTGTATCAGCATCTTCAAGTCCAATAACAGTACCAGTAAGCCTACAATTTAAAAAGCAACACGATGAAATTTGTTCAAACTAATGACAAAACACTGCTTAATTACCTTTTTATGGGCGAAGGGGGTGGAATAGAAAATGACATGGAACATTCATACCTCTGCTCTGGAGCCTCTTCACCTTCAAACCTCATTTTGAACCGCATTCCTATTGTATATTTATTTTTTAGAGACTCCATATACTGTTCGTATGGAACAATAAATTCAGCAGGACTGGTCCTGCAAATACGATATTATACAAAAGTTCTGTAAATTCTGTCATGTAAAATCGTCAAGAAAGAAACGCTCAAGCTAGATATACACATGCACTCAGTGATAATTTAAAGAATATGTTACAGACCTGGGCTTGTAATACACAGTGAACATGGTCCCAGTCGAAACCGCATGCCAGGCAGTTGCAAGGACACCAAGATGCATGCTGTGACAAGAGATCACTGAGGACGGAACATTACCCTGCTCTCTCATTGCACGCCTTACACCAACACGAAGTTCCCCATTCTCACCCCTGAGAATTAATTAGTCGGACATTATTTAGAGAAGCAAAAGCAGTAAACCATGAAATATAAAACCCGACTTAGAAAAAAAAGAAAAACAAACCTCAAAAATATAAATGCATCACCCGCAACAAGCCTCTTTGAGCTGACAAAAACACTCCAACCACTTTGCAGTAAATGTCTACGTGGTTGACCTGATATTTACTAAAATTGTCAGTCACAAACCATTAATAAAATGAAACAAGAAAATCATACAAAATAAAAGCAAAAAATGCCCATATAGTCTTGCTAATTAATCGGAAAAACAAAATATTTAAGAGAAACAAATGGCTGTGACTGTGAGCACTCGGCTAGTGGATTTTAGTCAAGGATGTTCCACAATCAATTCGTATTATTACCTCTAAAGATATGCCTGAATCTCCACTCGTTACCGTGTAGATCCTTCGCCACCAACTCCTGGTTTGGTGGCTGCTTCGACATATCCTGTCAAACAGACAACACGGAGAATTCCTCTCATTCAACATCGATGACAATAAAACATAAGCACAATAAGGAGACAAAGGCGAGGACTAAAACCAGAGGAGGAAGGCATTCATCGGCATGACGTCTCAGTACTGAGAATCCACCATGAGTACTCGTATCAGAGGCCGTCAGAGTTTTACAGAACGAATGCACGTTAAATCGTGGCGGCGGAGGAGGCGGAGCCTCTTTCTCAACGGCGTTTTCATCTTGCTGGAGATCGGACACGGATTCAAAAGAAATATCGTCAGGACCATATTTTGCCATTTATTAGTCTGGGTCAACGAGGCTAAACACAGGAAGCGAAACAACTTACATTTGGCTCCGGAAGCAAGGTCAACTGGGCAAACAACTCATCGGTGTCCGGCTCAGCCTGAAATTTATTTTAAAAAAAATAAAAGTCACTTCATGTACCATGCAAAATACAAACTTCAAAGTTAGAACGCCTTTAAGTGATTACTTTGGTTTGAAAGCTTCCAAATATATAAACTGTTAGAGATAGAACAAAGCTACCTTCAACAGCACGTTGATCACTCGACAAAGGATTTTCGATGAGAGATCATACACAGGCATCTGCTGGTCCGCCACCTGATTTGTCGACGCCTCCACCTAATGAAGCAGGAAAATAAGCGCCGATGTTAGCAACTTCAACTAAAAAACCACGTCAAATAGCAGCATAAAACGAACAAACAATGAACCTTTGGGACACGAATCCATAATTTCCCCCATTTATTCAGTATTAAGAAACAAGTTCACAAAAGAAATCCAGGGACAGCAAAGCAACACTACTCAGAATAGCATAACCCAGATAGGAAACGTTATAGAGGTAAGTGGATATAGATGAGGTTAGCAACAATGAGTCACAGACAAAAAGTTTCTATCTGAGGCTCGTAAATGGGTTAGGAATTACTTGCTCAATATGTCCCTGAGGAAAATAGAAGACCCGTTCCCCTTCACGGGGCACTGTAACGAGGGGACCAGCACAAGCATGCCATAGCTCCTTGTAAAGCGCTGCTTCCCGGTATATTAGAGCAGAGAAAAACAGATTGTAAGAAGCCGACACTCAAGATTTGCCAGAAACCATGAATTTCTGAGAGTTAACGAAAGTCAATACGCCAGAATCACCTCTCGCAGTTGATGATGAGTGAGCAGTCTGACACTCTGCAGGATTCCAAGCATCGTTATGGTTGTTGTAAACAGATGAGTGGCTTCCTCCAGTCCCGTCCATGCGATTTCCCTTGATCGATACCTCTGATGATCCCATTTCTCAGAAATCTCACTGTAGATCTCTCATCCAAGGGATATCTTGTGCAATACACGAATTATATCACGTTCACAAAGCTTTTGGCGATGCCTTCACCGCTTCATGCTTTCAATTCTCCTCGACTAACACAAAAGATACGAAAATCACCGACGTCCTCTTCCACTATCGTCTTTATCGTCTTCCTCTTAAAGCAAACACACAAATCCAGTCTCCTTTCTCAGGGATTGTCAACCTCTTTCTCTCAAAATGAACATCAAGTTCCAAATGGACCCTTTCACACAAAGCAAGCAATAGCTTATATAGTGCGTGTCTATATCTCTCTTTTCTCTCAACTACGACGCTAGCAGCACCAGAGCCATGCCTCACTTTCTTGCTGTATGGAGGAGGGGGAGACTTAAACCGGAGGCATAAAAAAAAGAACGCGTGTAATGACTTCAAACAGCCGTCAATCCTTTCAACAGTAAAGGCCACTGGCATTTGCCGGTCAAGTGGCTTTTTCAGATGGGCTACGACCGGTGATGGGATAAAGTCCTTTCAGTGCGGGGGACCAACAAGGAAGAAGCAGCGCTGAGAAAAATATCAGAAGACAGGGAAGGGGCTCTGGCGTAGAAGGAATAACGACGTTAGGCCGGTCCTTGGAGTTGTCGAAGAAGCACTGGCTTGGCATGTAACGGTGGCGGGAAAGTTAACCATTTCTCAGTTAGATATGAATATGATATTTTAATATTAATATAAAAGGAAATTTAATATTAGCTTCCGCTTCGAGGGCACCAGTTATGGTGAGACAGAGAACATTCATGTGCCTAGGTCTGGGTGCCCCAAGGCCTACACCTGCAAAGCTGGGAATGGCAGGTGTACACCATTGGGGTAGGCCTCGTCCTGTATCTCATCATGATATCTTGCCCCATGTTTGATTTTTCACATACGTACGAGTATATCGATATTGGGTAAATAAATCCAATTCCAAAAATATGTCACTGAGAAAAATTTTGCAATCGTAATGGAAAACAAGTAATAGTGATAAACATGATTAACTAGAATGTCAGAAAGAATGTTAGTAATTATCATATATGATTAATATTGCAGGGCAGTCCCACGTGCATGTCCTTACCAATCCTTGCCCCCTGAAATAACTAGTTTTGGCTTCCTTATTTACTGAGAGCAGTATCTATGAAGGTATATAAATGCAAGATCAAATTTTTAAAACTGACAATTTGTTCTTGGTAATAAAACACATTCTAACCGGCAATTCTAGATTCTAATGAATTCCTATATCTAATATTGGAAGCGTGTGTAGCATGTAAAGAATTGATCAACTAATGCATGTATATTTTGTAGATATTGGAATGGAGATTTATGTAAATTTCTATGATAGGATGTGATGTAAGGAAATAGTTATAGGGTGATTGGGAGAAATTCTTGCCTACGCCCAAACACCACACCTCACACGTGTTCTGCTTCTTTGATCAATTTTTTTTTTTAAAGTTTGAACCATGAATATTTTGATCACTTCACTTGTATTTTAGAGGACCCGAGTCCCTAGAATGTATTCCGTAATCTTAGAATAATTTTTTTTAGAAAAAAATAGTAAAAGTATTTATACAAGTCAGAATAACTAACTAGATCAAATTTAAAAAATAATATATATATAATTTAATAGATTATTTAAAAAATAATAATATCATTTATCACCTCAAAAAATATTTTTTGGTACTATGTATATTATTTAATACTATAACATTATTTGTTGCAAAATAAAAAATAAAAAATTAATATTTCTCTAATTTATAATATAAATTACATTATAATCTATCTAATATAATTAAATTTTTAGTCATATAATAAAAAAATATTAAATGTTAGGCTATATAGCAATACCTTTAGTCCATTTAAGGGTATTTTTAAGTAATTTAATTAACCCATTAACTTTCGAGGTAGGTAAGATTTATTTATTTTTTATATACTATTACAACATAGTCCTAGGGCATAAAGTGGGAATCCCCTGGATGTCTCCTAATTTGGTATCATATAATCCAGCTTGTGGGGCCCAGCTGAAGCTCTGCCTCCTCCCTCCTAGGCAATTTCCTATCCCCTCTTATTTAATTCGCCTCCCTGTTCTCCCTGGACGCGCATAGTTTGATTAATTTCTTTAATTACGTATTAACCTGGCCCACGTCATACGTTTTATCCTGAGCCTGCCCAAAGGTCATCCAATAACGGTTACGGACTTGAAACGGGGTTTCATTTTTGATGAGGGAGAAAAACGCCGTGGGCGCAGAATTCCTGTAGTTGTTGGGTGAAGTAGAGTTGAGGATGATTCCTTGCCAGACACTAACTGTGGAACTGCCACGTGGGTAGGGATGTCAGTTTGTGGGACACGTGGCATTTCTCAGATGGATGATGGAGTGGGACCCCTTCTGGATTGGAGGGTGGGTAGTTCGAACTAGTGGGTGAGTAGCGCGTGTCTCGTTATTGTGAACGGCGTTACTGAAGGTGGCGTCATCCCCATTCAATGGATGCTACGTGGAATCTCTCGTATCTGCTTTTTTCCTGACAAAATTTATTTTTACATTTTTCTATCCCAAAGATGGAAAGAAAGAAACAAAGAGAGCGGTCAAAAAGTTAACTCAGTTCAATGGTCAAAAAGTTTGTTTGGGCTCTTCCTTGGATCCACCAATTTGTATCCAATAAGCCTTTAAGATTAAACCAGAACTTTATCGCGACTTAAATTTCTGACAATTGCCTTATTTTCATCGTCTAGCTATCTTTCTTTCGGACATCATGAGATTAAACTAAGGCTTTATTGTTACACAGAATTGGAGAGCGTACGGAGGCGTAGAAATAGAAAATGAAAAAGAAGGACGAGATAGCACAGCATTAGAGTGATGATGAGAAGTGAGAACCATACAATAATGATAGCGAGAGAAGATAAGGAAAAGAAAGATAAGTTTATGTGAGATGTACAGAGAAGAAGGTAAAGTTTTTCACGTTGATGCCAACCCAACTTTAGTAATTTCCCCATACATAGTCAAACAAGGTTGAAACGAAGCAAGAGAGAAGAAAGAAGACAAAAGTGGGGCAAGCAAGGGAAAGAGGAATATAAAAGGAAGAGAGGGAAATCGTCATTGGTGTGAGGGAAAAGCAGGGAAGGGAAAGTAAGAAACAAAAAGGAAGAGATGAGGTTGGAGGAGTTTTTGAAGGCTAGGTATAATTATTTATTTATTTATTAAATATAGTTATTATTATAAATAACCATATTTAAATTATTATCAAACATTAACATTTCTCTAAATGAGAATTTATGTGTTTTTTTTTGTTCAAATGCCTACTTATACATTCATTGCTGGACATCACACCACCCCATTTCAGATTCCATCAAATTTTTCTTATTCCATATAAAATATCCCTCATTTAATGGTAATTTAAGACTCAAATCCTTCATTGTATTTTTCCAGATTTAATGGCCTTCACCATGTTTTGACGTCGTCCAATGTCATTTTCCCTGTAATATTTGCTAACTGCAAGAGTAAGAAAATTCAAATATCTTAATTCTTCATGTGAGTGTGTGTTTTTCTTAAACAATCACGATCATGACAGGTGTTAAAAGAGAGATAAGAAGCTCCGAAGGATCGCACCTTTGGGTCGCCAGTATATTAATAATACAATAAATTAAAACACACAACTCCTCCATCTTTGGGTGGCTCCATTAGTTGGTTGGTAGATGGTGGGGAATAGTGGAGAAGTGGGGGAAACGCTTGAAAGGAACTCACATAAAAATCTTGTATAATTCTAATTGGTTCATTTTCTCTTTTCTATTTTGTGAATAAATATATAGTCCGGAAAGAAAACACAATAGTTGCTACATCAGTTTAAGCATAATCAACTTTGACAGAAATGGGTACATATAAGTTTGAATTCAAGTCAAAAAACAGGAAAACAATTATAATTATCATTTTATAAATCTGGTAAAGAATCACGTATTATTATTATTATTATTATTATTATGTCCGTAAAGTGAAAGTTATGTTGACTGAATTCCTGATGGGTGTGCATGCACAAATATAGTTTGATTTCTACCATACAAATGTGGAATTTAGGATTTAAGCAAATAAAATAATATTTTGGTTTTGACTAATGAAATACAAGATCCAGCGTGCTGTGGGGAAGTCCATGTTATGCTACACGCTAGGGGTGGGGTTCTAAAAAAAGGCCAATAATAGCACTCAACATCATGTATAATAAATCTAATAATTTTCTATAAAGTGTGGGGAAAATAAATAAGGGTAATAATATATAATTTAAGAAAACGTCAATTACACTTCAAAGCATTGTGTTATAAAGAAAAACCGTTTGAGAGATATGCTGCAGTTAATGACGTGGTGCTTATCGACATATTGAACAATTTAACAGGAAGAGATAAGAAAGAGCATTAACATAATGACAACCTTTTAGGTCAGGATGGGGTAGAGCATCAAGTAATTTTAAATTAATGAGGAAGATGATGTTATGGTGATAATGATATCTTCAAGCATAGTACCTCACTAATTCCTTCATTGTTTAGTTTGGCCGGCTGATTTATCAATGGCTGTTTAATTTGTAGCCCTCTGCTATTATACACGCCTTGTTGTATATCTAGCAGCAGACTGCTTGGAGGGTCAAATTTGGGGTATATATACTAACATAAGGACACCAAGGCCCACGAATTGATCAATTCGTTTGTCAGTGTGAGGATTCCCAATAAATAAACGATGTATAGCAAGGTTCCTATACTTTATAGCCATCCAATAAACAATGCACTTTCTCCTTATACCCATTCAACATTTGGTGTTTTTCATACTTTTTTGAATTAGAGTTGTAAGCATGTTGATGTTATATAAGTAAGATCAAACTTCCAATCTACTATACTTACCAGGAAGCTTTAATGCTAAAAGAGGTATTGATCTGGATTTTGAGCTTATTCTTTCCAATGACTCCTTTTAATTGAGACATGAGATCTAATACTTGAAATAGGAATATTTTGATAGGCTACAAGGCTTCTAGCCTGTACTCTCTCTCTCTTACGCCATAGTTAGTTTAGGTGCCATGCATTTCACGAAATTTAATAAATGTTATACTATTTATAATTTATGAACAGTACGATTGATTAGAGTTTAGAACCCATGGAAGAGAGGGTTGGAGAGTGGTAAAAAATGCATTTGGAGAATATGGTTCAAGTTCTAACCTTAGCCACCACTTGCTAGCTGAGCTACATTCTGGATTGTTCTGCATATGTTAAAGATGACCTTGATGAATTTTTTAATACCGAAGGAACCCTTAATTTCTTTGACATTTTCAGGCTTCTGCAGCAAATAACAAGGGAAGGATAGGGTTATGAAAAAGATAAAAGGGCATACACAAAAAGGCCATGCTTCCTTGTGCTGTCCAGAAGAAAGCAAAGATTTCAACGAATCACCCAGCGATTCATGGGTTGAGAGAAGTAATATTATTATTTAAAGGGAAGAAGATAAGCTTCAATATTATTTTGAAACAAGATGAAAAAATGTTATCTTTATCTTTTCCGACTTTAATACTAGATTGCTTATAGCATTATCAAACCCAAGAATTGAAGAAGCATATCCACATGTCTAAGATTTTGTGATCAATTTGCTTTATGCAATATTCTCAATGTTGATTACATAAAAAATGTTTTATAGCCAACATGGAACCATTTTGATGGAGCCAATTAGAACACAAAATAGAAAAGAATTAACACCGAAAGCCCCAATCTGGTCAGATCACACAACAGCTAGACAAACTTAAATGTAATGAAAAGGAAGCAAAAGGCATAAATTCTGAGACACTTGGCATAGACCATAGCTTTCCTAATAAAAAATTAATAAAGCAGCGACGGACAAAGAATGAGGTTACTCACAAGTCACAAGATGTAATTTCACATAATTGCACCACCTTATGACGCATTAGAGTTTTTTTTGTAAAAATTTTTAAAAATAGATTAGGTTTACTCACAATCTAAAAATAAAGTAAAATATTATTTTCTCTTAAATAATACTAATATTGTGTCAATTATATTTAAATATAAATTTAAATTCTAAGAGTTAGAATTAGAGATTTAAATTTGGTATAAGGTTGCTATCTAAGTCTTCTAAATGGTAATTGGGATAACACATATTTTTAGACCAATAATTGCAAGACAAACCAAAGTTTAATTTCTGACAACTTCACTATATGTTTTAGCCTTTGCTTTGGTAGAAAGGAAGATTGAGTAGATGAAACAAACATATCTGTTTTCAAAGGTCTCTTTCCGATAAAGGGATAATGTCGAAAAACATGAATAAGAATAATACGAGTTTTTCCCCCAAAATAGTCTACATCAGAGACCCCTATAAATCAAATTAATTATATACCTGCAAAGGCTAAATATAGAATTCCCTGTCCCATGACGAGACTCATGCTTGCTACGAGGAATTGGTCGCTTGCCCTTTGTCTTCAATTTTGAGTAAAAAAGGAAAAGGTCAATGAGATCGGCCATCTCATATGTAGTTACCCTCGAGGAAAAAGCTTGACCCTCTCTGCAAAACTATTGTATTAGGGGGGACAACTTTTTTATTTTTGTTTCTGGTCTTGTTAGTTATAGGGGACAATATTTATGTTCAATCAGCTTCTCTTGTGCATCCTTATTCATGAGGTCCATACTCTATACGATGATCGGTCAATTTTTGGTTTTAAATTTTAGAAGTTGAATGTTCTGAAAGTAAATGTGTCAATGGCAAGAGAAAATGAAAATGAATAGGCTGGTGGGGATTTTTTTTTTCTGTGGGGTAAAAATAGAAGCGCATGGCTGTGAAGAAGGGGCTAGTAAGTATTATCAATAAGAGAAGTATTTAGACATGAAAGGGTCACATTTGGATTATTGACATGATGTAGGTCAATCAACCAGCTAAAGAACAGTACTCTGCAAAATTGAGCGCCACTTGTACAACCCATACTATATATACCATCAGATGCAGCCAAACTGCGCATGCAACCAATGATTTTTGTTGAATTAGAGAGTATGCTAGAAGTCTAATAAGCAGAACAAAAACATATAGATCATGCATCTTCCCCTAAATATTCTACGTTTCCTAGTTAAGTGTGAGACGAATAAAGCAGTTTTATAGAAGGGGAAAAAGTCAAGGTAAATAAGCAATGACAACTGTTTATAAGTTTTGACATATTTCTAGCTAGCTCCGGTAATTAACTGCACCCACAAGAACATCGATTGATGGGCTAATCCTTCTAGCCTCCTGTAGAAAGTATATGGGAAAATATCAAAAGGCACTGTGTTCATCGATGTTTGAATTATGTAAACTCTCAACTCAAATGATCCAAGGGCAGTGCTATGACCTAGTGCCTACATATAGAAGCAAAACCTCATAAAGTTGACAACCATGAAAGTTCTAGCATTATTTTTTATAAGAGGAATCTGGGATCCTAATCCTCTATATGTATTCTCTTTTTCTTGTTCACTCATTGAGGAGGCTGTAGTTCCCTCTCTCCTATCCTCTAGAACAATATAATTTCCTCACAAATTTATCCGTGCCATCTTTGAATCTTTGTCCTTTTTGTTGTTTTTAATCCTTAGAGGTAAGCAGAACAAAATACTAGCTGATTATGAACTTGCGATTTTGCAGATGGATAAAATTCAAGTACAAAAAATACAATTTCTTGTAACATCGAAAGTGACCTTACATATTTCTTATGTCATTAACAGCTA
This sequence comes from Leucaena leucocephala, assembly GCA_037074615.1. Lineage (NCBI taxonomy): Eukaryota > Viridiplantae > Streptophyta > Magnoliopsida > Fabales > Fabaceae > Leucaena > Leucaena leucocephala. Next base: position 16,396,306 of record CM073534.1, on the reverse strand, counting down.
CATATCAGAAACACCACGTGCCTTACCGTAGGCAATGGTCCTGCTCTGTTCCCATTCGAGTATTGGATAGACCAGCATAGATCCAAATGAAGCCTTAGCCACACTTATCAATTCTCTTACCCTTCTTCACGGGTGAGCATTTGACTCTCAGAAGCATGCTTTGGCTTCTGCTCGAGAAACGCTTTAGGATCTTGACTAGTCATCATACTACCTTACCAGTTGTCGATTAGATTTTTTTATATAAAAGAATGTTACATGTAGCTCAAATGTTTAATTTACCAAGGGCCTATCAGAACCACAAAAAAGAACTGACAAGACAACATAGAAGGATGCTGCTATATATCGACAAAGCTAGATTGCGGACAAATATACTTACATAGTTGCTTGGATGCACGTTCTCCTGCATAGTTTGATGTTACCATGTACAGTACGCAATTGTTCAGTTAGTACTTTAATCGAACAGTTGAAATGCGACCCGATTATGACAGAATGGATATTGGATTGCGACGATACCATTATAGTATCGATGTGAGATTTGGATTCAGGAACTGAGGTCTTCTTCCTCGTCTTCTGTAGGTCGGCGACTTTTCTCTTCAATGTTTTACTATAGGGACGTCGCGGGCAAGTGCTAGCAACTTTCTCTCAAATCAGACAATGACCATTTACGCCTCAGTAAATGCTCATTATCAGCATATGTACCGAAAATATTGCTTTTTTACACTTCTCTGGCAAAAAAAAAAAAACATCTTGCTCTTTCCCTTATATATAAATGTAATAAAACTTGTGAAAATTTCAATGTTTGCCAGAGCTTGGAATATAAATTTATGAGAAATATGAATTGGGAATAGCAATAGCATAGATCATATATATGCCTATGTTTGATATGTCATACAAATAAATAAGAATTTGTGGAGTTTTATAATATTATTTTCTAACTAACATAGAGTAGATCTAGTAATATAACATCTCACTAAATTTTTTGGATTTCTAGTTTAATTTTTAAATAAATCTTTTATATTAGGAGTGACAGTTATAAATCCCTTAAGTTGAATACTTTTAATAAAATCAAATAAATAGTATAAAAAATACCATCTCTAATATAAAAAATATTTGTTATTATTTTTTTATTATTAAAAAACCTTAAGTAAAATTATAGCTTTTGGAAAATAGGCCAGTCTACCTATAGTGGATTAAGCTCAAATCCATATGAAAATATGCATTGGTGGGAAATAGAGGGAACGGTTTTACTTTCACAATTTAAAAAATAGAGACAAACACGAGAGTGGGAAGTTACATATGAATTCTACTCTTTCCCACCAAACAGAAGCAGAAGTGAACAGGAGAATAAACAGTATTTTTCAATACTCTTCTTTTTCTCTTTGGATATTCACGTTGCAGTGGCCATTTCTCTATTTTTTCTTTCTCCTTCAATGTATTTGTTGTGCAAATGTGACTGTGAGCCTTCTAAAGTGCTCTAGTCTCGTGTGGGTATTCAGTAAGTCAAGCAAATTATTTCAGATATAGCCAAAACCTTCAATAGCTCTAGTGACTAGTGGTACAGAAATAACATTTTTTTCAAAAATAAATTGGTGAAATGATTTTTTATAAATTAAAATACAAGGATCCAAATGTAATTTTCAAAATGAAAGAAACAAAGTATAAATAATTTTTTTAAAAAAAATATATGTAACCCGTAAAGTTGTAAAATATAGAATCAAAACTTAAAAAATCAAGAAAAATGCATGAAAGCGTGAAACACGTCTGTTTGACTTTTTGCTGTGAACAGTGAACACACATGAGGGGCTGCGACCACGCCATCTCCTTGTTCTTAATTGTCTTGTTTAACTTTATTAGAAACTTTATTTTTTTTTTCTTTGGGAGTTCTTAATAATTCATTACACGCAGAAATCATCCATGTGGAAAATTTTGGTCAAAGAATCTCTCAAATTCTATAGAATTGTCTGGTGGACGCAGTATTATTGTCAATACATTGAAATTCACATAATCCTTAGAGCCGAATAAAAGAAAAATCACCCGATCGCCGGAACATACTCCTAGCAAATTTCTGTCAAAATCATCACAACAACGCCTGTCATATTAAAATCCACATTTCAGGAACTTCTATCACTGATGCGCAAAATTTCCATCTTTGTCACGTGACCAAAGTGGAACTTTAAGTTAACCTAGCATAAATATAAACATGCTATTACATCACATGCCGCCCTCACAATACATGCAATTAATCAATTAGTAATAATTAATCATCGCGCCCTCCCAAAATTTAAAGAGGATGGAACTGTTCTCCAATAAACGACCCATCACATCCGTCAATGATGAAAACAAGTATGCACTACAGCTATACACACGTGGCCCGGCAGGCCAACCCACCAATTCTTGCTCCCTTACACGTCAAAAGCTGCTTCTTTCTCCTCAAGATTTAGGCAAGTGGGCAGTTAATTTTCTCCTGTGCAGTGGCACCAATGTCTGATAGATTCGATTCAGCGACATCCATTTTGTGCCTATTTATATAAATATTATATGCCTGTAGGCATGTCATCTTCTTGTAGTGAGAGCGAGAACATCATTGCTAATAGAAGCGGATTCCGATGCAAGTTTAAGAGGAGTATTGCCTTCATCATCTGCGGCATGTGGATTGCCCCCCCTGCAAATAATTGGCAAACTCTTAGATTGTATAAGAAATTATTCAGTAAATTTAGCCTATAAAAATGATTTTGATAGATTTAACCTCCTGCGGATGGACTTATAATCATGTTATAAGTACATCCTAGTGAAAAAAGTATATTAGTATGCTTGCATGTCTATTACTATTAGTTATTCGTTTGGCAACCAGAAGATAATACAGCATTACTCTTAATGAGCACGATGCCACATTGAAGTCATATATGGAACGGATAATATTATTACCTCATTACAAGCAATTTTGCAGTTGCATTCTTCCCTCTGATGATAGAGTAATGCAGTGGGGTGCGACCTCTTGAATCGGAAGCATTTATGTCTGCGCCATATTGTAAGAGTAGCTCCACCATGGCAATGTCCGCAGTCAGGCATGCCAGGTGCAGCACGGTTGAACCATCAAGTATGTCCTCTATTGGCTGATTTTCACTCTTGGCTGAAGATTTTGAATTGCTTGAAGAAGGCATGTCAAAAGCATCATCTGTAAAGTCACTTATTAACCATCATGGGCCTCTTAAGTTTCCAGCATTAAAGCCATTCCTGGAGTTAAGAAGTGAGATTAAGACGTACCAAAATATTCTTGCCCACAGACAGCATTGACATCCAAATCAGACTTCACAATATACCGGTATGCTGCTTTCTTGTCATTGGCACAGACGCTTTCCCATAACTGTTGTGCCACTGAAAGGAGATGGTTGTTATTCTTTATCTGATCGACAAAGATTTTCTCAGAATACTGCATTAAGGGAAAGCATCTAGTTATATCTCCCAGACATGATGTTACATCATACAATAAGATTACTATCTACCAAGTACCAACTACTAGAAGTGTTTTTTATCAAAGAAGACAAAGTAAACATCATATAAGTTTAAATAACAAGCAGCATAATTACACAAGGTAGACACAGTCAGCAATTACCACTACTTTCACAAAAATGGGAAGGAACAAAGTGTAACAGTGCAATTAATCACCTTGCTATTATGCCAAACTAGTAAGATACTATGATATATTTACTGTTTCCTTAAGCTAAAAACACATCTACAAACCCAATTAATATGATATAGATAGAAACTTGTAGTTCCTTAATATTATTACCTTTGCATGAATGAACCTCTCTTTTAATGAAATAGAATCATCATGCTCTGGTTTCCTTACACGGAGCAATTTGTTTCTGTCGATGTTGGAAGAAGTACATCATTATAGCCCTTGTTAACATAAGTGCAAAAACTTAGACCCATAACGTTTGGAAACACTTACTCAACAGTCATGTCACCAGCTTGCATTTTACTTGCTGAATGCAACCTCTCTTCCCAAACTGTGTTAGCAAAATGATTGCCCAGGGACTGAAACATGGTTATGACAGAAGGGTCCCAGACTTTCACATCAAGTGTCAGTGATCTGACCTGCAAAAATGTGTTTTCAACTTCAGCTGAAAAAAATGAGAATTCACTACTGCTAAAGCTTTTCCTTGTAATAACAATAAAATCCTCATACAAAAATTTAAGTAAATCTTCATATGGCACGAGACATAAACATAACTGAGAAATAAACTTAAAGTACGACCTGAACTACTTACTTTTGATATATGTACACCAAGATTACGATGAATGCCAGAACACTCGATGCATATGAGAATACCAAGGTTTAAGGATGCCCATTCTGGTTCAGGTTTACCACAATCTGCACATCTGTCATTTCCACTTACCCTTCTAAGAATGTCAATTGGGTTTTCACCTCTAGTACTCTGTTTATGCAACTGAAAACTTTTATATTCACGCAAATGATTATTTGAAGTGATGTTCTTGGATGCACACTCGTTACTCATTGATTGAATATCGTCTTGAAAGTTTTCCAGTATATCAATATTGCTTGAAGAGGAACATCCACCACTTTCAGAGTCAACTGTGAGAGGCTGTCATATAATTATTTTCATGATTATAGTAATCACAAATAACTCTGGCATCAAGGGATGCATTTTTAAGAGAGAAATCTACTATGTACCATTTCTACTGACTGAACACTCAACAAGGAAGCAATTACTCCGGTCATTTTTTCAATCCAATCCATCTGGTCCACTGAATTTTCTGCCTGCATTCTCTCACTTTAGTACGCCTGAAGTAGTGAGAAAACTCTAAACTATGTGTTAACTAATGTTTGGAATCATTACCTGCAATGTATAGTTCTTTACTGGTGAAATAATCCGGAAGCAAAATCGTAAATCTGACTGATCAGCATCAACCTTAATTGTTGATGTAAGTAGGTTCACTGCATGACGTGCCACAGATCGCTCATCATGGACACCCCCATGATAATGAGAAGAAAGCCACCGGCTCAGTATTCCAGAACCATTTTCATTGGCATTATTTCTCTGTACAGATGGTGGATTGCCACTCTGAAAGGGTATGTCCGAAATTTATTAAGTAAAGAAGCTAATGAAAAATGAGCATTGTCTAGCTCAGAATATAATATAACCCTGCCAGATAGTCACTGAATAAAGCAGAAAAGAGAACAGCTGATACATATGTAACTCATATATGTTTTATTAACACCAGCAGTCTTATCAGAATGTTACAATTTAACTTGAGTCAGTGACTTACATGCGCCAAGTTCCATGGTTTGCGATAATAGAACAGCATTCCTCGACTATCAAGAACAAAATACCTTCTCTTCCAGTCACCCCTCAGATTGGAGGAGCGTTTTGAAAGAAATCCTTGTCGAATAATTTGAACCTAAAATTGTGAATTTTCAGATATACGATAGCAAATGAAAAGGTCTCAAATGAAAATATGTAGAATAAGAACAAATTCTTAGAGAGAGAGAGAGAGAGAGAGAGGAAAACATTAGACATCACACTAGAAAATACCTTCCCATTTGCAGCAGATTCTTTTACGGCATCTACTACTTCATTTGATATCCTAGAAAAAGGCTGTACACATTCTCCAGGAGAACCATGGGGACCATTTAAAGATAATCTACTTTCTTGGTGAATTTGTCTTTTGTACTCTTGCATTTTTTCATTTAGAGAGATCTGATCCGTATTGTAACTTTCTCTTGACTGCTGTGCATAAGCCAAGACCTAAAACCCAGCTGAGTTATATATCTGGCATTCAAACCCTACCACTATTAAGCTGAGAAAAACATAATTAACAGAGTTGCATCATTGTTTGTGTGGTGAAGCCTGACTCTGCATCAATAACTAGCATCTCATGGAGGACTATGACATTTAACAGTTTCTCACTTTGCAGCAATTAACAGAAATTGTTTTTTTCTTAATCTAGTAACCTTCTATATAACTATTGCAATAATATAGAGGAACGTCATCTACAGCAAAAGAAGTCTTCCATTCTACAAATAAATCAGAAACGCTAACAATAATTTCCAACAACTTCCCCCCACACATGATACATTTCCTTGTGGCATAAGTGATGAGTCACATCAAGGATGATCCAATTCATTCAAGAGTATAAATTTCAGGAATACACGGTACTTGTATTTTTTTGATCTGTTATATTTTATAATCACATGCTATACTGTTTCAGCTGCTAGGTTTACGGTTTTTTTTTTTTTTTGGATTGGGGGGAGGGGGTGGTTTGATTATAAGCAAAATACCCTTACTCTTCATATGAAATAACTATTCGTACAATCAGCGTCAAGTTATAAGCAAAAGAGTGAATGAACTAGTGGCAAAACCTCAGTAATGAAAGGTTCCATCTGATGCAATAGCTGATATCCCTGCAAGAGAGAGGAATTTTCAAGTGGTATAAGTGCAGTACTAGTTAGAAAAGGTGCCAAACATATCACTATGTCATATACCTGTTGAAAGTATCGAAGATGAGCATCCATAATTCCACTGACGGCCTCCAAAAATTCAAATCTCTTCTTGGCCTCAACATTATTTAGAGCACTAACCTGTACAATGATATACATGCGTGTTGTAGTTAAGACTAAAACACATATACATCTGATAATCATTCATAGCAACGTTTTGAAATTGAGATTACCAGATTGCAACGGGCTTCCTCAAATGAATCTCTTGCACCGTGCCATTCCTGGAATGTCTCACTATCAAATTAGATTTACAAGGAACACGATAACCCATGACAAGCCGTTGAGTTAATTATTGGACTAAAATTTAACTTAGTTTGATATCACAGATAAACTGGACATACCTCTTCGATGGCAGTAGCAACATCCATCTTAGTGCTCTTTCTCAATGACAGAAACTTATCGCGTGCCTGAAGCACAAAATGCATACCTTATGTCTGTTATAAATTATCTCCTTTAGAAACGTCAAATTTAAACGTGCATCTTTCTTTACAACATCATGGCCACAATGACATCAAGGACATTTTCTATCATTTCTCAACAGTTGAAATTAGGACCACTGACAAACATAATTCAACTAATGACTTGGAACCAATAGTTGCTTCTTATTATTCCCTGATGTACATGAGTGGCCATTCCTCCCTTATACTCAAGAGGCTGGCTAACATACTTTTTCGGCTTACAAGTAAGATCATTGATGATCAGTTACAAGCCTACCCATTTATTCTAACATTTATCTCTTCTATCTCACTTGTCTCATATACTTCTTTTATTGTAAATGCAACAGCTCAAGAATCATACACAAATCATAGAAGAAAAGAAAAAAGCACTGCATGTAGTTTGACTGTGCTGTGCTACGTTTAAAGGAAGATGAGAAATACCTGATCATATGCAAGGGAAGCTTTGTCAAACCGCTTTCGAGCTTCCTGCAAGCATCACTAAAGCATTAAAAGAGATGCCAGTCATTTGAAGACACAATAACGTAGAAATTTTGTTACAAACAACAAGCAATTTCAGGAGCATTAATTTTTGTAGAAGAGTTGTTCCATTTGAAACTGAAATCAATCAAAGGTCAGTTTCCATGGTCTAAACTATAGATGAAGTTATTTTAACATAGTGTTAATCGATTAGAGTAGTCATGATTGCCAATCATCATTACTTTTGAACTATTAAAACCTATGTTAAATGAAATTTACTCTTCTCTCCATTAAATTTACAACTGAGATAAGATTGCTTGAAGCAACCATTCTGTATAGGACGGAGTCTTCTAAAGAAAATGATAGCAAAAGAAAAAGGACCCCTTTTGGTTGTTTAGAAACTTTAACTGATAAGAGCCAGACATTTCTCCTCATAACCCTAGAAAGTAAAGTATATACATTCAATCTTTTTGTTTGGCCATAAGGTACAAGGACTAAAAATGTGTAAAGGTTCTACCTTAACATCGAGGATGTCAACATTGAGAATGTGCAACAACCGGTCATTAAGCATGTGCTCCACCTAAATAGTCATATTAAGTATAGTTAGTGCAGTATATCGTTTGGAATATTCGCCTGTAATCAACAAGGGGGAAATAAAAGAGAGAGAGAGAAAAGAAAAGAAACAGCGCATGTAAACTATGGAGCTATCTGGTACACTATCATTTTCATCCTGACTCTTAGATCTCAAAGGCATCCAAAATGCCTGTGCTTGGCATACTAGCATCCAAGATGTCCAGAAGCATAGGTCAAATGCTTAACATTATTGTCAGGGTGGGTGTTGGGTAGTTAAAAGACTGGAAAGCCAAAAGTTTTATCAAAGGTCTTGTTTACGTATATTATTATCACTGGTCAAAACAACTAGTTACATGCCATGAAAAAAGGCTGACAGGATTTGTGCATGGAAAAGAGGCTACAAAGGAGGTATATAGTCTAATGACAAGTTTATAACTGACAGTTGCACAACTGTATCAGAATCTGAAATTTGTTATTCTTCAAGATCGAATAAGTAGCAGTACATATAACATATATTAATAAAAAGGCTTTCCTATTCTAGAATTAGCAGTTAGAGGGGAACAAGTTTTATCCTTTTGTAAAAGAACGTCACAAAATGGCAAAACAATTGACAAAACTAAGCTAATTATAACCTGCGACCGGAGAACTTCTTTGTAGGTACCAATTTCTCTCAAAGCAATAGTGAATTTGGTCATAACAGGTCCTGAGAATTCCAAAAATAAATTAAAATGAATAACAAGATACAAATTATATGGATTCGTATTTATTAAAACAAGTTACACCATATTCAAAGGAAGAATGTTAATTAGAAAAGCTAGATGAACAGATAAGTGAGACATGCTTTAGAATATCTCCAACTTTGACCACATTTCCTAAATATATCATGCTCTGAAATGGAAAAAACCTTCAGCAACAACAACTTGAATTCTTCAACCTAAACTTTATGTCAGTGGGCTAATATATAATCCTGGGTACAACCTCTAAGGATATGCATCTCCAGTTTCATCTCATCTAAGCACACCGAAAGCAAAGTCATTATAATTCTAGTTACTAAAAGTAAAAATGCAGGAGGGAGAACAGCAATGAGGTTTACCTCCCAAAGCAATAAAAAGAGGATCACCATGCCCTCCCCCAAAAGTTTCAAGGGCACTCGCAAAAGCAATGTCCCCGTCATATCCCTCTCCAAGACCTTCCCTAAAAAACATTAAATAAATCTAGACGTAAGTTCTCTTTTTACAGAACATGAGAAATGTGACTAGACAAATGTCTAGTCAACTGTGATGATCAAAATCATGACTCATTAAACCAGAAATGTTGATCTAAACCGTTCAGGCATGAGCAGTACATGTTACTCATTTCTCTCCTATAGAAACTTCCATTTGATAGAAGAAATTACACATCTGGAGAAAAGCAATTTTTTTCTTCCTTACCCCTTCCAATCTGGCTTGCTTCTCAAAACTTCAAGCACTCTCATGTTACAAAATACGTTTCCTCTTGCATTCAAATTTTCAAAACTTTTCAAAGAGAAGTGAGAGAGAAAATGATATATTTCATAACAGTGTGCTTTCAATGACAGGTTCAGACATCATAAAGTGACTCATTCTAGCTAGAATAACAAAAGATTAGTGTCTTGTTTGGGTTAGAGTAAGTCCGTCTTACAACTAGGTGGGTAGGATGCTCTTCATTTTTTAATTTCTTTCCCAGGTCTTTATCCACTTGTATCAACTTCACCTGCTTCTAAACCTTTATTCCAAGTTATTGACATAATAATCTTTCTGCGACTAAGAAATAATACATGAAAATTCACAACACGTGCAAGAGACTGTAAAAGCAGCTTCCAAATGCTAACAAAACAAGGGAGATAAAGGGTGAGTGCGAAGTTCAATAAATAAGACCATTTATATGAGCAAAACATACGTGTACTTGCGACATCCTTTGTAGAACTTTTGGCATCTCGCCCGTAATGAATCTACACCTTCTTCCAAGCATTGCAGCTGCATACACAGCCATTCAAAATAAGCATTTCATAAGTGTGCAGCTCTCACATAAAACACATTCTCGAGGCGTTCAACATTCAAAACATCCAGGACAAGAAACCTCTTCTTAGCTTACAAATAACACCAAGAGATTCATAATTGGAAATCCACAATATATGCATAAAACCACTATCTCACACCCATAACAACATGAGATTGGAAGAACCACAACTACATTAATGCTTTATCCGTACTCAATCGTTCCATTGAAAAATCAAAGCGCAATATCGAGAATGACAGAGAACCTGTTGCCGGAACATTGGCGAATCATCAAGTTTAGCGAAATGCATTTTCAAAAAATGAATCTTCTTCTTCCTCGTCCTCGTTGTCTTCTTTCTGTTCTTTGCAGAGGAAAAGAATTGTTATGAATACCACAATGGGGAGGAGGGAATTTGGTTGAAGTTGAGTTAAAATTAATAATATTTAATATTCAGAGCGCATTTGAAGGAAAAGGAATGGGGGGGGGAGAGAGTATGAAATGCAGAAGAAAGTTGATGACTAAGTAATGGGGAGCGAATTTTCATGGCTGTCGCTCGAAATCTCTCACCCGCCTTTTTGTTCTTTCTCTTTATAACTGCTTTGTTCTTTCTCTCTCTTGATCGTGCCACAACATGTCGTCTTCACGTATCCCAATCAATAGTTTTCTTTCGGACAAAAAGAAAGAAACAGTGGCCTGCTTTATTTATTGGATTATATACTTTTTTATGTTCATTAATCATTACATTGATAGTGGATTTAAGGGCTATATTGGTGGAGAAAATTTTCTATGCCTATTCTCTGTCTTGCATGGAGCGGACGAAGAGTCCAATTCCCTCAACAATTTAGAGATTGGGCAAAATTAAAAGAATTTTCCTTTTCAAGAGCTCCCATCTGGATCTGATATGGCGCGTTTTAGTTTGTTGTATATTCTCCTCGCAGTTTTAAATAATTTATTCCAATATCATCCTGTTAACATAAAATAATTTTATATTCTTATTATAGAGTTTATTTTAATTATAAATATAAAATTTATTTTTTATATTTATTTATAATTAAATTATCTCAAACAAAAATGAAATAAAAGAGGGATAAAAGAATTAAAAAATTATAATATTTTAAAAAAATATGTTATATTAAATTATTACTAATTTAATTAATTTTTTTAATTTAATTAAATATATATTATACTCATTCAATCCTAAGTGAATCTAGCATTGGAAGTTGAATTATATTAAACACCGGGAGGAGTATTGGATATAACAGCTTTTTTGGTTTGGCATGAGGAGATGCTTGACCATAAGAAAAAAATGAAGATTTGGGGGAATGTATTAGAAAGAAAGCGTGTTTGAGAGCGCCTTGGCCATGCTCTTCTGCTTTGGGGGATCACTGTGAGGAGGTAGCCGTGAGTGAGTACACAGACACCTCTCACTCTCAGCACAGAAGCTTTTGATAATTGACGAAGCATCCATCGTTCTCTGCTCCTGCGATTGTTGCCTTCACGACATAGAGCCGAACCCATCCAAAGCACGGTAGTCGTCTCAGACTTTTGTTGTTTAGTTTACCCTCAAACCTCTCTGCTTTCTCCTTTTTGCCCGCACATTATTTCCTGTCTTTCAACTTTAAAATTAGGATTATTTTCCCTACTTGATAAATTTTTTTAAAAAACAATATATATAAACCAATAAGTTTCTTGCCCATAGAAACCGATTTACAGTAGTGGTGCATTGTGACATTTCTTCTTTCAGTTTTCTTTTTGTCAAATTCAAACTGCGCTAATATTGTAGTTGCAATTTGCAAACACTCCTGTTTTAATTAAAGAAAAGCAAAAGGTCACATATGCTGTACATAGTTGCAAGTAACTTTTTCTTTTCCTTTTCCTTTTGATTTCAAGATACCGCGCATTGAGATCATTTTTATTTTTCTATTATAACTATATTATTTTTCTTTTTTTCTTCCTTTTCTATTTTCCTCTATCTAATTATTGGGGGTGGGCCAGGTCTGAACGAGTGTCTGCTAAATTACTCCAAGTCGTATGTCTCCATAAGATAATCCACGTACTCACCACATATTTTGATACATTATAAAGAGTCCCGAAAATAAGGGACAATCTTCATAAATCATAAATGATATTATTTGTTTCTTGTTAATTTTTTTATATTTTAGATTGACATTATTATATATCCTGAGCTAATTCTATCCGAAAATGCAGGTTACTGGAAAGAAGTAAGCTGCTGCAAACAATCATGACGCTGAGCCAATGACAACTTACTCGATGCTCAGCGTCAATGCTCAGGACTTTAATAAAGTGTGTCTACCTGCTCGCTGCTGCCTGTGTTGGTTTATCAAATGATGAGATTTTTACAGCATCATTGATCTTATATTTCCCTCAGTTACTTGTTCAAATGCTAGACATCATTACCATGATCTTGTCACCTTCATGCAATTGTTCCTGGACACAGCATTTTTAATATTTGAAAATCTGCCATGAACAACCCAACCTCGCAGATTATATAATCCAATATTGTATTCTAACAAAGCAGTGATAATACAATCATTAGGCCGAAAACATCCATAAATCTGACCAAAATTTTCATATCAACATCTCAAAATTCTCAACAATTAATACAAGGGTAAACGACAGATTAGTTGTCAAGAATTTTAAATATAACGAACAAGAAAACCCTCGGATATACTCATCCAAATATTCTGCTCATGAAACCTTTTCTATCCTTCTTCATCCTATTTTCGATGGCTGGGAAGTCTATCATATCAAATGCCAGGTCCAGCACAATAGGATTGCGCGGAATTGCAGTGAAAGCCGGTGGGAAAGATACAATGCGGGGAGCACTTTTTACATTAGAATCACCGACAGCCGACTCATAGACATCAAGTTTCTCCGTGAGGAACTTCTCCATCTGAAACAGGCATTGACATGTCATCAGAATATATAAATAAAGGTCCATGCAAACAGTGGTATGTTCCTGAATTACAGCAACTGAATTATGTTTACACTAGAAAAACAGAAGGATCAATAACAAGAGAAGTAAAGGAACTTGCAACGAGGGAATGCTACCTGCTTATCTCCAGTCAATGAGATGTTGGTTATCCTTTTAGATAGATTATCTGGACCTCTCTTCTCCTCCATAATCCCCGTGGCATGCTCTATGCAACTGTTACATCTGCACTCATTGCATAAGCCCTCCAACCCCTCCATCATAATCTGCCAAACCCCCAAGTACAAATAGTGAAGAGGGCAAATAAGAAAACAATCAAATCATAGTGCTTCACTCCTACAGCTTGTAAAAAAATATTTGGGAAAATAGATCTCCTGGTCCTTCTAGTTTTACCCAGTTTTGAATCAAGTCCTTGTAGTTTTTTCCTTTTTATTGGTCCTTATTGTTTGTTTAGTTTTGGTGGAAGACCCTCCATCATGACGCCGTTAATTTAATCCGACAGGAGCTTATGTGGCCACGTCTTTCCTTAGCTTCTCTCTCACTGTTGATGTACTCTCTCTCTACCATCGTCTTCTCTATCTCCTTCCCCATTCTTGCTCATATAACTTCGCATACTTCACCGAAAACAAGAAATCACAAAACCTCCAGCTTGGTTCGATTTCACAGCAAAATATCTTAAGACCGACAGGGTTAAGGTGGGTCTAGCTAGCATCGATCAGAAACTCGAAGCTATTACAGCGTCTGCCAGCACGAGTAGAGACAATTCATGTCAAATTTGGATCACGTTGGTGAGAATTTGAAATGGGAAGACTTCACTGAGTGGATTGATGAAGAACAGAAAGGGACCCCACCACGGTGTTCAAGAATGCCGATGTCGAAGACTCACCGGTATATGAATGCAGTGGTGGCCAGAGGTCCGTGTGGGAGGAAGAAGGAAGGATTCAGAGACAGCAGAGTTGAGCATGGCGACAGGACGAAAACAGAGGAAAAACTTATTGTTCTTGGAAGAGCTTCTCATGGTGGTTAAGATAGTAGAGAGAGAGAGAAAGGAAGGAGAGAGGGAGTGAGAATGGAAGGGGAGCAAGGAAGGAGAATAGGGGTGTGTTGGGAAAAGGCCGGCAAGCAAGTCCGATTGAAAAGGAATGTATTATTATAGCCAAAACGTAAGCTTAGCAGGAATGGAGGAGGTGGAAGCTACTGCTAAAGGAGATAAAGACGATGATGGTGTGGAGAGAGCATATGAACATTGTGAGAGATAATAGTGTTCGCTTTGAAGGAGATTGAGTGGAGGATGGAGGGAGGGAGAGAAGTTGAGGAAGACGTGTGCCACTTAAGCTCTTGTTAGATTTAATTAAGGGCATCATGTCGGAGGGTCTTCCATCAAAACTAAACAAACAATAAGGACCTAATAAAAATGGCAAAAATTATAAGAACGTGATTCAAAACTGGGTAAACCTATAAGGACGGGCAGATCTATTTTCCCAAAAGATTTTTTTAGAAAATACGGTGTACAAAATTTAAATAAGATAATAAGACAACAGTTAGAAACCCCACGGTTTCTCATCATAAGTTCCCCAAACATCAGCACAGTCTGAATCCAAACCAACTTAGCATAGAAAATGAAAAATATCAACAGAATTTGCCACTAGGAAACCAAGTGCTTTGTGCTGTAAAGGTGATCAGGCAGACCACAACCTGGAGTGAGCCAAAGAAGGTGAGCGGCAGTCAGATCTTAAAATATGATTAATTTTACCTGATTGTTGCCATTTAACATTTTAAGTTTTCTTAGGGCATCCTCTGCCAAATCACGAGCACGACAATACAAAGCATATGCTTCAGCCCTTTTTCCAGCCATGCTGTATGACTTTGCCACATAAAAGCACCTGCACATTAAGTTGGAGACACCTTAATTTAGATCAGGTGGCAAGATCCCTTTAAGCCCAGCAATCAATGATAGAAAATATAATGGCTTGTTCAAGAGCCAGATGCAGATTTGGCTGTGGCTTGGAAGGGACAGTAATAAGTGCGATTCATATTGATGTGAATAATAAGTTGATAAATAAAATAAGGAAAGAATCTTTTCTTTCTAAACAGTAATATAACAAAATTAGAGAGGGAACTTAATAGAAAATGTTGCTAGTAAGTACTAAAAAAAACACCTTTACAAAATGGAGGCAAGCAACTGAAGGATACACAAATAGAAAAGCAATTGACTAAAACAGGATGATTTGAAAAGCAGCAAAAAATATTTGGTTCAAGGAAGCTAACCTTTCTGCACGAAAAGCCAACGTTTTGCTTGCACACTCTTCTGCAAAGCTCACTTCTTCTGGTTTTTTATCCCTTCCAGAACTGACTAAATCAGAAAGATCAGCAGTATTCTGCCACATATATGGTTAAGACAACCCTTGTCATTCTGAGATACATAACATTAAAAATACACAACAGGCTGGACAAGCTTTGAACTTAAAAAATAAAATATTCCTCCGCAATTGGAGAGTTTATCTTAATCTTAAATATAAGACATATTTCCTATATTTATCAACTTTTTCCTAAATTATCCCTATTGATACTCTCTCAACAAAAGTAAAGGAGGGAGGAACAGAGTAAAAAAAGATGATTATTGTGTTTTAGAAAAAACATGTTATATTAATTAACTTAGCTAACTTCTTTAATCTAATCAAATTAGTTAAATAGGTTTTATATTAAGGATCGGAAGAGTAAAATATAAAAGAGCAATGAATCAACAGAAGTACAGACATAGAGAAAACAACATTGATGCCAACCTGCAGCAAGAGATCATATAAGCGAACAAGCTCTTCAGGTTTGGTGACTTTCTCATTTTTTTCCTCACGACGCCTAGCGAGTTTACTTTTTGCAACCTTAACCAATAAGAGGTTGCGCTCAATAGTTCTTTCCCCTAAGACGGCACTGACAGCCTTATCAAGACCATATAACTCATCTTTCACACTTTCAGCACTTCCTGCTGTGGCCTAAAATATGCAAAATACATAAAAATTGACAATAAATTATATGCTATGGAAATAAAATCAAAGGATATAAATATATTACCCTTTTATTTTTGTACAAAACTAGCAACCCTTTGCTCAAATCCCCACCCCCCAACGTGAGCAGGATTCAACATAGTTATAATTGAACATAATATACAGGTGATTTCCATTACCAGGTCAGCCCGAATATAGCCTCTGGCTTCATGATATGCTGAAAATATTTTGTCAAAAGTAGCAAGCCTTTTATCTGCTGGGATTGAATCAGCAGAGGGACCATGTACATCTTTCTCCAGCTCCTGAGCTGAGAAAATAAATCAAATACAGACATTACTTGAGACAGTTTAAACTAAGCTTAACCAAAGAAAAAAATCAAAGGGAAACTATCAAATGTCAATGCATGTGGGCACACAATAATTATATATATAAAGCATAGTTGTTGCATGATTCATGAACAGATGAATTAAGTAAAATTTTCAAAGAAAAGCACCACAGGGAGCATTAAGGATGTCAGTTGAAGCATACAAGTAAGAAAATGCATGGATAGCACAAATACACTTTCACTGGCCAAATTATTTCACAATAAAGAGTAAATGAGTTGCTACCTACACGTGTATCATAATGAAACCCAAAAATATGACTCTACAGTTGAAAACATACCCAAAAAATGCTTCAAACCAACACCATCAGCATTTAGTTGACAAAAAATGAAATACAGTCCAGAATTTGCATATCGCCATCCACACAAGGGTGAAAATGTCGCATTATGTACCATCTAGACTACTCTGCAATAGCTCAACTAAAGCATACTAAAGGAAAAAGGCAACACAGAAAGGTCGGGATCAAATTTAGACTATCAAATGACATTCAAATTAGTGAGACAAACTAACCGAATTCACGTTTGAGAAGGATGAATATAAACTAAGCAACAATTAGCTCAAATTCTCAATTCGGTACCCTTCTGAGTTATGGGAGAAAAAAGCTACCAACCTTTTAAAATGGCAACCCTTGTTTTCGCATTTGATATTGGAAATCTATGGCCAAGCCAATGAAACTCTGTCAAGGAAGCAGCTTGTTGAGATCTTGCCTCTGCCATAACAGCCTGGAATGACCGAAATTTAATTTTGTATTTTCTCAACATAGAAATTGTACAGATTAAGCTCATTATCTCTCAAATAAAGAGCTTATTGCTTCAATTAAAATTCTTATGAATATTGTAGAATGCATTGAATTAGAACCATAAATGAAACTTTATTTGCTAATGGTTTAAGGATATAAAGAAATGTCTTCAAACTAATAGCATAAGTCCACACCAAAAAAAACAAAATAGGAATATGTTGATTTGAAAAAATTAGCATAGTACCCAACTTCAATCATTGATTAAGAAAAGATCAAGACTAACCTCTAATTTAGCTTTGAAAAGGTCTAGTGCAGGACCTTCCATATCACCAACATTTAGAAGCTCAGAAGCTTGAAGATTTGACTGGCCGATTTTGTGAAGACAGTATCTGATACTAGGTTCCAATTCCTCAACTCGTTCACGGCACAAAATTTGATTATCCAGATCTCCGTATTTCCCTAATTCTTCATACACAGCCCTATAAAATAAGAGACTGTTAAAAACTGACAAAGAAAAGGCATATAAAAATATAGCATGTGAGGGCACACAAACACAGGAGAACAGAGGAGACAGCTACCTTGCACTTTTGAAGTGCATCAAAGCCACATCCCAATTCTGATCTTGTTCAAACAATAAGTTCCCCTTCATATAGGATGCATAAGCCTATGATTCGGTAAACAGAACACATTAAGCACTGGCATTCTCACTTTAATCAATAAAAGTTAAAGGGGAAATAGAAAGTGGCTGAATAGAAGTAAAGAGAAAGAAAAACATTTTAAATGCTAAATTGCTCTGCTCTGCATGTGTGGACAGGAAATCAATGTTAGAAAAAAGATAACAAAACAAACGGCAAAAATAAAATAAAATACTTTAGAAAATAAACCATAAGCCAAAGAAATGTAGAAATTAGAAAACAAAAAAAGTCACCAGATAAATTTATTGAAACAATGACTAAAAGACACACCTCAGCTTCCAAAGATGTTCTAGAATCTGCCTTGGCTATGCAAAGTTGTGAAAACAAAGCTGCCCACTTCACTGCTTTCCGCAACCTGCCAATCAAATAGATTCGTTGACGTGCATTTGGACCATCGGGTAGCTGTCTTTTCTCCATGGCATGACTCCAAGCTCTCTCTGCTGAATAGAGAACTATATGAAGAAACCTGAACCGAAACCAAATAACTTGCACAAATAAGTATCCTCTTTCCCAACATCATAAGAATCTTTTAGGGACATTCTCATGTACGGGAAATCACAGGCGTGCAAAATAATAATAGAAACAAATGCATACCTTACTTCAGTAACGGTAGATTCAGTGACGGTTCTTTTTGAGTACTTGCCACGACCGTGGGTAAACTTCAAAGATTTATATAACCTCCTCAAACGAGCTGTGCAATACCTCCTACAGTATCGGAGAGGAAAATTCCATCCATCAGCAATCTATTGATAGTTCATAATATAAAGCAATTACTTGATTCCATATGTCGCAATGATCAGTTAGACCATAAAACCACTTCCAACCTATGTCAAACAAATGATGTACTGTAAGACTCAAAGTTCATCGTGGCTCACTAAGGTACACAAAGTTATGAAATGTAAATTGGCAAAGCACAAGGAAAGCAAAAGCAAAACTGACGGGACAATATAGTGGTAGAAGTAGCACATTGTAGTTCAATAAGGCGTCTTTCATGTATTATTCTGCGGGACTAAAAAAATCTAAACACGGGTAAACAAATTCCTAATTGAAATCCCATCAAGCATGATAAAAAATACATACCTATAACGAGTGTAATCTCCGTGCCGCAGGCCATGCTGCATTTGCGCAGATTTTAAGAGTTGCAGTACTGGAAGACAAAATACAGACTCAAACTGAGACACTAAAGTCTCGTCATAAGCTGATGTACTCGCAATTTAGTTGACAAACAATGTAGACATAAAAACATTGATGATTTTGAAAATTAACAAACACTCAGCTATGCACAGTATGGAGCCGATTCAAAGAGAAGTGTATTAATGAAGACGTACATGCAATGAAGGAGAAAAGAAATTTTAAAAGGCAAACCGTTTATAGAGAATTTGGGAACGATCTGATCAGAATTCGATTTTGGATCGTCGACTTCCATGGCCGAAACTTCGCTTTCCTTGCCCATCAAGTCTTGGTAAGTTCAAACAATGCAATCAAAAGAGATGTAAATTAGGAAGCCGCCACAATGCGTTTTGGTTGGTGAGAGATGAAAATTAACAAATCATCTTCTCGGCAACTAAACATCCTCTACAGACAAATCTCGGAACTAAGATATGAAAGGAAAGGAGAATAGATACAAACCAAATCCAGGGAGACGGTGGCGCGCAGTGATGGGTGTTCTTGGCCTAACGAGGCGCCCGCAAACGATTATGTACTGAAGTTCGTCGCAGAAAATAAATTGAAGATGACGGCCTCTAGACACCGGTTTCCAGGTAGCGAAACCTTGTGCTTTTTTCTGTTAGTTTTTTTTTTTTTCTTTGGGTCTGATGTTTGGGCTTTTCTTCAGGTAAAAGAAAAAAAATACAAAACTTTAGGTGCTTCCTTCCTTTTTCTTGGGGACAAATTGGGCCTGTAATTTTTTTCTGAGGCAGTATTTTATTAGGCCCATTCATGGTATGGATTGGGCCGAAATGGTTGATTTTGGAGAAAATGACATTTAATAACCCGCTAAGATCATTAATTCGGTAAAGTCAAAATGCATTTACAAAAACTCCTCTTAGGCGGCTAAAAGTTGTATCCACTCTTATTAGGATGGAGTTTGAGGGTTTATGTGGAACTAATAATTATAAGTGAAGGTAATTAACTAATCTACTTATATAAGTACATAGTTTTTTTTTTTTACTATTATATCCTAACTCTTCCTCATAAAAATTGACCATTATATACACTTTTTCTATATTATTTGAGAGTTTAATCCTATAACCTCCTCCTTCAAGGAAATTTAGGATGTCATTGAGTACAAGGCTTTTGGCTTTTAAATCTTATATTAATGAGATTTTTCATTAAAATTTTATCTACACTGCCCGGAAACACAAAATCAATAATCATGCTCAATTTTGAAGGCAGAAAGAAACCAGAATGACAAATCAAACTATTATTATATGTGTTAGCCCCGAAAGAACTTTCGTTCAGGAAAATTATGGGGAAAACGGATTTGTATTGTCGCAAGAGCTGGGACAGTGGGACCCGCGAAAATCGGCCAATGCTCGAATGCTACCTTATCCTGGATTATCTTCCAATCAACAAGCTTACACGTATTCATATTCCCACCACTCTCACCTGCCGGTGAGAGGAACAGAAATTTCCTCAAAAAAATGGCGTTCTCGTCGACCTGGTCGTCTCCCCTCAATCTTCCCAACAAAATCAATTTCTTTCCTAGTTTCTCACGCACCAATCAAAAACCTCTAAAATTAGCCACAGCATTCGCCATTCCGCCACTTTCCACCGCCGCCGCCACCGATATAGCCGGAGCAATCGATGGAACCACCATTGCAGTGATTGGCGGCGGCTCCGTCGCGGCACTTGCCGCCGTACTTTCTCTCACTGACCCCGAGAGGCGTCGACAGCTTCAGGCGGAGGAGGTCGGCGGCGATGACAAAGAAGTTGTGAAGGAATACTTCAACAACTCCGGCTTCCAGAGGTGGAAAAAAATTTATGGAGATACCGATGATGTTAACAGGGTTCAGCGAGACATTAGGCTTGGCCACGCCAAGACTGTTGAGAACACCTTGATGATGTTAAAGGATGAAGGTCCGCTTCAAGGAGTTACAATCTGTGACGCCGGCTGTGGCACTGGCTCCCTCACTATTCCTCTCGCAAAAAAGGGCGCCATTGTATCCGCAGCTGATATCTCCGCTGCCATGGTTGCTGAAGCTGAGAAACAGGTCAGCTCTCTGAGAAGTGGACACCAACCTTTTTACCTGTCATAACGGTTTCAAAAAATGTGGTGAAGTTTACACCTTATATGTGTATTTTGAGCATAAACGTAGAAAGAACTCATTCGTAGCTATACGAATTAACAAAGTCAAGTTAAAGTCAGTTTATGTTTTTTTCCCATATATTGTATATGCAGGCGAAAGAACAACTTCTAGCCAGCAAAGATGGTTCAGCACCAGTGATGCCAAAGTTTGAAGTTAAGGATTTGGAGAGCTTAGATGGGAAATATGATACAGTGATCTGCCTTGATGTTTTGATTCATTACCCCCAAAATAAGGCTGATGGGATGATTTCACACCTTGCATCATTGGCCAAGAACAGATTAATTCTGAGTTTTGCACCCAAGACATTTTACTATGATTTATTAAAGAGGGTTGGAGAGTTGTTCCCAGGGCCTTCAAAGGCAACAAGGGCCTATCTCCACTCAGAGGCTGATGTAGAGAGGGCGTTGCAGAAGGTTGGCTGGAAAATAAGGAAGAGAGGCTTAGTCACCACTCAGTTTTACTTTTCCAGGCTTGTTGAGGCTGTTCCTGTGTAGTGAGTGATGATGAGAGGTAAATTTTGATTATTCTACTTGTATAATTAGAGGGGAATCCTAATGTGGATTGTAAGGCCTTGTTTTCTGCTTTGGATGCTACCATTCTCTTCATGTAAGTATATATTTCTTCACAGCGTTGAAGGTGTAGACGTATGCAACTATGCATCTTATTCTCGAAAGAAGAAAAACCAATTTGAAATTAAACAGTAATTTATTCGTTCAATCTTCTTTACTTCTTTTTCCATTTCATTTAGCTTGTCATCAGTAGGTGTGGTTCTGGCATGTGTCCTTAAAACCTCAAGTTCAGATAATTTATGCTGACATTTGCTCTAAACATTGGAAAATGTAAAATGTTAATACAGAGAACTCTAAACACAATCTTAGATAAAAGGCTAGTGCAGTGGATCTGTCATATTGTATTCCTTTAAGAGGGAGGGATATGAGGAACAGAGAAAAGATAATCATGGATTCTAGGACAAAATCAGCATAATTGGAAGATCCCCGTACTCAGATCTGAAGGATATTTCATGTTGTGCTGATATCATTCACAGCTTTTCAGCAATTTTTATGAGAGCATCCGTGAGCCTGCCAAGTGCAGCAACTATGTTGCTTGTTTGCTCCTTCTGCTGATCCCTGGCCAACTGGTAACTCATGTTTTGATCGCTAAGATGAGCTTTCAGTATGTTGCCATTCCTTCTCAGTACTTTCATCAACGGATTCCTGAAAGCTGCTGCGTCCTCATGATTTTCTGGTGACACACGCCTTTTCTTGCACCCCTCTTGGGACATAGTCTCTGTTCTCTTGCCTGAGCCTCTGTAATTTGCTTCAGATTTCCATAAAAGTGACTGCTTGGGGTCTTTATGTACTGTTGAATAATTTGTCAAACAGAAGATATGGATAAATGTGGAAGTTGCTTAAGTCAGAAAGCAATAATGATTAATAATCAAAAGCTTTTTGGGAATAAAATAGTATCATGTTTCGGTTCTCAATGTCGGTGCTGGTTCTGCTGGATGAAATACCGACGAATAAACATCGGGAATACCATCCAAGTCTGATCAGTGGTAATTACTGGATTGCTAATCCGAGAATTACTCACATATCTGTTTTCTCTGTTATCTAACAAAATTGAATTTCAGATGATTATATTTACGCAGTAAAATTAAATCGGAGTTTGGTATGAAATTAATTAACATAAATCAAAACCGAGGAGGCGATTTCCCTGGGACTTCGCATCGTACCTGAACTGAGCCGAGGAGGAGTGGGCGTCTTTTCTGGATTCGCTATCATGATTGTTTCCTCAACACCTGAAGCATTATTCAACGGATCGGTGACTTTCTTCGCACTCGTGATCATCTCGAAGGATTCGTCCTCTGTGCTCCAAGCCATTTTCTCACTGTCAACGATAGCCTCATCCTCTTCATCCTCATCCTCCTCACATTGCTCTGACCCCATTGTTGTACCTCCATCACCATTCTCTGCTTTTGTGACTTTAATTAGTGTCAACGGAAATGCTGAAGCGGTGCACGCTTCTCCATTCAATACGTTATACACCTCCCCGTCGAAGAAACCTGGCAATTTCTTCTCCCTCCGTTCATCGTTTCTCATCATCCAGAATGATTCAGACTGTTGCTTTATATTCGTCTCCCACTTCTTTATCTTCTTGAAGTCGCTAAGAAGATTGCTCCATCTCTTTCGACACTGAACAGGTCCTCTGTTCACGCCATGTTTTTGACAGAACGATGAGACCGAATCCCATTTTGGTTCGGACTGAGTGAACCGGCAAACCGATGCCCCTCCATTCTCAACCATCTTCTTGGCACCTATGAGGATGATTGTTTCCTGTCTGCTCCATCGAGGGTGTCTTGTCGTTTTGATTCTTTCATTGTTGGGGATAGGAACCTGTGTTTGAAGGTCTTCAGCTGAAGCAGGCGGACATGTAGCATCTTCGTATATTTTCTCTGGTTCCAGTGCCATATTAACTGATGTCTTTGAATTATCAAATTTTGGGAATTAGGATCGCATGCATATAGGAGAAGAAAAGTGCAGAGCTTTTGTTGTAGGTCAGTACCACTTCATCTCTCTTATATTGTTCCTAATTAGGTTGGATTTGATATTATTCGTAAGGTAACTACGTTCCCTTTCCAATCTGATTCTGTTGTTCATTTCATGTATAGAATTTGAAGGCTCGAGAAAAAGGCACTCTCTCTCTTCCTATTAAGCAGCGATTTCCTCATTCCAGCTAATTAGAAAAATGGGATTTACTCCCATTTCTGTATTTTATTATGTGTGTGCGTATATTCTTTGGAAATTCAACGGCGCATTGGCAGCCTGTGAGAGGTGAAAAGTTAAAAAAAAAAACAGAGAGGATATTATGGGATTCATTTCTTTTTCTTTTTCTTTTCTATATAATTATGGGATTCATTTCATCAATGAACTCTCAACATTTTTTTTCTTACATTAAAAGTATTTGAACCTTCATCTCTATCAAAAGCTTGCACAAGAATGAAGTTACAACTTGTATATAGTATTGTATTTAATATAAAATTTATTTAACTTTTTTATTAGATTAAAAAAATTAATTATTATAATATATTTTTTAAACATATTAATTATTTTTTTAAATTTCTCTTCCTTCTCTTACTTTATTATTATTACTGAGAGAATATTAATAAAAATAATTTAAAAAAAATAAATATAAAATATGTATCTTATATTTAAAATTAAAATTAACTTATAAATTATGTTATTTATTAAGAATTAAAAAAGTATTTTAAAATTCACAAAATAAAAAAATTCTTCTTAGAGATTATCAACTTCCCAATAGAGTCCATTGCTTTAATTTCATTTCTTCAAGCGTTATCCTACTAAAATGGTAGAAGTAAAATTGCGCGTCTCATTTCACATATATATATATATATAAAGAAGAAAGTTAAGCTTACCTTAATTTCATGATAGGTATCAAGTCGCCATTATTTCTTCCAAATCCATGACATTTATTGGCAACATACGCAGTTAAGTAGGTTAATTGAGTAACCTTAACTTGGAGCGCCATTTAATTTAATGAATTTATTTAATTTTTATACTTTTTGGAAAAATAATGTAATTTGTTAATTGTTATAGTATTTTTTTTATACAATTTGTTATAGGATTGTTATTTGGTGGATTGGCAACAGAAAAAATTCATGGTACAACAAATTTTAAAAAGAGGCCATGATCACTTATAATCCAATAGTATGATAAAATTTATTTTTCTTTTAACAAATATTAATATCGGGTAGGGTGAGTTATCAATTATTTTTAGATATAAACTTAAATACTAAAGAGTTAAGATATCTCTCAAAATGTTATAATTAAAAATATAATAAAATAATATTTTTATAATTAAACATATTATAAAATAATAATATATTTTACAGTGATTGGCAAAAGAAAAAAATATTTGGTGGGACTTGCAATAAGGTGATGGTATAGCCCATTGTACCATTTAAAATTGGGGTCCAAACTACGAAGGTCTTCTACATTATAAGCCCCCCGCATTTCAATTGAAATATCAGAAAAATGACCTTTAAATTCTATATGAATGATAAAAAAACCTTAAGAAATAGTATAATTAATATCAAATTCTATAGGATCTCATGTAAATTTTTTCTAATTGTAAAAAGACATAAATATCCTTGAAATTTTCCCTTAAACAAACGTCTCCCGTGATAGTAAGATACGGATACCTGATAGTGGAGTTTACCCCTCCATCAGGGAAATAATAACCTCTGTACCTGCAATTAATAACCCCAGCGCCTGAAATAATAACCCTAACACTTATAACTAATAACCCCATCAGCTGCAACTAACAACCCCATCAGCTGCACTTACAACCTTTCCACCTAAAATAATAACCATAGCACCTGCAATTAACAACCCCAGCTTTTGCAACTAACAACCCCATCAGCTGTACTAAACACTCTAGCCCCTTCACTAACAACCCCATCAGCTGCAACTTATAACACAGCACGTGCAATAACAACCCCAGCGCCTAAAATAACAACCCTAGCACCTGCAACTAATAACCCCATCAGCTGTACTAATAACCCTAGCTACGATGATGAGTAAATCCACCTGCAACACAGTGTACTGTTCTCTTATTTCATAGCAAAACGTGCCAATACTGTACTGTAGCAGCTGTGTCACTATCAGATAGTTTCACGTTTATATAGTACAGTGTTGACACATTTTGCTATGAAATAAGATAACAGTACAGTGTGTTGCAGGTGGATTTACTCATCATCGTGGCTGGGGTTATTAGTACAACTGATGGGGTTGTTAGTTGTAGGTGCTAGGGTTGTTATTTTAAATGCTGTGGTTGTTATTGCAGGTTCTGTGTTATAAGTTACAGCTAATGGGGTTGTTAGTGTAGAGGCTGGGGTTTTTAGTACAGCTGATGGTGTTGTTAGTTGCAAAAGCTGGGGTTGTTAATTGCAGATGCTATGGTTATTATTTTAGGTGGAAAGGTTGTAAGTACAGCTGATGGGGTTGTTAGTTGCAGTTGATGGGGTTGTTAGTTATAAGTGTTAGGGTTGTTATTTCAGGCGCTGGGGTTGTTAATTACACAAGCTGGGGTTGTTATTTCCCCGATGGAGGGATAAACTCCACTATCGGGTATCCGTATCTCACTATCGCGATATTTATGTCTTAGGGATATTTATATCTTTTTACAATTAGAAAAAATTCATATGAGATCCTATAGGATTTGATATTAATTATACCATTTTTTAAGACTTTTTTATCATTCAATTACTTATATAGGACTCAAATGTCATTTTTGCTTGAAATATCCCCCGCCTAACTACCCCGCAAAAAAAACCCCGCCATAGACTAGAAAAGAAGGCGCCAGAAACGAAAGGAACGTCAGATCGATCGCAATGGAAGGTTTTGGCGGAGCCGGCGAAGTAGGAAGAGGGGAAATGGCCTCGAAGACCCAAGTCTTGAGAGATAGGTTCAGGCTCTCCGCCATCTCTATCGCTGAAGCTGAAGGTTCAATTCCTTCGCTCACTGCTTTTCCTTCTGTTTATCCAACTGCCAAAAGTAAACAAGTGTCAAAGGAACACGAACTCGCTGGCAACCACGTTGGAGATTATCTAATTTCACTTCTGATTTTCTTAATTTGAGAAAACATTGCGCAGCTAGGAGGAACGGCATGGATGCTTCGGAAGTCGTGGTGGCTTCCATTGCTGATTTGGCCTTCAAGTATGCGGGTATTGCTTTACTGCTTTGCTATTTATTTATGCGGTTAATGTGTTGTCTGCTCGTTTTTGTGGATGCAGAATTAAAATTTCTAGTTTAGTAATAGACTTCTTGCTAATTGAGTATAGTTACAGTTTGTTAGCTTAAAATATTTTTAAATTGTAGTCTACTTACAGTGAATTGTACGTATCTTTAGTATAAGCATCAAAACCATTTGGATTTATCGAATTAATATATTGGGAGGCATGGAACAAGCAAGGGCTGGTTATTGTAGAATGTAGAGTCTGCTTTATATCCAAATGGTTTATTGCTTATATCACTTGCCTTCTTGTCACATGTTAAAGGAGGCAAACCACTAATCCACTGTATTGTGTAGGATTCATTCGGGGAATAAAATGAATAAAATCATGTTCTTGTATAATTATTACTGCAAAGTTTCCATGCTGATGAGTTTTAGTCTCTAAATAATGATATATCACGTCTTTTATGAGAATGATATTTATGTCTGGCTTTTGTTGCTGTCAAGATTTTGGTGATAGCTTTTATGCTATGCTTCGCGGGGGAAATATTTATTGCATATATGATAAAGCTGTGTATGTCAATGCCAATTACAATTTGGAATATATATATATATATATATATATGTAGCGCATAAGTACTGAGTGAAGCTTCCTCACTACTGTTCGTTGTTCATTATCAGATGGATATCTTCTAGAACCAAAGGTATAGTGATTTGTTTGCAATATAAAACAGTGAAGTAGACTAGGGAGAAAGTAATCTATAGTACCGTTTATCAGTAGGTTGTAGCTGACCTTAAGACTTTTAGTCCGAAGTCATGAAAATTAAAGGGAACTTGTTGCATGTTATTGAATGCCAGTAAGCTTTAGTCATTCATAGGCGATGTGCGATTGAACTCATGAACTC
Organism: Leucaena leucocephala; assembly: GCA_037074615.1. Lineage (NCBI taxonomy): Eukaryota > Viridiplantae > Streptophyta > Magnoliopsida > Fabales > Fabaceae > Leucaena > Leucaena leucocephala. The sequence goes on along the minus strand of CM073534.1, from coordinate 16,368,544 downwards.
AAAGTTGCTTTCTTGCAAGCAGAGCAGCTGGCTAAGGATGTTGAACTATTTGCTCAGCATGCAAATCGTAAATCTGTAAACAAGGAAGATGTCATACTTTCAGGTAAGTTTCATTTTTCTCAGTTATTAGGATAATGACTTTTTTTTTATCTTTAATCCTTTGCATGAAATCATAAATTACACCGGCCACATTATCACTCCAGTGCTGCCTCTATATTGTTCAATTACATACGTTCAGTATCTTGGTTTCAGCTCATCGAAATGAGCATCTATCTACCTTATTGAGGACCTTCTCCATTTACTTAAAAACTAAAGAGCCGCAGTCTGAAAGGAAGACAAAGAAAGAAACCAAAAAGGAAGACCAAGCAACAACTTAATGCCCACGCCAGTTAAATATTCGGCCCTCCAAATACATTAGTTAGGTATTAGTTACCAGAAAGTTATTACTCTATCTATTAGTTGCTAATGAAGTACTTGTAATTCCCCTTTCCCTCTCATTTTCTTATATGTTGTACGACGTAAAACCCCATCGCAACGATAAAACAGCCATACTTCTGCCTACCTAAGACAGGTTGCGAGCACATAATTGACCTATTACAGTGAGGTAGTGAACTGTTACTTGTCCCTCTCAAACAACGCTTCCCACCACGATTAAGGCCACCGTTATTATTGTTCACGAGGCATTTCATTTCTTCAGGGTGAATGAAAAACGAATACCTATTTTTATATTACCATGGTATAGCACAATATAAATTAATACTCAGAGCAGACTCCAACCAATTACACTACCCAATTCCCTTCTGTGACGCTGAAATTTCCATTTTCCAAGTTATTTTGATAACGCGAATGGAATGAAATAAAAAAATCAATTAAATTTAATATATATATATATGTTAAAGAACAATGTTATATCTTATACAGATATAAATTTAATTATTAAAATTTATTTAATAAATTTTATAATTTTTTTAAATTTTAAGACTATATATTAATTTTAGTAAGAGATCATTATTTAATCTATTTAAATTTTTATAAAAAAGTGAAGTACAGTGCAGGGAAGCGTGAAAAAGAAAGCAGGTTGACATGCAGGGAAATGGTTAGAGAATTGGCAGCTTCTTATCTTTAAACTTCAAAGGCAAAAGCTGAGAGAGTCAGCGAGTCAAAGCTGGGGAAAGAGCTGAGAAAGCTCAAAACTCGGGAGATATTTAATAACCCTTGCCAAACGCAGCGTTTCATCGCTTCTTCAATTGTTGGTGTAGCCCATACCTTCCCATATCCTTATCCTTCCTTGGGTATCGAAACGTGATCCCCACCCTCTGTCTCAACCGCTTCCGAATAAGCACTATCCTCTCACTCAGTCAGCCAGTTAGGAGTGTCAAATATTCAGCTTATTAAAATAAAAGGAATATCAAATATTATGTCTCAAATTAAAATAAAAGGAATATCAAATATTATGTCACAAGTATATATTTATATAACATTTAAAATTTGTTGAAAGAAGTCAATAACTTATCTGTATCTCCAATTATAACCCAATGTTATTCAAATTTAAATTAGTCAATAACACTCCATCCATTTCTTTATATAAAAAAATCAAATACCAATTTGCTTTTTTAAAAAAAAAATTGAGTTTGGCCACATCTTGCCATTTGAGAGTTTCGAGGTGCCCGCCCTTGAGTTGAAGTATTTGGATATTGTGAAATGCTATGAATAAAGTTCATAAAAACTGGAAACCGGGTGACAAAAACGGGTTGTTGTCAGAAGAAAATGTGGAAGACACGGTAGAACGTTTCTGGGTAACAAAGATCCAAAATAAGTTGCAGAGCGATGGTGAAGGCACATTGTTCCGAGGGGCAGTTAGGGGGAGTACTCATTATCATGGGTCTCTAAAAGTGGGCCCCACTTATGAGCAGTTTCATCGGTCATCTCGCAGAGTCGCAGTTCAGTTCACTCATCACTGTTCACGCAGGACACCCTCTCTCTCTCTCCAGTGTGAAAGTAAGGGCGTCGTGTTTCAGTTGAGTTCAGCTCTCTCGCGTTTCATTTTTACCCCGACGACCGGTTCTTATTCAAATCAAACAAACTATTCCCTGTCTTCCTCTTTTTACCCGAAAAAAAATTACTATAATCGTATTATAGTATTTCTTTTCAATTTTTGTATTTAATTTACGTTTGCCCAAATATATATATATATGAATGAATAATGATTTAATTAATAGCAATTTTCATAAGATGTGAGTTATATAAATTCACAAAAATTGGGTGTTAGTGTTATTTATAAAAAAATATTGAGTTGGGGAATTCCGTGGGAGGGTGGAAGAACGTAAACGTTCTTCCGTTGCTTTCCAAACATCCTCAACCCTTGTTATTTCCCCATGACATCTTCTTCATCAACTCAACTACCCCCTCCTCTTAATTCCACCAATATTTTGTTACCCAACACAATTTTTTATATATAAAAAAAGAGAAAATAGTAAAAAAAAAAGTACTATAAAAATAGTAAAAACACAATTTGTTAATATCATATTTATTATTATTAACATACCTGATTTATAATTTATTATTTTTATAATCTTTTTCTATCATTTTTTATATAAACTTTACCAAATCTTTATTGAATCTAAGCACAAAGCTTTTTGCCCACCAAATAAAATAAAAAAATTGTCCTACACCTAAATGTGAGAATGATTATTGGTCTCTTGAGTTGTAAAAATGTTTATAAATTATAAATTTATTATTATTCCTTTATAAGTAAAAGTTTCCTGTAAATTTTATATTTTACTACTATTGTATGATTAATTTTTTTTAAATGTCAAAATTACTCTCAATAAAAAAATTTGTTAATTAAGATAATTTAATTAATTACTTAAAAAATTTAAAAGTAATAAAAGATAGTATTAAATAAGAAATGGATATTTTAAATAAAAATATATAAATTGAATTGAATGGTACAGTTGCCTACCTACGGCACTGGTTCAGATGGATGGATTAGGGAAACCGATCGGGTCGGGGGACCACGTTCACATGATCCCATTGGTTTAACTCACAAAAATGAACGATCCACTCTACCCAATTCAGGGAGTCCCATGTTCCCCCACCTAAATATCCAACAGAATATTAATTTCTCCCCTAATTACGCCACGCCACGCATGCCTTCTGTTCGCTATTCCTCGAAACCACCTTCTCCTACTGTTCCTCTGGACCATTCCCTCCTAATCTTGCTGCTTACCAATTAATCCCTTTCCTGTCTTAAATTAAAATTAAAATTACTCTTCATTTAAATTAATTATAAATATTTTTTTGTACTCACATTCTCACATATTCTTCATTCGAACTCACAACATCCCGTCTAAAAGACTTAAAACAAGGTATTTGGTAGGAGTTTATATACACAATGTTAGTCAAGGCACTCCACTACCTAAAAAAATTATAAATTATATTTTATAATTTAATGTTCGGCTATAGCCAATAAAAATTATAACTATTTTAGATTAAACTTAAACAATCTTGTATGCTTAAATTGTAATGTTATACCTATATTGTGAGAAAAATATATAATCATAAACTTATAAAATAATATTATATTTATATTTTTAAAAGTTAAATAATATCCATAATACATTAAAAATAATATAACAAAAATATAGTAATTGAAGTCTTAAATTATTGCATATATAAAAAATAAATATTGAAATCTATAGGGGTTCGAATATTTGTAATAGTATTGTAACACTAATAATTGAATACTTGATAAGTAAAGCATATGAAAAATTTTAATATTTATATAAATATAAGAGTTATGTTCAATAATTTAAAAGTTAGTAACGAGAGTTACAAATAGAATAAGTTAAAATAAGAAATAAGATTATACAAAAATAAAATATATATATAGGATTAGGCCAAATGTGTATAGAGACATGCCTTATCCAGTATCTTATTCCATCATATCTTATATTTAGTTGGATCAAGTCCTATTTAAATATCTTTTAAGTAACTTTTTTAAGTTAAATTAAATAGATTTTTTTTTGGACTCAAACAGAATGACCGAGTACACGGGTTTATGTACACCCTAGTATTTGGTGACAATATAAGATGTTGATTCTATTTTTTATTTATTAGATAATAGAAAATAATTCTTAGTTATTTTGATGAGAAAATTATTTTAAAGGTAATTATATTTTTAATCTAGTACTTATATTTTTTTTTTCTATTAAATTTGTTAACTTTTGTTGTGACAATGTTAATAAAGAAAAGTTATAAGGATTAATGGTACTACTAAATTAAAATTAAATAGTTAAATATAAAAAATAACTCAAAATTGAAATAGAAAAAAAAGTATAAATACTTGTAGAATAATGTTTTCAAATTTATTTTACAAGTACGTCAAGCATGTTAAAAATTTTGGAGTATATTTTCAATGTTGTTGAGGAAAAAATGGAGTATATCTTTATGGTTAGCAAAAGTGTGAGAAATTTGTTAATTATCATCGTAATTATTTTTAGAATAATTTAACGATGGCCAATGAAGAGGGATGTACGTATATCGAATATTTAATTATATAATACTTTTTGGCCGAATAAATATATCCGCTGACTGCGGAGAGGGCTTAAATTGATAAATTAAACTAACAAATCCGTAACTTTAATCCTTGTTTTGCAAACTTTAACCCTTTCAGTGATTCTCTGTCATATCTTATTTAAAACCTACGCAAATAATATTCCAATTCTACGAAAGGGCATGTTTAGATTAATTTTTAGAAAATATATTTAAAAAAATAAATTATGAGAATAATATATTTTAAAAATAGAGATATTTAGATAATTAATAGTAGAATCAATTTTTATGTTGATAAATTATTAAAAATAATATTATTTAATTAAAGTATGAAAGAAGATAAATAGTAGAGATGAGAGAGGATAGATGGTAGAGAAAAAATAAGAGATAATAGAGAGTGTAAGGAAAAGAGAAAAAATAGGAGATATGATGAAGAATAAAGATGAGAAAAGAAAAGAGGAGAGAGTATATAAAAAAAATAGAGGTAATATAATAATTAGATAGTCCATAAACTATTTTACTATTCTAAAAACTATTTTTAGTTGATTATTTAAAATTATAATTTAAAATTATAATTTTAGTTAAAATTAATTTTAGATAAAAATAATTATTTATTTTAAATTTTTTAAATTAAAATTTTGTATAAAATTGATTCCCAAACACTGCTTCCAACCAGACACGAAATCAGCACGCAAACCAAATGCCCTGAAAATCAATATATAATGTGTGTCGTGGATAAATAATTTTAAAAGATATATAATAAATAAGAAAAATTATTCCCTAAAAACATAAAAGTGATTAAAAAAATAATTTTAGATTATCTCCCTCTAAATAAAAAGAGATTGTGTATAAATTAAAATATTTTAAAGTATTACTCAATATTTTAAAATAATATATAGCTCATCTAGTTTAATATTTTAAAATATTTTCAATTGCACCAAATATTTTATAATATTTTTTATAAAATTTTATTTTTAAAATATTATTTTTAATAGAAACACTTTAAATTTATTACATTGGGTATTATTAAAAAATTATTGTAAGACATGAAAATTTATTAAAAAATATTTTAAGATATTAAATATTATTAAAAAAAATATCTTATGATCTTATATAAGTTATGTATTAGTTCATAATAATGAGTATTATCTGAAAAACGCTTCCGCAAGCTAGATATGCTTTTACTCTGTAAATTATAAAACTTTTTTTCATCGTCCTTTTTTTAATTGAATAATGATTGATGAGAAGACAAGAAATTAGTCTATATGGGGATATTGCTGTGCATGTGCTCACATTTAAAAAATAATTCCTCTTATATATTTGCCGTAAAGCAATTTTTTTAATTTTATTTTTTATTTTTTATTTTCCCAATTCCCGCTTATGAGTCTATTTGACTGAGAGTTTAAAAAAACTTATAAAAAAGAGAGACTTTTATACCGTTTTTATAAAATAATTTTTAGATAATAATTTATAAAAAAATAATTTTAAATAAATAAATATTTAGATAATTATTACTAAACGAATTTTTATAATTTAAAAATTATTATAAATAATATTATTTTATTATAAATATGAGAGATGAGAGATAGTAGAAAATAAATAAGAGATATAGAATAATATATAAGAAAAAATAAAAATAAAATAATAATTGAATAGTTTATAAAAAATTTTACTGTTACATAAGATAGTTTCAATAACTTATTTAAAATCTTAATTTTAAACTATAATTTGATTCAGAAACTATTTTGAATAAATATAACTATTTATTTTAAAATTTGTACAAACCAAAATTTTGACTATTTTTTTTAGATATTAATTTAAAATTTCCCAATAAATACTATATTATTACTTATTAATGATCTAAATATCGTATACTCCGTTACTTTTGTTGTCTAAATTCACCCCCACAATATATAAAAAAAAATGGTCAAAATTATTATTTTAAATCTTCATACTTATTATCAAATGCTTTGATTGATTAAATATGGACTATTATAATTTAATTAATGGTATCATATTTGAGTCTTAGGTATATAGTCATTATAATTAATTTCATGAATCGAACTAATTGGTTATTAATAATATTAAAGATTAATAGATAAATTAAAAAAAATATTTATCTGATAGATCTCATAATGACCTAAATTTGAGTGTTAACATGTTTGTTGTATTTAAATTTTTTTAAATATCCATATTTTATAAAAGTAAAAATATAATTAAATTTTGATGATTAATAAAATTTTTAAACAAAAAAAATCATTGGCCAAGCGAACAAAGATTCTTTAATTTTGTTCCCCGGGTCATCAATAGTTGATAAATTAAGGTTGATGATTAATTAATAATTGAATAACAAACAAACTAGTAGAATTGTCTGAAAATCAAGTACTCTTGCAGTGCCAGGCGGATACCTGCACATATTGGAGTGAAGACGAGAAGGATCCTATCTTCGATATTCAAAATAATTAATTAATAATTATTGGTATTAACTGGTTAATTATTATTTAATAAAACAAAGAAAATAATCGCGATCCAAATCATTTTGATGTGCCTGAATGGAAAATATAAAAATAAAAAAGAAGAAGAAGAAAATCGGACACGACACTAAACTAAAGCGATGGACAACCTTACCCAGACCGAACACGAAACAGAAGTAGAGATAGATAACGTGTTCTCTGAATTGAGGTACTGTCTCATCTGTGACCTGCAAGCTCCGAAATTTGTGTTCGTTATTTTTACCAATAGGCCCCTTTTTCGTTTTCTGGCTTTCTACTTTTATTTTCTTAATATTACTGTTACTATTATAATTATTATTATTTTAATTGCATGTTTTTCGCCCGGGCTTTCTACTTTTATTTTCTTAATATTACTGTTACTATTATAATTATTATTATTTTAATTGCATGTTTTTCTCCCCGGGCGAACTTACCGAAATAGAAAATTTTCAAGAAAAAAAATTGTGTTAGAGAGGAAAAAAAGGGGAGAGAGATAAGTACATTATACATTAAAACATTATAAAAAAATATAGTTTTATATATTGGAATAATTGAATCACCTGCCAATGTAGAAATTTATTTACGCCTGTAATTTTTTTTTAATTTTTAAATGTTGTATGATTAGACTATGAGGTTATCCGCTAACGGAGAATGATCTCCCCTGGACCAATTATTTAAATAAAAAAAATGACTGCCATGCTCACATAATTAAATCTATGATGATTCCCTCCACAAATGTAAGGAAATTATTGCCTAATAGGCATCTTTTAAATGATTGGTAAATTTGCAGTGCAAGGTAATAACAACCATTATTTTATTTACATACGCGAATAATTCGAAATTTCAAATAAACGTGAACAGATTGAGAAAATTTTAAAAAATACTTTTAAATAACTTCTAAAAAATAATATTTAGAGAAAAATTTATAAAAAAATATAATTTTGAATAAATGAGTGTTTTGATAATTATTTCTATAAGTACTTTTATTATTATTAAATTATAAAAAAAATATAATTATTAAATATAGGATGAATGAGAGATGAGAGAGGAGAGATGATATATAAGAGAGATGGGAGATGATATAAAAAATATGAATAATATAATAATTGATTAGTCTATAAATTCTTTTACTATTCTATAAATTACTCTGATTATTTTATCTAAAATTTTAGTTTTAAATTATAATTTAGTCTATTTTTTTTTAAATAAATATAACTGTTTTATTTTAAAATTTAAATTTAAAACTTGGAATGGATTTTGGCAGTGTACGTAACATGGGGAGAAAAATGCGTGTTGTTCGGTGATTACTAATTAAGGTAGTGTTTTTTTTTTTAAAATGACAGAAAGCCTATAGTTTAGGAAGAAGACATTGCTATTCGTTTACGTGAGGAGGGAATTTGATATTTACAATTGACATATTGTAACTCGTTATACCATAACCTATGGCTACAAAAAATATATAATATAATAAATTGACCACACGCCTGACTACGTCTCAATTGAGAATTATATGAACATAGAAGACACAAAGATTAATGTCTGTTTAAATTAAACTCTTACATAAACGGTAAAACAAACAGACGTGGTATTCTTAATAATGAAAAAAATATATTAAATTTTGTTTTTCTTTCAAGGTTTTATCAAGCAGCAGCAACAAGGCACTACTGATGTGCTAGAACTTAGAAGAACAAACTTATAATGTCAACAAGAGATTTTTAAGGTAAATATGTGAGAGTAATTAACCGTATGAACATATATGCTAACCATAAATCTAAACAAATAGCAGATTACACCCTCTTATCTCCATCTGTGAGTCTTGTACTTAAAGAATATTTAGTTAGAGCATATTGAGTCCCTCTTAGCAGAAGAGAAGCCCCACATAGAACATTGGCACGTCTGGCTCAACTTAGGAGAAGGGAAGGGGGAGAAATGAGATGAAGAGATTTAAATATTATTTATGAAAATGAAGATGTAAGATATTTTAATATTAAATTGTTTAATTTAAGATGATAGGGAGAAAATATTTTTATATATATAACTATTAGATACATATATTTTAGGGATATTAAAAAAATATGAATATAATAATAAAAATAAGATAAAAACTATTTTTTTTAAAAAATTTTCTCAATTTTAGAGAGGATGCGAAAGAAAATCTTAAAAAGAAAAATTCTCCCCTCTTAAAAATTTTATTATGACAACTAAAAAAAATGGGCAAAATCTCCTCCTCTCATGCCAAACACGTCCTAAGAAAATAATCAATAATTAACAATTAATATCGGAGAAAATAACGGGAAACCATCTGAATGGAAGCAGCCAGCAGAGCAGATCACCAAATTAAGCTAAAAAAATATAATCTAAATAAACACAAAATCAAAAATAAAATCAGACGGCAGATGAAGACTGAAATGGCAGCAGGGTGGCTAGCCGGAAAATTGAAATACGTAGTCATCATGCTTTTCATGTTAAAACACGCAAAATTCGCGCGTCGTATATATAGGGGATGGTCTGATTTGTTCCCTGAAAGTTAGCTTTATTTACAACCAAACCTCCCAAAAGCCAAAAAACACAAACGCACAACCTCTGCCTATATTCTCTCCCATTTTCCCTTTTAATTTTCTGTAAAACATCGTTTTCTCTCTTTTCTGTTTTTGTTTTTTATTTCAAAGCCTGCTAACGCTTTCTTCTCCTTCCTGCCCCTCTCTTTCTCTCTCCTCCCAAGCTTGTTGTGTGGTCTGATTCTCCCTCCAAACCAGAGGGCGACCGGCGAGCAAAATCGCCGGATATTCGCCCCAGCTCGTCGGAGCATTTTGTTTCGTGATTTGTGCTGCGAATTGTGAATTATTCTTCACTTGTTTTCCTTTCTGTTAGATAGAGTGGTGTCTGGGGAAATACAAAGAAACGGTAAGAAAAAGAATATTCTTTTGTTCTCTCGTGTAGCTAGAGATCGCTGGGAAGGCAATGCACCGAGAGAAGAAAGTAGATCCTGAAGCAAATATGCTGAGATCCCCTCATTTCTGAATTATTTATGTGTGTACCGCGGATACGATTCATTTCCTAACAAGTTTCGAAATGAGCAGTTGCTGAATTTTGTGGAGAAAGCTGGTGAGGAAGAATTTTGAGTTCTGTTGGCTAATGATGTCCAAATTCAGAGGTGCGAGTTTGTTTGTTTGAAAACTCATGGTTTGTAAATAATTTTCTGTCGGTGTCACTGATTCTCTGTCAATATCCAATTTAGAACCTCTGTATGTAAATCGCAGCTCCTTCTTCTCTGGAACTTCGGGTTTCTGAACTTGATCTGTCGTTGTTCGAGGTTTTCCCTCTGAAGTTCCCCTTCCATCTGTTCATGTTGCTTACAGAATCAAAGGAGAAGGATTATAGGCTCAAGCTAGATGCGATTATCTCTTTTGCGAAATAAACTAAAATAAAAATATTTTTTTCCCTATCGCTGGTTCTGTTTCATTTTTTGGGTTGCTAAATGACCCAACTGTGCTAGGTCGCTGGTAGGCAAGAAACGGAATTTCTTCTTTTTACAAAATTTTCCTGTGCCATTCGTGGTTCTGGTGATATTTAGTTGAAGTTACTGCTATCTTCGGCTTAGCCTATTACTTTTGTATTTTAAATATGCTATGTCCTACTATAATTGAGGAAGCAGCTTTGTCATATTTCAATCTGCCTTGCCCCTACTATTTTTTGGCTGGGGCGGGGTTTGGGACTAATGTCAGTGGTGGTGTATTTGTAGAGATAGATGAATAAATGATACTTTTTGAATCTGAAGTTGCCTCGAATTTTCTTTCCGCCAATAGCAGGTTCATTGTAGAGTGCCTTGTTTATTTTCGTCTGTCCCTTTCTTTGTCAAACACATGACCTTAAGTTTCCAACAGATGACGAGGAATAGGGTCCATCATAGCCAGCAAGTCAGGAGCTTTTTGGTAATTGTTTCTTTCGAGTGTTTTGGACTCTGAGCTGCGCGATGCCTTTTGAAATAATGAACCAGAGGGGCATATCTGCCTCGTCCCACCTTTTTGATGACAATTCCTTTTTTCCTGAGGTATTTACTGTTCCGCATACTTCATTTTGCTTTCATCAACTTCTATCATTTGATAACCAGTTGATCCATAGTAAATGTCACTGTTTAAGACTCGAAATGTTCTTTGCAACCTATTAAGACTTTGGTCTTCTTGTTGTCAAAATGTTAATGAACTCTATGGCATGAATGGTATTGTCTTTTTGGTCTCGGTTTTCTGAAGCTGTCTTGAACTTTTATATTGGGCAGAGGACTGTTGTATTGCAGAAGCCAAAATCCTTTCATGACCATTATTTACAAGGTGAGGATCCACTGATTCTCCTTTTCCCCCATCGTAGAAGTAACCATATGTATCTAAGTTGTTTGCTCACGTAGTCATGTTTTTGTTCAACATTAATGCCCCGAGTTTTAATTAAACAGATATTTAATCTAGATATTGACGAATTACAATTCAATGACCTTGCTAGTTTTAAAAAGAAAGTTTCTGATATATTCAGTCTTTAGCTGTTAAGTGGATCTCAGTTCTGGAATGTGGTAATAAGTTGCCGTTTTGGAACCTTTTGGTCAATATTACTCTCTTTTCTCTTTCAACTGTTTGAAAATGTCTTGATGCACCTTGAATAATGATTATCCATATAGAAAGTACATGTAATATGGGTAAGTGTATTGAATCATAACATTATATTGCTTCAAGTTTGTGGTGAATGCTTTATTGATGCAATCAGTAATGACATAGTCCTATACTTGCAAGTATAAGACACCATTATGTTATTGTAAATTTCAATCCTGGTACAACTGGGACTATTAATGGTTTTCTGATGAGTTCACATGCTACACATTGCTGGTTTGAAGTTTCGATGCATTTTTTGGGTTTTAGCCCCAAATATGTTGCGTTTTATCATTTTAATTTTGAATGGGTAACTTCTTTCCCTATGTGTATGTTCCACAATGGTTACCCGATGAGTGCATGCTTGTGCGTATGTTCTATAAATGACTTGTATATCTGCTGTACTTGCAATTAATTGTTCAGACAAATTAAGCTGTACAGTATTTTTTAGGGAAAATAGGAGCATCACCGCGAAGCATTTCAAATACATCGTCATCTCTAGAAATGAGTGCTAACTCTGGCTTGCCAATGTCACAAACAAGTCTGTCGGGAGAAGTTACAGAAAAGCTGCATGTTGGTGGAGGAGGCATCATTGATGTGTTGAAGTCTACCAAGGAATCAATGAATCCTCACCCCAGATCATGGTCTAATGTGCATATGCAGCCAGAATCTACATCTTATAGTTTAACTGGAAAAAAGATTCTCACTGATACTGCTTCTCATGAGAGCAGCCTATTCTCTAGCTCACTGTCTGAGATATTTAGCCAAAAATGTAAGATATTGTTTCATGCAAATGCATCACTTTCAAGCACGTCTCATGGGAAATGCTGCAAACTCTATTCATCAGCATTGACACCTTCTTTTCAAGTACTGTAGAAACAAGTTTCTGTTGCATTAGTTTGCCTGCGTATTGGTAGTTAAAGAGCAGCTTATCTACCCATTGTCTTCCTTAATGTATTTGGCAGGGGAGACTTTTTCCTTTCAACCTCTCACCACCCTATTAGAAGGAAGTTTATCTTATTCTTCTAAAACTGTATGACTTTAGTGCAAGATAAACTGATATTCTTGTATATTTGTTGATAATACGCATATCTTGGTGCAGTGAGGTTATCTAGGAATGATATCCTGTCTCGTCAGCCTGTAACCATTGGTTCGTTTCCTGAGGAAGAACCATATAAATCTCTTGAAGAAATTGAGGCGGACACTATTGGGAATCTTCTTCCTGATGATGATGATCTGTTTTCTGGTGTTACTAATGAGTTAGGATGCACTGCCAATGCCGGAACAAGTGATGACTTTGAGGAGTTTGATTTGTTTAGCAGTGGCGGAGGCATGGAACTGGAAGGAGATGAACATCGAAGTTTGGGAAAGAAAATCAGTAGTCTGGATGTAGATTCTGGTTATTTTGTAGGTTTTAAAGGAAAGCTTCCTTTTGGTGAACAACCTTCTAGAACACTTTTTGTTAGAAACATCAATAGTAATGTTGAAGATTCTGAGCTAAAGGCTCTTTTTGAGGTGCATCTTTATTTTTTCATGTTACTAGATTTAATCTCGGGAAGCATTTCATACCCCACTAATTGGAAGTAAATGGTGTATTATGTTTTGTTCTGGCAGCAATATGGAGAAATCCGAACCATTTATACAGCCTGCAAGCATCGTGGGTTTGTGATGATTTCTTACTATGACCTACGGGCAGCACAAAATGCTATGCAAGCACTTCAGAGTCGGTCATTGAGATCTAGGAAACTTGACATACACTATTCAATTCCAAAGGTATAATTCTTTGCCAGTTGTGGAGCATGCTTGATTCCTTTTCCTTTATAATCATTTAGATAAATAAAGTAGGTCGTATTATTAATTACATTTAGTATTATTGTATTTGTGCTTTAGTTTTTCAGTTGTTTTTGTCTTCTATTTTTGATGCTTTGCTCATAAAAGTATCTTAACTTGCTGACACATTAGGGCAATGCTCCTGAGAGGGATCTAAGCCATGGTACGCTAGTGCTGTCTGGTCTTGATTCTTCTGTTTCAAATGACGAGCTTCAACAGATTTTTGGATTTTATGGAGAACTAAAAGAAGTAAGATATTCGTTATCATATTGTCAGCCATTATTTTGTTGCTTGTGTATCATGAAGATAGTCTAAGCATCCGGAAGCATTTGTTTTTGCTTGCAGATCTACGAATATCCAGAAGTAAATTATAAAAAAATTATTGAATTTTATGATGCACGAGCTGCAGAAGCTGCTCTTCGTGCATTAAACAGGAGTGACATTGCTGGTAAGCAGATCAAGATTGAACCTGGCCATCCTCGGGGAACAACATGGTGACTTTTCCCTTATCTTTTCTTTCTTTAGTAGCTTTAAAACTATTTTCTTCTTTTCAATATGCTGCTTTTAACTGTTAACAGACTCTTGTCTTCTAAGTGGTTTATGAAGTGCAGAATTGGGATTGATCACCTTGATTTCTGTTTTTAAATGGAAATAAACACTTACCCTTTATTCTAGTAATTCTTTTTGTTTGTAAATAATCATGGAAGCTATGCTTTTGCAGTCTGACGCATGAGTCTCATAATGGCCAAGATGAACCTGATTTTGGTCAAAGTATCTGTGACAACTTATCCCTAAGACACAAGGGTATGCTTATCTCTGCTTCAAGTTGTTATCAATATTTTTTCTTGATGCCACTGCTTTTCTTGGTCTCACTATAAATCATTTACAGCAACCATGTCTTCTGGAGTAATTGCATCTGGATGCTTAGAAAATGGATCCAATCCAGGATTTCGCTCTGCAATACAGCAACCTATTAATGCATTAATTGATAATGCTTTCTCTCCTGTGAATTCTAGCATCCACAAATCAGTGAGAGGGCCAACTTCTGGAAAAGTGCCTGGTGTTTGCGATTCCAGCAACTTCCTCGATGCAATGAAATTTGCTTCTGTTCCAAGATTCCATCCTCATTCCCTCCCTGATTATCATGATAGTTTTGCTAATGGTAGTCCTTACAACTTTTCAAGCATTGTTGGCAATGTGGCTGGCAATATTGGTACTGCAGTGACAGACAGCTCAGATAGCAGGCACAATCAGGGAATAGGTTCAACTGGGAATCTGATGGAAGTTACTGGAGCAGGTACGTGGAAATGTGGAGTTGATGTGTATATGCAGTTATGCACAAGCAGCTTCATGCACAACTGTTTATTGTTGCAGCAGTTTTAAATTGGTTTCCTATCTATTGAAAATAATGATAACTGGTTCAAAAATATCGCAAGGGTTAATTTACTGCTTTCTTGAAATGACATTTGGCCGCTTATAATAATGACGTAGTCCAAAAGCAGAAACACTTCTGTTTGATCATCTATGATTATGGGTGATGAAATAAATATGGGTCTCCAAATTAACATTTCTATCAACTTTTGAATGGCCATAGAGATGGGAAAATATTGGCCGTGAATACTCTTGTTAGTGATGTGGGTATATATTTACATTTAAATCTTGGTTTGAAATCTTTCTTATGTTTTGGATCTAAGGAAATGGGAACCATCAACGTCATGGACTTTATCATGTGTGGAACAGCTCCAACTTGCCTCAGGAACCTTCAACAAATCCCTTGCTTTGGCAGAAAACACCATCGTTTGTTAACGGTGCTTGTGCTCCTGGCCTTCCGCAAATGCCCAGCTTTCCTAGAACACAGCCTCACATGCTGAGATCATCACATATGGACCATCATGTTGGGTCAGCTCCTGTTAATGCAACACCCTGGGACAGGCAGCACTCTTATTTGGGAGTGTCTCCTGAAACTTCTGGTTTTCGTATGGGTTCTCTAGGAAGTTCTGGTTTACCTGGTAGCTGGCAATTGCATCCTCCAGATTTTTCTTCTCACAACATGTTTCCTCATATCGGTGGAAATGGTGCAGAATTGACGCCTACTGCTCGGCAAAACTCTCCTAGTCAGTTGTCACATGTTTTCCCTGGGAGACATCCCATGACTTCTATGTCCAAACTTGATTCCAATGAACGAATGAGGAATCTGTATCCCCTCCGGAAAAATGAAGCTAATGCTAATAATGCTGATAAAAAGCAATATGAACTTGATCTGGGTAGCATAATGCGTGGGGAAGACAGCCGAACAACTCTCATGATAAAAAATATTCCCAACAAGTATGCCATTCGTCTTCCGACTTCTTTTTAGTATTTGTTTGAACTATTATCTTGTCTTCTACAAAGCACAGCATAGCATGGTGATTTCGGCATAAAGCTGCAAAATCTCTGTCCAACAATCACAACCACACATCATGCATGTTTGCATACTCCTATGCATATTTAACATATACTGTTTGCCTTGGCTGATTAGTGAAGCATTGAAACTCTTGGCACTGACTTGATGACTTCTTTTCTTCCTCTACTTTTTGTTTTTGATAGGTATACTTCAAAGATGCTTCTAGCTGCTATAGATGAGCAATGTCGGGGAACTTATGATTTTCTATATTTGCCAATTGACTTTAAGGCAAGCATTTATTTGTAGTCTGTTGCTTCTTTCCTCTAGAGATATATCCTTGACGTATTTCTAATTCAATCATACAAATAATTGCAGAACAAATGTAATGTTGGCTATGCATTTATTAATATGTTAGATCCTGCTCAGATTATTCCATTCCACCAGGTAAATATTGGCTAACAGTAATTTGAATTATTTAACAGTGCTAGATGAATTCTGAGTTGATGAAGCTAATATACGAGAACCATCATATGCAGGCTTTTAATGGGAAAAAATGGGAGAAATTTAATAGTGAAAAGGTAGCCTCACTTGCATATGCCCGAATTCAGGGTAAAGCTGCACTTATTGCTCACTTCCAGAATTCAAGCCTGATGAATGAGGACAAGCGTTGCCGTCCTATTCTGTTCCACACAGATGGCCCGAATGCTGGTGATCCGGTATGACAAAATCAGTTTGTTGTTTAGCTATTGTTTACCATTTTTATTCTTAAACTTGATTAACTAAAAGCTTCCTATTGACTCTCTGCTGCTTAGATATGGTTAATCATTTAATGATGCATATGCTGTTATTAGTAATATGTAGTTCATACTTTTGATGGCAACGCGATGCTTCTTGATCTGGTAGTGTGCATTGTTTGAGTTTTCAATATGGAGGCTTCCCAATTTCAGTTGATTTTGAGGAATGAATTTTATTATGAATAAAGAGATCTTAAATTTAACCTCCTGCTAAGTAAACACGTCTTGTATCTGGTTTCTTAAATATTCTGCGCCGGGGGACAAATTTAATTCTATTTTGTCTCTGCAGGAGCCCTTCCCCATGGGTACTAACATTAGAATGAGGCCCGGAAAATCTCGCGGTAGTACTAATAATGAGGAGAATCGCAGCCAGGGGAGTCCTTCAACTTTGGGAAGCGGAGAGGGATCTACTACCAATGTTATAGATTCTTCATTGAGCTCTTAAGTGAATTCTGACTGACTTTACCTCAGGCACTAGGCATTCGATCTTGCGCCATGAATCTCAGCTTGAATCTGTATATCGTCCTTTTCTTTTTTGTTGGAGGGAGAGTTAGACCAGGAAGTAAGGGGGGCTCACAAATTTTGCCTTACAGAGAAAAGAAGCCTTGCACAAGTTTTCAGAGGCTGCGGTACATACCCAGAATGAAGTGACTGATCGTAGTACTTTTTCTTTTAAATTTTTGCATGGAGTTCTGCAACATCTTATGGGGTTTAGAAAATGAATTAGCTTAATTGAAGCTCAAAATTTTGGCTAGCTGTGAAGGGACAATGTCACAATTGGCAGTAGTTCTTTTGAGACCACAGTCGCGACCAGTAGGGTCTCAAGGGGACTTTTGCGGATTTTGTTTTTGTTATTTTGTCTCTGTTCTCATGTAAATTTGCTATCATACCCTCATGCATTGGTCTATAGGACGATTCATGAGGGAGATTTAAATTGCTATATTTAATTCGATGGTGCTATACTTTTTCTGATATAGTTATTTCTCTTCAAATTTCTTTTGTTGTCTATATGTCATCTCGCGTTGCCAATTCTGTTGATGCTCACTGCGTAATCTCCTTCGCAAACAGTTTGCGATATTCCCATACAGAAATGTCGTTTGGTTGTAAAAATGCATGGTGCGATTCTACGTTGATACAGCTTGGTCAAAGGAAAAATCGTGTTTTGACTTTTGATACTTGATATAGCGTTGTCGTTTATTCCTCTTGAGCCGAAAGTGAAATATTACAAGGAAACCCCTTACTGGTTTTAACGTAACCGAGTAGGGCGTGCTTCAACAAGTAAAACGTGAATTCATAATGCAATGTCCGCAGTAAAGGATCAAATTAGTATCACTTTAAGAAAACTTAAACTGTGATTAGGATCTCTCGTTAATTTGTACTGTCGTTACTTTTCCATATCATCATCAGAGTTCTTATCCAAAATGTATTCCTCTTTCTAATTTTAATTATACAAGTTAATTATTTTTTTAATAAATTAATAAATTATTTAATTATAACTAACTATAATTTTTAAAATAAATTAATATTATATACTTCTTAATATACTCAAATTAATCAAATATTTTTTACATTAATTATTAATTAATTTAATTTATTTATTATTAGATTGCAAGAAAATCTTTAAGATAATACTACCAGAAAGTACCAACAGACACACGAAAGCACATGTGTATGTATTTATTTAGTATGTACAATGTATTTATTTAGTATGTACAATGAATTTCATTTTTCTTTTTTTGATTTTCTATCTCATTCTTACTGCATAATTAATGATGATCATTAAAATTTTTGCTAAATACGTAACTCTCCAGCTGGAAGGACTTCAATCCCACCGAATTTACTCACGAGATTAATCCTCTTTAAACAATGCTTTTAATTTTGCAGATATTAAAGATTCATCGATGCATCTCCCTTGGAGTGCGATTTGGTAACGCATTAATGATGTTATTTAAACGCTAGATATTTCTTGGAGAAAGAAAAAAAAATGAACACTTCTCATTTTATCTTTTTTCTCAGCAAACATTTATTACGCTCAATGATAGAAAACTTTTAATAATGAATATTCATTATTATTAATATTTTTATTTTGGATTTACAGATTTTTTTTTTAAATTTAGACACAATTTTATTACATAAAATATGAGTTTAATCATATTTTTATAACATCATCTAATATTATTTAAAAAAAAAAACAACTGGATTAAAAGTTCGTCACGGAGGAAGATATACCTTAACACTAACATATCCTGCATTCCCAAATCAGAAATACGTTCTGCATTTCCTGTTCCCTGCAATATATAGAGCCAAGGCAAGTCTTCGCTCGTATCAGTTAGGAAGCAAATTTCTGAAGTTCTTGAATTCGATATAAGCGCAGATCCTCCGATTAGTAGGAGTTGATATTTAAGCAGTATCTGTGTGTAGGCATCGAGTGCAAATGGAACCAAACGGTGAGCACGACGTCAATGGCGGCAGCAATAGTAGGCAAGAACAGGAGGAGGCTTTGGTTGCTTTGATTGATCATCGTACCCGTGAAGTTAAGAATCTCCGTCAACGCATCGCCTATTACACATCTCAGGTTGTTGCTTCATCCTTTTCTCAATCTCTTTGTCTAACCGTTCACAAGATTGCTCACTCATATGCTGCCACTGATGTGTCTGATATCAATATGACGATGTTGTGCTCAGTTTCGATTCTTTACAGTTATCCAAACTTAAATGCCTCTAGAACTTGAAGATTTAGGTCTCTCTTTCTGAAGCCTCTAAGTTTCAATGCAGGTCATTTAACTCCGTCATTGTAATTGTGATATTCTGATGACTTCATGTTAAATTTTCTTTGGCATTAAGTATCAATTTGTTTTCACACTTAAAATCCTGACGTGTATTGCCTTCATTGATGGCAATGTATGTTTTTAGTGCTTAATGTCTGAGAGTCACATGTTTTCCATCAATTGTTGGAGACCGCAATTAGATGGCTTTCAAATTGGGGTCTTTGGTAGAGCCTACTATTCAAAACCCAATAAATTTCGTTATTAATTAACTGATACTTGATTTTGAGACGATGATAATACTTTTCTTGGGTGCTTCAGTGAGGAAAAATATAGGATTTTCTCTGAAAATGAGATTTGCCTTTTACAATCTTTACAATACGAATGATTAGCTGATTTCATGTCTGGGAAAGATGTGCAGCTTGAGGAAGCAGAGAAGAGGTTGCAAGATTCTGAATCAAAATTGGCCCGCCTTCGGGGCCAACCAAATGTGGTTACAGGTACAAGTTCCTTGGAAGGAACTAAATCTGTGAAGAAGGAGAGCATGTCAAACAGTCCCATTCATAGAAATGAAGGTTCATCCAAAAACCAGAATCAATCTAAACCAGAACTTCTTGTTCCCGCTGTTGCTCCAAAAATTTCACAACCTAAATTGTTGACAGGGTCTTCTGCAAAAGCCTCAATAAGTTCCAATTCTCAAGCCAGTCCATCAGTCTCTACTCATTCAGTTATTGGTTCTAGAGTAAAAACTAACGAGTCTCAAAGACTTTCTACTAAACAGGAAGATATTAAGATCAAGGAAAAAGGGACGAAAAGGAAGTTTGGTAAGACATTTATCACTAGTTTAACCTTCATTAATATTTTGCATATCTATTGCTAGCACATATTTAAGGTCATATAAACTTGTATCTGAATTTAATGGTTGTTATTGCCCAATTATTTGTTGTTGTAATAAAGTTTCATCAGAATTACATTTTTTTTTTCAGAACAGAAAGAACACAAGGAGTTGATTCCTTCAATCCGTACTAATTCTTCACCATGTTTAATACACTGTCAAACAAGCACTCAAATCTCAAGTCAACACAAGAGAAAATTGCGGAGTCTTGCATTGTGTCCAGCGAATGACCAGCTTTTTGTGACTAGGTATTTCACTGATTATTTTAATTTTCCGTTTTTTCCCTAGTATTAACTTGCACGTTTTCCCATTTTCTAAAGAAAACAAGTCAACAAAAACATTGCATGCTGATATATTGCTAGCTAGGTTTTAGTCTTCAAGTGGGTGGACAGTGTAGGTCAACTTAGACTTCGTAGTTTTGAAGTTCATCTATAAACTCAGATTATCGTTTTGTGCCTTTTGGTCTGTAAACATTTAAGAAATGATTGGACTTCTGCGACGATCACAGCAATGCTTTTGGTGCAGCCATATTCTTACAGCTCCTTCTTCCTCTTCTTATCAATATTGAGTTCTAGAAATCCATTATCCTGATGGGAATCTGAAAATTCAAAATCACTGATATAACAAGTAACTTGTGACATTGTTACCATCCTTAAACACCTCCCGGGGCACCTGCTTTTTTCCCCTCGCTCTTATGTAAGATAAATTTGTTCTTCTGGCTCTGATTTGCTGCTTTTTTTGTAATTCTTGCAGTTCTTTGGATGGAGTGGTCAATTTGTGGCAAGTTCAAGGAAGAGGGTATGCCTTAATTTTGACCAATAAAGTTTTTGTCATCCAACAAGCAATTAAGTTTCTGTGACATTCTGAACATATACTTTCTGGAGAAAATCCTTGATTATTTTTTTGTTTGTGCTGGGTGGCTGATTTGGTATGATTGGCTTGGTGGGTGCCTGAATAGACTTCAAATAGGAATTATCTGGGGATTTGTACTTTGGTTGTATAATCATGTGATCTGATTAGGCCATGGTGTCTTTCCTTTATATTCCATGTTTTAGTAAATTGATCACGTCCTAAGAGTGCCCTTGTATTTTTGTATTGCGCTTTATAGTGCTTGAAGATAGCTATCATGAATATTTGATTTTGTTTGCATATTTTTTTCTGCCCATATTAAACTGTAAATCTGGTTACCTGTAGTTCAGGAGCTTCTATGCTTAGTTCAACTAATTGTGCATCCTCGAAGCAGAGGAGATGGCCAGAAGATGTCGCTTGGCACCCTGAGGGAAATAGCTTATTTTCAGTTTACAGTGCTGATGGTGGGGACTCGCAAATTTCAGTGTTGGATCTGAATAAAAAACAAGGGGTAGGGCTCATCACCACAAACATACTGTCATAAAAGTTGCAATTTAGATCAGGTCATCGATTAACATATATAATATATTTATGTTTGTGATTTACAGAACCGTGTAAATTACTTAGAGGAGAGGCCCCATGTTAAGGGTATTATCAACAACATTGTTTTCATGCCTTGGGAAAACACCTGTTTTGTGACTGGGGGAAGTGACCATGCTGTTATGCTTTGGAGTGAGAAGGATGGTGAGAACAAATGGAAACCAAAAGCATTGCACAGAAATCTCCATTCTTCTGCTGTTATGGGGGTTGCTGGTTTGCAGCAGAAGCAGATTGTGTTGTCTGTTGGTGCGGACAAGAGAATTTTTGGGTATAATGCTCAGGTAGGAAGAGCAGATTACAGGCATCAAGTTGATAGTAAATGCATGAGTGTACTGCCGAATCCATGTGATTTTAATTTATTCATGGTACAAACTGGGTAAGATATATTCTTTCCGTTTTCTTTAGAGTTTGCTTTACGGTACATTTGATAGAATGGAAGGGCTTTTGATGGAAGTGGAAGTGGGCTTTAAAAGTTTGTTTGATAAGATGAAAATGAGTATATAATTGATGTATATATTTTTTATAACTTGGGGTAAAATGGTCCAAAATATTTTTTTTATAACTTAGGAAGAGTTAAAGTTGTCCAGGAATTTTAAAATTGGGGTAAAATGGTCTAAAAAATTTTACTTCCACATCTATCATCTCAATTCCTACATTTTCTGATGAAATTGAAATAGCCCAAAATGTTGGAAGTAGATGTTGAAGTGACTTCCATCGTACCAAATGAGGTATCCACTTCCATTTTGACTTCCCTACTTCCATTTCCTACTTACCAAATATGCCCTTATAGTTGAATTTATTATATAAGATTGTTAGGAACTATTGGAATTAACTAAGTGGTCTCATAAATTTATGTGGAACAAAAGCTAAATACTTGTCCTCTTTTGTTATTTTTAGCTGGTCATGAATGATTTATGGCCATAATCTAGAAGAGAATGATTTTTGATTGAACCAATATAATAGATTGGAGACTGGTATAGACTATATTCTTGTATCCAGGGATCCCAACTGAGATCTTTTTTGCTATTAATATTACTAGATGCTATTCTGCTGCTGGGAAAATTGAAGGATATTGTTAATTGTTTCAGGACTCCAGAGAGGCAGCTTCGATTATATGATATCAGATTGAGGCAGACAGAACTTCATGCTTTTGGCTGGAAGCAAGAAAGCAGTGAATCTCAGTCAGCTCTAATAAATCAGGCTTGGTCTCCTGACGGGCTGTATATAACATCTGGTTCAGCAGATCCCATGATTCACGTCTTTGATATTAGATATAATGCCCACAAGCCCCCACAATCCGTAAGAGCTCATCAGAAACGAGTCTTCAAAGCTGTGTGGCTTCAGTCTATTCCACTTCTCATTTCCATATCATCTGATCTCAACATTGAATTACATAAGATTATGTCGAACATCAAGCCTGCCTAGGAAGCTCCTCTATTTTGTTGACCATCTAGGCATTGACTAAATCATATGCCTAGGGAGCTCCTCTATTTAGTTGGAATTATGTAGAACATCTAGGCATTGACTAGTCATGCCTACGAAGCTACGATATTTTGTTGGTGCTGATTGCTGAATTAGTTGTGTTTCCAAAAGTTAAAAGTTAATTATAGTTAAGTTTTATTAGCTATTCATCTTAGTGTTATGGTCTGTAAATACTGAATAGCCGTACTCCCTTGGGAAGAAAAATCTATCAAGGTGGATGATTTTGATGATCCAATTCTATGTTCAGATCTTCAACATGCACATCAGAATATCTTAAACCCAAAACCTGAATTTTGGGACAGGGCTATGCTTAATCACTACCAGATCCTTAAAATAAACTTTACTACCCTCAAGTGGTAAGTATGGGCAACCTTAAAATACCAGAATAAGCCCTGAACCCTCATCAACAAAGTCGAGGTTCACTCATCCACTATCATATTCCCAACATACATTACAAGAACCTGAATCCACAATCTGGTTCGTCAATCCTAAAACACAGTCACATTCTTAATCTCTCGGATCATGCATATCATTCTGCAGACGCTGGAAATGAGGGAGAAGTAGGTTTCACATCAATAGGATGCTGATGAATAAACGGTCTTAGCAGATTCATATTCTGGGCCAGCTGCTCCATCCCATGTTTCCATCGGGACCTTGATCTGGCATTTTGGGATGTTACAGTGTAGCCTTTTGTACATATGCAGGTGCCCCCTCAACCTACTGTTCAATCACACAAATGGGGGTATCCTGTCTTTGGACATTTATGCAAAAAAAAAAAAACAAAACAGTTTTCTTTTACTAGAGTAATGAACGTGGGAATAATGTAATAATCATAAAATTTCTGTTACCATTGACTGATATTGCCACTAGTTTACCATCACCTTCCTTTTAGTGCAAAATGCTAATCAAACTGCTCTGGTGCCTTTGTGAAACCATTAAAAAAAAAATCTTTTTTCGTAGTTCACTTGAGAGAGAGAGAGAAGGAATTAGGAATGATGAATTCAAGGTGATGCTGCTGTACTTTTAGGTGGTAAACAAGGAGCAAGTCAAGTCAAGTGTGTTCCTTCTCCTTCAATGCAATACATTCTAACGTATATTCTACTCATGCCCCATCATCTTCATTGTGCACTGCAGTTTTCATTTATATTATATTACTCTACGAAGTTGAATTCTCTCCCCCTTTTGTGTTTAGAACTTTTTCAATCAATCCAGGGTATTCAAATCCTCCTCCTTCACTGCGCATAATGCTGTTACTATGTATGTAAATGTGAGAGGAAATAGAAAAACTTTTTGCTTAAAGAGAGATATATTTATGTGAAAAGGGGGCAGGCCATTTGTGGAGAGAAAGTGTGAGATTAAAGGAGAGAATTATTGGCTGGTGGTATTTACTTTTTTAAGCTTTTAACAACTTCATAATGTGCTGTCCACGACTAGCATGTATAACCAAATAATCCACCATCATAATATCAGATCATGCCTTCTAATAGAAAACTCTTTCTTGTCCTTGTAATGAATAATATAATACGTTAAAAAACTAAACACCAACTTGCCTCCTATTATTTCCACTTTGTTGTACCTTATGTTCTTTGTAATTTCATGCAAAAAGTTATTTAAGGGTGCATTAAAGTTATTTAATAGTGTGACATTTTCTATGCACAATAAAACAACATGGCCTTCCATGTACTGGAATACAAAGAGAGACTAACAAATCAAGGGAAGTGATGAATTGAATCGACATGAAGTTTTTGGCTTTTGCTTAATTATTCCTTTGACATCTAAGGACTGCGATGTTGCCAATAACTATGACTGAGACTTCCACAGGTCCATATTGAATCTATTTATTTGTCCAGGTCCAGTGATTGAAGAGGAAACTTGCTCGAAAGGTTGCTTTCAACTTAACTAGTTGTGGCAGAGGACGCTCAAACATTGCTCAAGAAATTTCGGTTTTATTTAATTAAAGGATTATTTTATTATTTGAGATAAATTTAAAATTTGACAACTAAGCTATAAATATTTCGAAGAGCAAAGAATTATCCCAAAAAATTAAATTAAATTTGGGTTGACAACAACAAGACTTTAAGCATAGGTAAGAGTAAAACGCGTTTCTTTTGGAGAAATGGACTGCAACTATGAAAAAGAGTCCGCGAAAGAAATGGTTCATAAATAATTGCCACCAAAAATCAAGTTTTAATTGTTAGTTTGCCTGCTTTTAAAAATTGACGTTATTTTGGAGTTCTCGGCTTGTTACCTGCTGAGGTCGCCGGGCCCTCTGAGGTCAAGCTACTTGCACTGGTTTCAACGCTCAACATCGAATGGGCAACTGCTGCTCCGACGTTGCCGGTGGTCATGCGGCCATCGGCGGCACTGCCGGCCATCATCACAAACCCGCCGATGCTCCCAATGATGCCGTGGATAGGTTCCTCAGGTCTCGCGGCTACCATGGTCTCTTCTCTCAGATCGAGGTTCTCCGTTTGTTGCAAATACGTTTCTCTGCATTATCTTTCTGTTATCTCTTGCATCGGTTACACTGACAGAGCTTTAATTCATGCCTTATTTCACTCGAATTAACTTTTGGAGGCGTAACTGTAGTCTCTTTTGTGATGTAGTTATCATATTCTGCTTCAGGCTTGCGTGACCGAGATGTGCTCTCAAAGGTTTGCTGGTTAAGCATTTCGTCATCTACCTTCTTTGAATAGAATCTTGTAACTTTAAATGTCGTTGATGTTTAAAACTTAGTTCAAATCCATTTAATTTAGATAGAAGTTAGCTCCGGTTTTGGCGTTAAAACTTAAAATATCCACTCTATAAATCCTGGCTTATTTTTCTATTTATCATTTTGATTTCGGTTTTATTCCATCTCAACTATAATTTGGGACCTTTTGTTTTGACAAGCATATCATTATGCATATTCCGGAATAATAAATTCAAGGAAAACTCCTAAGGTGACATTCGACGGATTGTGATCAGGATTGTGTAGCTATATAGATCATGAAATCATGACCTACAATTTCTAGCTGATAGCTTATGACCAAGCACATCCTCCCGTTGGAGTAAGATGTCGGTGCAGAGGATGATGCAGAATCTGAAGATTGTTTGATATAAAAGTATGAGCAAATTCTTGTAGCTGCAGCATCGCTTCTGGTGTGATTAATACAAATTTGTTGAGATGTAAAATATTGGTGAAGGAATGGCCATGGCGAACGCTAAACGAGTAAAAAGGAGATGCAGTTTTGTTGTGCCCTCCTGTCATTGGCACTTCCATCTTAACTGTTGGGCATTCGTATGGGAATGTTTTGCTAATTGGAAATCGAATATTTCTAGTAAGGACTACAGAATTCAGGTCAATCAAGATAATCGGTTCTCTAATGGTCCGTTGATATATCAAATATATTTTTCTGGATGATCTTTTCAAAGAGAATGGGGAAAAAATAGAAATTGATAATATTTTTAACCCTCGAAATTCAGTGGCTGTGTATTGTTCCATGCAAGATAGAAGTGTGCATGTATTCAATTTTTACTCTCAAGTGAGAGATGAAGGAATTTAAGCTGTGCTTCATTAATGTAGGTCAGCTTTTATGCCATATGGATCAAGGGAGACTCTCGTTTTTAATTGTTGCAGATTAATTTTAATGGTTATGCTGCTTGTTAACATTATTATAAGAATATGTCACAATTTTTATGCGTAATATTCTCATCATTTAGTCACCTCTTGCATCTATCACTAGAAAGTTGACACGTCATGTCTTATATTTAGCTCTTGTTGCTGTAGAGTGATCCAATGTTGATTCTCTATTTAAGAGGGAAAAATGGAGCACTTGAGGAACTTGGCCGCACTGAAGTAGTTCTAAATTCCTTGAATCCTACATGGATTACTAAGCACAATCTCATGTACCATTTTGAGGTTGTTCAGTTTTTAGTGTAAGTTTAAATGCTGATATTTTTACTTCTAATAAAGCATAGATAATAAATTCATTTTTTTCACTTCTTTTTCTTTACCCCATAAAAATATTAAATGGAATGAGCTATTTTTTTCCATTGAAATTTTGACAATTAACGTTTAAATATCCTTCAAAAACAAGTAAATAGATCCGAAACATATAAAATGCATTTAATCCTGCTGTGGAACAAGCTATTATTTTGAAAATTGGTGAATACAACCAACTATCAACAAGAATTTACATCTTGTTGTTTGACCAGGAGTATCTCTGTTAAAATTTTTCCCTTGCAGGTTTCGTGTGTATGATGTCGATTCTCAATTTCACAATGTAGATGTAAAGGTACGGTATTATGATGCATATATGAAGTTATTCCCTTGCTTTAAGCATATGATGACGGCTTTTTAAATTCTTTTTCTTTCCATGAAAAGATAATATTTCCTATATTAAATACTTTTGATGTGCTTAATAATTAGATGCCAATGTCCTATCAAGTTGAGAGAGCATAAAGATTTTAAGATGCTACAGATTGTAACAATTTGGTTGAATTGTGCAGATGCTTAAGCTAGAAGAGCAGCAATTTCTTGGTGAAGCAACCTGTGCAGTATCTGAGGTAACATGAAGACTAATATACTTTTTTTGTGTATGTGTTATAAGTAGATGAAAAGCCTATATTATACATTGACTTGAAATGTGCAAGACAGTGGGAAAAGTTCTGGCAATGAACCTGGATCTTTCTGATCTAGTACTTATGATTATCTCAGATTGGTTTCTCCCATAAAAAATGCATGAACATTTGGAGGCATGACGATGTAGGACCAACAGAAGAAAAAGGGGAAGGAGAGTAAGAAATAAGGAGATAGAGGAGAGAGTGAGTAAGAACAAGAGGGAAAAGGAGAAAAGAGGAAGGAAGAGGGAAGCAACAAATATTGATTATTTATTCTTTTCTTAAGCACCAAGAAAAGTGTACATGAAGGGTTTATGAAGGAAATAGGTAACACATGCTTAAAACAATAGAGGAAACATTAAAATAAGCTTTCTTGATATAAGCTTTAAATTTAATTGATGATTTACTTCCTGATTTACAAATAATTAGACAAATTTTTCTATGCATTTGTGCAGACTTGGAAAAGTGACTCGCATTATTTATACCTCTTGAATAGTAACTTGCTATAGATTTTGTTATATCATATAATCAATATCAATATGTACATATATAAAATCCATAGGAAGCCTTATTATTCATTAGTTATGAGTAGTGCGGCTCACCTTAAACTCCATGCAACACATGGGGCCGAGGCCCACATCTAGTTGACCATATTACTCCAGATATACTTTGGCCATTCTTTATTACATAATGTATTTGGAACTAGAGGCTCTCACAGAAATAAGGCTACCTTACACATTACGAAAATGATAAATTAACATCTCAAGAATTTAATCCATTGACTTTAGCAATTCGGCCTGTGCAGATAATTACAAAATCTGATCGATCGTTGACATTAGATCTGTACAAAGATGATCCCACCAGATCAACCCAACCCCAAAATTGGGGGAAGCTATTTGTGCATGCAGAGGAATGTATCAGCTCAAAGACTACAATGGAGATAACATTCCGGTGTTCAGATTTGGAAAATAAAGATCTCTTCTCAAAAAGTGTATGGGCATATTTTTTCCTTTTTTGCTAGTATGTGAGGATCATGACTCATGGTGTCAGCCATGTTTTTGTTTGTGATGCAGGATCCCTTTTTATTAATTTCAAAATTTGTGGAAGGTGGTACCCAAATTTCCATTTGCAAAACAGAAGTTATAAAAAATGATCTCAATCCAATTTGGAAACCAGTGTTCTTGAATATTCAGCAAGCAGGAAGCAAGGTATAAAATTTAAATTACAATCGACAATTATAAGTTGGCACGATTATCTTTCTTTTGTGAATATATTTCTGATTTTGGTCACGTTTGAATGAATACACATGTCATGTTCCTTCTGTTTATTAAGTATTATTCATAGGAAGGTCATTGCTTCATGTTCTATTGTGTTCAAAATAAGCATTTTATTCATTAAAAAGTGTGCGTGCTTGTGTAGATACCCTTTAGCTTCAATTTTTTGCTTTATCTTACTAACTGTTATTATATATAACTTAAATAGAGTGGTGGTAAGTTCCGACTTAGTACATGGTATGTTTCTTTGTCATAATTATATGCCGGAACTTGACTTATTCTACATATCTATATATAATAAAAAGTTTTAATAAGTTGTACTATTCATCAGCCATAAACAGTGCGGCTTATTTCTTAAATTTCATGCAACACAAGGAACCATAGTAGTGGCCATAAATTTGGGATTTTATCATAAAATTCCCTCATTATTTAACTTTATGTTATATGAACTTTCTCTTTTTCCACTCTTATGATACACAGGAGAGTCCGTTAATAATAGAATGCTACAACTTCAATAGCAATGGCAAACATGATTTAATAGGGTAATCAACTATACTCTTTCATGGCCATCCTTTTTCTTTCTCCTATCTACACGCCTAAGACAAAATGCAGGGTAATCATGTTTATTCTTAAATAACAGAAAAGTGCAGAAATCTTTGGCGGAGCTGGAAAAGCTTCATTCTGGCGGTCTAGGAGAAAGTTTATTCTTGCCGACTTCTGGTGGACAAAATTATCATAACAAGGTCTATAATATTAATCAAGCTTATTTCCACGTGAATACCTGTGTCCATTAATCATATAACAAGGTCTATTATTAGTCAGGATTATTTTCATCTTGAATGCTCATACCGCTCCTGAAAAGATTCAACTATGAAACAGGTATTAAAGAGCCAAATATATGTGGACAGGCTTACTCAAAGTGTCCAACATACTTTCCTTGATTACTTGGCTGCAGGATTTGAATTGAACTTCATGGTGGCTGTTGATTTCACAGGTATACCCATGCCCATACATGTGTTTCAAATTTCAATGTGTATATTATATGGTACTGGTGCAAAAGTTGACATTCGTTTGAATTTTTTTTAAATAAAAAATGGTTTTTTATGACTTATCTATTAGGAAAAATTGTGATGTGTTTAATGTTGAGGCTGCTGTGTAAGGTCCCTGATAGTGTTTGTGCTGTCTTAGCTTCTGAAGGTGTAGGCTAGTTCTTTTTTCTTTCATCTTAGATTGTTTCTT
This sequence comes from Leucaena leucocephala, assembly GCA_037074615.1. Lineage (NCBI taxonomy): Eukaryota > Viridiplantae > Streptophyta > Magnoliopsida > Fabales > Fabaceae > Leucaena > Leucaena leucocephala. The sequence continues at coordinate 16,338,152 of CM073534.1, read as the reverse complement.
GCTTTCCCCTGTATCAAAATAAAATGTTGATTCTGCTGTGTAGGGTTTACCTTGCGTAATCATTCTTCAATGTAAAATTATATATGTGATACCAAAGATTCAAGATGATATGAAGGTCTAACAACGTTCTCTCTTTTATCAGCGTCAAATGGAAATCCACGTCTTCCTGATTCTTTACATTATATAGATCCTTCAGGCCGTCCAAATGCATACCAGAGGGTGAGGAATGATTCTTGATTCCAAATTTGACTCATTATTCTACTTGTTTTTTATCCATGAGCCATGAATGTTTTTGATCAGGCAATTTTAGAGGTTGGGGACGTTTTACAGTTTTATGATTCAGACAAGAAATTTCCTACATGGGGTTTTGGAGCACGACCAATTGATGGTCCTGTTTCACATTGTTTCAACTTGAATGGAAGCAGCCATTACTGTGAGGTTAAACTGCAGAGCGTGATCTTCCTTTTTTTCTGCTTTTCACCACAATGTGATAGTTGTAGTTCTTCAACATTTATTCATGTCTGGCTATTGCAGGTGGAAGGGATCCAAGGAATTATGACGGCATACACAAGTGCCCTCTTTAATGTTTCGCTTGCTGGGCCAACTCTTTTTGGACCTGTCATAAGCACTGCTGCTCTTCTTGCCAGCCAATCTCTTTCAAATGGTGGACGAAAGTATTTTGTTTTGTTAATTATCACTGTAAGAACTATAATATTTTTGCTTATTTATCTGTGAAGTTACTTTAATTTTAATTATAACTCGGTGCTTATTTGATTATTTGCTTGTTGCATGTATTACATGCATTCATATTATTCTAGGGCTAGGTAAAGTTTATGATTTTTCCACCTCGTTGATTTTCGATTTCTCCTCTGAGATTTAATTGATATCCTCCCAGGATGGAGTAGTTACAGATCTCCAAGAAACAAAAGATGCCCTCGTTAAAGCATCTGATCTACCATTGTCAATTCTTATTGTTGGAGTTGGTGGAGCTGATTTCAAAGAAATGGAGGTATTAGATTCAACTTCTCTTCCCTTCTCTTTACGTGTAGAGTTGATATTGCTATATTATAATAAATCTCAATAACTTCCTTGAAGTTTAGATAAATCGTACTTGGTACCTTTTCTACTTTAAAAATATTAAAAAATATTACTTAGTCTGTTATTTAATATATATTGCGAAAACTTGTTTTTTTTGGTTTATTTCTTGTTAATGAAGTTATTTTTCTTTTAAGAACAAATGTATTCTTTTGTAAAAAGAAATTGCTGAGCTGCCTTAATTTCCATATTAAAAATAGCATCGTAATCACATTTTGAAGTTTAAAATCAATACAGCTGCCTCAGGATGAAGATAAAATTACATTGGTGTATACAAAAAAGTTGATTTCGCTGACCTAAATATAGAGAAGGTTTCTGTGAATTTAAATCAAATGTCAGAGCCAGATGATATTTTTGAAACACAAAGGATTCAAATATAATTTAATTAAACTTCTCGCATGTGGTACTCTAATATTCATGGCAATTCCCATTCGTTGGGCAGGTTTTGGACGCTGACAAGGGAGAGAGGCTTGAAAGTTTATCTGGACGGGTTGCTTCGCGCGATATAGTCCAATTTGTTCCATTTCGGGATGTTCAGAGTAGGTATCAGTTTCCAAATTACGATAGAAATGTTAGCGATGTACTACGAGCTGATTAACGTCCTCTGAACATTACAAACCTCTTGCAGGCGGAGAGATTTCAGTAGTCCAAGCGCTACTAGCAGAATTACCGACGCAATTTTTAACTTACATGCGGGCCAGAAATATCCAACCTAGCTAGTCTCTACTCATGTAAAGCCTGTACATATAAAAATTCTTGATTCATTGATCATTGTGCAATTTCGCTACCCTTTCAAGAACTGAAGGGTTGAAAACTCTGTTAAGCTTTGTGAGAAGGGGTAAAGAAGGTTTTTGCCATAGCCAACCTGTTAATCTCACCCGCAAGACCATATGATGAGGTATGGGTTGGCATTTCCTCTTCTGTTGTGTGTTGAGTTTGGGCGCTTGGTTGGTCCCACGGAGTACAATTTTGTACTACGCCAACAATGGCAATTCCGTAATATTCAAATTCTATGATAGGACAGTATTTTCATTCAGGACCAATGATTTGTGAATTATTTTTTACAAGTGCCTTCCATGGTCGGTGCTCTTGGACCTTAGGCATTACCAATGAAATTGATTTGGATTGATGCTTTTTGCTTAGCTGTTGAATAATTACTCGTGCAGTAGCATCTCACCCACTTGGAGTGCGCTCATGCTTCAGTTGGGGGGACCCACAAAATTCCCATGCGGGTAGAGTAGTCTCCCATAAAGAAGCAAGAGAAAGATGTAATCGGGGAATTTTCAGTGGTTTACACCAAGAAGTTTTATTTTACTTGATAGGGTTAGCTACATTTATCATACGTTATTGTGATGTGCTCTATCGATAAGTCAGATAGGGTTTGAGCTTTCATTTCATGTCAGTTTCTAGTTGGCAGGGCAAGAATGACGCGGCGGTTCCAGGGAGAAAGCAGCCATTAACATATTTCAGATAGGGTATGATTTCAACTTCTTGTTCTCCACAAACACAATCAGTGCACACACAGTTCAATCATAAAAATATATCCTTAAAACATATCACATGCACAAGCCTGTGTTGCAATTTTTTTTTTTTAAATGTCACCTTCTTGGTCTTCTGGTCAATGAAAGGGCAAACAATCTTCCATGCTGTCATAAATATGGAGGTTGCGTTCACAATGAATAACTTCCCCAGCCATTCTGGGTAATAATCCTGCAAAACCACAAGAAAATATCAAGATATTGATTCCTCATCAACAAGTTGATCAACTAGCATACCCATTTTAATATAATTCTTACTGTTGTTGAACTACTCATTATCTTAGCCACAAAGAGTGCAAGGAAGAAATGGTTTCAACTTTTACCTTCAAAATCTTTAGAGCACCAAGTTAACCACGAATATCACAGTTTGAGTATATCCCCATCCTTTAATATCTCCTATACCCACGAACTTCTATTCACCTGGTGGTATCCTGAGACACACCAAATGGTATTTTACTTTAAAAAGTTACAAACTTGTGCTGTTTTCACAGTTCTAAGTACATGTTCAGCATCATAACAACACAGGGAAATGAGTTACCTTGAACATGGTTTATCAATAGAGCACACTACGAAACCTGTGTACACGCAAATTTAGTTTGTAAGAATTGGATTCTGGTGTCAGATTTATAACTGATGTTTTAGGACTTTAGTAAAAACTTACATTTCCTTCAAGTCCCGATTCTCTTCTTTCAACTGCTCCAAAGTGCATGGATCAGGATCAGAAACTGGACAATGGCCGTCACTAACATCTTTTCCCTGAAATTCAACCACAACAGGCATTATTTTGAGTTTTACCACCCAAAACAAAATATTCAAAATGATGAACCTAAGGTAGTCATGATACAGGTAACAACCACTTCCACCATACGTCATGCAAATGTTCATATTGTATGCAAATAACAAGAAGAAGAAAAAAAGAGCAATGCTTCTTATTAGACATTGAGATTAAGCAAAAAGGAAGACAGCAACCCTTTTGCAGAAAAAAGTGTGTGAAAATGCATTACCTTTGGCTTGGATCCTCTAGAGGACTTCAAGGTACGTCCACTTGATGCAATATCTTGGAGAAAATTGTCCTCATCATCAAGAGATTTCTCGGCCTGAAATGTCTTTTGCTTGTCTTCATTTGCTCGTTTCTTAGGGTGAACAACATGATCTTCATCACTAGCTTCATCTTCAGACATTGACAGTTCGTATAAACTTTGTTTCTTTCTGGTTGAAGCAGAGTATTTTCTTTTTGATTGAGATGATCCTGGAGTATAATCAGGAGATGTCTCTGCAAAACTAAGTATAGGGGTAAAACTTCACAAGTCAGTCCTTTCCTAACATAAAACAGAAGCAAGACCTCATAACTGACCTCTATCTACCCTCTCAGCTCGTGGGTTATTACTATGATTCCCAACATAACCAATTTTATGGCGGTTTGAGTTCCTAACCAAAGAAGAATGAAACAGATTTATTTAACTTCATTTAAATTTTATAAAAAAGAACTATGACTAAATAAGCAATCATCAAAACTAATTTGCATGAAGAACCAATAATTACCAAAAACTCCTCTGCATTTGTATTATTCGTAACTCTAGTCTTGATAGACCTATTGTGTGCTCAAAGCCTTGCTTATCATGAGCTGGCTCCACAAAGTTAGCTTCTAAAACACCTGCATTTAGATAGTGTAAAACTTGTCAGAAAGGAGCATGATCAATTTGGTAGAGGTAAAAAAACATGGCAAAAACACCCACCTATGACCCCTCGCCCACCACTTCCTGCAGGATTCCAGATCCTCCAGAAGGGCTGAAATCAATCAAAACCTTCTACAAGACCATATGAGTAAGAATTTATAAACTTTGATCAGATTACGAACTAAAATACCCATTTAAAACCAATAACAATAATGTAGAATCAATATAGATACATCTCTACCACCAGGAAATGATCAATTATCTCCAATGCTTAGACTACAGGGACTTGAGAAGTGGAGGCAATGAACTTCTTCCCAATTATAACTTTGTCCATCTTCGTCCACCAAGAGAAACGCTACCTTTTTGAGTCGATTCTTATGATAAACATTGAAACCGGAAACATCAACATGATGAACTGCATCCTTGACAAATCCGATAGTCACAACGGCAACCATCTGTAAAAAGATCTAAATGAAATTGTGCAGATGCATGTCATAAAAATAAAGTCAAATGTTCAACAGGCATGTTACAATCAAACTTGGAACCCCATCTACGCCTGCCTGTGGCCTGTAAGTAACCTCCTGAGACATCATCACATCATTCACAATATTGTGACGCACAACATCTTTCCCACGAAGAATAATTCTGAAGCCTGGAGGAAGCCTCAGATACAAAATGGAGGCATAACTCTGGATACAGAAAGAAAAATAGTGAGAAACATAAGATAATCTCTCTTGCATATTTAAACAAAAATCTGACTAACCCTTAATGAATGTCGATACGTAAGGAAGTGCCTTGAGTTGGGAAACTGTTTAGCCATCTGAATGTGTTTCTCCTCACTGTTCACTCCTCTGATTTGAATATCCTGCCATATATAATTAAGAGAAATTAAAAATACTCAGTAATATTTCATGAAGTTATCTTAGATATGCAAGGATTGTTTTCCCCTTTTTTGCTGGGTAATGGAGGTTTGCGTTGCAAATATCACAGTCATACAAGTGGATCTGCATCAAAATCAAGTTCCAGTTGACCTTGGTCATCCTCCCAAAGATTGTATATGATTATTTGTGTTCCATGACCTTTCATCATATTGAACTGCAAAGAGCAAAGCTAAGAGTTATTCATTCTTAGAAGAGTAAATGAGTATTCATCGTCAACAACTGATTGCTCAAAACCAGAGAATGAACCAATAGAATATGACAAACTAAGAAAAGTGAATAAAATACATGCTTAAATACATTGTGTGCGTAACTGCATTCATGCTTATTTTTTATGTTAAAGACCAGAAAAAATAATAAGCAGTTTATTATGTGCTTGTTGTGAACACGTAGAACTGGATACATGTGTGTGTGTGTGTGTGTGATTATAAACTACAGGCTTAAATCGATCAAGTGTAGTATCCGCTCCATCTCTAGCTATACATATTCTACAGTTGAAATATATAATTACAGTTTAATTACTACTCTAAAGGTATAGGGGTTGTTTTGATGGGAAAAGTAAAATCTCAATTTATTTTATTTTTTAAAACTTGTAATCTTTTTTTTTATATATATATTATTCATATTATGAGCTAATTAACTACATCAGATGAGGACAAGTAGCCCTGATTTATAATTTTATATACATGTTTGTTTTGATCACGCCTCCAGGAATATTTTCTGAGCATTTAGATTTTAGATTAGGATTATTTTTTTTGTAAAATGGGCCTAAAACGGCTTTAAAAAAATATAATATGGAAAATATATTTAACAAAACTTTGAAAAGTTATGAATGGGGGTTAGTCCGAGTGGTAAGCGGTTTAGTATCGTTTAAGTGAGGTCTCGACGAGTTTGAGCCTTAGCATATGCAGAAAATTACTGTTAGGAGACTCACCCATTATAGCCAGGTTCACGATGCGGATCAGATTCGGATGTAGTCGAAGTAAAATTCTGATAGACCGGGTGAGTAGTAAAAAAAAAAAAAACTTTGAAATGCTTTATGCAATTCATTTTGATGATTGAGATCAGAGGAATGGTTCGCTTATTTGTGTACTTAATAAACGTGTCAGTGTGAATGTGAGAGTAGAGACAGGTACTTGTATTTTCAAATGGTGGCTAACTGCAAATTTGACCCTTATCAAAGCCTGCTGTATAATTAATAATTGAGGTTCAATAGTTTCTTCTGTACCCGATTACTTGGATTTTCTTTAAAAACAAAATATTAATATTTTAATTCATTAAATTTTCCCATTATTTCTTATTCTCTTTTATCATAATCCTTATTATTTGGACAGTTTTAATCTCATCATTGTATTTTATTCCCTCTTGTAATACCCTCCTCCTCCTCCTGACTCCTGTACTAACTTTAGAGCTTTCAGAATTAAGACGTCACTAGATGCTAAAATAAATTAGAGATTTCTCTTGTTAAAAAAAATATATTATAAATAATTGATTATTTATAATTATTATGAATTATCAATATAGTTAAAATTTTAAAATATTATATTTTTAGTTAATAAGATTATTGTTTAATTAACGTCACGGGCTAAAAATATTTCAAATGTTAATATAGGATTACTAATTATAATTTATAAAAAAATAAATTAAAAATATTAACTTAAATTAAAATCTATTTTTAATTGAATTGAGTATTATAAAATTTTAATAAAAAAATAAGTTGATGATTGATAATGATTAAATTAGGAGTATATTAAGAATTAAGAAATTAAACATAAAAATTGTCACATATTAATTATATTTGTTAATCTATGTGATAAAACCTTAAATAATGTATACTGATAGAAGCCATTTCATAGAAAATGCAAGTGGCTAATATAGTTTTGTAAATAAGTTGATGATATTCAAAGTGACCTGAATTACCGTGAACGCACGAGAAACGGATGGAGAATAAAGAGAGGCTAGGAATATGGAGTTTCAGGTAATCACGCATGTGACTTTATTAACGCCGTCTCTGTACAAAAAGTTCAGTTTTTTTTATTCATCCATTATCGGTCGTTCAAATCAAGGTATCAAATCATCAAATATGATTATATATAGATAGAATAAAAGAAACTCGAAAAAAAAATGAAAGAGAAAAAAAATATGTTAAAAAAATCCCCAATTAAACCCAATGACCCTTAAATCTGATTTAATATTGGAAGAGTGTATTTAAAAATTGCAAATGTAATTTTGCCAGAACGTGTTTTTTCATATTTATTAGCACGTGTATTCCCTTTGACTAAAGAGTCACGGAAGAAGCTAATTAAAAAATGAACATGGTTAATATTTATTGACTGAAAATTTTCAATGCCTTGTTAAAATAAAACTCGAATTCGCCCGCTCATTCAAAATAAATGGGTCTTTTCTGGTCAAAAACTAAAAAAAAAAAAGGGTCTTTCGGATTTATTAATTTATATTTTCAAGATCCAGAGTTTTAAACTGATTAAGGTCCTTATAATCGCATCTTATTAGCATATAATATTCTACAATTTCGGCCAACAAAAAAAATATTTATTTATTTCTTAAAGTATTATTGCTTGTTTAATTATTACTGGAAGTAGACCATCATCATTATATCAGAGGAGGGAATTAAATGAAATGATTCCGTAAGGGGTCAGCCATTTTTATCTTCTTTGATTATTCTTCTTCAAGCCAAACATTTGACATTTCAAATTAATCATTACATGACCTCAAGCAGAGTTTTCTTTGGACAACGTTAAAAATTTAAGTTATGTATCTATTTTTTACTTTTTATTATTTTATATTTGAGTTAATATACTATTATTTTTTTATAATATTTATCATATCATATTACTAAATATCTACTTTTAGAGTTAATATACTATTATTAATCCTTAGAATTTAATCTATTTTAGTCTATATAATTTTAAATCATGATTTTTTGTTTTTATAAATTTTTATTTAAAATATTAGTCTATATAATTTTATATACTTTAATTTAAATTTAACTGCGTTATCTTTATTAATGCTGTTTTATATAAGAACCATGACTTGCTTAAAGTCATCAATATGAAAGTATTAGCACACATATATATAATATAGATAAAAGTATGTTGTAGATAGCTTAAAAATGACTTGCACCATTAAAATTATTGCACATCTCAAACCGATGAAATCAGATTTAAAAAGTAAAAAAGAACAGAATTCATATATTTTATTTTATACAATTAGATTAGATTAGATAAGTTTTCTTTAATTTACTTTTCATATTAATATCTTTCCTTTTTCGTGATATAACTGTAAGTTACTTTTCATATTAATATGATCTGATCATTTTTTAAAAAAAAAGAAGAAGATAAAAGATCAGAAAAACTTAATATATTTTATTTTATACGATTAGATTAGATTAGATAAGTTTTCTTTAATTTCCTCATTTACTAATTTCCTCATTTACAGCTATATGTTTTATATTTCATATTGGTAATATAAAATACATTACATGATATATAATTGATTAAAATCGAATAATAATAATAGTGCCAAATTTAAAACGAATTGAATTCATAATGTTTACCCTAAAAATAAATAAAATACTAAAGATTTTAATGAAAAATGATGACATCAGTCCTATCTTCTTTTTTTAAATTTAAAAATTTACATTAATCTGCCCAATTAATCTTAATCTCCATAGATAAGGAAGATTCCAATCCAAATATGGAAGAGTCGGTCAAAGTCCTCCTCATAGTAAACTTCCCTCCGGTATATATATATACCTGAGAACTCCTTACGTCTTCATGCTCTCCCATATATACATCTCTCTTTGATTCTCTTCCACGTATCGTCACGTCGGCTCTAAAATCTATCACCAGAACTCTTGCTTGGTCTTCAATGAAGACTGTGAGGTACCGGAAGATTCAGGGGAGCTATTGTTGCTGTCGCCGGCAACAGAAGAGCGGAGGGGTTCCACGCGGTTGCTTCACCGTTTGCGTCGGTCCGAAGAAGGAGAGGATCGTGATCAAGATCGAGCATGCGAATCACCCACGGTTCTTGTCTCTGCTTGAAGATGCTAACGATGAATATGGCTCGTCGATTCATAACGATGGCCCTATCTGCCTTCCCTGCGACGTTGATGTGTTCTGCGAGGCATTGGCTGAGATGGAGAAAGACCACTTTGGTTCCTCGTTTCGGATAGTTCCATGTTGTCTCGTGTCTGGCATTCAAAGGCTCTTAACTTTCAAGCTCAATCATCGCTTGTAGATGGCTGTGTATAGTTAGAGAAATCGATTTAAATTTTGCTTATTCCATACAATTGGAGAATTGTATTGTTTACGGATTTATATTTTTTTATATTGATATTTGATATTTTGTTATATGTACAGAATTTTCTTTGGGCGTTACTCTTTTAACCTTATTAATTAAATTTCGCAGTTAACATTCCATTGTTCTTCGAAGTAGTGTTCAACTAGTGATCGTTTGTTAAATTTTGTCAGTTCTTCTGCTTCTTCTGTTTATTCTTTATCCAGATGGTTTAAGCCTCCGGATAGAACAGTTACATTATTTGTCCTTATTTGAATTTTAAGGGGAAGCATAGACAAATTAAATGGTTTATGATTTATGAATTAGAGAATTGAATTGTATCAGAAGAGATGATGAGAAAATTTTATTAAAAACATAAGAATTATGTAACATATTTTTATTTTTTTTAATATTAATGCCCAAAGTTTTTAAATAGTTTTATAATCAGAAAGAAAAAGTTATTAATAATAAATTTTATAAAAAAATAAATTTAAAAATAAAGTAAATTAACCTAAATTAAAGTATTATTAATAAAGATATACTGGAAAATTATTTTTTTAATCATACAACTTTTAACTCACTTATAAGTCTCTTAAGTATGATTTGGTCAAAAGCAAACTTGACATCTCTTTCTACTAATAGTGTTTTACCCTGCTAGAGAAAATATATTAATAATAAATTATATAAGAATATAAAAATTATAAAATAAAATATTGAGAATTTGAGATATCTAGAGACAAATTTTTTGCTAATAACGCCAGATAGTCGTGGATAAATAAATAAAATATTAATTAGTCAAAACAATTTGCCAACACTGAAAGTATAGATGAAACGTAATATATAGGCTCAACGAATATTCCTTCAAGCAATATTCTCATTCTCATTAGTTTGCAGATAAAGTTTAAACTTGGTAAAAATAGATCTATCCTGCTGTTTCTTTGTGAGTCATCTTCCAACTTTGATAAAGCCCTTTGGTTTTGTAAGAAAGTGGACTGATATATCTTTAATGGATTAGACCTAAATCTAATAGATATTGGGATAACAGAGGGAATGGAGGGAACAATTTTTCTCCTTAGTTTTCGAAAGGAGAAAAATGTGAGAGTAGAAAGTTACAAGTATCCTACCCCTTACCACATATAAACACGCACAGAAGAAGCAAGGCAAGGCGTTCAGTCTGTTTGAGTATGTGGTCTTTATTCTGTAAAAGTGTGCTCTTTGTTTTGACTTATTCTATTCCCCGTAACTCCTCATTCGGTGTATTTGCTGTGCAAACGTGACCGTGAGCCTTCTAAAGTGCTCTGATTTTGTGTGGGTATTTAATGAGTCAAACAAAGAATTTTAGATACACCCAAAAAAAACCTTTAGGTTTATTTATGTTTTCACAGCACAAGAAAAACATGGTCTTTTTTTTTTATAATACTGCTTACGTAAAGGGAATCCTAGACGAGAAAGTGAAGAGAAAGGGGAAGAAAACTCACAAAGATACTGATAATAAATGAAATAGAAAAGTGTGTAAAACTCGTAAAAAAACAGAATAGCAGTGTAATTTCTGTTTGGGTTTTTCCCTTTCACATAAAAAAAAAGAAGAAAAAAAGAGTATGTACCAAGGAAACAAAAGCAATGTTTGAAAAAAATCATGAAAATGTTTTTTTTAGAGTGGCAATGTTTATTTGTCTACCAACTTGTTTAAACAAAATCTATCTATAATATCCCAAACTCTTCTAAATATCTTTTTCCAATTCTACTGGAAAAAAAATTCATCAACCAAATTGTTGCAATATGAATCATATACTTATATGAATATCTGAATATATTAAAAAAGGCCCAACAAAAATATGTAAATAATATGATAATAATATCTATCTTATTTAAATCTTTTAGAGAAGAGATTTGGATAAATTAAATCTCTTATTTTATAATTGATAAGTTTTTAATCTTATTCCATCGGGAAATTATTGCCGCATCCCTCACTAGCGCGCATATATATATATACATATATTCTCTCACGGTCTCACCTCTACATCTCTCTTTGACTCTCTCTCGCAAGCTCCCTCATCGTATTACGCTAACGCATCGTGAAATCTATCCCAAGTGCGTACTTACATGTGCTTATATTCTTCAATGGAGACTGTGACAAGAAAGTTACAGAAGATTTTGGGTAACTCTGGCAGTCGCCGCATGGAAGAGGAGAACGGCGGCTACAGCTTGTTACGCGACATGATAGTGCAGGAAAAACAGTCGAAGAAGACGAAGAAGAGCAGAGTGGCTCGAGAGTACGGTTGCTTCGGCGTTTGCGTGGGTGCGGAGAGGCAGAGATTCGTGGTCAAGATGGAGCATGCGAATCACCCACTCTTCATGGCTCTGCTCGAAGATGCTGAGAATGAATATGGCAAGTCGATTCATAACGACGGTCCTATATATATTCCTTGCGACGTGGATGTGTTCTGCGAGACAATGGCTGAGATCATCATCGCCGATTTTGATTCCTCTGTTTCCGATGGTGCCACGTCATCTTATCGATTGCTAAACACAGTTGGGCTCGCCGGCTTTTCAAGATTCCGAGGGCTCTTTAAGTTTAATTTGAAGCTCAACCGTCTGTTGTAAAAATATACACACACAAATCTTTCTAAGTTACGTTAGAGAAATCGATTTTGTGTTTCATATTTCATGAGTGACTATAGGCTCGATTTCTTCAATGTCTTTTAGATTGATATTTGATCATTGGGGCAGCATCAGGATTTTCTTTAGTCAGTAATAGGAAGACAGGTCTTTCTCGGTTTAAATATTATTTCTCTATAGTATTGTTCTGAGTGTAATTTAAATTTGCCAATTTAATTCAATTGTTATTCAGATAATTCTATCTGTCTTAGCTTTAGACTTCGTCGGCCAGAATAGAACCTCTCCATTACGGAAGCAGATCAATTTTCTTTTTATTTTTTCATCTCTTCTCTCTCTGAATAAGTGGCAAAAATTAGACATTAAATTAAATGGCCACTAAAAAGAAGATAGGTTCCGCATCAGCTTGATATACATATTAATATATAATTCACCCTATCATACATATATTGATATTGTTTAGAAAGAAATGAGACTCTATCATACCCTTATATTATCATACCCTTGTATCGTGGGTGAGCCTAACCTTTTTCAATGAAATTTTGAATTAAAAAAAAAAGATATTACTAATAATTTAAGTAAAAGGGATATTTGTCAGATATATGTAGCATGAATTTAGCAATAGCACAACTGCACCAAATTGAAGATCTATGTCTAGTTGCATTCATTGTTTAAAGATTCTGCTGCATATCTCAAATTCTTCCAAATCTTAATCCCATTGCAAGTTGCACATGTCAATAATCCTTATTTAAACTTATTTTTAATTTAATTTTTTATCTAAGTTGATGAGCCCGATATACAATTGGTGATGATCACATTTTTAAACAAAATTGAAAAATAAATTTAAAAATATCAAACATTAATATGATATATATATACCTTTTTTACTTGACTTGCAATATTCATATAATACTTTAAAAGAAGTACTACTAAAGGCCTGTTTGGATTAACTTTTAGAGAATAAATTTTGGGAAGAATAAATTTTAGGAATAATAGATTTTAAAAATAGAGATGTTTGGATGATTAGTAGTATAATAACTTTTCATATTAGTAAATTATCAAAAAGATATGATTTGATTAAAAGTACGAGAGAGAAAAGATGGTAGAGAAGAAAGAGGAGAGAGAGTAGAGATGGGAGATAGAGATGAGAGAGGGTAGAGAGGAGAGATAGTGTAAGAAAAAATATGGGTAAGATAGTAATTGGATAGTCCATAAGTTCTTTTATTATTCCAAAAGTTAGTTTAGTAACTTATTCAAAACTATGATTTTAAACCATATTTTTGGCAAAAATCACTTCTGGACAAATATGGCTATTTATTTAAAATTTCTTCAAATCAAGATTTTGCTCAAAAGGATAACCAAGGTGCCAAACAGGCACTAAGTAAAAAACTAATTTTATATTATCTATAAGATTTTTTTGGGCCAAATTTATAAGATAAAGATATATCTTAAAAACATACGAATAATAATTTAGTGCATTTCAGAAAGAATAATAAAGTATTCTGATATATATATATATATATATATATATATTAAATTATTCTACTTTAAACAATATATATGAACAAAAGCTTCTATTCGACTTCAGAAAGAATTAAGATTATTCTCCAAGAATTAAAACAACAGAACATTCATTTATAGCAGAGGCAGACGTAGGTTTAATCAGACAAGTGAATACCATCATTGGACGTGTAAAATATTTATAAAGCAAATTAATAATTCAAAGATTTTCATAACTGCATGAGTGCTTCAAAGATTTCCATGGCAGAAGCAGGCAAACCCAGAAGAACATTTACGTTCTTCCTCTCTCCTCCATGAGAGAGGAACAAGATGACCTCTTTCTCAGGCAAGGTGACAGGCCCAGAACACAGAGGTTGTCCCCATCCAAAATCTGTTGTGTGGAAAGACAACCTCGTCCAAGTTGTAATCAAAAGTGTCGCTGTTAATGAAGGCCTTGCTCTTGTCGCTTCAAAATAATCTATAGCAGATCTCATGTACCTATCTGTAACCATTTCAATGGCCTTCTGAACCAACCCAACTGTGAAAGATAAAGGATTCGTCAATAACTCACCTGCTTCACACAGAGAATTTGTCAAAACTATGGCGTTTCCGAAGTAGCCCTCTGGTATTGGAGGAACGAATCTGGACCGTCCATCAACAGCGAAAAGAAGCTTGGTTTGTTGATTTGGTTTCATCCTCAAGGCTTCAGTTCGAGTTCTCCATACAAAACCAGCTAGGGCTTCAAAAGAAGAGCACTTTTGAAGAACCCCATCTTCCATGGCCTTTTTCTTGAGAAGCCCAAGCTTATCTGGATCGAAACAGAAGGATTTGTAGAGCATGTCTTCTTCCTCGTATAGTTTTGAGGTATCTGATATGTCTTCAATCTCTGCAAATTCATGGTGTGGGAACTCTATAACAGGAGGGTCACGTGCTTTGAGTACGGTTCGATCGAGAAATGGACGAATCTTTAAGTCTAAGCCTCTTGCAGTGTCACTCCATGCGTTTACGAATTGCATAGCACAGAGTCCATCTTTCATACAGTGATTCATAGCCAGCCCCAATGTAAAGCCTCCACATTTGAATCTTGTCACCTAAAACATATGCATGATTAGCTTTGGGCTGTGTAAATTAATTATTTTTCTGTCTAATATTTGAGTATTATGATTAGATTTAGAAGGCTTCTTTTTTTTTTTTTATTAGAGTAGCATACACTATTAGTCTATGATTATAAATGGGATTGAATCCACAATTTCTCACTAATAGAAAACTTACATGCCATTAAGCTACAATACAATTGGCAGATTAAGAAGATTATTATTTTTTAATTAAAGAGTCATATGCGAATGATCAAAGATTAAAAGTGAGATCAAACTTATAATAACTTCTCTATGAGAGAGAAACTTACATGCCGTTAAATCATAAGATTATTGGTAGTTTCAAAAAGTTATCTCTTTTTGTTTTAATTGAAAAGACAGATGCTAACAATATAAAACATCTTAATGAGAGAGAAGCTTACATGTCACTAAGCCATAAGACTATTGGCATATTCATAAGGCTACTTCTTGTTTTTTTTTTTCAAATAGAATGATAGACACTAACGGTGTGATTATAAATGTGATGGAACTTACAACTTCTCACTAAGAGGGAAGTTTACATATCATTAAGCCATTGGCAGATTCAGAAGACTACTGTATGCACATGACAACAACAAAAGAAAAACTTTTTCATGACTCGGCTTTATGAACTACACCATATATATAAATATATACACACACGTATCTAATTAACCGATAAAGTGAAGTAAAACCTGAACAGTGATAAGAGGCATCTCAAGTATGGTGTTGGCACCAGGGACGCTATAAGCCAATTTCCCAAGAGTTGAAGGATCAGGCTTTGTTAAATCTCCTATTTTTTCTATCTCGCAGTTTGCTTCAGCCTCAACGAACACTGCACCCTCACCAGTACAATCAACTATCAGCTTACCTTCAGAACTGATCGTTAACCTACCGGCCATGGGATGATAAGGAACAAGAATCTTGGACAAGGCTTCTCTGATAACTGTTCCAGCATCCTCGTTCCCTCGAGAAGCAGATTTGAAACAATAAACTGTCCGAACTGGTACTGCTATGTTCTGGTCCAGGTTTGAAAGGAAGTAAGGACCCTTGTCTGTTTCTTCTGCAGGTGGAACCAGAATGGGTTCTCCTTGCTTCACATCAAGCTCATCAAAGTTTGAATCTTTTGTTTTTTCCATCAAGCTTGAACCTTGGTGGAACTTAGCTGCAACCAAAAAGAATACTTTAAGGAAATGACCTGGCTTAGGTGTAAATATACCTGTGGGAATCTGTAATGCAGAACCATTTGGTGGGACATTTAAGGAATAAGGAACTGACCTTTAGGAAGTTGGTAGAGAGTGGGAGAATCTTGACTTTGGATCACCACAACGAGTAAAAAAAATATAAAATAAGAAAACAATTAAAGCAATAAAGAAAAAAAGGACGAGCCTCCCCGAAAATCTTTGGCTTCATATTTTGGTTAAGAAATGAAGCAGCATGTATGATGAAAGGGACAGAAATGCACAGTCAATTCAAATGTTTATACGCAAAGCTTACTCGAAGAAATGAGAGAAAGAGGGAGAGCAATAATTTCTGGGTGTAGATGGCGTCCCAATTAATGCTTCATATTTTGTATAATAAAAGTTTATTTTTTAATATAATAGCTAATTAATTTTTTTTTTGAATAGATTAAAAAAAATTAATTAATTATAAATTATATAAGAGTTGATTAATTTGGGTAAATCAATGAATATAATATAAATTTATTTTTAGAAGTTAAATTTTATTATAATTAATTGATTTATTTAACTTTTTAATTTAATAAAAAATTAATTAGTTTTTGTATTAATAAAGGGAGGTAGTAGATAGATATTGTCCATAAAACAAATCATCCGGTGTTTTTCTCATTAGGGTTCCTCCCATGTTTTGTTGAAACTTGAACTGGAATTTAAAATGAAGACCATATATATTATATGCCGTGCTTTACTCCACTTGCGGAACATAAAAATGAACCTAATGCAAATATTAAAATGTTATATAAAGGACTATGAGACTTGAGATCTTCCGTTTCTCACGTCAGCTAGATTGCTATTATTGTAATTCACAGCTTTAAGAGAAGGATTTTTTTTTTGTTGCCCACCTGGTTTACTGGAACTTTGCCCCGACTATATTTGGATCTAACTCGCGTCGCGCACCTGGTTATGGTGGATGAGTCTCCTAACGGGGATTTTTTGCGTACGCCAAGATTTGAATTCAAAACCTCACTTAAACGATACCAAATCGCTTATCACTCAAATAAACCCTACTTTAAGAGAAGGAAATTAATTTCATATGTATAAATAACCTGTTTGTTCAGACGTTATCGTCAGGAAATTTCACAAGTAATCTTCATGAATGTACCTTCGTTTATTCACACGATATTTTTTTTTTGGTATAAGAACCTGGTTTCGTTTGTTTATATTCACACGATATTGAATTGGATAGGAGGAATCAAATGATTTTGTGGTTTAAGTCCCGCACGATTATAGCATTATAGCAGTCCAAGAAACTTCTTTCAAATAATGATTATATTAATCACAACTTCCAGTAAAAACTTGGTTGTATAATTGTCTTCTTGTTTTTTCTTTTAATCTTGTGCATATTTCAGGAGAATTCAAAATTAAAAAACGATAATGGAGTGCTGGAGTGATACCACAAACGGTGGAGCATATATCAAGGAAATATAAGGCTAAATTATTTTTCTTTTGTGTATAGCAGAGTATCCCCCACCCAATAGGGAAGAGACCAAGTTTTTGGATGCTACAAATGCCTAGTTAAGAGGCTATCCTCCCAAGCACATCAACAACAGCAAAAGCAAAATAAGATATGGCAACAAATCCCAGGATCCAAGCCTCAAGTCATGAACCAAATCCAGAATCACAATAAATGCAAGGGGTCCAAAACACAGGGCCGAACATAAATCTAAGATCTCAAATCCACATGTTCTGAGAATTTGCAAATGTTGGGGGTCAAGGGATGCATAATATGAAATCTTTAATGTCACATGGAAGTCGATTATTTTATAACTCTGAACATTACAAATTCATCTAAATTGCTAGGCAATACTGGGGCAAAAAATACAAAGCGATGTTTGAAGGCGGGTGAATAAACAATCTATTCGATATTTTAATATAAATAAATCTAAGCTCACATCAGCACTACAGAAGGCACTAATCTACTATGGTACAAACAAGCCTAACTTAACATCATAAAAAAAAGTCACAACTCAACCAAATATCTACCGTAGTTTATGATCTGTAAACAGTTGGAAGAATTATGAAAACTCCATTGGATGACCCACATGCCTCCAAGTTCTGCATGGGTCAAGATTATTCGCCAATATGATCAAGCATCTTCATCGTCATCTTTCTCTGCTTCATCATCCCCAGCATTATCAGCTTCCTCTTCTTCCTCATCAGACATGTTATTAATCACTTCCGTTATTATATCCTTTACCTCTGCTTTTCTATTCATTAAATCCACACCAAAGTGGGTACCTGACAAAATTTCATGAGAACATAGAAGAGTTCAAATAAATCATTTATCCATGGGAAGGGGGTAGGGGAGGCAAAAGAACTTTAGTTAATAGAAAAGGTCATACCAAGTTGCCTAAGGATATCAGATAAAGTTGCCTGCATGAAAAGTAGCAGAAAATATTACAAGCTTATAGAACCTCAACCACTATTGAAGAAAAGAATAATGGCATGGAAGACCACTTACGGTATTGAAATCTACTTCCTTCAGAATATCAACAACTACTGCATGCATCTCCTCTCTACTAGGCTCTGCCTTGGCCTTCTTGCCACTTTTGCCTTTTCCAAATTTGGCATCAGAGAAAAGAGGATTAGCAGGAGAAACAATGGCACAAAGACATTACTAAAACTATAAACGGATAGTTGTCCAAAAAGAAACTATAAATGGGTAAAACATTATAAAATAACAAATTTATTAAGCATGAAGCAATTTCTTATATAGGACAAAAGCAAACGAAGTAGAAAAGTTTCCCTTTGAAGATTGAAAAGATAACGAGGAAAAATTGAGGGAAGAATGTGGTCAATGTACCTTGACCCTTATTGGAAATCTTTGAGGACTTGTCTGTCTGTTTTTTGCTTACAGTTTTCCCTTTAGAATCCTGGTTTTCCTTTGCAGTTTTCTGCTTCTTGGATAAAGATTGCTTTGACTTGGAAGGGGTTGCAGAAGCATTATCATGTTCAGTAGCAGATTTCTTTGAAGTTGACTTTTTTGAAGTTTTTTCAGAGCCCTTGGTAGACTTTGCAGCAGCTGCCTTCTTTACAGGTGTGGCTCTATCTTCGGTTTTACCGGCTGAACTCTTATCTTCGACCTTTTTAGAAGGATGCTTCTGAGCCTTGGGTTTATCTTCCTCTTCATCTGATTTATCTTCCTCTTCATCACTTTCATCATTTGGAGCTGAAACATCTTCATCATCCTGAGAATCATTTTTTTCATCTGAAGGCTCAGCTTTATCATCTTCCTCGTCAACCTCAGAAGATTGTTTCCGCTTTTTTCCAACTTGTGAACTCCGCTTCTGTTTCTACAAGCACAAATGCATATGAAAAGGAAGTTAAATTAATTTGAAGAAGATCATCTTTAACATGATTGGGGAAAACACGAACTTAGATTTCAAAAGATCAAGGACTGCATCATCCACTAAAGTCTATATGATTCTAAATTGAAGTCAGAAACAAATAGTTTACATATTAAAATCATGAAGCAAACAATCTGTAGGTAGGTAACCATGGTGCAGCAGCTGTCCTGACGCCCTTTTTCTTCTCTGGTTACTGGTGACTGCCAACACTTTATGGCAATTTATTTACGTTTTTTTATTCTTTGTTTTCACATGCATTGTTTTTTATTTTCTTTCCTCTTCAGCTGTTTTGTATCTAGGATTCCAGAAGTCTCTTCACTTGCATGAATAAAACAGACTTCAAAGTATAATATGTAAGTTTTGTTCACAGAACGAGAGTGATACTGGCGCCTCATCAATTCTATGCCAAAATAGTTTCCCATAACCTCAAAGAAAGGCAAGGGAAAAGCACACACTAATACGCTGTCATAGCTAAGTCAAGGGGTGCCCAAAAATATACCAGTGTGCATAACTAGTCACAAGTTGAATGGGTGTATATAACTAACATAGAGCAATAGGCCTCCTTCAGAAATTGATTGTCTAGCAAAGCACTCAATCAATTCACAATTCTAAGGGTATGATCTAGACTAAAATTGTCGCCCAGCCAAGTGCTTGTTCAATTGCTCTGAAAACCCCAAGTTATGGAAAATCAATACAGATTGTAGAGCCATGAATGTTAAAATTGCAGATGGAACTTTGACTCGTCTAACTGGAACACTGAAGGAAGGCTGTGAAAGAGCAAAAAAGGGCCCCAAGAAAAATGGACCTAGGAGCTAGTCAACTTTTCTCAAGTCAAAAATTGAGCGGAACCTAAATGAATCTTTGACAGCAAATACAACTCTTGAAAGAGCATACACAGGTAAAAGGAAAAATCGGTGGCTAAAGTGTTCGTTCAAGCAAAGACTTGCTATCACCAGCAACTACTCTTAATTGGACACTCCATCAACTAAACATTAAAAATGCTTTCTTAAAAGGAGACCTGAAAAACCGCATGCCTTCCAATGACCATTCAGTGCAACATGACTATTTACCATCAGTAAAGGCCAAAACCCTGTTTAGCATGACAAGACTAGCATATTGAAGTTTGCCATCGCTTGATCAAATAGGTGGATTCAAGGTACTCAATATTTGTTATACACACACTATTAAAGCACAATATACTGGTATGCTAATAAAGAATCAAGTAGAACAAAAGAACCAATTCAATTAAGAAGAGAGGTGCAATTGTTTGGAACTATTTTCTATTGCACCCCTTAACAAAGTATTTAATGATTTTTTTGAGAAAGTATTGCAATTTAGATAACAAGTAGGAGTAGGCAACATATTTCCTAGTTCAATTCCATTATTGCTGATTCCAAGAACCTAGTATGGAAACACACCTTGCTAGATGTTTCAATAGATGCTTCTGTAGAAGCTTTGCTTGGTGTTGCCTTACTCTTTCTCTTTTTACCTTTCTGCAGTACAAAAGCATGTTAGGAACTCAGTTCTCACAATCTAACAGTTCAAAACTAATTAAAGTTAAAGAGTATTAAACCTGCTCTTTATCAGCAAGGAGAGCATCAGTTGTAGCATGAGGGGACTCCAAGAACTCCAATAACTTTGCAGACAGTTCCTCCTGGAAGCAAGTCCCATCAAATAAGAAATAGATCCAAGAAGATAGTATGTTAAGCTAGGAAAGATATTATTATAACAATATTCACCTTCTTCACACTTCCCTTAGATATTGGAATATTGAGCACATCACAGAAATCCACCAACTTTTCTTTCACACACTTATCAAGCTTCTCCTTTACCTTCGCTCTGTGTTTATCCTGATATAAACAGTTATCACAGCCACAAATTAGTAACAGCCTGAGACATTGAAATTTTTTAGGCAAAATATATCAGACCTAAAACTCATTACAATTCACCAGCAGAGTTAAATAAAATCAAGCAGATGTTCATATTATAAACAAAAATATACCTCATTTTCAATCCACACATATCCAGAAAACTGACCAATATTCCTCTTTAAAGTCTGTGCCTGAACAGGAAACCATGTCACTAATATACAATGAACAGCCATAGGTTTAAAGAGTTCACAGAAAACTGGTGAAGAAAAGGCACAAATTTTCGCTACAAGTAACCCAAAGAATCATAGAACCGAGGTACGTGTTTCACCTTTGCTCGCTTCCCAAAAAGTATACTATGAAGTATTTGCAGGTTGTCATCAGTCTTTCTCTTGGACAACTTGAAGGCCACTACAGCAGTTAACATAAATTACTTGATTAGGAAAGGGGCTACAAAAACCAAGTTCATGAAAAGCACCATAAACTAAATTAGCAAACCATCTGAAAAGAACAGACATAATTTTAGAAGATTCATAGCTTAAAGTAAAAGGTCAACCATATGGCCAGTATAACATACATGAAAGAGAATCCAATAATATCAGACCTAGCAACTTATCATTTTTAAGATGGCCAACAAAAAAAACGTACTAACAATAACTTTAAAGTTTTAATCAGCATCTGACACTGGATACCACTAATTTGAATGCACAAAACAATTGAAAGACAAAATAACCAAATGATGCATAAGAACATTATATTGTCCAAAGGTTCAAATTTCCAATTTTCCATATAACATTTTTCAGCCAATCTGGTGAACAGACAATGCTGAGGGGCTGCCAAGTCCAAACTGCCTGAAGAACTAGCTTTATCATAAGGGGGAACCACAAATGAGCTTAACCTTTACAGAAACATAAATAAATATTACAGGGAGACTTCTAAACCTGGGCCAAATACATAAGATATCTGAGGACAAGCCACAATAGGCAAGCCAGCATCTAAGAGCCACATAGCTGATTTTTACTAAAATAACTGAAACGGCAAACCTTATAGAGGTAAAAAAAAAACAAGTACCGAAAACAAATAAATTATTAATAAGATATCATAAGATGAACAAAGAGGCATAAAGAATGTTTCACAAGCAATCCATGAGAAATATAATGCAAACTTCAAATTTCTCGCAGAACTTAAGACGCTCGGGGGGAAAGCTTACTCACAGCTACTTAATGTACAAAGTTCGTGGAACGACTATTAATGAGAACAAATATGCAAGTCATATTCTTATTTTAAGATAGGAATACAGAGTGATTCAGAGACATATAATGCATCGCCAAAACGTACCATTTGGAATGTCCTTAAGCTGCGTCCCGCGACCCTGAATTCCAAAGAGATCCATGAGATGAAAATCAACACTTTGGTCCTCATTTGTCGAGAGCCAGGGATAACATATCACTTAAGAAATGTGCAGATATCCACCAACATTCAAGGGAAACATACATACCTTTTCAATTAGCAAACTTTTGCCAGCAGAAGACCTGCCAAACTTACCAGGCGACGGGATAGAGTAACGCTCGACTGTTTTCCTTTCCCTAGTTGGCCTGTCACTTGCTGGAGTAGCCCGATCTTTTTTATCTGAATCTTGTTTACTGGTTTTTTCTTTTCTCTGCTTCTTGGATTCACTCTGGTCAACCTTTGAACTTCCCTTGGGACGACCTTTGGCCTTAGGCTTCTCGTCAGTTTCAGCTTCGGCTTCGTCTCCCTCGTCTTCCTCCTGTTCTCGCTCGTCCTCATGTTCTTGCTCGTCCTCCTGCTCTCGCTCGTCCTCATGTTCTTGCTCGTCCTCCTGCTCTCCATCCGTCTCTCCTTTATGGTCCTCATCATCTTGTTCCTCGTCTTTCTCTCCAGAATTGTTCTCTTGTTCTTCATTTTTCACTCCTGTATTCGCATCATCCGCATCCTTCTCAGCTTGCAGCTCCGCCTCTGCCTCTGCCTCGTCATGTGGATTTGCTTCTTTGTTCTCTTCAATCTCGGCTTCTACTTCCTTGCTTTCTGGGCCTTTCTCCTCGACATTTTTGTCTTGAGAATTGCCAACTTCTCCAGCAGAAGCGCCTTTCTCAGAAAGTCCCTGCTCCTCTGGTCCTTTAGATTCTTCCCATTCTTTAATATCTTCTTTGGCTTTGGCCTCAGGCTCCTGAGGGGGATTCTTATCCTCTAGGGTTTCCGTGGCCATGAAGAGGAACGAGTGAGGAAGTAAACAGTGGCGAGTAGAAGCAATTGGGAATATGAACAGAATAGAGTGAGGCTGAAAACCCTAAGATTGAAAGAAACCCTCGAATTAAGAACAAATCTTTTGAGTTGGGAGTGACAGAGAGGGAATCGTGAAATTCTGAGAGGACGAAATAAAGCTTAGGCGCGCTCAAAAACCACCTGTTTCAAATTTGATGCCAAAATTGTGAGCGGGCCTCCCTCGCTCTTCTCATTTTCTCCCGGCAATCCTTAAAAACCAATATCAAATCAAATGAAATGTGAAAAATGAAAAAAAAAAATATTACTAAAACCAAATAATATTCAAGACCCTCTTCCTGATCTCTCTGTCTCCGATCTGAAGAGCACAACTGCATCATTGGAATCTTCATCTCTTTCCTGCTTCATGGGCCTTTCTTTTCTTTGAAATTTCTAATGGGCTAAAAATATATATATGATTTCATATAAAGGCCCTTTTGAAAGTGAACTAAAAAAGGATAAAATATAATAATTATTTAAAATATATTTAATTTTTAAAAAATATTATTTTATTATAATTATAGTCAGAGAGACATATTAATATCATATAAAAGAAAGGAAAAATTTATTCTATCTTTAAATTAAAATGAGCCCAATCTCTTTTTACAAATTTTTATACAATATATATATATATATAAACCCGTTTTAGAATTATTGCTAACATAAAATCAATCATATCAATCAATCAATGGAATTGGATCACTCCATTGTCTTCAAATTTAACTGCTGAATAGGTAAAATATAGATTATTTAAAATATGTTAGATCATTTAGGAGTATCATTTTATTATGATTTTAATTATAATATTTGAGAAATATATTAATTTTTAAATACTTAAATTTATATTTGAGATTAATAGATAACTCATTTTACTCAAATATTAATATAGGAAAAAATAAGTGAGACTGTAGTGATTGGAGGTAAGTACAACTTCTTTTAAAAAAAAAAATTATACTAGACAAAAGATAGAATTCGATCTTTGACGGCGACGAAACAAAAATCTCCCGAGCTGAGTTCAGTTGATGGAGAAAAGAGGATGCATTTCTAACGTTTTGGAATTAGGACGTGCAAAAATGGGATTCACTTTTTGTTTATATTTCTCTCATTTTTTTTCCGTTTGGAATGGTTTACTTCTTGAGAAATGTAACTTTGTTGCATGATTTCCAAAGAATAAAAGTTATATATGCATCAACGATAAAGAGGACCCAAAAAGAGAGAACTTTATCGTCCAATAGGTGAGCTCTTGGTGACAGGATTCGATTTACCTCTTAGTTAATAAATCATGGATTTCAACATCTCATCTTGTCTTACGACATATGTTAGGGAGAATGTCAGTTTATACTTGCGATATTCATCCAACGTGTGCGCACCTTGCGAGTCCACCATACACGTGCTTTATTATTTCGAATTATTCCTTGATAAGACATATTTTAAAGCTTTTTTAAGGTTTTAATAATTGAGAATATGTAACGTTTATAAATTAGTTATGAATAAACATTCTCAAACCCTCTCAACAAAAATGAACAAGTTTTGGGACTTGGGTTTAAATCCATCTATGAATATAGAAGGCATGTGAAAGAAAGACCAATTTTGATATGAGGCTAATTCATTCTGATTCAAAGTAGATGGCAATCACATTCATTTTTTATGGCTTTAATTTTATAAAAGCCTGCATTAAGAGACGATAATATCAACGTGAGATCGTTTATCTTCTCAAACTGGTATAATACTGAGACTATTCAATGCATTCTCACAGGGAATCATCAAAATGTTCTTATTGCCTAGCTAACATGGCTCAAAAGGCAAGCATGGACCAATCCATTATATGGAAAACCTCTTTGTTTTCCTGCTTAGAGCCTAAGATCAATTTCAGTTTGATTTATGTTGTTTATCTCATGTTCCTAATTCTCATCATGTGATCTGTTATTGTTTGTTTCAGACCTTTTTTATTAAGGTTATCAAACTCATAAATTTAAATAAATTTGTTATAAGAATATAAACTCAGATTTTAAACTCGTAAGATTTTATTTTTATCAATAAATAACTATTAAAAATATTTGATTAAAATATAAAAATAACCAATAATACAATTTAAATTCAAACAATTGAAATTAAATCCATAATAACATATAACTAAACGTATTTAATGAAGAAAAATCTATAGATTTCGTATATGAAATTATTATACATGATCAAATCCAAAAAATTAATATAAATTTAAGAATAACTTGACACGATTTTATAAATTATAAATATAAAATTTATAAATTTAGTAAATAAACTCGTGAGTTTAACTAAATTTATTTTTAACATGGGTGAGTTTAAATATAAGTTGACATGATTTTATAAAATAGAGAAGTAAAAATAATAAAATCCAAACAATGCTTGTTTTTTATCCTTCTAAGCTTAGTGCCCCGTTTTGTATTAAAAAAAACAAAAGATTTCCAGCATACGAAATTGACATTGTTCTCGTGACATTTTCCCCGGCACTTTCGAGTTCCGATCTGTCCAAGCTACAGACTCATAAAAGAACTGATCACAAACAAAGAATAAATAGAAAATGCTAAGTTGGCACATAACACCAGTATATCAACATAATTCTCTACATAAATAAAACTGCTTATTCATTAGCCCAGTATATATTAGAGATTGGAATTCTCTTGGCATTTCTTATCGAAGACAATGCCAAATGCTGAAAAAGAAGTACATGAAATGTGAGGAAAATATTGGATACATGCAATGCCTGTTCAAAGATTGACACTCTCAACAGTGATTAAAAAGATGGAGTGAGAATAATGGGAATTAACGAAGATCAACCAAAGCAGTTGCAGAGCGGTCCATAATTAGGATCAGTGACACAGTTTGCTTTCTGAAACAAGTCTTTCAACATAAACTTGCATTCGTCAACACACCCTTCAGGTGTGCACGGATCGAGCTTGATCCCAAAT
This sequence comes from Leucaena leucocephala, assembly GCA_037074615.1. NCBI lineage: Eukaryota > Viridiplantae > Streptophyta > Magnoliopsida > Fabales > Fabaceae > Leucaena > Leucaena leucocephala. The sequence continues at coordinate 16,311,700 of CM073534.1, read as the reverse complement.
GTAGACGGCTGGCTACGTGCTACCGGCATCAGCACGGCGGCCGTCACCACCACAATCAACAGTACCGTCAATAAATTCTTCATCGCCCTTGCTTCCATTGAAATGATGCGTTGCTTTGCTTCCTTTCTCGCATTCTCTATTTATATATAGACCCAATCGAAGATAAGGATGCCCTTTTCTTATATCTCTGTGATGGAGGAAAAAATTATGCAGACAATCTCGACGAAAGTATTGTCTTTCATAACACGTGCCAAAACACTTTGAACGTTTATTTGTATAAATATGGGTCCCACATGTACATTTGACTTTGACCTGGTCATACTGATAAGAATAAATTCCCCTTTTCATGCCATACATTAAGAACCTCTTCGAGAGCGCTTTTAAAACATCTACCGCATGCTTACATTAATTTTCAGAGAATAAATTTTTAAAAAAATATATTTTGAAAAGAATAGATTTTAAAAATAGAGATATTTAGATAATTAGTAGTATAATCACTTTTTTATATTGGTAAATTAATAAAAAGAGTATGATTTGATTAAAAATATGAGATATGAGAGAGGTTATAGAAGAAATAAGTGAAATGAGAGAGGGTGGAGAAGATATAGGATAAATGGTAGAGGAGAGATATGAGAGGGGAGATAGGGTGTAAGAAAAAATAGGGGTAAGATAGTAATTGGATAGTCTATAAACTATTTTACTATTCTAAAAACTAATTTCATTAGCTTATTCAAGACCATAATTTTAAACTATAATTTTTGTCAAAATTACTTCTAGACAAATGTGGCTGTTTATTTAAAATTTTCCCATATTAAGATTTTGTCTAAAAGAGATTATCAAACTAAGGTGTCAAACATGAGCTTAGTGGGTGTTTGGTAAACACCCAAACTTAGGTTCTAAACCTAAGTTTGGAAAAAAATTAAATTTTGATAAATTTTAAAATAAACAGTTATATTTGTTCAAAAGAGTTTTTGGATTAAACTAAAGTTTTAGATAAGCTGATCAGAATAATTTATGGAATAGTAAAAGAACTTATAGACTAACTAATTACTATATTAGTCATATTTTTTCTTACACCATCTCTCATCTCTCATATTTTTTCTTACACCCTCTCTCATCTCTCATTTATTTTCTACATCATCTCTCATTTCTTTTATACACTGTCCGTCATCTCTCATATATCTTATATACTCTCTATCATCTCTCATATATTTAATAATCATACAATTTTTTATAGTTTACTAATAATAAAAGTACTTCTGAAAATAATTATCTAAACACTTATTTGTTTAAAATTATTTTTTTTATAAGCTCTTCTCCACAAATTATTTTTTAAAATTTATCTAATTTTTTTTTATAAATTATTTTTTAAACTCTTATCTAAATAGTCTTTATTATCGTTAACTGTAAGCTTGTAAGGTGCTAATTCAAAGTTCAAACATTGGTTTGAAGATAACAGGTTTCTGCGCTCATCATTTTCAACAAGCACCATGATATTTATTAGCGTGGTGAGATCTATATACTGTTTAAATTATTTTTTTAAAAAACTTATAATTAAAATATTTTTTATTTTAGATTTTATACGCATCAAATATTTTTTAAAAATTAAATATAGATGATCTATATTAAATTTGATCAGTCAATGCTCACCAAAACTGGTTCTCATTTGACTAGCTTTTGATATTAATGTTTATATATTAGTTATGGATAAACATTTTGCAACAATTAGCAAAATGAACAGGTTTTGCCAGCGACTTGGGTTTAAATTATCGGGGGAACATAGAAGACGTATGTAAGAAAACCCAGTTGTTATTGCCGATCGAATATGTTTCAAAATAAGTGTAGTCCAACGCAGTTCCAAAAACCACGTGGTTCCTCAAAATTCAATCTCGTATCGAACAGTACAGTGCCTTGAGAAAAACAAATGGCCACAAGGTAATGTAATTGTTTGCCCTTATTATCCAGGAAACGATTTTTTTTAATAAAACGATGAAATATATTTATATGTATAAAACATCATTGCTACAACATAAGAAAGACTTCCTAATATAACAATCACAAAATAACAGATACACACAACGGCAATCATCTTAACTCAAATTAAAATTTAAGTATTAAAAATTGAATTGGATACTAAATTACTTAAAACAATAATTTAAGGATCAGTGAGTTAGATTGGGGCTAATTCGGGTTAAATCAATCATAATTAAAATAACATAGGTTAAAGTATATATTGATTAGTTAAGATAATAATAAAGATATAAAGATAAATATCAAATAATAATAAAATTTAAATTATATATAAAGAATCTAAAAAATATTTTAAAAAGTAACATGTGAAAAAATATTCATTCGTTTTCTATAACTGTTTTGTGATAAAAATAAATTAAGATTTATGTGGATCAGGATATTTAATAATTTAATACTAATTTGTTAATTTTTATATAACAAAAAAATTATAAATAAGTGTCTAGGGGGGTGGGGGGGGGGGTTATAGAGAAGGACAAGCTAGCAGTGAACCGATTGGGATGTAAACGTGGTTTATAGTGTGGGCAAGATGCCAACGTGCTAGCAGATCTGTTGGCTAAGTTTTCCCTAAATATAGCAGAAGGCATGAGCTTTTGTTCTTCCCCTCCCGATTTTACTGCGAATGTTCTTGCTGCGAATGTGTTTTAGTAGCATAGGTCTGTCGGTGAAAAAAAAAGAGAGAAAGAGGACAAACTAGCTTTCGAAAATAGATTAACTTTTTCTCATTCACTCTCTTCTAGATCTCTCAGGTAGGTTATCAAAAATTATTGACTTAATCTCAATAATTTTAAGATGAGATATTCTATCTCAAAAAAAATTAGAATAAAAAACTATTAAAATGATATAGAAAGAAGAGTCAAGATCAACTTTCGGGACTTTCGCCCCATTACAACTCTAATATTTTTTAATAAAAATATATATTATATTTTTTTATCTTTCTCATTTTATCTACTTATTTCAAATTCTCCGTCTCTATTTTCTTACACTTTGTTTGTTCACGATCACAGGTCTCATTAATCGTCACTCTCATATAGATATTTTTACTTATAAATATTTTTATACATATATTTTTATTCTTTTTTACTGTTATTTTTTTCTTTATCTGGGTAAGTTATCATTTTATACCAAAGAGTAATGTTAGTATTAAAACAAATTACTATAACATTTTATATAGAATAATTTACTGAGATAATTTTATTATAATATTTTTTTAAAAAATTATGATAGAGAATTCTCGTCCTATCTATAATTTTTTTTTTAAAAAAATTGAGTTTATTAACTATCTAATAAATTGAACCAACGTATCGTAGATATATAAGAGAATTGACCACGTTATAAAAGCAAGAAGCAAACTTTTGAATTCAAATTGACATCTGTAAATTATTTATTACTCATAAGAACATATATCCCCACAGTAGTATCGCAATTAAGATCAACCCAAGCAAATGCAGAGCTTTCCCTTAGGATTATTGACACAGCTTGCGCTCTGAAACTTTTCTTTCAAAACATTCTTGCAAGCATCGATGCACTGAGAAACTGTGCAAGGATTGAGAGGGATGGCAATCGCACACTCTCCGTAACGTGCTCCGAACATCGCCATGCCCATCGCCACCGCAATGAACACTATCACCAACCTCATGGCTTTTGCTGCCATTGAAATAATGCATTGGTTTGCTTTGTTGCCTTCTCTATTTATGGACCAAGATAGGGATCTGAGGATATACACGACCATCCCAATCAGACTGACAGTACTCGAACGTATTTAGAAAAAAAAAAGTTAAAGGAGAGGATATTATGCATAGAATCTCGACGAAAATAGTGTCATTCATAATACGTGCACGAACACTTTGAATATGTTTCCTTGTGTGTAAATAAAATTCAATTTACTGTAAGTTTTACAGCCATAACTACATATCTTAAAAACCTTTTAAGAACGCTTTTAATTGCTTTTGATATTTTACGTGATGAGTTTATTTCGTGGGAATTACTCTTTCTTAAGATTTTTTTCCCTTTTAGTGACAGTTAATTTTGCTAAAAGAATCGAAGTTATTACCTAACGTATAATAAGCCGCAAACGTGCAACTATATCTATTGATCTTGACAACTATGGAAGAAGCCTTTTAAAACAATTACCTCTGCTAAAAATAAAAATAAGTATACATTTTTAATATATCGCGCTTTAATTTGTAAATAGGCAACAAAAAATAATCGCTACGTGTACTAGGCATGAGCTGGACATGAGATGAGGCTGATGAGGGATGACTGATGAGCCAGAGCTGTTTTGGACACCTTACGCGCATTTCTCTATGACAAACAAAATGACCCGGTCACGTGGACCTAAACTACGTCGTTGCCCCTTCGAAGCCAGTATTATTGTCATGCCAACTTCACCAGGCAGAAATGGGGAAGCGATCTTCTTGGTTCGGTCACTTGGACTCCGGATATGGAAGCCTCTCAAGACCCGAATTCAAACCCGAGTGCCGTCGACGATTCAGAGCTCGAGCTCTACACCATCCCAAGCCATTCAAGTAAGCATTCTTCTTACTCCTACTCTCCGCTCCCTCTTCTCACCTTAAAACCTTAACTTCATCATTCACAATCATTCTGCTACCGTTAGTTAAAACCCTACCCGCCCATTCCCACACCCTTTTGGGTTTTCATCCTTGCCTTTGCTGATGCAAATAGACGCCTGTTATAACTGATTAAATAATTTTTCACAGGATGGTTTCTGTGGGATGAAATTCACGAAACGGAGAAAACCTCTCTCAAAGAATTTTTCGATGGAACCTCAATCTCTAGAACGCCGAGGGCCTATAAAGAATATAGAGATTTTATCATTAATAAATACAGAGAAGAGCCTTCCAGGAGGCTGACATTCACTGAGGTACGAAAGTCGCTGGTGGGGGATGTCAGTTTGCTTCGCAAGGTTTTTCTTTTCTTGGAACAGTGGGGGTTGATTAATTATGGCGCCTCTTCGAGTGATAGTGGTGAAAATTTGATCCCGGAGGATGATGAGAAGTGCAAGGTTAAGATCGAGGAAGGAGCCCCGAATGGAATTCGCGTTGTGGCAATGCCTAATTCCTTGAAACCCATTTCGGTGCCTAACTCTAAGAGTACCGGGAATGCGGTTGGCTCTGGTTTCAAATTGCCCCCGTTGGTATCATACTCTGATGTTTACGGCGACTTGATGGGGCAGAAGGAGTTGGTTTGTGGGGTTTGCAGTGATAAATGTGATTCTCGCCACTACAAGAGTACCCAGGTGATTTCTGTTTCATTTTATAACATTTTAATTTTGTTTGATTCCTGTTTTGTGCATTTAGCTATTATGATTTACGTATTGCTAATATGTTTTTGTCTTGGCAAGTTCTACTCTCATTTGGCATCGCTTCGCAGATAATGAAATTTGTTTGGCTGCTGCAGTTGTAGTTCTATCAATTTTGTCCTCCAATATACTTTCAATTCTATGGATAATTATTCTATTTTTAATTTTAATTTGACAGGATAATTTCATCATTTGTGCAAAATGTTTTGAAAATGGGAAGTATGAGGAGAAAAGGTCTTCAGGTGATTTTAAGTTAATCGAGTCCAATGAAGATAGTGGGAAACATCAAGCTGTCTGGACTGAAGGAGAAATTCTACTTCTTTTAGAATCTGTTTTGAAACATGGGGATGACTGGGAACTTGTTGCTCAAAATGTTCAAACCAAGACTAAACTTGATTGTATATCAAAACTCATTGAGCTGCCCTTTGGGGAGTTCATGTTGGGCTCTGCTCATAGAAATGGTAGTAGTAACAATGCTAATGGCATTGTGAATAGTGCAAAGCAAGTTCAGTCATCTTCATCTGATCGCCAAGAAACTTCCGAGACACAGGATCAAATTCCAGAGCCTAAAAATGAGAGTGAGGCGAATGGAGATGTTGTGAAGGAAAGTCCTTTCAAAAGACAACGTGTTGCCACCTCTGCACTTTCAGATTCTAGCAGTTCACTGATGAAGCAGGTGAGAGATAATCTTGAGCTTATAGTCACATAATATCATTTTGAGTTTTTCCAAAATGCAGTTGCATTTTGCCTTATTCATTAAGAGTTTATTACCTATTTTTTGTCCAACAGTGACTAAATGGTGTTTCTATCAGGTGGGACTCATATCTACTGTGGTTGACCCTCATATCACAGCTGCTGCAGCTGATGCTGCTATTACAGCACTTTGTGATGAGAACATGTGTCCCAGGGAGATATTTAATGTTGATGAGGATTATGCTTCTGGTCAATCTAGCTTGAAGACTCTGAATGGTTATTCAGAAAGGTTTATTTATATTAATTCCTTTAGATTTTGCATAACCAAATTTCTCTTGCATTGTACCTTTCTCGTATGACTTAGTTATAATTGTTATTTGTTTCAGAGTCCTTGAAGGTGATGTTTCAGACATGGAGAGGTCCACTCGTTCAGGTATATGTAATTATATTATAAAAATGATATTTCTTTTCGACAAAGGTAAAGGGAAAAAAGGAATATTAAGCTTTCTTGTATAGATATGCAGGAAGGATCCCCAATGAAAGATGATATACCCATGACATTGCGGATAAGAGCTGCCATTGCAACTGCCCTTGGAGCAGCTGCTGCTCGTGCAAAGTTGCTGGCTGATCAGGAAGACAGAGAGATTGAACATTTAGTAGCAACTATAATTGAAGCACAGGTAGCTAAGTTCTTTCTTTGTTTTTTTTTTTTTGGATGTCTCCGAGTCTTGGTACTTGATTAAAAATTGTTTGATTGGGGTCTCTGGCATATATGTCCTTGAATGATTGTCACTGATGGGATTAACTACTGGTTCTTGGGTCATTTGGCAAATTAGATTGAGAAATTGCGACACAAGACAAAACACTTCGAAGAACTGGAGCTATGGATGGAAAAGGAACATGTGGAAAAAGAAGAGCTAAAGGATTCTATGTTAACCGAAAGGATTGATGTGTTACAGAGGACGTTCAGTGCTGGAGTTCCTAGGTGGAAAGATTATCCATCTCTGAAACCTTAGGCCGATTTGTATGCTACATGGATATTTAGATAGTTTAGGCTTTTAGTGGTTTGTGATTGGACTTGCGATTCGCATCAGATCCAATATGTAATTCCTGTATCCTACCATATATGCAATGAGCTTCCTTCTTCAGAACTTGGAAGGCACGCTTGATCACTTTCAGAAAAAAGGTTACAGATCTCGTTTTGGTCAAGTTGTTTTGCGCTGTCATATATCTCTCGACTCTGCTCAAAAACTTACACATACTAATAAGAAAGACATGTATACAACTTGCTCTCTGAAACTTGGCCTGCAGAATCTTCTGGTAATCTAAGAAACCTTATTCACACGTGAAATACTGTTTATAGACATAAAACAAGGATTCGTCATCCATGCTGATAAACTCGTAGTTACCTGCATTATATTCATGAAAACCTTGAAAACGTCTCTACGACGATTTTTCACAGTGAACAGAACCGTCAGCTGCTAAGCAACGGTTTCACCAGCTTCAAGAGCTGCCATCTAAACTGCTCTTGGACCAGTTCTGGTTGTTGATGAAGACGGGCACATTGAACGTTTAGTAGTAACTATACTTGTAGCACATGTAGCTAAGAAGTTCGTGTTCTTTGCTTGGTAAAAAAAAAAAACAGCCTCTAGAACGTACTACAAGTGTGATTTCTTAAGCATGAATCACGCCTAGTTTCTCATAAGTCATAGCCGTTGGAAGTTTCATTATCTTGATTTAGTCAGAACAGATAAACTTTTTCAAGAGGAAGATGTGTAATAAGATCGTAGACAAGATGCTAAGGTTAATTCGTGACTTCTTCATATGATACATATAGGAGGGCACTTTAAAGTTGTCATGCACTACATATTCATCACCCAAGACAGTTGTCATAGATTACATATTCATCTCGGAACACACAAGCTTCGTCTCATTGTTGAGACAAAGCCGATTAATTTAGTTTATCCTCATACTAAACATAGAGATAAAGATCTGAATCCTCTTAATTTCTCTTTGAAACTTAACACCAATTCTGAAAGGAGATAAAAGTATACGGTGTGTGTGAGATTTATTCGAGTCGCGAATCATACTTGAATGATGAATTCAACAACACATAAATCTCACACGTACATATATTATCTCTCTCTTTACTTCAAAATTAGCATTAAATTCCACGGAGATACCAAGAGAATCCAAATACAACCCAAGCAAATGCAGAGCTTCCCCTGAGAACTAGTTGTGCAGCTTGCACCCTGAAACTTAGCCTGCAGAGCTTGTTTGCATCGACCAATGCACTGAGAAAGCGTGCATGGATTCAGTGGAATCGCAAATGCACTCTCTCCACTAGGTACACCAAACACCAACATACCAGTCACCACAACAATCACCATCAACCACAGCTTCTTCACCATTTTTGGAACCTTAAGCTCAGCACTAGACTAATATTCTTAATGATAGCTTATAAGCCACACACATGGGAACTAGTTTGCTTCTACGCTATTTATAGACCCAAATAAGCATCCATGTTGCTACCCGATTGGCTCAACCCCATAACAGAAGTTCTGCATTAAATTAATAAAAAAGCTTTAACTTTGTGGACCTGTGTATACTTAAGGTTCCGTTTATTATATTGTTGAATGCTCGTACCAACTGCTTCCACCATAGACAACTTTTTCTTTCTCCTGAATTTGCGAAAGCTGACCAATGAGAAGACGAAGTTACAAGTTATAACAATATTCTAATGCTCTTCTGTTTTCCACGTGTTTTTCCATTTCTAGTTTCTTGTTAACCAATCCACAAGCAAGCTCTTAGCCGAAACTCTGTCAGTTTCTCATTTGCATATGGCCCCATTCTGCATAAATTATTTGTAAGCTTAATAACCAAATGAACAAGATATGGAGGTATGGAATCTCACTACACTAATTTAAGAATGCAACGTACGTATGAAAAATACATGAAAATGGAAAGGAATAATGCACACTGAAAATATATTACCATGAGTATTAGAGAAAGGTTTGAGCCGCACATTATGAAAATAACTAAAAAAGTAAATTGATTTCTTTTGTCATTTTGAGTTTGTGCGTGATCTTCTTCCTAACCTAACAGAGATACTGGGAGATGTTGCAGAGGTGGGTTCATCTTTCTTTTTCGGCCAAAACAGTCAATTTTGTTGGTTCATTTTTTTCCACGATAGATCATGTAGTGCTGACTTTGAGAGAGTTCCGAATCCGCCACAATATTTGAAACTTTTGAGACTCGTATTATTCATATCAAACACTGCACCCTATATTATGTTTTGATAAGAATTTAGAAAAAGAGTTAAATAAAAAGGCTTTTAGAAAATAGTTTTTAGAAAAGAGTTTATAAAAAAAAATTCTGAATAAATAAATATTTAGATAGTTATTATCAAAAGTACTTTTATAATTGAAAAATTATTAGGTATGATTTTATTAAAAAAAATAAAAGAGAGAAGGTGGGGAAAAGAAAAGATATAAAAGAGAGTAGAGATGATAGAGAAGAGAGATGAGAGAGTAAAGATGGTGGAGAAGAGAGGTGAGAGAAGATATATAGTAGAGAAGAGAGAAAATATATGAGAGAGGAGAGAGGACGAAGAAGAAAGAAGAAAATATGTAAAAAAAGTAAGAATAAAATAATAATTAAATAATTTATAAACTCTTTTAAATAAATACGACTGTTTATTTTTATTTTTCTTAAAATTATAGTTTAACTTGAAAACTCTTTTAAAATTATAGTCTTGAGAGTTACCCAATACACACAGTGTAATATGAGTGAGAAAATATTCATGTTGATAGCTTTATGTATTGGCACTTCTTGCATATTAAAATTTATCAGATTTTTCTCATCAATAAAATTTTGAAAGAAAAACTGTTTCTGAATTTAACTCTTCAGTAAAAATAAAAGGAAAAACCGATGCGAATAGATGGCCATTAAAATTACTTTTGCCATCATCCCTTGTAATTATTTTATGCATAAATGTATATCTAAATAAACATAATATTTCTGTATCACATGAAGACTTATTGTTAATTTGCTAATGTCCTTTAAGTGAACACAAAAGTAAAAGAAAATATTATTATGAAATGCTGCCTTCAGGGAAACAAATATTTGTGGGAAAATAATTTAGGAGGCTATATGTTCTGTAACATTTTCAAGTTATGAGCTTGATTCAGAAACTCGTGAACTTATTTGTTGTTAAAGCGGCTCTTTTTGGTGCTTATGTTGTTCCTGCATACATTAATGATTAAGCTTCACTGTCTAATTGCATAAACATGAGATACGCTTACCTAGTTTCACAGTCATTTGTTCACTCTACAAACAATTCTATTGGAAGTTCATTGTCTTCATTTAGTCTTTTATGGATATACTTTCTAAAGAAAAAAGGTCGTTTCATAATATTAGAGAGACAAGACGCTGAAAGAGGCTAATTCATTACTCCTTCATACGACAGTAAGATACATATACATAGAAGTACACTTTGAAGTGGTCATATGTTACATATTCATCACAGAAGACACACAAACTTCATCTCTTTGTGGAGACAAAGCTGATTTATTCATAAACATAGGAACGACGAAGATTTGAATTCTCTCAATGTCTCTTTGAGATTTAACAGCACTGAATTTTGAAAACAGATACATATATCGTATATGAGATTGATACACAATTCTCACATATATTATGTGTCTCTTGTCTTCAAAATTAGCACTGAATTCCATAGAGAATCCAAATTCAACCCAAGCAAATGCAGAGCTTTCCCTGGGAATTAGTGGTACAGCTTGCACTCTGAAACTTAGCCTTTAGAACCTGTTTGCATTGAGCAATGCACTGAGAAAGCGTGCATGGATTCAGTGGAATCGCAAATGCACTCTCCCCAGTACGTGCTCCAAACACCAGAAAACCAGCCACCACAACAATCACCATCAACCACAGCTTCTTCACCATTTTTGGAACCCTTTTCACTTGAACTTGATGCAACAATAATGGCTTATACGCTATTTATAGACCCAAATAAGCATCCACATGTCGCTACCCCATTGGCTTAACGCCAGAACACAAGATTCAGCATTAAATTAATGGAAACCTTGAAGTTGTGGAGGCGTACGTGTATATTATATAGTATATGAGAATATATGTTCTTATTATATTGTTGAATGCTCGTACCAACTGCTTCCACCATAGGCAACTTTTTCTCCTGAATTTGTGAAAGCGAACCAATGAGAAGACGATCTTGGCTTATTACAAGTCATAACAAACATTCTCATGCTCTTTTGTTTTCCACGTGTAGATTTTCCATTTCTGGTTTCATGAAAACCAATATGCAAGCTCTTAGCCGAGACTGTGTCAGTTCCTCATTTGCATATGCCTCATCTCTGATTCAATTATTGTAGGTTTAAACCGCTTAATTAAATGACCAAGATATGGAGGCATGGCCTGTATATTAATGGAACTGTATGAGGTATATGAAATCACACCAAACACTAATTTAAGAATGCGATATAAGCAAGAAATATATGAATCTTGATTATTTTAAGGTGTTGCTTTATCTCCTGACCTAACAAAGGAGATTCTGTATGCCCTGTTAAATGGTTCATGAACACTTTGCAGCAAATGCGGCAAATGTATATACGTAAAGGTGGTCCAAGGCATGGGGCTCCCTCTACATAAAAGTTAAGTAAGAACAAAATGTACACAGCATTACGCCCTTTAGGATTTAAACTCCAGGTCACAACTTTATCGTTGTCACCCAGGCTCACCCTATTAACAAGCGTATAAATATAAATATAACTAAGAGTAAAAGATTTTTGAATGCATACACCCTGAACTTGTCATGGTCATCACCCCATTATAATACATCCCCAACAAGTGTAACATTTTGGTGCAATCACTTTGCCAGGAAAAAGTCTCAGCTATGGCATAATAAAAAGACTCTAATTGGGCTTGAGCTTGGGCTCTCTGATTGGCTGAGGATACAAATATTTCTTTAACCCACTTAGTTGAATCAGCGTCTTGCTAATTGTATCTCTCTCTGAAGCCCCTGAGATGAGTAACCAGCTCTTCGTCAACTCCAATATCTCAGGACAACAAGCCTTCCAGTAGCATGATGCTCTAACACAAGCTGGTTCTGTCACATGAGTCTACCCTACGAGCGCCATTCACACTTGCTTTTGCTTGTAAAGCCACAGATCTTATAGGCATCAAACTCACTTGAACCTAATAAAAACCATCAAATCAATTGCATATGATTATGAAGCGAATACTAATATATATACCCAGAAAAGCAAAATACTTGCTTGCTTACATCTCTCATTTCCTGGTCAAGAATCATGCGGCCTTCCTGGACATGAACTTGCCTTGTGTCACTTCTGATTCAATCAACCCTTGGCAAACTATTGTTATTCCTATGCTTTTTCTTAATTCAGCTTTAAGACACTCGTAAAAATTGATAACTGCCATGTTACCCGCCTGAATGAATATATTGAACACTATGAATTAATTACTAGTGGCGGCAGCATATTAAAGGAAGCTTAGTTTGTGGGATGAGTTCTCTTCTTACGTTGTAGAAGATCATTCTTGGTGCAGGCAACCATCCAGTTGAAGAAGTTATGCCCACGATCTTACCTTTGCTTTTTCTTAAGTTGGTGAAGAGCAAAATATGTAGGGTAACCCCAGAAGTTGATATCCTGTTACGAACAGAGCATTTCAATCAATTTTATAGTCTATAGCCGTAATAAGCTTGTATCGCAAGATCTGAATTTTACCATAGCAGGTGCAAAATTGCTGACATCAGTAGTGTGTTCAAACAAGCACATAGGAACTATTCCAGCGTTGTTCACCGCATGATCCACTGCAATATTTTTTTAATCGCCAGAAGATTAAGGAAAATTGTCGCAGTAAGTGTTTTTGAGTGAAACAGAGCATTCCCATAAACTTGGAATTCATAATTACAAAAAGCAGAGTTTGTTTAGCTCACATCGTCCAAAGTGGCCCATTGTCAAATCAACAAACCGTTTATAGTCTTCAATTCTGGAAACGTCTGCTACGATGGTGATAACATCGGCGGATCCCACCGCCTTGGCTTTTCCGGCCACCTCAGTCGTTCTCTCTTCTAGCCCGAAAGCTAGACGTGATCCCTCCTACCGTACTCATATGCTAGACGTTTTTTTTAAAAAAGAAATCAAAGAAAAAAAATAACTTTGTTAATATAATGGAGCTGAAACTTTGAAACATTTGAGTTTGACCTGGGTGAGTGCAAAAACCTCGCCTATGCCTGAGAAGGGGCCGGTGATGAGTACTACTTTTCCGGCTACATTGTCAGTGAATATCGATCTTACGATGAAGCTGAGAAGTTTGAAGAGAAGATAGGGTGGCATAACCAAAACGAGGCCTATTGAACGAACGAGAAGATTCAGAATCCAGTGTACGGAATCATCCATGGATAGAAGAAGAAAGAAAAACAGGAAATGATATGGATGGATTCGAGCTTGAGCTTGCGAGATGCATATAGATAAGAAGAAAAAGAGTAATGACGTCGGTTTAGAAACGTAGCCTTGGCCTTCTGCAGGCCGAGTCTTCAACACGTAGCACTTTTGACTGCTTTTATCTTCGCATCTATATTTCCATTTGACTTTTCTTTTCTGATAAAACAATCTTGAATCTTCATTTGTCTGGGTAAAGAGAAACACAAAGTTCCATGCATGGTAAGGCAGTGAATAACCGACATTGTCATCAACTATAGTGGCTCACAACTGATGATTACATACCCAAATTTTGACAGTACAAAATGACCATATCAGTGAAAATTGACAAACCTTTACTCTGCTTTAAGCTCTGAGTTGTGTGATAAATTCAGATTTTCTACGATCTTGCTTCCGCTGCTCCTTTTCAGATGTGGAATTGCAAACATAGTTCCATAAAGTGCCCCGCAGAAATTTAACTCCTGCAAACCATAAACAGGACACTAAAAAGTTGCAATCTTTATCTTGTGATATCTTTTTTGAGACTGAATCTGAAACATTGATCGCTCACCATAACTGGACGTGACACAGAAATATCCATGCAATTCTCCAACTTTTCAACCATCGCAGTTCCAGCATTGTTTACTAGGTGATCCACTGTAACAACATCAATCAATCATAATTGCAAAGAAAACAACCTAAGAAATGACAGTTATTATGCAGTTAAACTTACAATAAGACAGCATAAAATTAGACCACTTACTGTGTCCGAAGTAATTAACGGTTTCATCAACAAACCGTTTACAATCTTCAACCTAGACACATCAGCAACGATTGTGATTACATCTGGGGAACCTAGAGACTTGGCCTTATCAGCTACTGCTTTCAGATGATCCTCTCTAATGTCAACCAGAGATAGAACTGCTCCTCGCTTTGCATGCTCCTAAGCAAGTTTCTTTTGATTTTGAAATAAATAAATAAATACTGAAGATTTGAGCAAAGTTAACAAGTCATATAACAAAAATCAAACAAGGTAGATAGATCTATGCACAGGCCTCACCATTTCCTAAGGCTGAAACAGTGATTATTACCCACCTTTCTGGTCAGATTTTCGACGCAAACCAACTTTTTCAAAGAAAGAATTAGCTTGAAGAAGAGATAAGGTACAGCGATAATGGAGAGGAGAATTGATGTTACTGGAGGCAAAGCAATGTTGAGGAACTTGTGAATGAGACTTATTGCTTAATGCTTATGGCGAGGAAGAGCTACAAATATTTTATTTGCATGTAAGATTCCAGTTAAATGCTTCTCAGAGATTTATTATTGAATAAGGGACCTTATATTGAAATTTTGGTGCATGCAGTTGAAAGAAAGTGACGCATTTGCTTGGAAATTAATGACACAGAAGTCAAGCCCGCATATTATTTATATCGAAGTTTGACAATGTAACCACATTGATTGCAAAGGCCTTGAACGCCAAAAATAAGGATAATGGCATGTTTTCGAAAGAAGAAAACTTGACAAGCACTTTATTTTGTTCAGATTATTTTGGCAGTAGCTTTGTTTTGATTGAGATTATTTATAAGCAATCTAAAGAACAAAATGAGCACTTTATATTTGAAAAAGATTAGACTTGATGAACCCAATTGAGCAAATCTTGAAGAGAGGCTCTGTTAGCGACAGTTATTGAGCAAGGGATGGCTGGAACTGCAATTCTACTTATTATTACTACGCTTTTCATACACACACACACACAAAACCATTGTTATGGAAACTCACGTGTTGTTGTTTTTTAAAACCAAATTTTCGATGAAAAGAAAATCAAATTTTTACGGTGTGGGCCATAATATGCTTATATAATCTCATATAAGAAGAAATCGGACCGTCAAATGGATTTAAGCTTCCCTATTTAGACTTGAATGCTAATTATCACTTAAAAATATTATTTGAGAATTGTAGTATTTGAACTTGTGTTTACAACTGTCACTGTCTCGATACTGCGTTAAGGAAACAGAAAAAATCTTAATAAATCTTGTGTCCAGCAATTATTAACCTGCTTCTTGGATAAGCTAAAAATGCGGCAAATCAAACGTAAAGGCACCATGCTGTGAAGAGCAATCAGATTGAAGAAAATAAAAAGTTGATCATCAAGACTAATCACCAAAGCAACGCTACTATAAAATGTAAACAAACATAGCATAACTAAATTATTACTGAAGGCATGCATGGAGACCAACTAACTAGACCATCCACGATCAAATGGTCATCACGTCTTGATAACGTTTTGCAGCAGGCTAGCCTTGCCTAATTCGGCCCCTTTGCTGGTCCCGGCGAAGGAGAAAATAGTGAAGATTAAGGCGAGAACGATGAACAAGAACATGACGACGAGGTAAATACGGAAGAGCAAGGAACCATGGAACCAAGCGCGTGTCAGCCCCAATAGGGAAACTTCGATAAGGAACATACCAAATGCAATGAGGGGCTTGTCGAGCCATTTATCACACTCGCAGGAACCTTGTTTGGTTAGCCAGATACCTGTGTAGAAAATGGGAATGGAGAAGATGAACATCAAGAGGTTGAGGCATCCAAACAAAGTGTTGCTAAAGTGAAACATATTATGAGAGGTTTTACGACAGAGAGGAATAAACAAGATGATCAAAATGCCACAAAACACACAAGGGTGTGGCAGTTATATAGGAACTTCATGAGGGTAAATCTTGTATTAATTACCTTTTGTTTGCTAAAGATCCTGTATTAATTGTGACAGTGATTATGATTACGTGTGTATTTGATTGATATTGACGGTGATATTATTTCTATATATAGTTAGAGTGATGCTAATTTTCAATGGTTGGAATTATTTTATTTGTTTTTAATTGTTTTAAAATGATAAATGATAAAAAAAATATATAGATTAATCAATCAATTAATTATGTTTAGTAAAACAAGCTTTTTTATATTTGAAAAAGATTACATGGCTTATGAAGAGGCTCAACGCAAACTAATGGCATATTTGGGATCACGTCTGTATCTTCAAAAGTAACTTTCGAAAACAAAGGGTAAGCTTGGGCCAAAATATATATTTACCAAGACTTTTGAATAAAAAGAGATTTTAAGTCAAAAGTCAAATTGAAGTAGAAGTAATTTTTCTGTTGATTTATATATATAATCTCAAGAAGTCTATATTAAACATATCCATTAATTTATTGATAAACATATCCATTAATTTATTGAGTAATGACGGAGAGGAAATCAAAATAAAAATTTAAATTCTGGAGAGAGCAAAAAACATTGAAAGGTGTCTCGTATAAAAACCCTGCATTATTGATGAAGCTTCTGCTAATTAATTATTTGCTTCCTTGGCAGCTGGGATCTTCACTAACCGAACGTGGAAAAACCACTCAACTGCAGCACCAAAAAACCACTTCAACCCCACCCCACTTCTCATCCAACATGGCTCTATCAGATCCATGTCACCCCTACAAATGCTCTTCACTATGGCTCTGGCAATGCCACATTCTTCCACCACAGCTATCAAACGCATTTGTCACAATTTCAGGATAATAACTCTGTAAATATATGATGAACTTGATGAGAACTACTTAAGAGGCTACCTGAGATAGAAATTCATCATTTGTCATTTCTGACTTAATGATCCCAGGAGTTACTATGGTTATCCCTATTCCTGCACCAAATTCAGCTCTCAACGTCTCAAAGAAGCTTACTGTTGCTGCTTTGCTTGCCTGACATTAGTTACAATTTCCTCACATGAACCATTGAATTCAGAAAATGAAAACTATGTTATTATTAGTGTCTTGCGTTGTAGAAGTTCATCCTCGGAATGGGGTACCATGGCGCGGTTGAGGAAATCACAGCAATCTTTCCTCTGCTTTTTCTCTAGTGTGGAACTGCAAAATGTGTAGCATACACTGAACCCAGAAGTTTACGTCCTACCAAATCCAACATGATCACTTTAGGAATGATAATAATGTTCATGAATTGATTAATTTTGCAAGAAATGCATGACTTCGGCGATCAAGTACCATGGTAGGAGCCAAATCAGACAACTTCTCAGAGAATTCTTTGAACAATTTGGCTTGATTAATCCCAGCGTTGTTCACCAAATAATCCACTGTTGCATATGTTCAATAATAATAAAATAAGTTCTACGCAATCATATTGTAATCACTCTTAACATTTATACATATGATTGTACTTATTACATTGGCCAAAATGGTTGATGATCTTGTCAACGAAACGCTGAGAGTCATGAATGTTGGAAACATCAGCAGGAATGATAATAGCATCAGCAGGTTGTCCCTAGTCTTTTTCTTTGAATTCGTGCTTGCATTTCTCTATACAATTTGTTTGATTTGCTGCATGATTTCTGTTTTATAATTCATAATGTGAGGTTGATTCCTTTGTTTAATCAATTGATTAAGCATTTAGGGCGATTTATTTGAATTTAAACGATTATTTGAACTCTGTTCTTGGTTGTTGAACTGAATTGGGACTATTTCTGAGTTATAAATTAATTGGGACTGTTTGTAAGTTATAAATTAGTTGATTTTTTTTTTATTGTTGTTGTTTGAAGACTTAGGAACAACTTGTTGCATTGAGGTCGAACTACTTGTGGTGGCTAATCAATCATCCAAGAAATTCAATCTCCAATGCTGCAGCAAAGCTACTTGAATCAAGCAAAGACAAATCAGAAAAGAAAGCAATGGCTGCTCATTTTATAGATTTGATTTGAAATTGTAATTCGTATAAATTTGTATTCAAACTCTAATTATGTTTTTGTGGCATTTTGATTTGGAGTAATTTATGCAACATGACAAGTGCAATGTCATGTTGATTTTGATAATTACAAATGCAATAAGGGGTAAAACTTGTAGAATCTTTGGTTGGGACTCAAAATTTGCAAGTCTTCAGGTCTGATTTAACAACTAGAATTCCTTAATTCACAAGAAAAATAAAGTAATTAATAATAAAAATAAGTTCTTAAATTTACAACTTAAATTCGCGAATACACAACAAAATTAGTGTGATTTACAACAAAGATAAGCCCTAGGATTTAGAACTTGAGCTGATATTATTTATACTACCCCATGACCTAAGGGTGTCACCTCATTTATATTATGACCAATTAAAATATACAATTATTTATATTTGTAATTATTCTAATTATCATAGATTTTTTTTCTCTATTTTTTTTTTTAAAATAGAGAATATCAACTAGAATTTAATTGGTTTAAGTACAAATGAGATGTCACTGTGTGAGAGTATGTAAGTATTTTTTTTAGCTGAGAACATACTATACGAATTTTAATTTATAGATTTCTATCAGCATACATATTTTTTTAAATAAAAAGCATGAGATAAATATTTGTTTAATCGCTCGGACATTATATAATTGATACTTTCAAAATATTATTTTTATAAGAAATGTGATTGTAACTGAAATACTCCTTGCTAAATGTGATCTTTTATTTATTTTTTCTCAATCCAAACATATATATATATATATATATATATATATATGGCGCTGTTCATAAATTAGATATCTACTTATTGACTATTGAGTAATGACAAGAAATCAAAATTTAAATTTAAATTCTGAAGAGAGAATAAAAACATTATTGGAAGGGCTCATATAAAAACCCTGCATATATTTAATTTGATGCTTGTGCTAATTAATTAATTATGTGGCTAATCCGTCTTTACATCCTCAGCTGGGATCTTCACAAACTGGTGGAAACACCATTCCGCAGCAGCAGGAAAAAACCACTTGAACCACACCCCACATCTCATCCATGATGGCTCAATCAGATACATCTCACCCCTGCAAGTACTCTTTACTATCGCCTTCGCGCAACTTTCCCCAGTTTCAATTGGCATTGCCAGTGGCGCTGTCTTCGAGCCCATCTATTGGTATTGCAGAAACAAGAATATGAGAAGCTGGCTTATTATCTTAAAGTTATTCAACAATACTTGTATGAACTATATATAGTTTTATTTCTAATATGAAATGATAACTACCTGAGATAGAAATTCATCAGCTGTCATTTCTGACTTAATCATCCCAGGAGTCACTATGGTTATCCCTATTTCTGCCCCAAGTTCAGTTCTCAACGTCTCAAAGAAGCTTATTATTGCAGCTTTGCTTGCCTGAAACTTTTCCCAGTTACAATCTCCTCACATAAACCATGGCATTCTAAAAATATGAATACTATATGTTAGTTTATGTCTTACATTGTAGAAGCTAATCCTCGGAGTGGGGGACCATGCTGCTGTGGAAGCAATCACAACAATCTTTCCTCTTCTTCTTCTCAGGTGTGGAACTGCAAAATGTGTAGCATACACTGAACCCCAGAAGTTTACGTCCTGCCAAACCAAACATCATCAAATCCAATACACGACTTCATGAATCGATTAATTTCACAAGAAAAATGCAAGAGTTGATAGAGTACCATTATAGGAGCCAAATCAGACAACTTCTCAGAGAATTCTATGAACAATTTGGCTTGATTAATCCCAGCGTTGTTCACCAAGTGATCCACTGTTGCATATGTTCAATAATAATATAAGTTCTACGAAATCATATTGTAAACACTGTTACGTTTATATATACGATTGTACTTATTACATTGGCCAAAATGGTTGATGGTCTGGTCAACGAAACGTTGAGAGTCATGAATATTGGAAACATCAGCAGGAATGACAATGGCGTCTGGAGAACCCAGTTGAAGAGCTTTTCCAAGCACGGAACGAAGGCGGTCTTCTCTTCTGGCTACAAGAGCTAAACGAGCCCCTCTTCTCGCGTACTCGTAAGCCAGTTCCTTTTTCATTTCAAGATTACATCATGATTCAAAAGTCAAAAGGGGCTCTTTATATTTGAAGAAAGATTACACTTTTGGAATGAAAATGCAGGGAAAACACGAACACATACCTCGCCAATTCCTGAAGAGGCGCCGGTGATGAGAACAACTTTGCCGGCGACGGATTCATGGGTTTTGCAGCTTTTAAAGAGTGAAGATAAAAACTTGAACGCATAAAACGGAGGGACAAGCAAAAGCAAGGCGAAGAAAATCAATGGAATAAGTGTTATATTCAGCAAATCATGAATCAAATCCATTACTTGTTGGGCTGAACAGCTGATCAACAGCAACTCTCGTATTGTCTGATGTACATATTGAAATTCAGTATTTATGTGCAGATAACGGAAGCAAAATCTGTCCGCAAATTTGTAAGTTACTCTTTTTGACAAATCAGTGTGTTAGGCGTTAGCACAGAGGGATTCCTATTAAACGCCTAATAAGAGACCTTCCGTTAAATTTTTTGTATAACAACTTAAAAATTAATACAAAGAAGTTAGGTACGTGTCTTATTTTTCTCTTCTAACCTGACCTTCAATTGCAAAAGGCCCTGGTCTCCAGAAGAAACCAGCGGTTGGTTGCTGTGAAAAATAAATTCAAGATAACAGCCAAGAAAAAAAAAGTGAGAAGCATTTATCTATATTTAGTTGTGATTATTTTTTGTCATTATAATTTATTTATAATTTCCAATTTTCTTTTGATTTGAGGTCATTTAAATTTTAAAGCTACCTGTGAGTAAGAAACAGTTCCAGTACGTACGTATTCATTGAATGGTAATAATAAAAGACCAACTCAAAATCATTATAGATATCCAAAACTTACATAGAAATTCAGCTCAGCTCGCAATAACTCAAAAAAAAAAAAACTTGTCGTTACTCTTTGCTTAACCCTAACTCATCTCAGTTACAGCCGTCCAAGAACATACTTAGTATTCAAATAGCTATCAGTGATTTTAATTCTAGTTTATAGATTTATATGGTCATACTTCTTCAATAAAAACATGATGTACATATTTTTTTTCGTTCACAAGATATACCTTTAACGCGTGACTGGAAATGTAAGGGAAGCTAATAGGGTAAGTGAGTTCTGACGCAGAACTAGGCAGAAACACATGCCAGAAATTACCTACGTGACACATGCAATGATACCCTTGCATTGAAATTTTAATATATTATTAATATTTAATTGTTAGCAAGAATTATTCCAGTTAAAATATGTCTCTCATCGATTTGCTAAGTCCAGAATACTCATAACCCCTTAACTATGCCTTATTGCGTATAATCCCTCGTTAGAATGACTGTTCAATATCAGAATATATACTACATCACTTCTTGGGCTCAAAAGCTAACAGTAAGTATGGAAAACTGATACTATCACCCCCTACAGCGATCTTCGTATCATCTAAGTTGAAATTCAGTATTGATGTGCAGATAACAGAGCAAAATCTGTCGGCACTCTTTTGGTGGAGACACTGTTGGCAGAGTGATTCTTATTAAACGCGTCTCAGTGTTCTACTAAATAAATAAGAGAGCTTCCATTAAAATTTTGGAAAATGAAGGTCATGGGCAAGGCGTGACGAGAAGAAGCCAGAGGATAAGGAAGAAAGCTTGGAAGCTATGGGAGGGACTGCTACATTTTTCTATTTCCTCTTCTGTGTACTTTCTTTCAATATACTGTGAGCACTGCTTTGGATTTCTGTATGTTTTGAGCTATATTCACTAAAGCTCAGAGGATAAGAGGTTGGTTGCTGTGGAAAATAAATTCAAGATAATAGCCAAGAAAAAAAAGTGGCTCAGTTCTGGATTTTAGATTTCTATTTTGAGTTTTATTTTATAAAAATATGATATACATGTTTTATAGAAACCAACATTACATAGTTGATTCTGCCCAAAAAAACATTATATAAATATTATGTATTCAATGAATAATAATAAAAAAAACTGATCCAGCGGTTGAAGATACAAACTTCAATGTATTTCACACATATTTAGAAAAAAATATTTTATCTTTATTTTCGTAATATCTTAAAACTTTGTTTCTGTTTGCTGACATTTCATACCAGAGTCAATAAATACTCTAGACCAAACTGAACCCAGTCAAATAAATCGAACTTATTTTGGTTCATATTGGCCTTCAGTTGATTCGGTTCTCTGGGGCAGTGTGACGAGCTCTGGTGCAAGAAAAAGCCCAGACTCAAAATCATTATAGCTATCCCAAAACTTACTCGCAGTAACTCAAAAAAACTTGTCATCACCTCTTTGCTTGGTTCTAACTCATCTCAGTTACAACCGTCATAGAACATACTAAGTATTCAAATAGCAGTGATCTCATCAGTTCTAGTTTATAGATTTATATTGATTCTAAAGTAAAAACAGAGAACTCAAATTTAAATTCTGAAGTTACAAGTTCCATTGATGCTTGTGGTAGTTAATTATTTCCGAGGCGTCTATTTGCAGCCTGAGCTGGGATCTTCACAAACTGAAGGTGGAAACACCACTCCAATGCAGCAGCAAAATACCACTTCAACCACACGCCAGTTCTCATCCAAGATGGCTCTATCAGATTCATATCACCCCTGCAAGTGCTGTTAACTATGGCCTTTGCACACCTTTCTGTGGATTCAACTGGCAGAATCTTCATGTGATTCTACCAAACACAATGGTTACAAGTTCAAGTTATTCATCATGTTTACTTTACCATTTATCTTGTCATTGGATGCTCTGTTTCCAACCCAAAAAAAACCAGATGCTTGCTAGGATGATGAGTTACGTGATAGGATAACCCGGAAAATATATGATGAACTTGACAGGGAGAAGAATAAGCGAAGTTGGTTTATGTTGAAGTTATTCAATTTTTTTGTAGGCAATGCCAGTATGAACTATAAATTCATTTGTAATATAGAATGAGAATTGCTTAAAAGGTTACCTGTGATAGAAATTCATCATCTGCCATTTCTGACTTAATTACCCCAGGAGTCACTATGGTTATCCCTATATCTGAACCAAATTCAGCTCTTAATGTCTCAAAGAAGCTTGCAATTGCTGCTTTACTTGCCTGAAACTTATCCCGGTTATAATCTCCTCCATAAAACCATGACATTCAAAGAATGAAAACTATGTTAGTGTCTTACATTGTAGATGCTTAGCCTTGGAGTGGGGTACCATACTGCGGCTGAAGCAATCACAACAATTTTTCCTCTGCTCTTTCTCAGGTGTGGAGCTGCAAAATGTGTAGCATACACTGAACCCCAGAAGTTTACATCCTACCAAATCCAACATGATTATTTTAGGAATGATAATGTTCATGAATTGATCGATTTCACAAGAAATGCAAGAGGTGACAGGGTACCATGATTGGAGCCAAATCAGACAACTTCTCAGAGAATTCTTCAAACAATTTGGCTTGATTGATTCCAGCATTGTTCACCAAATGATCCACTGTTGCACACATTTGATAATACTAAGTTCTTGTTTTGATTACTGATAAGGAACATAAACTATTTGTGCATGTGTAACTAGAATGATAGTTACTTACATTGACCAAAATGACTGATAGTCTTGTCAACAAATTGTTGGGAGTCATGAATGTTAGAAACATCAGCAGGAATGATAATAGCATCTGGTGAACCAAGTTGAAGAGCCTTATCAAGGACTGAACGAAGACGATCCTCTCTTCTGGCTACAAGGGCTAAACGAGCCCCTCTTCTCGCGTATTCGTAAGCCAATTCCTTTTTCATTTCAAGATTACATCATGAATCAAATGTCAAAAGGGGTTGTTTGTATTTGAATAAAGATTACACTTTTGGATTGAAAATGAAGGGAAGACATGAACACATACCTCACCAATTCCTGAAGAGGCTCCGGTGATGAGGACAACTTTACCTGCGACGGATTCATGAGGTTTGCAGCTTTTGACGAGTGTAGATAAAAACTTGAACACATAGAAGGGAGGGACAAGCAAAAGCAAGGCGAAGAAAGTTGACGGAATAAGAGTTATATTCAGCAAATCATGAATCAAATCCATTATTTCTTACGCTGAAAAGCTATAAGTGATTATGGCAAACAGATAATAAGACCTCTAAAGCAGTTCTTGTCTGTTGCAGGGGCCAACCTGCCAGAACTCTACTTATATTCAATTGACAGAGACATGGTGGGTATTCAAATTAAAAAAAATTGTATGTACATTTTTTTTAACTTGAGTATCTTATTTTACACACCTACACACTCCAGATCGACAAGGGAATCTATGAATATAATAAGGAAAGGAGACATAGCTGTCCTTGTGATGGTGGAAAACGGCTGTTTTTCCGTGTTATGGCTCTCGGATAAGTCTACGGGGAAACATTGGGATTGGCCAGAAGAAGTTAGGCGTAATGACTAATTAAGATTTTTTTTAAAATATTTTGAATATTTATCTTTATTATGGAAGATTTAGAAATATTTTGTTTTATATTTATCTTTTTAGTATTTATTGATTGATACCTTTTCATTCAAAATTTTAGGATTCCTAGAATATTCCGAATTTACACACTACTTAGTCATTTATCTATGCAGCCTAAAATGGAAACACAATTCTAAGTAAAATTATCTAGTGATATATCTATCATATTGTTTTCCTTTCTCAAAATGATAAATCCACAAGTTGAAGAACAATATGAATGATACAGAGATATGCCAATAATTATACATTAACAGAGAAATAAGTCTAAATACTTTTAGACACTTTTTTGCAGGACATAAAAAGAAAACAACGCATTAATTAATGGTTTTCATCAACAAACCGTTTACAATCTTGACTATTATATTTGCCCAGAGACATGGACTTATTATAAATTACTATCAGACTATGGTTGATATAGTTTGCATGTTCAAACGTCAGAAAATGGGAACCAGTTTGGGCACCTTAAGCTCATCGGATCTGGACTCCTGATCGGATCATAAACAGGGTCCCAGAAAATGGGCTAACACTTGAAATAAATTCACATTCTGCTTAATAGTTTCCCTTTGCAGCAGCATGAGTTGACATCTTCTTCACAAACCTAAAGTGAAAAGGCCACTCCAATAGACCAGGAAAAAAACACTTCAACCGCATTCCAATTCTGAACCAAGATGGCTCAATCAAATACAAGTCACCCCTGCATGTGCTCTTCACAATCGCCTCTGCACACTTCTCTGCAGATTCCACCGGCAGATTCTGGGCTCCAAGCTATCAATTGCAATCACGTAATGTTAAACAAACCATCATAAAAGATTATTGCTTCTTATGAAGACATGAAGGCAAAGTTATTATTAGCTTTATTTTCAGATATTAGAACATACTTGTGATGTGTACTGATCAGTAACCATTTCTGACTTAACAAGTCCAGGAGCTACTATGTTTATCCCAATATCAGGACCAAATTCAGCCCTTTGGTGTCTCAAAGAAGCTAGTCACTGCTGCTTTGCTTGCCTGAGACTCATCAAAATTATGAGTTATGATCTCTCTTCAGAAATCATGAGATTCAAAATTGAAATCAGTCTTACATTGTAGAAACTCAGCCTTGGAATGGGGTACCATGCTGCGGTTGAAGAAATCACAACAATCTTTCCTCTACTTTTTCTCAAGTGTGGAACAGCAAAATGTGCAGCATATACTGAACACAGGAAATTTACATTCTACCAAACAAACCATCACACATAACCTTAGGTTACCATCACTGGAGCCAAATCAGAGAAATTTACGGAGAATTCTTCAAAGAATTTGACTTGATTAATCCCAGCACTGCTCACCAAATGATCCACTGATCCATAATAAATAGACTAGTAATTAGTTCATAGCTTTTGTTAGAATCACAAAAAGAGTAGCTTAGTATACAGCCAAAATGGAATCATGCGTAAAGTAAAAATTACTTACGTTGACCAAAATGGTCAATGGTCTTGTCAACAAAATGCTGAGCGTCTAGAATGTTGGAAACATCTGCGGGAATGATAATGGCATCAGGTGCACCCAGGCGTAGAGCTTTATCATGGACCGCACGCAGACGATCCTCTATCCGGGCTACAAGAGGTAAACGAGCCCCTCTTCTCGCATACGCGTAAGCCAAAGCCTTTTCACAAACACCAGTCATTCAAATTGATTCAGCCAGCCAGCGTAATAGAGTTTATATTTGAGGATAATGAAGATGATGAATAGGGAGACAATTACTGAATTACAGACCTCGCCGATTCCGGAGGAGGCTCCTGGGAGGAGGACAACTTTGCCGGTTAGGGTCTCATTGCGCTTGCATATTGTGATGAGGGGAGAAAATAGAAACTTGAACAAGTAGAAGCGAGGGATGCAAAAGCAATGCAAAGATAGCTCATAAAAGGAATGTTATGTTCAGCAAATATGGCATGAAATCCATTCTCTCTACTTCAGTGGCTCACAAAACCTACTGTTTATATCATGTGCAGCTGTACCATCCATTCCACTATTTTCGGGTGAATTATAACTACCTGGTACAGGATTATTTCCATCCACCTCTTCAATGTGGAAGTAATGAATTTTGCAGTTTTGTCTGGTTTGTTTTACATATTCTATACTTTATCTTTAAATTAAAACCTTTCAACACATGGCGAGTTAAAGTGGCAAGGGGTGACATATATAACTATGTTAGATCTCTAGTAAATATTATTTTGTTGAGATTTCAGTCGTAATATTTAGAGGGACATCTTAACTCTTAAGTATCTAGATTTACGTCTGAAGATAATAGACGGCTCATCCTGTCTAATATTGGCCGTTTAGGAAAAAGTAGACTTTGTTCGAATCCTAGGTGAGCCAATACTTTTTCAATTTTCTTGTCAAAAAAAAATTAAAAGAGATAACCAGCTAAAATTGCTGTTTTAAGTCCCTAAAGTGTGTCAGTAAGCTTTATAACCACGACAAGGCAAGATGAGGGAACTCGATGTTTTGTTAAACTTTTATTGAAAATAGTTTTTTTGGCTTACAATCAAGACTATCTCACTTTCACATTAAAAAATAATAAATTATTTATATTTTAATAAACTATATTAATATTACATGGATTTTTTATTTTTAAAACTCACAAATTTATTTTTAAAATAAAAATAAATTATAACTTCTTTTGAATGGTTTAAAATTGATATATTTTTTAAAATTTTAGATATGTATAACCTTTCTTTAACATATATAATAAATTATAAAAAATATCAATTTTCTTGAAATTATGTAATTTTTATTTTCAATTAAAGTTTGTTTGAATTTTGAAAATAAAATTATAATTTTGATAAAATTGAATAATGTTTGTGTTATTTTTTTCAATTTTGTAAACATTGAGATAAATTTTATTAAAATTTAAATTTTCATATTAATTTTAAAAATAAAATGTAGGAGAAAATATAAGGAATTTTAATAAGGGGCAATTTAATAATTATAAATTTTTATTTTAATATTTAGTCCTTCTAAATAATTACAACTTATACTGTCATTCTTACTAAATATTATTTACTATAGATCATCTATTCTAATTCTCCAAAAAAAACAAAGTTGGTCACAACAACATTATGGCATATTTTTAATTACCTAAATTTAAGTATTGTGTAAATATTTTAAACAAGTAATTTCTATAACAAATGCATGCTCAAGAGTTTGGTGAAATCTGAATCATGATCTTGTCAATTTATTCTGCAACATGTTCTTCCATCTCTCTCGTTTTCATGACTTCATAAATTGGAATCTGTGGCATTTGGGTGGGTTGGTACTCATCATATTAAACATCATAACGACCACGATGATGAATTTGCCCACAACGAATAAGAAATTTGAGCCCAGCATGAGTGAATCTAAATTTGGTATAACACTCAAATAAATTGACATTCTGGTAGAAGTCATATAATATTGCAAGTGCGTACAACCATCATAAATGGCCCAATACTACTTCAAATAGATTCGGATCCTGCTTAATTGTTTCTCTTTGCAACAGTATCATTTGGCATCTTAAACTGAGACAACCACCCCAGTAGACCAGGAAAAAACCAGTTCAACCACACTCCGATTCTGAACCAAGATGGCTCAATCAAATACAAGTCACCCCTGCAGGCGCTCTTCACAATGGCCTCTGCACACCTTTCTGCAGATTCCACTGGCCATGTCTTGGGGTCAATCTATCAAATACAAATATGCAATATTAAGTAAAACATTCATGAAAATCGTTGCTTTTTTACACATAATGTCCAACGAAACGCATTGAGCCATTAGTAAAAGTAACGATGAAGTCAATAATAAGGCAACAACTCTTGAAACATGACAAGAATGTTATCTACTAACTTTCCAGATAGCAAATGTGATCAGAGATTTAGGATGTGTGTCTATATATGACCTTATAAATTTCAAGTATTTTGGTTTTATTTTCAGATTCAAGCATATACTTGTTATATGTACTGGTCAATTTCCATTTCTGACTTGATAGGTCCTGGAGTTACTATGGTTATCCCAACATCAGAACCGAATTCAGCCCTCAATGACTCAAAAAAGCTTATCATTGCTGCTTTGCTCGCCTGAAACTCATCATAATTATGAGTTATGATATCTTCTTAGAAAACATGGCATTCATTAAAAAATGAAAATAACCTTACACTGTAGAAGCTCAGCTTTGGAAGGGAGCACCATCCTGACAATGAAGAAATCACAACAATCTTTCCTCTATTTTTTCTCAAGTGTGGGACAGCAAAACGAGTAGCATATACTGAACCCCAGAAATTTATATCCTACCAGACCAACCACCATCACAAAATGCCACAAAATCTTAGGAATAATTAGGTTGCGCAAATGCAGTGAACAAGAGAATTAATTAATTTACATTATTGTATATTTTGACATTTTGTATTAATTAATTTCGGAAGACATGCAAGAGTTGAGTAATATATATAGTACCATTATTGGAGCTAAATTAGAGAAGTCAACAGAGAATTCTTCAAAGAATTTGACTTGATTAATCCCGGCATTGTTCACCAAATGATCCACTGATGCAGGATCGCAAAAAGAGGAGCTGAGTGCAAACATCTTTAATAAGAAAATGAAATTTTGTATATAATCACATATACTTACGTTGACCAAAATGGTCGATGGTATTGTCAACAAAACGTTGAGCATCTTCAATGTTGGAAACATCAGCAGGAATCATAATAGCATCAGGCGCACCTAGGCGTAGAGCTTTATCAAGAACCGCACGTAGACGATCCACTCTCCTGGCTACAAGGGCTAAACGAGCTCCTCTTCTCGCGTACTCATAAGCCAAGGCCTTTTCACAAACACCATTCATTCATTCAAATTGCATTCAGCCCGCCAGCGTAATGGATGGAGTTGATATTTGAAGAAAGAGTAATTAAAGATGTGTTTGGAAGCGTGTGATTAATGTAGATGATGATGAATAGAGAAGAGAGTTACAGACCTCGCCGATTCCTGAAGAGGCTCCGGTGATGAGCACAACTTTGCCGGCGAGGGCGTCATTGCGCTTGTATATTTTGGTGAATGGAGAAAACAGAAACTTCAAGAGGTAGAAGAGAGGAACGAGCAAAAGCAATGCAAAGAAAGCTGATGAAGTGAACGCTATACTCAGCAAATCTGATATGAAATCCATCCTCTTTGCCCCGAAAACCTGAAACACTACATTGCCCAACACGCGCTCTAACCACAACTAATATTCTTGTTTTGACATGAGCCTCAGCTACTGTTCATATCATATGCAGAGCCGTTGCCGCTTTACCTACTACTGCATTTTGTGGCCAGTGTACCTACTGCTACATATCACATTAACAGTCACCTCACTAGACCAAATCTTTTTGTTTTATATTAAACTCCACAGAATCTTTTGATTTCTCCACACCCACCACCTCCATGTGATATCTCTGGGCTTCCTTGCGTGTATATATGTGTTTGTAAGTTATCTTATGGGGTCAGCACCAATTGCAAGAAAATCCGGGCATATTTTAATTATGCAAATTTAATTATTCTCTAAAATTCAAACAACTTTTTTTATAGCAGATGTAAGTGTGCAACCTTGGAGTTTGGTGAAACCTGCATTCGGATCTTGTCAATCCATGTTAGGGATAATTAAGTCTCTAAGCAAAAGTCATCGGATTCTGAATTTCCATAAAGACAGAAGGCCCACATAATTATTCCTTCAAGAACTTTGGACGAATAATTAAATGACTATAAAAATGGCTTCTTGCCTTTCAGAGGTTTACTTACTGGAGAGAAATTCATAGACTTTAATGTTGATAAATCAGAAATTCCTGATCGAATCATGCTACACGTATTCCTATTTTCTGCTATCCCAAATAGGATCAGAAACTGAAACCAAACAAACTAAAATTATCTTTCTGGTCTCAATTTATTAACTCCAAAAACAAGCATTAATTAGTAATAATACTTGCGATTCTCTTCAACTCACTCTAAGTAACTGCTACATTGTGAAAGGTTAAGCTCAAGTTTCATCTTCTCGTTCACTCTCGCAATGAAATCATCAGCCCTTTTGCTCAATTCATCAGAATCAGAAGCCAAACCCAGTTGATGTTCACCTTCTTCGTCTTCATCTGCATTCTCTTCTTCTACTTCTTCCCCTCTCACATCTGCGTATTCTGACACTTGTTCCACCATTTCTCTAACTTTCATGTACTCGCAAGTTGGAGCTTGAGGCCTTTGGATTTGTCTCTCGACTCTGCTCTTGATGAACTCATCATAGTATACATCAGCAGTTGAAGAAGAAGAGGATTTTGAAGAGAAGACTCTGGAGTTTACTACAAGGACAAAAATGATGAGGTTACCTAGTATGAATAGGAACTTTGAGTCCAACATGGCTGAAACAGATCTTGGGACAAATGCAATGAAAAACTCCCTCAACAGAGACGCAAAGTAAGGCAAGAAAAAACGGATACAACAGAACAGAATGCAAGTTAAAGTAATCAAGGAATAAAAATACAAATTATCCAGAAACTGATGCCTCTTGTATCTCTTCATGGCTTGAAGCTTCTTGATCTGGGTAGGATCCATTTGAGGGTTCTTGGTCATGAGTTAGAGTATACAAGGAAGAGTTAATAATCAGACCGAACTTAGAGCATCTCAGAAAATACAAAGTGATTCATTTATAGATTCGAGAAAGAGTTTTTGATTGGTCAAAATATTCACGTGCTTCTTTGTCAACTATCATCATTGTATTTTTTTTTTTAAAGCATGAATTACTTTCTATAAAGCCAAGAGACATAATGGCGTGGCGTTTTGTAGGCCCTTTTTTCCCTTTTTAATTTTTGATTATTTACCCTCCATCAATGAATATGCTGAAACGATCAGCCAGAATACTTCAAATTGATTCTCTGATTGTGATCCCACACCAACGTGACGTTGATTCTGTGCCAAACAGTATCATCTCCATAATCATGTTCAGAACAAACATGGCCATAAGGAAACAAAGATAATAATCTCACCTTTTTTTTTCCTTTTGTG
Source organism: Leucaena leucocephala (assembly GCA_037074615.1). NCBI lineage: Eukaryota > Viridiplantae > Streptophyta > Magnoliopsida > Fabales > Fabaceae > Leucaena > Leucaena leucocephala. The sequence goes on along the minus strand of CM073534.1, from coordinate 16,279,829 downwards.
GCAGTACTGCAAACGAAGTGGGATGGAATTTCATTAAAGGAGCTCTTATATTATGCTCTCTTTTTTTTTCTTTTGGATATCTATCTTCTAGTAGAAGGCTCATTGTCAGAGAAGAGGAACATGATTATGTTGGTGAAAATTGAAGTAGCTGATCAAGACTTGGTTTTTAAGAGCAAACTGATAAAGAATTAAGTAATTAGTGCAGAATTAAGAAGAAGAAAATTCTTGCAGGTTTCTCTTCATTTTCCGTAAAGATAACTTTCAACAGTTATGGGGGTTATCCAGGCTAGCAAGAATCATGGCAGAACAATGTGATTAATGTTAGTTCAAACCCAATGACGAAGAAAACAATAATATACTATGAACATCAGATACAAATGTGGGATTAATTACTTTGATATATATAGCTTATTCATGTGATTACTTTATTAGTCTCTCAGACTCTTTCAGATATGTGATGGGGTGATTTTATTTTATAGCGTTCAGCAAAAGTTGCTATAAAGCAACTTGTTGCGTCGGTATCCAGGCCCTACCTTCTTAGAAAGGAAAGCCAAGGAAACTATGGGGGAAAAACAACATTAAAGTTTTGGGATCAAAATTCTGTAGTTTGAAAACAAGGTATTACGTCATGAAAGGAAAATTGTGAGGTTTCCTTATTCCTAAACTCAAATAGTGAAACTTAATTCATAAGATATTTGGAAATGGTGAGCAAGAAGATTCAAAATTCATGGACCAAGCATTTTTTTAAATTATTCCCCAATATCCAGTTCTACTAACTACTGACTAGTTCGGATCATGAGAATGTACCCACAATAAGGAAATCTTGCTACTTCTAAGTAGTTAAGTTAGAACAAACAATAACATGTTGATCTAAGTGCTTAATAATACATGTTCTTATATCTATATTCAAAATGGCTATAAATAGGTTTATAAGTATGGAAGAAATTTTGATACTTTTATGCTATGTTTGGATGAGTAAAAATTTGGATTTGGATCAAATAATAATTTTTTAAAAAACTTTAAATACCTAATATATCCTAATCATTTCAAGCAACCATTTGTTATTTGAGATTTTTAAATCTAAAATTCATCTATCCAAGCATCCAAACACCACCTTTAAGTTCTGCCATATTTTGTATCCAATTATGCTATGCCATGTAGCATTCATGTCGTCATCCTAAATTTAATGGTTAAAGTCTAAAGCTGAGGAACTGGAGATGCTTAATTACTCCTTAATATAACTACAGAGAATAACTACCATTCACATCTGCAATGCAAGTATACAAACTTTAATTAATGCATTGGTCTGCTGAAATGATGGTGCCAGTTTTATTTAATTTACAGCTCATAATTAAACTACATTAAAACCATTGTTCACGTTTTATTAATTTATTTTAAGAGAAATTATTTGATTTCTTATAATATCTTATACGTTACTAACTTTTGTGGACGTTCTAGGTCTCTAGAGTTTGGATCATACATAGGTCTCAATTATTGTTTTCTTTGTTCTTGCTTTTTCGCTTTTTTCTCATGTTTCTTTCCTCTTCTTTTCCCCCTTTTTTCTCTCAATATCTCACCCCACCAGGTATGGACAGAAAACAAAGGTTTGAGAGATTCACAGTTTCAAGACATTGACAGAAAGAAGTGGAAAAGCACGAAAGGCAACAAGTGGACTAATATAATTGAAGCAAGAAGTTGAAGATTGGCAGAATTAATCATTTTATGGTTTGTTTGTCTTCAACTTTTCTATTATATGAAATTCCATGCTCAAATACCAATATGGACTGCGTAATGACTTTTCTTTTCTTTGTTTTTCTTAGTGCTTTGTGAAATCGCAATGGGCAGAGAGAATTCAGCTGCAGCCAAACTTGCCACATTTGACGCCTTGACAGTAGGATCTGTATGGGAAAAAAATTAAAACAACCGAAGGCACTCTGATTCATTATTATGTTTCTTTTATCGTGTATCGAAGTTATTGCCCTGAACGATGTGTCATAGAAATATAATATTCAATCAATATTTGTAGATTAAATTAGAGTAATGAAGAAAACACATAGGGGTAAGCTTGGCTCATTGGAAACATGAACATCATGAGCTATTGAACGAGAGATTACGTATGTGTCGGAAATTACATTGCATTACTTGATTAAAGAGGGACAACAAATTCAACAACGAGTCATATTTAACGGTGTATATATTAAAACCGAGCAAAGGCCGAAGACGCTGAAGATATGGCTGTGCATGCATAGCTCCTTCAATAAGCCTCCTGATCTCCATATTTCCACAACAATAACACATCAATATGACTACCTCTTAAACCAAAAATAGTGTGCATTTTTTAAAAGTTTGAAAACGTATAAACGAATAAACTCACTTTCTTGGGGGTGATATGTCCTCTCACGAACCTCTCATACAAGAATGCAGCCCCTTTGAACTGCGGCAGAACCAGCCATGCCACCAACACTAGCTTCACATCGTACCAAAAGGGCATCCTTCATATATATTTTCAACAAACATATTTCGTATGTCTCTCACGAGTCAGAAAATATATATACCTAAAACCTCTGAATTTATACAGCAAGGGTTATGAAATAAAAAGACACTGACCACTCCAGAAGTGGTTGCAGACATTTCAGCAAGCATGAGGAAGGAGTATAGGATCCAGTAAGCAAGCCACTGTTCGTCATCCAACTTCGCCGTGCTTTCTATGGCTATCACCGATGCATACCTAACCATAAACACACGATATGCATGAATTTATATATATGGTGCGAGACTGAGAGCAGATAAGGAAAAGTTGTTTTAGTTGGAGATACTTACAAAGGGTACAATAACGTCACCCCCGGCCTGAAAAATCAACACACTCATTTCGGAGATTTTCAACTAGAAAGAACAAAACAACAGAATGAAAGCGGAGGGGGAAAGTGGTAGATATGTATGTACCCGGCAAGAGAATGAAGTTGGGTAATCAGAGTCCAGAACTTTCCCATCTTGATCGAAACCGAACAGAGAAAAACGACGAATCCAAGAGTAAAGTGAAAGCGACGATCAGTAAACACTGTGCTCGCAAGTTTGAAAAACAAAGAACGAGTAAGAAATCCAAGCGAGGGCCAGTGGGGCGGGGAGGATTTATACCGGAGGATTGGAAGGAGGCCACGTGGGAACAAAAGAGCAAGTATCGGATTCTGCCTTTAACGTCTCCTTCATCCTCACCGTCTCTCTACATATTTTATCCCCAGGTTCTTTGCCCAAAGTACAAGCCACGTGTTAACGCTTCCCGACGAATCCAGGTCGGTGAAACGTGTCGCCACATGGACTCCTCTGTTGACGAGCTCACCATGTCCATGGGCGTCTTTCCCTTCTTTGTAAGCAAACAAAAACATGCAGGCCCAAATGTTTCATGGTGGTAAAACCAAAGATTCATAGTAACATGTCCTCTTTTGGGTAATATAAAGTTTTTACCGGAGGTCAAATTTAATAATAATAATAATAATAATAATAAACTAATATTTTATAATATAATATAATAAATTTAAATTTAAATCAATTATTAAAATATATATCTATATTTAATGTATAACAGTATTTTAAATAGGATTATTTCAATAGGAGAATAATGCTTAGCTAAAAAAAGAGTAATAAAAAGTTTTTTTATTAAAATAAGTGAGTTAAGAAGTTTTTTTATTAAAAAAAAGTGAGTAATATAAAGTTTGGATACAGATAACCTGAACGAAACTTCAAGCTTTTTAAATCTCACTTTTTCTTCCACTTCTGAGCAACCTTCTAAATTTTACGCTGCCCCAAAATTGATTATTGACTTCAAGTGTTAGGCATATAAATTAAGAAGCTTACTTGAGATACAGCCAACGCAAATCAACACCCACCCATATAACGCCTCTTCTATTTTTGCGTGCAAGCTAACGATGGAGGCTTCTCCTAGAGGCCTCTCCTCAAATAGACTAAATTTATTTCACCGCTATATTAGGAACGCAAAGCTCCCTTTTCCTCCTTTTATCCTTATCTCAACGAGTAGTTACACCTATATTTTATTAGTCTTTGAAAAATAATAATTTGTCCCACTCCACAAGATACACGCATGAGCTACGTTTTATATGAACATCACTTTCATTTTCCCCATGTAGTTGAGTTGTTGATCTTCTCGTTTTCTCAATTCCCTAGTGGCTCGCTTGCTCGTTAATTACTAATCAGCGAGCAATCATTATACGTCCATGGCAGCCACGGCCAGCATAAGGTTAACTTTTCCTGGAAAACTGATCGGCTGGAAACTAGAGAAGCAAAATGGAGATTTCTTGCATATGGGTTCTTGTTCTTCATTAAGTGACCAACGAAGATTGTCATTAATAACAGCGAGTGCTCAAAGTGATGTCGGGATATTGGCCACCGTCAATGGCAGAAAGGTGAACGGAAAACATGTTGAGGAGGAGACTGTTACAGACGGAAAGTTAGCGAATGAAAATGCGGCAGACGCAGCCCTTGTTACCAGCTTGCATGGAAGATTTGTGGAGAGCAAGTTCGTATACAGGCAGATTTTCGTCATCAGGTCGTACGAAATTGGACCGGACCGGACCGCCACTATGGAGACACTCATGAACTTCCTTCAGGTTAGCTTCAACAACTGTCACCTAATCATATTTATACCCGAAATATCATGAGTTTTTATGATTCAGGAGACAGCTCTAAATCACGTTACGAGCTCTGGGATTGGAGGAAACGGATTCGGAGAGACCAGGGAGATGAGCATCCGGAAACTCATATGGGTTGTTACACGTATTCAAGTTCAAGTGCAGAGATATAGCAGCTGGTAATTATGACGCTATTTAACTTTAACAAAATGCAGCGTATGTTCTTCTGAGAAGTGATTAATGAATGTTTCAGGGGAGATGTGATTGAGGTTGATACGTGGGTTGATGCGGCCGGCAAGAATGGAATGCGAAGAGATTGGGTCATCAGAGATCACCACACCAAAGAGATCATAACGAAAGCGACAAGGTCCAATAATGTTTCATTATTTCACGGACATGAACCAGAAATTACAAGTGCATGGTACGTACTTATGTAGATGTATGTAATATGACTAATGGTCAAAAAACATTCCTTGGTGGTATATGTAGCACATGGGTGATCATGAACAGAGAAACCAGAAAATTGTGTAAGATACCTGAAGAAGTGAGACAAGAGGTTTTTCCTTTCTACCTCAACAGAAGTTCCATTTCCACAGAACAAACTGACTCTGAAAAGATCGACAAGCTAACCGATGACACTGCTGAGAGAATACGATCAGGGTTAGCTGTAAGTTAGATTAGTTAACTTGGTTATGAATATGCTTCTGTTATTCAAGTTCAAATTATATTGTATTAATGAGTGTTACCTCGATTTGATTATAGCCAAGGTGGAACGACATGGATGCTAACCAGCATGTCAACAACGTGAAATACATCGGGTGGATCTTAGAGGTACCGATCGAATTATAAGATATTGATTTTTGTTTTTGGAAAGCCAAGGTTACTGAACTAATGAAGCGTCACATAAATGTGTTGTAGAGTGTGCCAATCAAAGTGTTAGAAGATTATAACATGACGGGCATGACTTTGGAGTATAGAAGAGAGTGTAGGCAATCGAATCTGTTGGAGTCGTTGACGAGTCCAACGGCAAGAGTGAACGGTGACTCCAAAAATAACTCCATCAACAGAAAACCAGACATTCAATACACCCACCTGCTTCGTCTTCAAGGTGATAAAAAAGAGGTTGTCCGAGCCAGAACTGAATGGAACTTGAAGCCATGACACACAGTAGTGATTCATTCCATGTCCAAAATAAACCTTTCATTATCTCTTGCCGTTTCAGCTTTGCTTCCTGGTTTCAATTATGTCCTTCCTTCTTCTCCGTTTTAATTTTGTGTTGAAAAGAGCCGATGCCTGACGAGTGTTATTTAGCAATAAACTGATAGTTTTATTCATGTTATTTGTAAATTATCATACACGAGCAATGGATGTTTGGAAGTCAAAGAAAAGGAATGGAGGAGGTTGAGGTTGATTAACTAAAATAACTGTGTTTTCAACCACCAGGACGTCGAGTGACTTCAACCCACCAAATTTAATCTACCTGCCGAATTTGTGAAAAAATCCAGAGAGAAACTATAAAGAACTAGACATTAGAGGAAGAACGCATATGAGAAAGGGACAACTGTAGTAAAGGGAAGTGGACAAGGAACATATCATATATAAAAGTACCCCGTTCCTAAACCAGTAATGATCTGCATATTGTCAGTAATAAGAAGCTTGCTTTTCTACAACATATATAGAATTCTCTTGGATCCTAAACGGCCCAATCACATTTTAAAATCCCTTTAATAATTGAATCCATTCTCCAACAATGAGTCCAAGTAGCTCTGTTGCCTAACCCGATATTAAAATTAAGAGGCATGTGAGGAGGAGGAATAAGGGATTTCATATTGCTGTGCGTCTTTTTCATTAAAAAGGTGCCAATATAGGTAGTGGTGGTGGGAAGCATTGAAGATTCTAGGGGTTGCGCCACCTTTCATTCACTTGGGGCGGATCTGGTCAAATCAACCGGCTCATCAATTTTTGCTGCCACGCATTTCTTTTGGAGCACGAGCCTAATTATTGTTTATTAATCAATGACTATTAATTATATGTAATTTAATTAATATGGAAAATACTTAAGAAAGAGGATTCACTGGCATTCTCATCCGAACCAGCCAAAGTGTGATTAGACATGGGACGCTGAAGTGATTGAGAATGGCAATGTTGACGGGCATTCGTTTCCACCCTCTCATCATTGTGATATAACCACACATGATTACTTTAATAATTGTAATTAATAACAGTGAGCGATTAATGAAGTGCGGCCCACTATGCTAGGAATTGAAATGTAACCTTTGGATGATTATGGGGTCGCCACGTGATTCCCACAGCTCCCTCCCCCAGTTTGTTAGTAAACTAAATAACTGAGCCTGATCTCAATTATCAATTAATACTAGTACAGCTTCCTTTATAAGTTTTATGCTCTATATGCATTGATTAAAGATAATTTATAAACACGTACTGTTCTTCAATTTCCCTATGAACTTGATCGAACCCTATACCAGCATCTCCGTTTCATCAGCCACTAACTTCGTTGCGTCGCTGGCAGCACCACTTTTTGTGGGCCCAGGATTTGTCTGTAAAAAAAAGGATTTTTTTTTATATTTTGAAAAAAAGATAGAGAAAGAAAGAAGTACATTGCGTAATATGTATGTGGGTAATGAAATGGAAGGAGGAAGGAGGTGTGGGAATGGAGCATTCTAGACTTTGAACTTCTCTTGTCGCCCCCTCCCTGAGACCGGGTCCCCACGTCGCCATCTTCATTTCATTCCCGCTCATCATCTTCTTCTCTTCCCTCTACCCTTCAATTTGAATTCTCAATTGCTTTCCTTTTTTTATGTTTTAATTCTTAAATTTAAGATAGAAGTATTACACACACATCATCGTGTAGCATTGAATTATAAAAAAAATATTTGTTTTCGTTAAAAGTTATATACAAACAAAAGTTGCCTAAAATTTCCCCTTTTGATCGATGTCAACAAATTTTATTTGGCTAAAAGAACTAACTTTATGATTTTTTTGGGTTGAAAAAAAGAGAAGGAGAGAGAATAGATTAAAAACCTTCCAGATCTTTCATTTATTTATTTATTATAATTTGAATTAAGATAGACTATAGTCAAAGACTTTATAGTACAATAACATGTCAACTTTTTTATGGATAAGGTGTCGCAAGTTTAATTTTATCTATAACATTTAAGTTATTAGTTTTTATTGTTTTAATAAATAAAACAGAGTCTATCCGTGTGAATGAAAAAAAAAGAAAGTCTTTAATAAAAAAGTTACTACTATAATATTAATAATATTAAGCATAACAATATTCAGATCTTATCTAATGAGAAATAGTGAGGGAGAGGAGAGAGAGAGAGAGAGAGAGGGGGGGGTAGAGAGGGGGTTTGAATACTGAAAAGGACGTATCAGATGTGCATGAATGCTGAAGGAGAATGGGTTTTTGTAGTTCTGTGAATAAACCCACAGCCTTTTATCATCTGCTACCCACCATTTTGTAGTTCTGCAGTAGTTGTCATCTCATACTCACTCATTTATTACGCGTTCGGCTGATGTTTCCTAATACTACGATGTGCATTTGACCAAAACAAAACAAAAGCAAATGAATTATTAAGTAACAATATAATAATGCTTTTCAGGAAGAGTGACAAAAAGCATATTCCGTCTTTGTATAAAGCTCCCAAAGTGTACTACTGTATTTCATCTTCCGATTAATTAATTAACTAGTTGTAAACTAACAGCTGTGTATGTTGAGGGGCAATCAAAGGAAAACAAAAAACAAAGCTCATCATCGCTAATCTGGGACAGCCATCATGTGAGTGTGGAATCTTCAGTCCCCTAACCAAACTTACGAAACAAATTCGAACCGATTATTGTTGTTATTAATGATAAAGGGAGACATTAACACACTAATGTAATTTAGTACATGGGTGCATGATTGACTAGTAATGTCTTATAAGTGGAAGTATGTGTGGGGTGTTGTGAGCATTGGCACAACTCTCCAAAAGCCACTTTTGACGGCACACACGAACACCAACAAAGCATTGCATGTGTTTATATAACCCACCCCATTATATATCACTCTCTTCTTTGTAGTATTATTTGGTCTCATTAGTTATTACTCACTCACGAGCCATCCCCACTATATATATATATATATCACTTTAACTCCCAGCAGCAACTTTGTCAGAGCCCTTCGCCCCTTTTTCTTCTTTTTAATTTTCAAGTCTTTTCTCGGTTTGAAAAAAAAAACAAGAGTCATTAAAATCGATGAAACTCAACTTGAGATCTCTCTCTTTAGGCGCTGTTAGTGAGTTAGTGTTGTAAAAAGTCGGAAGGCAATGTTGCCCGCAAGTTGTCAAAACTGGAATAAATTAAAACAGACTTGTAGAGATTCCCGTACACACACAGGCAAGAGGCTGCTACAAAAGGCATGTAATGTGGGACCCACACTGACATTATAATATAGTACCACTTACTTGCCCATTGCAGCTACATCGATGTGGTGTTGTTAACAGTAAATGTTAGTGGAAACAATGAAGATGCTTCTGAGTTTGTGAGATTTCCCAAAATCACAGTCAATTTCGGCTCTCATCGTCTCCTTGCTTTTCAGTTTCAGCTGCTCGTTGGGAAATAGAGAGAACCAACCTTCTTTGAGTCTCTGTTACTGAGAATCCAGTTAGGGTGTGGTCTTCCATAAAAGTGGACACTTCCGAGCATTTTAGGCGAAATTGATGAGTTCAATTTATGGCAGAAAAAGCCATTGTTGTACGTGCGATTCTATCGTCCAAGACACAGACAGCCAGAGGAAGATGGCTCGAGAAATAATCATACAATAATCACTTAGACAGTCGTGCCCTTCTGGTATCCTCACACCCTTAGAAAAACACGATTCACTAGTGAATTGCATATTAAACAGAGGATTCGTTCATGGCCCTCTCATTTTTTTCTATCTGAAACCCACTAAACCATACGCATTGGGTTCAACTTCAGATACCTAAAACGGAAAATATATATACTTCTAACAGAGGAAAAAGTAGGAGTGTGGTTATTTATATTTCCATTTATGAAACAGTTGAACAGAAAGTACAAGTCTAACAAAAACTCTACAGAAGCTGATCTGTAGATTATACTTATACTTCTAAATGGAGGAAAAAAGTACAGGGGCCACATGTAGTCGGTGCAGGACAGATAGGGTAGAAGGGTGGTAATCAGTAAATCACCCCTAATTTTCCCTAATTCCAATATTACCCCTCTCATTTCTCATTTTTTTACATAACAGAGCAAGCGTTTGGATTCTCATCGCTGAAGATCTGAGGAGGGTATGCGTACATCTCCATAGAGCAAGCGTTCGGATTCTCATCGCTCAAGATATGAGGAGGGTATGCGTACATCTCCATGGCATATCTCGGAGGATAATAGTAATATTCGTTCTTCTTCAACTCCACCACCTTGGTCTCCTCTGTTTCTGTACCTTCTTTCCCTTGGTTCTCTCCTTCTTTCTTCTCTTCTCCTTCCTTCGCTCTCTCTCCTTCTTCCCCTTTCTTCTCATCTTTCCCCCCTCCTTCCCCTGTTTTCTCCTTTTCTTCTGGTTCTTGCTTCACTATCACCGCCTGTTTCCCTGTGCGTTTGTGCACGAACTCAACTAACTTGGCTGCTTCAAACACTCCCTTCACGCTCACCTCCGACTTCTTCAGGTCAGGTTCCGCCGATTCCACTCCTGCACACAATCATGGGAGTTTTTATTGATATATAGATTCGATTCATTATTATATTAGATTGAATGACCCTCAGCTGGACCACTATCACTGGAATCTCATGATTGCAATCTATAATATATTAATCTAAAATCCCATAAGACCGTTACTTGATTTACATGAAACAGGAAAAATAGTGTGAATGAAAATCAGAAACGGAAAAGGACGGAGACTTTTTACACACCCTTCATCCTCTGGATCCGTCTCTTGATTTCCTGCGCGCAAGCTTCGCAATGCATGTGAACTTTCAGAAAGACCGTGGTTGTCTGAGGCTGCTTGACATGAAGATATTAAGAAGCAAGAAAGTGCAGGGGCATGAGAACAAAGTGGACTGAAATGTTAATAAAAAGTAAAAAACCTCTTCTTTCTTCGCCTCAGGCTTGGGCTTCTCTTTCTCTTCCGGTTTTTTATCCTCCTCTGCCGGCAGTTTTGGGATCGGAGAAAGAAGATCGACCTGTCTGTGGCTCTTCCTCCGTACTCTCTCCAAAACCTTAAGCGGATCTGCCTTCTCTCCTTTGACAACCACTTTGTGAGTCTTGCAATCCGTGATAACATCTTCCACTCCTGAACCACAAGGCCCTTCATTACTTGAATCAATAAAAGAAAAAAAAAGTGTACGAAATAAATCTATCTAATAGCTCGATCACAACATCTCACCTGGAAATCCTTTGAGCGAGCGACGAACTTTGCGAGCACAACCTTCACAATGCATGTAAACTTTAAGCACGAGATCAGGCGGAGGCGGCGGAGTTTGCTCTTTAGATTCCTTGCCGCCGCCGCCGGCATCTTTGGAGTCATCCGGTTTTTTGTCGTCCTTGTTGTCGTCAGTAGGTTTTTCCTGCTGTTTAGCTTCCTCTTTTCCTGCCTTCTTCCCCTCCTCTGGCTTCTTCTCCTCCATTTTCGCTTCCTCTTGTTTCTTCTCCTCCTGAATCCAAATCCAAAATAAACAACAACAAAAGAGAGAGTTAAGAAGAAGGATGAACAGCAGAAAGAAAGGAACAAGAGAGAAGGAAGGGAAGATAAAGATGAAGACCTCTCCCATTGATTTAATTCTGCCTTGGAAGTCTTGTTTTAGTTTCGGAAGGTTGCCTTTGTTTTTAAGAAGGTTGGAACAGAGTACGCTTTGCTCTGGGTCGCCGAGAGTGTATGTATAAATATACAAAACAAGTAATATATAGAAAGTGAGCGGGTCAATCCCTACGGGGCGAGGGGCGTCAGTATATGAGATGATGAGATCTAGGCCACTCGCATTATCATCATCCTCATCATGAGGGTGACGTGGCATGTGCGTCGGAGTCGGAGGCGCAGTGCAATTCAGACACGTGCTGCTCTCTGGTTTATTGGTGTCTTTGGGGTTTCACAGTTATTGTATTCCCTAGTAGAAATCCCTAGAATCCCTCCTCCCTCACCCTTTAGAATTTAACGGTACACTTTCTAGAATTCTCCAACAAAAAAAAAAAAAACTGCTCACGCATTCCAATTTCCAAGTTCCAAGCCTTGCGGCTTCACTACACATAAATGTTTATTCTATCTATGGGCCGTCAATGCGTCAAATTATATTCATGGCCGTATTTTTTTAATCTACAAATATGGTTATCGTTCCTTAAAAGCTGCGTGCTCCTAATTGATCAATGATGGGACGAAATTAGGAGATGAGGAAGAAATCAATAATGTGAAGAAGTTTGGGGATGAAGCAGGAGAGAGGAATGGAAAAAAAGAGGGAACGAGTGGTCCAAATGAGTCCCATATGAAAATGAGTTGCCCAATTGGGAATGGACCATGGACCCCCTATATCTAAGCTCCTAATATGATAGAAACTATCGGGTGCTTTGAGGCCACCGTGTCATTTATACTCTCTCTCTCTCTCTCCATTTGGAGGGTTCTCTTTGTTTTTATTGGAGAGAGATAATTGAAGAATTTCTGCCTAATATGGCGTCCAGAGAACGTTTTCGTTTCATATGTTTGGCTGCTTCACCAGACCTATCTTTCTCTTTAATTGCCTCCTTATTTCCTTCCCCGTCACTTTCCAATCCCCCCAAAATCATATCTAAATTTGTATGATTTATTTATGCAATATTTATATATAATTAGTTCTACGTGTTTGTTTGAAATATATACACGATTCAGCTTCAGCTTATGTATTACCAACGCTACGCTTTCATCACTTTTTAAAACAATAAACAGTAAAAAGGAGATCTCAAGAAAACCAACATTTTCTGTTGTATGAAGTATCTGGGGGTAAAAAAAGGTTGATGATATATACAATAACTTTTCTATATATTATGTAAAACAGATGAATGATTATGTTGTGTTGTGGGGGTGTTTCTCTTGGCGGCAATGATTTGAGCGTCGTAAGTAATTAGTATGATGAAAACATGGGAACCTTATTTTAGTCGATGTATCTAACTGGGATCAAGCTTCTCACTACTCATGGCCATCATGAGTGTCGGATCATATTCATGATTAGCTTCCAGCTAGCAGTGATGAAGTAACTCTCCACAAACACAAACACATCTCGACAAGAACATGAAGTGTTGTTTGATTGATTGGAGGGAACAAAAACTTGCCGTGTTTGCAAGCGATTCTTGAGCCGCACCAGGAACTGTGAATCTGTGATTCAACAAGAATAAGCATGGTCCAAAATTCACTTACGTAAACTAGTTTTGATCCAATAGTCACAAGCTGGAGCAATCATCCACGTTAAATAGTAATAATGAGGACAGATAGGATCACCAAATTAATTACAGGACAAGAGAGGGAAGCGACGAAGATTTCAAACGGGTGGCAATGATAAAGCTGACTTGATGACGAAGGATGAGAATATAGTGGTTACTGGTTTCTCTAACCAGAACATGATCGGTTGGATCTTGATATTATATTAGAGGATATTATTTATCTCATCTAGAGGCTCGTCACTTATACCAAAATAATTAAAATTAAGTTGAATAGACTCATCACTTCTCTATATAGTTCTGGTCAATTTTCTAATCACACCATGTAAAACTTTGTCACACACATATTATACACACGTAGAAATTGTTTATATCCATTATCTAAACTATAGATCAAGTTGACCGGATGAATATAAGTAGGCTGATATAGATTTAGTGCATATACTTTACATATATATATAACACCCAGTGCTGTATGTTATAGCTAATAAGAGTGTGAGGACAAAACCTTCATATTTCGACACGTGACACCCTATACACATTTAGCCCACGCATGTGCCGAACAGCTAGTAAAGTAGTGAACAAGGATTAAACTATTTAGTCTCCTATATCGAACTAGTTTTATATAACTGTATGGGATCTGATCTACGAAATGAAAGTGATACTCCGGGTCTGCAATATCAGACGCTAGCTTTGATGGGTGACGTGAGAGAACCGCCCACAATATGCCAGACAGCCAGTGACTGGCAACAACACAGGCATTGTAGTTATATGTAGATTCCTACGAGAGACTGTTTCTACTTTCCAGAGAACGAAAGTGATCCTCCGCAAACACACTTCCCAGTTTACTTTTGACTCAAACTAAATACACACACACACACACGGTTAGGCTAGGTAAGGTAGGATGATGGGTGTTGGTTGGAACAGTAATGGGCGTTGGTAGGTGATGCTGTCCCTAAACAAGAGTTCGATTCAAGGGGAATAAACTGGAGAATCGTCCTCCCAAGTGGTGGCTTTCTCATGCGTGTTTGTCTCTGATACATCATCGTCCCTAAGAACACGAGATTTTTCATGCCAATAACCAATTTGACTGTCTCTGTTTCTTGATGCGACGGTAAGCCCCACTGTGCTCAGCACAGTGCAGAGAAAGAGATCGATGGGGGGAAGCAACAACTTTGGGCCTCACCGGCGAGGCACAGAGACAGAGGCCGAGGAATTCGGGTTTTAGAATGATATATGCTATGCAAGGGCCATGTCATGTTCTCCATGAATCCAAAGCAAACTTTTTTCGGTTGGCCTAAATCAATGTTTTTGTGACTTTGGTACAACATGTTTGGTTTGATATCTTTCCATAGACTGTGACTTGGCCATGGAAGCCTCTAGTAGTTTTCCCTTTACATCCATTGCAATTCAGCTGTTCCCGGCTTTTTTTTTTCTTTTTTATTCTGGTTGAACAGAGTTTATAACTTTATCTGGAGCTAATATTTGTAATTTTATATTATATTGAATATGAAGATACATTGATATGATGGTGTGGATAGATGGATGGATCAGTGAAGGCCAGGATTAATCTCCATCATGAAGCGAGTTAGCGAGCATTATATAGAATATTCGCAGAATAGAACATGCCAGAACGCCACGGGAGATTTGTATCATGAATTGAAACATAATATATTCAAGTTTTATTGATGTCAAGTAAATAGTAATAATTTTATAAATATCCACATCCTCGCAAGGGCCGAAGATGAAGAAAGTGGCCGATTATAAGATTTCTAATCTATTCCCGACTACTGGGGCTGGTAGGAGAGTTGAGATGAATTGCCTATTATTTCTCAAATTTTAAATATAAAATTTATTTAATTAATTTGATTAAATAAAAAAAATTAATTCAATCAATTATTATAGTATATTTTGATTAAATTAAATAAATAAATTAAATTGTTTATTATACTATATTTTTTTAAAATATCATTTTCTTAATTTATTTTTCTCTCCTATTACCTAATTATTGTGAATAGAATATCAATAGGTGTAATTTAAAAAATAGTTGATAAATTTAGAAAATAACTCTTATATTTTAGATTAAGATTAATTTACTAATTAAATTATAAATACTTTTATTCATATAATTTTCAGGGGCTGAACTCTTAAATAACAACCCGCCCAAAAATATTGATTTGCTATTGTTGAAATGAGGATTTGAACTCCTAACCTCTGCTCATCCTTCATCCATCCTCATCGTCCAAGGTAGATTCAAGTGGCATTAATTTGAAACAATATTATAATTTTAGCCATGTCTTAGTCCCTCTCTCTATCACAAGGTCTTAATAATATCCATTCTAAGAGCATTGTTAAAAAAATATTAATTGCTTTTCAAGATTTTACAAAATAACCAACAGCAAAGCTGCTAAAAGGTACCCTCTATACTGTCATTTAATTTATAGAAGATATTTCAAACATTTTTCACGTAAATTAAAAAAAATTGTTATATTTAATAAAACACGTCTTATCTCTGGCCAGCTTAAACAGGAAAAAAAAACATTACTGGTGAGGGGATAGATTAAAAGATTACAAGATAATATTCTTTTAAAAAAAAAATCACGTGATAGAGAAGAAAAAGAAAATTGGAGGGAGCTGAGATTCATGAATCATGACACAGGTGATTGGGCCTTGTGGGGAGTCATGTTTTGAATGGGAGTTGGGTCAGGGGTCATAGTTGACTGTAGACCAGACTTGTGTTGACCAAGGGTTCTAAATTCAAAGGACGCCACCGTGGCCCAACAAGACATCGTCAACCCACCCTCCCTCGTCTTCATGGGATCTCCTACCTTATTCTTCTCTAAAGTAACGGTATTGGGTTGAGTTGACTATCACCTTTCTTTCCCAATCCGCTTTCCTACTTTTCCCCCTTATTTTTAATTATTCCTCTGTGGCCCCAAAATTACAAAACTCTATTCCTCTTACCCTTCTTTCATTCCTTGCTTCTTGTTAAATTTCAATTAATTAAAAATTAAAGCCAGAAGACTAGACCATAACAACGATAATGCTCTCAAATCGAATAATGTTAAGTTATTTTGTTTACATCTTCAAAGGAGAATGGAAAAACATTGTCTATAACAAATAATAAATTAATCAAAAAAAGACAGAGTGTTTGGATTTCTTTATTAGCACATTTGCCGCTTGTGAGAGGTCCAAATGTGCAACCAATGCACGTAGGAAAAGTAAGCCTTAACAATATTCACCCCCCTAATTATTATTATTCATGTGCCAAAGCTTAAAGGGGATATCGTAACCCTATTCTTCAAGTTATTTATTACCCGCTCCAGTTGTATCTCGGTGAAAAATAAAGTAAGTGGTGCTATTTATTTATTATTACACTGTTTTTCATGTACAAAAAAAAAAATCCATAATAATCTATTATCCATTATTTTTCCTGTATTTTTCTGGAAAAAAAAAACAAAGTAGATCCATCTCTTTGTTCTTCAACTGTTGACGTCTGTCGGAAGATTCCCTCCGATCTTGACCGGTTGCCTAATACCTGAAGTTCGCGACCTTTTCTCAGAGAATCTGCTCAATATCAGGTATTGGAGTTTTGGAATTCTTGTTTTTGTTACTTGGGATTGGAGTTTTATTAGCCCTACGTGGTTGTGCTCGGTCAAGTAGTGAAGAATGTTCGAACCCTAGGGCTTTTTCTACTCCCAAACTCCGGTGACATTTGTTCAATCTAGCTATGAATCTAGATTTCAATTTGTTCCCCGCGTCATCTGTTCCCTCCGTAGTTGTTCTTGGTTTGTTTTAAAATTTTTATTTTAATTTGTCTTTGAATCCGGTCGTGTAATTGTTTGAATATTGAAGATTTTGAATTCGCTAATATTTACAGATTGAGTTTAATTTTTTTATTAGCTTTTGCTTGAATGGCGTGTAATTGGCAATGATAATTCTGCCAGCTTCATTTTGATTACTAGCGACTTGTATGCCTTGGATTGTGTTGTTTTGCACTGGATTTGTTGTGTATGGGCAGTCTGTTTATTAATCTTTTTATATTATCATCAATTTAGACAATTCTCAAGCTATTTGTGATGTACGATGCTGTAAATGACTTGCCTCGAGTTGTCACAAGGTATCTGGAACAAAAATTAAAAGGGTATTATATCAACTATATATATTTCAAAGATTTCAGTGGGGGCATATAGGTCCGTCAAGGACTACAATCAATTCTGATTCACCAGGGAACAGAATACAATCAATCGTTGAATGTCCAGAAGAACTTTTAGAATACAGATTCTTTTTATTGAATTTTTCTATATGTTTGCAAGTATTGCCTGTGCATGTAGAGGAGCATGAATTGATTGTCAGTGATAATTGTTCTGAGGTTGCAAATTTTTATGGCCGCAAATTAAGTTATGACCCTTCTAGTTTGTGAGACGACTTGTCTTAACAACAGACCCCATCCAAAAAAAAAAGAAAAAACTCGTGATTGTTTCTTCTGTTGTGCTCATTTTTCTTGCTAAGTTCTGATATCCTGATATCTTACTTTCTCCATATTCCCAGGCAGCTGAATCTGGGTTTGCTCTTTTTAGCATTGGTTGGAGCATTATAAAGCATGAGCATATACTAAAATATGCAGTCAACGGCGCAGATCTCTCTCGATTCTAATTCTCACATTCACCCGGAGACCATCTCAATTCAAAATGGTGGTCCTGGAGTTTCCTCATCCACCGCAAATATTGTCTTGCCACAGCAACCAGGTCAGCTTTCATATTTGCACCTTATTATTATTTTTCCTTAATATGGAGGTTTTGAGGCTTGTGATTGTTGAAACTTGAGGAGTGAGTGGTTCCATTCTTAACAATCATTTGCAGCTCCTAAAAAGCCAACAAGGCAGTGGGCTGCTTGGACTCGTCAAGAGGAAGAAAGTTTCTTCACTGCATTACGACAAGTTGGCAAGGTACATATATTAATTGATATGTCCTTTATGCGATCCATTCATTTGTCATAAAAGGTTTGGCTAATTACATTATCTTTAAATGTAGAATTTTGAGAAGATCACTTGCCGTGTGCAAAGCAAAAACAAGGACCAGGTATCCATTACTAGGCATAGTTCTCCCTTTTCCCATTTGATTTTTCCCAAGCAAATTTTGTTTGAAATTTATTTTCAATCCCTTTTCCAATCCTTTGTTTTGGGTACTGGATTGCAGGTCAGGCATTATTACTATAGGCTTGTAAGGCGGATGAACAAGCTTGTTGGACCAGAATTGTGTTTGGATGCTAAAAACTCTAAAGATACAAATGCTGCAATGCTTCGCTGGTAAACTCATTGACACTATGACTGACTGTTTACCATGTGGATACTTGTTTGTCTGCAAGATGTAGAGCATCCCATACTATCACTTGAAAATTGAAGTTTTCAGCAGAATAATAGATGCTTTCTGCTTAATTTCTCTCCTTTGTGCCACAGGTGGTCATTATTAGAAAAATATAGCTGCAAAGCCTCAAAGCTTCACCTGAAGCCTCGGAAATTCAAAATATTTGTAGAGGCCTTGGTCAGTAAAATATCTTTGACCATATGATATATTTTGTATGTGCTTCAGTTTGTGGTTGAGCTGACCTATATATGTTGTCATAAAGGAGCACCAACTCATGAAAGACCGGAAGAAGAATGTGCGTAGGAGACCTTTGCTGGGGGAAAATTACCCTCCTGCTGCCCCCAATGCTATCTCAAATCAAAATAGAACCTTGGGAAATGATGCTCGAACGGTTAAACTGGTTCTTGTTGATAGCCAAAACATTCAAAACCTTGGAACTTCAAAAGCATCATTGAAGCGCAATGTAAACATGGGGGTTAACCGAAGCAACACTAAGGGAGAGTCAACTACCATGAAACCCTCAAGGCAACGAAAGAAACCAGGTGATTCTTTTTTTTGTTCCCCTCGTATCTTCTAACCTTCATGATTTATCTGCTTTATAAAAGCATCCTACATGAACGCTTCTTTTTATTTTCATAATAAGGGATTTTGTATTACCCTTGAGGCTTGAGTGACGGATTGTTAGCAGGCATGATCTCTGCAGCTGCATATAAAAAATGGGAAAAGGCTGCAATGGTTGGTGTTTCTTTAGTTGCAGATGCTGCAGAACATTTGGAGCGGACTGCCACTGTCAAAGATGTTGAACATGACCAGGGGACTCCAGGTAGTCATTTTTTGGTACTTTTATCTGTTACTTGCACCCTAAAGGACCTAAAACTTCAGAGATTTATGACTTCACACCGATTCTTCCATTTTATTGCAGTGGAGAAGTGTTCTGAACCTGTTGGCAGTGTTCTGCCCCCATTGCCTACACCTCCTCAAAATCATGTTGTTGATAACAACATACAGAATATTGTGAAACTTAAGCTCCAGTTATTCCCAATTGATGATTGTACACGAAGAGCCTTGGAAAGGGTGAGAACAACCTGCAAGCGTCCTACTATGGAATTTTAGATGGCTTCTTGAATGTTATATATTTATTTTCCCCCAAAATTTCTTTACAGGATAATCACAATCCATACCTGGAGCTTACTCTTAGTAATCGAAAAAAGATATCATCAATAATAGATCATCTAATCCGTAAATGGGGCAATTCTAGCATAGCAATTGGACAATTAATGCTATTTCCTTATAGTATTCAGAAAGAGAACTTGGCTAGTTATCAGAGATGGGCGCAAGAATCTACAGTTAGTGCAGGAGATGTATATGGAATGATTGGAAGCCCGCCCATATTCCGTTTGAGGTACCTCTTTACCGTTTTCTTTTTTCTTGGCTTCTTTATTAAATTTGAAATTACTAAGCAGTAGCATTTAAGACATTTAATGAATATGATTATACTTAAACAGTCTTCTAGATGAAAATTGGTTGTATATGTTTTAATCAAATGGATTGTCTTAATACCATGCTTGCTATTGTGTGTGTTTGGCTAATGGGGCAAAATGTGGTTGTCGATGCAGTTCTAAGTCATGAGCGAATGGCCTAAAAAGGACACGAGAGATAAAATTAAGAAATATCTCATGGACCTTCAATATTATATTATTCACTCATTTTGGTTTCTCTGAAGTCATTTTGGTTTCTCTGAAGAAGAGTTTTAGACAGACAAAATTCTCACTTAGAAGTTTTGAGATAATCAAATTTGAAGGTTGAATTTCAGTCACATATTTTATGAGTACCCATACTTGTTTTTACTGAGAGAACCGTATAAAATATGCATTGGTGAACCTATCATCACAAACTTTTTCCTTACCAGATACCCGATTAGATTGTGATTATGTCCACATTTTTTTGTGAAGGTATGGATGGTTTTCTCATGCTGAACTTGGACCCTCAAATAATCGAGTGCCTGTTGCATTTAACTGCATGCCTGGACAATCTGACATTGAAACGGTCAATGTGACGGGTCACATTGTGGATCCTTCTCTCCCTACAACATCAACAAATAATTATCACCAGGATCTTTGTGAAGATCAAGGGACATCCACAACCAAGAATCTTGCTCCTACCACTACTTCAACTGATTTGCCTAACGCAAGAGATGATAATGTTTCCCTAAATCCAAGCATTAAGGAGTCTGGTGATGCTACACTCACTGTTTCATCACGAGGAACAGATGCTGGGGATGAAATTATGAAACAAGTGGATGAAAGGGTAGCCCCCTTCCCTTTCTTAACTCAAAGATATGCTGTAGATTTTCTTCATTTTGCATCACAGGGTTGAAGTGGCACTCATAGTTTATTCAGGCAACACATCATAAGTTCTGCTACATGATTTTAATATATGTTCAAGTCATAGATATTGTTGTCATTAGATAATTTGTTGGCTGGCTTTGATGAAATAGCATTTGTTCATACTTCAGCATACTGAATTTTTACTCTCTTTATGATTGTTATAATATATTTTTCTCTTTTTTGTGATCTGCTGTTGTCAACTGTATTACTGGCCCTATTTTTGTTTGTGAAAATCTATATTGTCGTTCTGTTGATCTTTATCTTCTGATGTGTGTTCAGGATGAGTTGAGGTTAAGCAATGGAACGGGTTTTTCAGCTGGTGAATGGGCTGATAGCCTTACCAACATAAGTGTAGGAGACCTACTTTCAGGAGCTCCCGAGTATCTGGAAGATAAGTGCATTAATCCAACTGGTGCTGAGAATTGTAGTGGACTTCTCCAAATTCCTTTTAGCGCTGATTCTTTTGATGCTGCTATTGCTGCTCACATAGCTCGACATCAAGAAAAGATGGGACATCAACCAACTTTGGCATCCCATACATCTTCAATCTGGGATGCTGAAGAAACATGTGATGCATTTTTGTTTAAAAAGGATCCTATTTCTCGTGAAGATGGTCCTTGTTTATCTCCCATTGCTTCTACCGAATCACTCAAACAGGTTCCAGGAAGAAACTCCGATTGCTCTGAGCATTTGGTTCAGGTAGTACTTTATAGTTTTGGTAATCTTCTGCTAAAAGTTTATTGGGAATCGATGTTAACTTCCCTACTTCTTGCAGCAGTCACATAAAAAAGAGAGGCCTGGGAATAATTTTGTTCATACAGCCCCTATAGATGGATTTGAATCTAAGGCAGATTTCCCGGATGATTCAGCAAAAGATTTTAGTGGGCTAATGGATATGTACTGGGTATGTTGCTTCTACTTCCTCCTTTTTTGTTTGTCGGGTCAGAGTTAGGTGGTTCTTTTATACTCCAGTTTCATTCACTGTGTTTGAAGTCTGTGGCCTCTATGCACCTTTGGTTCAGAGATGTTTTATTGGGACACAGTTCTAACTCCTCTTTTGTCTCTATCATGTTGCAGCCTGATTCATTGGGACCACTGGATTTAGAGATACCATCAACGAAGTACTTTAGCCAAGATTTAATTTTAAGTGATGGCCTTAGTGGTTTGAATCGCCTGATAGCTAGCAGCCTGGATGCATTCCAGAATTGCTCCTTTTTTGGGATTGACAAGAAGGAATCTTGATGAATGATTGAAGTCATAGAAACTGCCGCTTTCAGATTTTAAAATTGGAAATGGTGGTTGAGACTCAATCTGCTTGGATGTGATCGAGTATTATCCCTCTTGTGGCATTAGCTCCGCTGGCAGAAGTTTGCTATAATTAACCTTTTTCCCTTTGACCGACTTGAGGGCCTATGCTGAAGGATTGGTTTAAGCCACTGCAACTCTTTTTGCTGTATATGCTTCTGTAATCAGGGTCCCTTCCCGGTTTGTACATAGAAAATTAGAAATGACCTCGGAGGAAGTATGCGGCAGTTTCTCATTCTGCGTATTTACATTGTACATTAAAAAAGGAAATCGTGTGATCCATGTAGTTTGAAGCTGATGCACAGTAACTTGGTTAGGCCGATTTTGATTTACTTGTAATTATCATATGAATACTTTAGAAGCAGTGTTGTAATTATAACCAATTAACCCACAATGCGGGGGCACATGCATGCATCCATGTAACCAATGTCATGACAACTCGACCTTATTTCAAATGTGCTTCAATGGGTGATGAAAAAAGAGAAGTATGCAAGAGAGCACATTGGTACGTAAAATAGATATATTATTAAGATGACTGAACTTATCACACGCGATGAAAGACAAGAGAAGTAGACAGGAAGTACATGTAGATTGCAGAACTAGAAGTTACTCCATGTTTCCATAAATGAAGCTGCGGGTGTGAAGGAATCTCTTCCTATGAACTTATTGTCCATATTGTCACTCTCGAAATTTATTTCAATATTTGGAACCAGTTTCGGTGCTCATCCCTGGAATGAGATCTGCACCATGTAAGTATACTTTTAATGGTCTAAAATTAAAATTTTTTAACCGATAATTTTTAAATAAAAAATTATTTTTTTAAAAAAAACTGACAGTTAAAATATTGTTTTTATTTTAAATATGCTCGACCTGAGCTCTCCCAGAGAGGCTGCCTTCTAAATTGGTTCCTACATACCCGATCCTGTCTCTATTGGAGCTTAAGAACGCTGTCGAATAAAGTAACTGTAATTTAGTTGGGTCTCGACACTCGAGTCTTGAGTTGGGTTTCTTGCTGATCTAGTGATCTTCATTGGAGATTAGGATGAAAATTGAAAGAGACGTCATCTATAACAGTTACGGTACAATTGTTTTCCCTTCCGAAAAGTAATTCCTCGTATTCTTGCTTCATGTTAATAAAGTGCTAATAAATGGGCACGATATCTCAACAAGAAGTTGATTCTGATTCGATCGCACCTGTTTACATTTCATCTTACTAAAAAAAATCACAAAGAAGTGTGGACAAAAATCGAATCAAAAAATTTGTTGAGACATGTAGCAGTTACACATTAATGATCATCATGCGTCAGGTTGGTACTAGAATGCCTTCAAATCCACCATAACTGGTGGCAGATCTCATACAGCATATTGCAAACATAAGCAAAGCAATGCCAAAACCAACTAACATTACAATGTACCTTCCCCCATTAATCTCACTCCTCCTTTCTGCATCTGTTGCCACATAAACTGAGTCCTTTGTTCCCTTCACCTTCGCCTGTTTATCACCGGACACGAAAGGTGAAGACGATGACGACGAAGATGAATGAGGTGACCCTTTGCATCCATCGGCTTCGTCCTCTGAGTAACAAAACGACAATGTTCTCACCACTGGACCCATTTCATCGTCTTCTTCGCCCTCCATATCCTCAACGAGTCGCTGACGCTTCAACTTGCTTCCGTCTCCAGTGATCTCCGTGGTGGTGCTGCCCTGAAGCTGAGACATGAGATGTCTGGGAGAGTTGTGAAGCAGTTGAGTGGCTTTGACGGTTATGTCTGAGTCTGTACAACATACACGACGCCATGTTCTGGACTCAGATTGCTTATAGGCGTTCCAGTCTCGTTCCAAACTGTTGTAAAGCTCCTCCAGTAACTCATGGCGGCCTTTTGCTTCTGCTTCCAGGCTTCTCATGGCGGCCTTTGCGTCTTCCTTGATCTCCTTCCTCACATTCAATTATTTTTGACTGGGATGAGATTATAGCGGGATGATAACAAATTCCGTCCTTTCTTTTTATTTTTTTAAATTAAAAAAGAGAGAGAATAAATAGATTTTGTGCTAGTTGGTTTTGATCATCTAGATTTTTTTTGATAAAAATTCTTGCTCGCAAAAAAATAAACAATACAGTAATCATTATGATACAATAAAAGAGAATGGAAAGAATAAAATTTAATACAATTAATAGATAGTCAGATATCTTAAATATAATAGTTTTAATTTGAATATGTCATTTAAAAAAAAAGGGAAAAAAAAGGAAAAGAAAAGAGAGATGGAGATTAGAAGAACATCAATTGTTTTATCCAAGTAAAAAATAAATCCGTTATTCACTCTTAATGCCAACAACCAAAAGAGTACGATGATGAAATCAACACGGGTTTAGTTAAATATGTGACCGCCTTCGAGCCAGCCAGTAACGGAATGAAGAGACTTCCGAAGTAATTCTGTTAGTCATAGGGCATGTTTGATTTCCCCTTAAATTATAATTTAAAAATATTTTTAAGTCAAATTATAATTTAAATTAAAAATTAAATAAATAATGATTAAATATTAAAAAATTAAATTATAATTTTAGATAAATTTATAAAATTAATTCATAAATAGATAAAAATATTTTTAAGTTATATAATGACTATTTTATTTATATATTTTTTATCATTTTATTTTATATTTTTTATAATAATCTAATTATAAAAAATATTTTAATAATAATTATTTAAATATTTATTTTATTATGATTATTTTTTTTACTGAATCTATTATCTATACAATTTTTTACAAAACTAAATTAGGGAGTCACATTATGAAGTAGTAGTATGACATGAACTTGGCCTTCCTCTTTGTACACCCACGCCACAATCTCGGCTAGTTAGTTATTATCCCTTAAACGGGGGCAAATAAGTCTTTTTCTTAAGTGATCAAACAATGTCCACAAGAAAAAAAGAAAATTGTGTAAAAGGCGAAGACGCAAGAGGTGACATACGAAGGATGGCTTCCTCAGTAAGAGAGCAGAATCACAGACAGGCGATAACTGAACTCTGGCACACAACAAGAGCACTCACATGAATGTCCTCCACATATATATATATATATATATATATATATCCATCATCATCCATCCAACTCTTGCGTACACAGCAAGTGAATTCCAATCCCATCCCTACAACCAAAGCTACCCATTCATGACTCAACACCACCACAAGAGTCAGGCGTAGAATGCTGAATCGAACCCATGACCTACAAAATTAAAGATAGGTTTGCTTTAACCGGCAAGCCATGAGTTGGAGAAGCAGATACTTATATATATCATTCATCAACAAGTACTTATGTTTCTGTCAGTACCAACATTTGAGCCTATTACACCATTATCATGATCTAGTGACGGATTTGATAATTGCTCTCACAGTCACAGTTGGTAGGCAGTATTTATTGAAAAATCAATTTGGTCAACAAAGACTGCTCCAAACCCTCACTGTCTTTTAGTAAGAAGGAATTTTTTTTTAATACAAATATAAATAAAATTAAACTAAAAATAATTTTTAAAATTTTATTTAATATATCAAAAATAAATATATAATTAATATTTTTTTATTATTTAAGATAAAATAATTTAAAATATTTTTTATAACTTGAGAAAGAATTAAAAATATACATAAATTTTATAATTTAAAATAAAAATAGTTCAAATCTTTTTATTTTCATTTATTTTATCTCATTTTTAACTTTTTTATATAATTGAAATATTTTAAAATATTAAAAGTAAAAATAGTTTATATTATACTAAAAAATATTTAATTATATTTTTAGTTTTAGTTTTATACTACTAAACACACCTTATATTTTTATTCGTGGGGCTCTCTCTCTCTCTCTCTCTATTTATGTATTTATATAGGTGTCTGTGTCACATTCACCTGGCAACGATAGGTTGGCAAGGCTATGCAAGCATCCAATTTATGCTTCATTTCAAGTTGGGCATCAACTGTAAAATGCCACTTTCAATTAATTATGATATCTAATGCTTCCTTTCAACTTGCATCTTCAGCTTTTGTGTAGTTCCACTTTTATTTTACTTTTCTTTTAGGAGCTTGATGTGGGATTAACACTAATTTCTCATCAAAATTAATATATAATTATAAAATTTAAAAAATATTTATAAAAAATTTACAAACTTATTTACTAAAAAAACTCTCAAAACAACAATAAAAATCAAGTTGAGAATTTATTTAATAAATAATTTTATAATTTTTTTATAAATATTCTTTTATCTTTATAATTGTGCTATAAATTTAGTAAGGCTTCATTTTAAGTTGGGCATCAACTGTAAAAAGCCACTTTCAATTAATTATGATATCTAATGCTTTGTGCATTTTTATTTTATTTTTTTTGGTTACAAAAGGTTAATGTGAGTTTGACACTAATTTTCTATTAAGATTAGTATACACCTCTAGTGTTTAAAAAATATTTTTAGAAGATTTAAAAGATCATTTATTAAAGAAACTCATATAATGGCAATAATAATCGAACTGAGAGTTTATTTAGTAGATAATTTTATAAATTTTCTATAAATATTCTTTTATCTCTAAAATTATGTTATAATTTTAGTAAAAAATTAATATTAAATTTATCTAAATTTATTTTATAGCAAAAAACAAAATTGCTTGCGATATCCAATGGAAGCCCAACAAACATTTTCATTTTAACACGCTTTATTGTATTGTATCCTGTATAAACCTTTTTACCATTCTTAAACCTTTTTCGTAATGAAATATTGTGTTTTAAAAAAATTAAATTATATTTATTGTTAATAATAATATAATTAATTTTTTATATTAAAGATGGGATGTTATTTGCAAATTTGTATAATATTAGTAAAAAAAAAAAAAAGAGGCGATATTGAGATGGGGATGAGGTGGAATGAATGGTGAGAGGTAGTGAAGGTGATTGATAGAAGCAGGCGAGCACTGAAATAGGCTGACAAGAGCAATTACAGCTGCTACCACCGACTTGTTTGTTGTTGCAGTTTTAAAGCCCTTGTCTTTCTTTTCTCTACCATCCCCCTCTTTCCCCTTTTACCTTTCAGCAGTTCTCAAGTGAATTCTCAAATGCCCTTTCTGTTTATTTTCGTTTTAAATATAAAATTAATCATTTTTTAAATTTTTTTATTAATATTCTTTTAATAATAATTAAATTTAAAATTTAAAAAATAATTAATATATTTTTTTAAAAAAATATTTCAATAAACAACTTAATTAACTATAATTAAATTAATTAAATAGATTATATATTTAAGATTAAAAAAATATTATACTGTTAAAAGATAGTGGATAAAAGTCTAAGTAACAGTAATAAATGAATAGATATAATGTGTTCTTGTTACTAACAAAATCAAAATTTTAAAAAATTTTAAAATAAATATTTATATTTGTTTAAAAATATTTTTAGGTTAAATTATAATTTAAAACTAAAATTTTAGATAAGCTGATCAGAGTAACTTATAGAATAGTAAAAGAGTTTATTGACTAATCAATTACTATATTACCCATATTTTTTTATATTATCTCTCATCTCTCTTCTACACCTTCTTTCCTCTCTCCCATCTCTTTTCTACACCATCTCTCATTTATTTTTTACACCATCTCTTCTCTCTTATTTATTTTTTACACCATCTCTTCTCTCTCATCTATATTCTCTTATCTTTCTTATATTTAATAATTATATCAATAATAAAAATACTTATAAAAATAATTATCTAAATATTTATTTATTTTAAAATTATTTTTTTATAATTTTTTTTGTAAAAATCTTTTTCTAAAAACTATAAAAAAAATTTATAATTTTTTTTAAAATTCCATCCAAACACACCTAGAAATTTATCGTCGTACATTTAAATTTATAACTCATTCATTACAAGATTTTTGTGAGGATCACATTAGTTTTTTTTTTAAATCTCATAGTAATTTTTTTGTAGTCCGAGGAAACAAAATGACATACTCATTGTAAGATGTGCAGATAAAGACACTTTAGAGTTTTTGGGTTTTGAGCATATTTGGTGATGTTGGGTAAAGAAATAGGGAGCATCTGAAAGAAAAGTGAATTGAACGGATCACATGATGGGTTTTTGGGGTAAAAAAAACTATCTAACCTGGAGGCCTCTCATATTCAATAGTGGGCGTGTCTGCTCTGGCCCCACCCTCACGCATCATCATTATGCTTCCAACTCCAACCTTCCACTTTTCAAATTTCGACCCCTATGTGGGCCCTCTCTTTTTCTCTTTTTGCCCCCTTACTTTTCAATTATTTTAATATTCCTCCCAACAACAGAAATATTTAATAAAAAATACCCAAAGGAAGGACATGCCATCAAATGTGAAACACAACAGCTTTTTTACCATAATGTTATAACCAATTACAGAATTTACTTAAAATATTTACCCTATAGAAAGTATTTATTAACAAATTATACTGAAAATAGTTATTTATTAGATAAACTTTTAATTTCTAAATAAACCACTCACTACCAATATAACTTTAAAAATGTGATAATTTTTTAAATTATAAAAATTAAAAATTATTCTATAACAAGATTTCAAAAGTTTATATTTAATATAATAAATCCTATTTTATCCCTATCTAAAAAGTACTCTAACGTGCTTGGCTCTCCCTGTGAGATTCCTAAATATAATCTACTAATCTATCATATTCTTTATCTTCATAAAGTTTAAGGTTTCTACATAAAGTGAAGCATAGTATAAAACTGAAGATTTAAAGTGATAAAAGAGAGAATGGTATGTGGGAGTAATAAAGACTAACTCTACATAAATATTGCACACTGATTCTTTCTTTTATCACCTCATATTTCTCTTATTTTTTTTCTCAATTCCTTCCTTTCTCTTTTATATTAGACATTTATTCTTTTTTATCTATTGATTCATTTATTGCTATTGTATTTTATTTCAGCTTAAAGTTTGATTATTGATTTAATTAAGATGTATTTTCTTGCTTAATTTTTTAAAAAATTCTATAGCAAAATTATTATATTTAATCATTAATGTTTTTATTTCTTTAGTTTTGTATTAAAAATATAGACATGTTGCTATTTTCTTGTAAAATATAGTGCAATTTAATTTTTAATAAAAAATTAAATATATATTTATTAACATCATGGATGAAATTATGAAAATTTAAATGTTGTGGATATATTTTTTTTATTTTTTGGCTATTGCATATTTAATATTAGGTTTTTCCTGTTTGAAAGGGGGAAAAAAAGCAAATTGTAATTTTTTTATGAATTTACTAACTTCCATTAAACTTTCGTCCTCTCACGCTCATCTTCTTTTCTCTCTCTAATATCATACACTCATTCAATATGCACGCTCCTCATCCACTCCCTCTTTGCCTCTCTAGAATTTTCCTCTTCCACTTGTCACCTCGGTGGTTTTATCGTCTACGATGGTGCCTCCTCAAGTACACAAACAGATGAGACACTCGAGTCTCAACAAGTAGTGAACATACAATAATAACCTCAACTTGTAAGAAGAACAAAATATGGCACCGTAAATTACTATTTATTAGATAAATCAATTCTCACAATTTCGTTATTAATTTTTAATTAATAATCTTTTATTTAATATATCCATATTAATTTTATAACTATTATTAGTGCTATTTTATATTTATTATTAACGCTTTCCTCTAGTAATTTATTTTCTATAAACTTGTAATAAACTAATTATAAAATTATTATATAAATAATTCTATTTTCATGTGAAGACGAGATGGAAGAGGCCGAAGATATGAAGGTGATAAAATAGCTCTTGCAATGACAATCTTTTAAAGTTATTTACTCCTAAGGTAAAATTTTAGTGCATTGTAATCAAGAAACAAAATATTAAAAAAATGAATATTTAGATGATGAATTTTTAAAATATAATTGACTCCTACGTCAACTTTTATTGCTATGTAACAATTATAAGGAAACCAAATATTGAATAAATCGAATGTGGGTAAAATTTTTTAGAATTAATTATACTATAAAATAATTTTTAATTTTCATAATTTAAAAACGTCACATCACTAAAATTATTTTATCATAGAATATCTTTTAACGTTATTTTATCATAGAATATCTTTTAAAGTTATTTTATCATAAAATAACTTTTAATTTTTATAATTTAAAATAATATCACATACTTAAAGTTATATTAATAGTGAAAAATATTGAAAAATATAATACTGAAGAAGTCAATATTTAAGTGATAAATTTTTAAAGCATTGCCATGTAATAATTATAGAGAAACTAAATAATAAATAAATTGAATGCATCTAAAGAATTTTAGAAATCATTCTATCGTAGAACTATATAATAAAAGTTATTATGTTATATGATAACTTTTCATATTGTTTTGTCATAGAATAATTTTCTATTTTTTACAATTTAAAAAAAATCACATCCTCAAAATTATACTAGTAGTGAATAATTTTTTCAGACACAAAGAAGTCATAAAAAAATACCTTTGAGTATAAATTTTTAATAAATACTTTTCGTAATATAGTATTTTAGATAAATTTTTTTAGTACTTATAACATTATGGTAAAAAAGGCCAAAACACAATAGCTCATGCCTTGCCTTGAGCATCCCATTTTTGTACTTATTTTCCCTCACATGCAAAAGTTGAAAGCGGTCTTTGTTATTCTATTATTATTTGTGTATGCAACTATCCATATACTGGGAATGGGAACAACCCCCTTATATATGGCAAATATATTATATTCACTTTAACTATATAGTTCCTCTTTGATTACTTGGTTATCTCAAACTCCTTCTTGCTCTACTCCCTCTCCCTCTCTCTCTGCCCAAACCAACAGCTGCATCTTCCTCTGCGACTAACAGGTGTGTTTTCCTTTTCTAGTTTTTAATATCTGGATTCTCCTCTCTCACGTCTTTTTTATTTCTAAAATAAGCGAAAAGAAAGAGAGACTAGTCACCTTACTTGTTTGTTTACCCACTTCGTTTTAATAGTTGGCTTTCCCTTTTCTGCAAATTTTCTGCCCCTGCACTCTTTCCTTCTTAGTTCTGTCTTCTCCCTATTGCTTTGTTTCATTTCATGGCTTTTCCTCGTTCGCTTCCATTTTTCACTCTTGGCTCAGTCTTCCTTCTGGATCCCCGCTTCCTCGGAACTCTGCTTTTGTGGCTGCTTATTACCCCATTCACTCATTATTCAACTTCTAATAAATAATATCCAACGTGTGCCTACTCGTGGGGTTCTAGCTAGTTTTCCCACACATATATATATCACTTTCCACTTTCCTTTCTGTAGTCTATAATTGACGGGTCTGTTTTTTTCTGTTTCCTTGGACCCAACTGTGAAGCTTCAGATATCATCCAGGAGATAGAAGCACAAAAAGAATAATCTTGATGGATTGGAATTTAAAGGGTGGCTCTTGGGATTTGACTGAATTAGATGGGGGAGGTTTACCCAACGTAGAAACAAGCAGATTTGGATTAGTGAACGGCAGTGGAAGCGAATTTTGTGTTGATTTGAAGCTGGGTCAGGTCGGGAATTGTGGGACTGAAGTATCAGGACCCAAGTGGAAAGCTGCCGGCGGCGGCGGAGTCTCGAAAACGGCAGTGTCGGGCACTTCAGGATCCTCGAAGAGAGCCCGAGCAATCAACAACGGGATCCAAAAGGCGTCGTGCCTGGTGGATGGGTGCAGTTCAGATCTGAGTAATTGTAGGGAGTATCACAGGCGTCACAAGGTGTGTGAACTCCATTCGAAGACTCCGGTGGTCACCATTGGAGGCCTCAAGCAAAGGTTCTGCCAACAGTGTAGCAGGTGTGTTCTTCGTGGTGACTATTTGAGAAACCCCTCCACTTTAAAAGGCTTTTTGACATATATTTATCTTAAAAACTTTTAAATTAAATTATAATTTAAAATAAATTATTAAAATTAATTTTAAAAAAATTATAAATTATTTATTTATTATTTTATTTTTAATTTTTATACTCTCTTTTTTTACTTTTTTCTCATTCTCATCTTTCTTCTTTTTTTTAATCCACCATCATTTCCTTCTCCTCTGTTTCTTAATCTCTTCCTCTTCCTCCTCTTGATTTTTTTCTTTCTTAAATTCTAATCACTTCTCCTCTCTTTTATTATTACTATTATCCTCACTGGATTCTCTCACACTATACTCTTCCGTCTTTTTCTTAAATAAATGAAAGAGAAAAAAATTAAAAATAATAATTTATTTATCTCATATTTTTTATTTTTTAATAATTTATAAATTATAATTTTTAACAATAATTATTTAAATATTTATTTATCTAAAAATTAATTTTTATAAACTTTTTTCTAATATTTTAAAAAACTATCTAAATTTTTTGATCATAAATTATTTTCCTAATTCTTACCTAAATAATCCCTTCATGACATCCATCCATATTTACAGTGCCTTGACATTTACTCTTTGCTTCCATTTTCTTAAATCAGAGACATTCAGAATTTGTAGTTGCCGAAAGAAACTAAAGTACCCTAGTTCATCACTTTTTCTCAATTCCCTAGCAGCAAGAATCCCAGTACCAATAACCTATTCCATTTTGATACTTTTCCAGATTACAACATTCTTCTTGCATGGAATCTCAGAAAAGCGACTTCCCCGTATTGCTGCTATATTTATATGTATGTATATAATAGGCTAAACCAATACAATAACCTTTTTCTGGCGCATTTGATCTTTGTAGGTTTCATACACTAGAAGAATTTGACGAAGGGAAGAGAAGCTGCAGGAAGCGATTAGATGGGCACAACCGACGGAGAAGAAAGCCCCAACCAGTTCCCCTCGCTCGTTCTGCTGCTTTATTTTCGAATTACCACCAAGGTCCGCTTTAGCTTTCATTACACATTATCATCGATCTACAAATCCATATAACTTGCAGGATCTTATGAATCCTGTATTGGGTTTGTTTGATAGTGTTTGGTGGTTGATTCACAGTTTCAGGGAGGCAGTTACTACGGTTATCATCGGACTCAAATATGTATCCTTCAAGTGCTGCTATGGTGAACCCGGGCTGGGACTGGGAATGGGATGCTAGGACGACGGTTCATCATCATCATCATCATAATAAGCCGCATCTATTTCTGGGGTCTTCTGAAAGCGCCAGAATTAAGCAGGAAACGACTACATATCATGAAGCTGCTTCTGCATGCCAGACCCTTCCGAGGACGACGGCGAGGCCTGGGTCTTTCTCATCGGCGGAGGAGGCTCCTCCGCCTTGTGCTCTCTCTCTTCTGTCATCACCGCCGGCACCCATGTACCTGTCGCAGTCTAGTCTAGGCCCCACCACCCTCCACGATCATCACTCCTTACAAGACGCTATGGACACCACACTCCTGGTCAGAAATGGAACTCAGCCTCCGATATTTAACTTATTAGGGTCTGATGCATCATCCCAGGGGATCCATACTTCTCAGTCACTTCCATTTCATCGGGAATAAAGCACTAGTTTTAGTTTCAAAAGTTGGAAGTTTGAACCCACTTCTGTTCTAAAACTGCAATTACATCTCATTTCAGAATATTTTATGTTAATGAAGGGAAATATGATATGATTCCAATAACACAACGCCCCTCCCTTTTTAATATATTAAGTTTTCCCTGTAGAACTAGACGTAAGAGAAAGAAGAAAGGGATATACCATCAATTAGGCTTCCTAAGTTATGAAACTTGCATGATTAATCAAAATGACATTGCCGTACATGAGACATTTGCCTACCAACCTCACATGGATTAAATTGAGGTGTTTTTCATTTACTTATTTTATATTGATTGTTATGAAACATATATTTGGCAATGCCAGCTATTTTTTAGCATTAGTAAATTTGAAGGGAAAATAACAAAGAAGTCTAAAGTAATAAATTTGATTACTAATAGGTCCCTTTTGTGTCATTATGCGATGTTTTGCACAAATTAATTTTATTGTAATTAAATCCCCTATCTCAAACTTCTAAACAATGTCACTGTGATTTGTGAATATCACTCAGATGGTTAAAAGATTTATATGGGCATCAAGTAATTAGAGTTTTTTATTCGCTTATGTGCCTGTTTGGAAATTTATAAACTTTAATTTAAAACTAAGGTTTGGCTCAAAATTTAAGTTTGGAGAAATTTTAAAATAAATAGTCATATTTGTTCAAATGGACTTTTGGACTAAATTATGATTTAAAACCAAGGTTTCAGATAAGCTGATCAGAGTAGCTTATGGAACAGTAAACCACTTATGAACTAACCAATTATTATATTACCCCTACTTTTTCTTACACTATCTTTTCTCTCTCTAACTTTTTCTTACACCCTCTCTCTTCTCTCTCCTCATTTAATACTCATACCCTTTTTCGTAATTTATCAATAACAAAAATACTTTTGAAAATAACTATTCGAACACTCATTTATTCAAAACCACTTTTTTTTTTCATAATCTCTTCTTCAAAAGCTTTTTTTTTTCATAAACCCGTTTTTAAAATCCTATCCAAACGGGTCCTATATTAAAGTCTTATATACATCTACACAGAATTCAAATAATTTATTGTGTGATTAACTAAATTAATTATTAGTAGTTATAGATAAATAAATCTTTTAAAGGTACATATTTGTTGTACTTTCATTAGAAATATAAGAGTAATAAATATAATACATTGATAAAACAAGAGATTTACTTAAAAGCTAGAATTCATGTGTTAAAAGTCAGTATACTTATTTTTTTAAAAAATAAACATTCATTAAAACAACTCAACAAGTAAATTATACATAAACTTAAACCAAGCAACTAATGAATATATTTTTTTTCAATATAAAAACTTAAACCAACTTCTATATAATTTTTTCCCACAAAAGAAAAAAGAAGCCGGAGGCCGAATATGTATGGTCCAATTCTTGGAAAACACCAAAAAAAAAATTAAACATTTCAGTTTCAGGATCCAAAGTATTAAATTGAGAATCCATGAAAATCTGGAAAATTGAGTGATTTCATTAAAAATGGAAGCGTTCCATGCTGACGTATGAACCAGTCATTAATTGTCAGCACACAAGCCCTTCACTGCCCATATGTTATGAGCTCTTCCTATACATACTGCTACATCCATTGAGATCATCACCTCGCCAAGCATCGCCACCGGAGCATTCGCCGGAATCACAACGATGAGACGGCTCCACGACGACATCATGCTCAACATTTTGGCCAGGCTCCCGGCTGCATCATTGGCAGCCGCAGCTTGCGTCAACAAAACTTGGAACCGTCTTTCCTCCCAAATTCTCTCGCGTCCCAAGCTCGTCTCCGCTCTCTCTCTCTCAATCCCTCCCTCATCGTATTTACTACACCGCTTTCTCTCTTGTTGAATCTTTATTTTGGTTTTTTTATTAAATTACTTATTATCTAAAATGTGGTGGTTGATACAAAGGCCTTCGCAGGAGGTTGTGGACAAAGTTCTAAGCAAGCCAATCCGTCTGTACTTTGCCATAGCGTTCATCAGTGAACAATATGGCTTGAGATTGGCTCACATGCTCGTATATCTATCTTCATAATATTCTCTCTAGTTCTTGCATCTATGTATTGAATGATTGCTCTATCTTCTTAATTTGATCTGAACAATGGTATATATTTATATATCATGATGCAGATTACTGACAGAATGAAAAACCGAGTTCAGCTGATTGTTCCCATAAGCCATGGAGTGATGGGTAGGGATGCCATCTCAGACAAACTTCGAGAAGTATATTTATATAATTACGTCTGTTTTGTTGAGCTGCATGCTTATATACTGTGTCTATATATATATATATAACTGTTGGTAGTAAATATGTAAGATAGTAAGTAACACGATTGAGGGGCAATGCAGCAGCAATGGGAGTACTTCGATTATAGTGGTAATCAACCTCGTGATTGCAACGTATATGGTAATATAAATAAAGGGCTTGTTTTGGTTCTTGGATTTGTCCCTGGACTCAAAGTTGATGCTATTCTCTTATTTCATCCACATCAGGTATACAATTCATTTTTTGCCTATTTTCTCTTTTACGCAAAGAATAAGTTAAATATTCATTCGTTTATTTTCTTGCGTGGTAATTACGGGATCCTCGTATTGACGAGGTTGACGACTTTTTAACAGATGTTAAGGCTTTCATAGCCGCAGTTTCTGGTCATGAATCTCCATCCGCCATCATGATGTTTGGAGTTAAGCGTTATTGTTTTGTTCTTCAACTATTTCCACATATTCTGCCATTGATAATGATTCCTGACATGTTTTGCTTTTTCTAATCTTAGGATCGTTAGGAGGAGTGACATGAATTCAGTTGTTGCCAAAATGGGGTAACACACCAAAGTTCCCTCTCTATCTTCCAATGCTGTAAAATTATTGTTCTTTTTCTTTCTTTACACATCTATATATATAATATTATACATATGTCGCAGATCATGCTTTGCCAAAGGAGACAGTCATGATTGGAGATGCAGTTGGTTGCTCTATGTTCAACAGTAATAATTTCACAATAACTTCTCCGAATTCCTATGCATTCGAGCTGTTGCTCTAGCGTTTGCCAAGGACAAAGACAAGTCTCCTGGTACAAATTTCGATTTCTTTAATGCGGTCAACCAATTATTAAGCCACATTAATGTTTATTGGTATTATTGGTCAGATGTAGGAGAAACAGAGTTCCATATGGTAATGGCTGAAGGTTTAATGCCATTTAGTCCCCGATTCGAGGTGGTAGTTGCTGGAATGAATCCATCTCAAGGATGGACCGTTTTCTCTGCCAGGTTGGAAGAAAGTGACGTCATTTTGTCCAGTGACGCAATCTTTGATACACTTTGTGCAACTGAACGTACGTTGTAGTATCAAATGTTTTACAAACCCATCATAATAATATATGCATTCCAACTGTTTGATAAAACATGTCACGGTGCTTCACTTGCAGGTGAGTGAACCCAATTTTGAATTGTACATTCGTGCCACCCAACGAAGAGGGGAAGAAGAATCCTTGAACTTCTACCGGCTTTTGAAGTAAGACTAGTGTAATTCATTTGCTGATGCTGATATAACATATGATTCTGATCGTAATATTGTGGCATGCTGCGAAAACAGGGGAGACGGAATCCACTTCATAGTCGGTGGGATAGGGTTAGAACCTGGCGATTCTTTTGTGTTTCACCACTCGGACATGGAAACTGATCTAACACACGGGGACATAGGCTGTGAGAATCTGGAGGAGTTGAAGGAGAATGAGAGTGGTGTGTTTGGGGGATTAATATTTTCGAGTAATTTTCGTGGGAAGGCGTACTTTGGAGAGGAGAACGTTGATGTGATGCCATTCATTGAAAACTTTCCAGGGGTTGCAATTGCAGGAGCGTTCTGCAATGGAGAAATAGGACGAGGTTATAGAAGCTTCGTTGCAGAAACAGAAGATAATGAAGAAGAAGAAGAAGAAAGCGGTGATGGTTGTTCTGTTCATGCCTCTTCTGCTATTTACTTGGCCATGTCTTATGTTCCCGCTTCCGCCGGTGCCGATCACTGATATTAGAGTCCTTAGATTCACGTGTTGCTTGCTATCTGAACAATGTGCGGAGTTCATCTGTTTTAGCTTTATTGCCTGTTCGACAATTGTCAATCGTTTAATATAAGTTGCGACTTTATTCAGCTTGCTTGCCTTTATAGTCTCATTTTTACAAACACAAGGACCTTTGCTTAATTACCCAATAATTCTGGAAAATAAATAACATCATCTATCATACGTGAATAATGTAACTCTATATACACACACATATATATTATAAAATTTTGAAGACATGCCTAAATCCGTCGCATCGGATTCGGATTAACAAGAATCAAAATTAATATTATTATAGTTGATGATTTTTAAATAACATATTTTTAGGTTTTGTACAAAAAATACTACCTCTATTTCTAATTATAACATTTAATTAAGTTTTTTTAGATAAACATAGAAAATAAAATAAATTAATTAATTATAATTAATATAGCAGTTAATTGACTAATTTATATAGATTGACAAGTATATAATATAGATTCATATTGAGAAGTTATATTTAATCATAATTAATTTATTTATTTAATTTTTTAAATATATTTAAAAAAATCAATTGTATCTTATAGTTAATATTGGATGTAGTATTTATTATTTTATAAATTCTCCTGTACGTACATATAAAACAAATGGATAATGTTTAATGATAAAATTTATAACAAAATACTACTTAAATTTTAAAATTTTAAATTAGAAATTGTTACAAAAATATGTTGTTATTTATTTTATAAGAATAGTCCTTAGTTTATAAAGTGTAATAAACAAAATAAATTCAAATTTTGAAAGTCAAGTGTTATGTTTTTTGGGATTTTCCTATGTTAAATTTCTAAGACTGCCAATATTTTTTTCTTAAATTATCATGCATGTATTTCATATTTAAATAACAATTCACATGAATGATTCTTTTCTTTACCTGTTAGCCCTTCTCATTGAGTAACTATTTTTTTTTTATTATAAATTTCACTCTTTTTTAATTCTTATATCTT
Organism: Leucaena leucocephala; assembly: GCA_037074615.1. Taxonomy (NCBI): domain Eukaryota; kingdom Viridiplantae; phylum Streptophyta; class Magnoliopsida; order Fabales; family Fabaceae; genus Leucaena; species Leucaena leucocephala. Next base: position 16,241,148 of record CM073534.1, on the reverse strand, counting down.
CATTCATGATAAAAATTATTATTTATACTATTTCCGGAATTTTATATTATTTATTTATATATTTTTGTATTATTCTTTTTTTTGGTTAAAATTTCTGTATTATCATTTTTTTTTATAAAATTTTTTAGAAAGAGGTTGGGTTTACCCACGATCTAATAACAGGACGAAGTATCATTTCTTGCTAGGTAATACCAAGGGCAAGGTGACCCGTCTATTATCTTCAGAAATAAATTTAGATACTCAAAAATTAGAATATCTCTCTAAGTGCTGCTACTAAAATTATAATAAATTTATGTATTATTCTGTTTAAACTTTGGTCCTTTTTTGGACCAAATGTTACTGTTTCTTTATTGGGTCATATTGAGTAGATGAATGCATTTTCGGCCCAAAACGGGTCATAAGCCCAGTAAGAAAGAGCATAAGCTTCGATCCTTCAGCGCTACTTCTACAAGTCACCGGAAACTGAATTCAGGTAAGCAGATACCCGTACCGATGGAGAAGACAACGTCGTCATCGACGGCCAGAACCAAAGCTAAGGCAAAAGATGCTCAAATGTCTTTTTCGGGTTTTGATGTGATGAACGAGGACCTTCTTCTCAACATTCTGAGCAGGCTTCCTGCCCAATCCTTTGCTTCAGCAGTCTGCGTTAGCAAATCCTGGAATCGCACCTGCAATCGCGTACTTTGTCGTCCTAAGCTCGCGTCTGCTCTTTCTCTCAAACCTTCTTTGCATGTAAGTTTCTTTGGTTCACGTCTCTGGTCATGTGCATTTCACGTTTTCTGGCAATCTCGCAGTAAGGAAGAAATGAAAATTCCCCAGCTTAAAATTGCGTTCCATTATGAAATGGTTATATTTCTACATTTTTAGGAAATCAAACGCTGTTTAATGGTTTTCAATCACCATTTTTTCCCGCGAGAACACAATCGGTGGCAAGTAAGCAATGACAAATGGGCAGTTGATCCTTAGGTTGTTCATATGTTTAACGTTGGTTAAAAATGAAAATATAAGATGTGACTTGAGTCAATGAGCTCTCTCACCTAGTAGGCTGGTTTTATGGAATGAGCTCTTCTTATCGTGCAAGTCATTTAACTGGAATCAAGGCATCCGGCATTCTTGGTGATGTCGGCATTGCACTCTTTGCCTGGGGCTAGGAAACTAGGAGAAAGTCAACTAAATGGGCGCCCATGGTGGATTAGAGATCAAAGTACCTAACTTTTCCAGTTTCTGAATCATAGAAGTTCATAATCAATTATGAAGAATATATTTATTTCTTTAGATGATTTTTATGTTAAATTTCTATTTTTTGATATTGAATAATGAAATATACATTGTGCTTGCCTCACTTTGATGATAAGTTCCGTTCTTCACACTTGGTATTAACTCTTTTGAGTGTTGCCCAACTTATTATAACAACTTACAACTTGCTTGTTACTCTTGGAAAATATCGTACATTCAAACAGGAAGCTTTAAAAGAGGTTTTCGATAAGATTCTGTCTGAGCCCATCCGTCCTCATTTTGCCATTGCAAATGTTGGAAGTGGATTTGAACTACAGATGACTCTAAGGCTTGTATGGAACTGCTCTCTCCTTCTTTTCTAAGTCTAAGAATTGTTCGTATTAAGCCATTGACCTTAAGGTCTACTGCACAGATTAGAACGAAACTGGGGTGCTCTGTTCCCATCATTGTTTCTTTGGCTAACGGTATTATTGGAAGGGATGCTCTTACCAATGAGCTTAAAGAGGTTCAATATCTATCGACCTTTGTTAATTTTTATATTAGCAGTTTGGTAAACTTAAGTTCTGACCCATAATTATTATGTAGGCCAACTGGCATGCTCTTTTAAGTGACTTCAACGATGAAGCAGACGCTGTACAGGTAAATGAAGGCATAGTCATGACCATTGGTTTTTTCCCAGGATTAAAAGTTGATGCTATACCACTAGTTCGAAGGTCAACGGTAATATATTTTTCTCTTTTGGCTGTTTGAGTTTGAGTTTCAGGACATGCGTTGTGCTATGTCAAATTTTGCCTGGCTATTTTGATTGTTGTATATTGTTTAGCCATTTTTAAAAATGAAATACCTATCCATTCAGGATTACATTAGGATAAAAGATTGAGCTTAATGCTGTTCAAATTCTTAAAGTTGTTAGCTCTTATCCTACCAGATATCTGTAGAGTCAGCCGTTGACAAATTTGTAATGGATATCAAGGAATATTCTGCATCTGTCTCCAGATGCTCGTTTCCTCAGGGTATTCTTTTATTTGGAGTAAGTAGGTGGTAGTCACTTATTTATCAATTATTCATTTTATTTGATGAGTTCTTTCCGTTTTTTATTCACATCACTCTTGGTGTTGTTGCTAACTCTGAGTTGGCTGCGCAGGAAATAGGTACTGACATGAAATCAGTTATGGAGAAGTTGGGTATGTGACATTTTATGTGTCTATATAATTATACACATCATGTTTCTACACCATGCTTCTGCTCGTATTCTAACTTGCTTTTTTACTTTATGGGGAAAATCTATCAGGCATTTTGTTGCTTTGTTCGGTAGAACTTCTCAAAATTGAAGTTGATCAGAGAAGATTAAAGAACTTATTATTTAGAGGCTTTTTTTTGGTGTTTAAATATGATTATATATAGAGTTTACAGACACTTAATTTTATGATCAATCAATTTAAGAATACCATTGACTGCTTTCCTTGTAATAGTTTTTCCTGACAACTTCTCATTGTAGCATAAGTAGATGGAAGCAAGGAACAAATTTGTATTGTGTTGGTTTTGTAACTATGAAGTGAGAACTTTAATAACTTATACAATTACAAGCTTCTGTTTCCTGGCTTATACTTGTCTAGTCTTTGTTGATGGTAAATGTTTTTATGCAGATTATGCCATGCCCAAGGACACATTCATTGTCGGTAATGAGCGAGGCCATAGTGCATACAGAAGTGGAAATGACTCTAGAAATGCTTATGCTAGAACAGGGTACTTAGTAGAAGCTGTTGCTCTTGTTTTTGCTCAGGATAGGGACAGATCTTCTGGTACTTCTTGCTATCTTTTTGGTAGATCTTACTGCCATACACAATACAAGTGATACAATTGCTTCAATTCATACCATTCTATTTTTCATTAATGAGGAAATTGGATTTCTCATCCCTTAAGACTAGACATGTTTGCTCTTTCAAAGGAAAGTATATGCCAAATGCAACTTTGTTCTGTGCTTTTTTTGGACTTGGACTGGGGAGAGAGAGAAAGCAAGGCTCAAATCACTCCAGCAAATGTTTAAGCCTTATGTTATAGTGCCAATTACTTTGTTTATTGAAGATTATATTTCATATATTTTTTAGACTTTCTAATAGGTTTATATCTCATATTATTATTGATTTTTTATTTATATATAATATCACAGTAAATAAATTTTAAAACGGATTAATTTACTTATAATTGATTTGACTAATGAATTGCGAATCAGTGCCTTAACTGGTTCAAGAACTGATCCAGTTTTCATAACAATGTAACACGGTCTTTATCATGCCTCCTACCCTTCTGTGCTACTTTGTATACTAATTGATGCTGAAAAATAAAATCTACAAGACATGATGTTATCAGTGTGTTTTGTTCAAGTGCTATGAGGCAATATTATAGTAGTATGTAGCTTGAAAGTCTTTATTTGATTTTTTTGATATATTTTACTTATTACTTATATGTGCCATGGATTAATTAAAGGTACAGGAGAAATTAAGTTCCACGTTGCATTGTCAAATGGTGTTTCACCTGTGGGTGACAAATACAAGACAGCTTCAGTCCGAACAAGAAGCACTGAGAATTCTACATGGCTGACTGCCAGGATGGAAGGGCAACAGGAAATTCTTGATGGTCAAAGAATATTAGAAGATGTTAACAATGAGGTTCCTAATGCTTTGGGAGTTTGAAGTTTTGTTGTTATGTTTTTCTGATGAACCAAAAGTTTGTTATGTTAATCACAGAACAGAACTAAACTTTTTCATGATGCCATTCATCTTCTTCTCTTTCCCAATATTCAGTAAGACCAATGCAGCAAGAGGCTTATGATTTCTTTGAAGTTCAAATGCAGTATACGTAATTAAGTAAACAAATCTAATTGGTGTTGATGCTTTCCTGGTAATGGATTTTTAACTGATCTCTTTATAGCGAAGTATGAACATATTATTACATCAGATTGTGATTTAGTGATCTGTTACATTTTTTTATCTTCTCTCACATCAGCATTACTTTGAGGGAAAAATTGATCAGTCACTTGATTGTTGAATTTTTTGTATGCCAGGTTATTTTTGAGGAAAAGTGGAAGATAAAATATTATGATGCTAACTGTTACTCTGCTTGGTTGGGAAGCCTTAATATTTAAGTATTTTTGATGATGATAACCTTGATATAAACTTGTGTTAACAACTGTTATTTTTTTCTATCTTGCTTTCTTACCTATGCGTGTTTTTGGACTTTAAAAAATGTGTCAGCTGGCAAATCATATTGAGATCCCTGATTTGTACATCGGAGTATTTAAACGAAGAAAACTGTCCGTTGGATCAGAGAAGCCAAGACAAAGAACATCTGTTGCTTTTCATGGAGTTTTGACGTATGTTATGGAACTCTTTTGTTGGTCTACTTTCTCATTAATATTTACTACATAATAATTAGATTAAAGAACAATTTGTGAGTTGTCTAAAATTTTCAAATTTACCGAGTTTCAGATTTTTGAATACAAGTTTTAAAATTTGTTAAAGTCGAATCATGTGCTAAATAGATAAACCATGATGGGATCGGTAAAACATCCAAGCATATTATAGATTGGATTTCAGACTCAGGAATGTTTTTATTTTTGACTATTATCAACTAGCAATCTTCTGATTCCCAAGTTGTAATTTAGGGTTAGTACGGCTAGAATTGCTACTCAATTTTAACTCTGCACTAGAGAAAAAGCACTGACGCATGATCTTCCAGCTTTTGCAACCAAAGAAGAAAAATTTAAGGTCTATTGTTTTGTACAGAGGTGATGAACAGTATCTATATGTTGATGGGGTCGGCTTAAAAACTGGAGATGTCTTTCAGTTCTACCATTCGGATTGTAATACAGCATTAGCCTCAAGCACTAGAGTGTCTGATGAACTGAAGAAGATCAAGCTTGAAGCAAATTTTAAGAATCTCAATGGTGGGACCAGCAATGCTACTTCTGTGTTTGGAGGGCTTATTTTTGCTTGTTGCGGTCGTGGTGAATCATTCTTTGGACGTCCCAATGTTGATAGTTCCCCTTTCTCGGAGAATTTCCCAGGAGTACCATTGTCAGGAATATTCTGTGGTGGGGAAATAGCCCGTTCTTCTTTCCCGGTGGATGGCCAAAGCGGCGGAGAAAACTCTATTAGTTGCTGTGTGCATGTCTACAGCAATGTGTACCTGTTGATGTCTTATACGCCATCACAGTAATCTGGATGCTGTTCATGGTTCTCAATACTAACATTTCTGAGACTTTTAATGTTTTTTGGCCTTCTGCTGTGGGCATTGATTTGACCTTCTAGTTCTTAGTCTTTAACATGTATACGATTCAGCCATGCTTTTGAGTGAGTTTGGTGCAGAATCTTGTGCAGCAGCAACAAATATAGATGGATATAATATCGTTAATGCATATGATTATGGAATAAGGGCCCCTTTGTATGAATTTATTTGTTATTTGCTTTATCCTCATAAGCCATAGTTCTTAAGTTGGAAAGCTCATTCTTGGATCTTTTCCCACGAAATTGTTATACCGATTCTTCAGATTTTGCTGAACCAGGTTTCCCTCAGCATGTCCAGCTAATGTCGTTTGAATTCTTATTACTACTTCTCGGTGTCTGCTGGAGGCTTAAACTCAAAGGTCATGACTCATGATGAAAGAAGAATGTTGACCAAGAAAAATAAGTATATGCGCTTTGAGTCGATAATACTTATACGCTTTCGTGAGTATTTATATATATTTCTTTTAACAAAAGGGTTAGTTCGAGTGATAAGCGGTTTGATATCATTTAAGCGAGATTTCGAGTTCGAGCCTTGGCATATGTAAAAAATTTTCGTTAGGAGACTCACCTACCATAGTCAGGTGTGCGACGCGGGTCGAATCTAGATATAATCGGAGTAAAATTCCGGTGAACTGGGTGGGTAAAAAAATATATTTTTAGCCTATAAATGAAAAATAAAATGCGAGCATTTTTGTAACTTGGGCACTGATTTGGACAACCGACTTGCAAAACACCTCAGGGGGCATACGTGGACCTTTTTACGAGGCTTCTGCCAAATTAAACCATATTTGCAACCCTCGACCCTTGTACTATTTACTATCAAATAACTTCTTCAAAGAACGAAGAAATTGAACCAAGGAGTACAATTGAATGCTTGGTGATTGGTGAAATCACCCTGAATGCTTCATATGAGAATTCTAATATATTTTTCACACGTTTCACCATTGCCAAATCGTTTGCAATGTTTTTTTCCTTAAAAAATTATACGCACGTCATTGCGTGGGAGTGTGTTATTTGAGTCCCTGTTACTGTGCATTCCGTTATCGAATTTATATGACATGTCTTCTTGTTTTGGATGGACGACCATAGTACCCTCTAAAAATAAGGTCTGGGGAGGAGGGGAGCATGGAACATGATCAAGATAAAGTTAAACAGAAATTTACTGGAACAGAAGATAACTTGGGAATGAGGGTTACAATTTATAACTCGAAGGCAAGCATAATAGAGTTATGTTTATGTATCGGACACTAAAAAGCTGATCAATTAACAGTTATCGCGCTGTGTCAATGAAAAGATATTGGCCAAGTTCAGTAGTCTAGCGTTTCAAACAAAGAGAACATACATCACAAATTTGGAGAGAAAAACATTAAATAGTAATAGCATAGTATTCAAATATATCTCTTTCCAGTTACTCCAGTTGATCATACAACACAACACCTTTGGAAGGGAAAACAAAGCAAGAAACACAAAAGCTTGCTCTTTGTTTGGGACTTATTTCCTTACAAGCAAAATTCCAACTAAAAGATGAATTGAAGAATGACGACAGGGCCATCTCATATAGAAATGCCCAATGACTTCTTAAACTTCTCAACCTCCAAGTATACGGTGGAATAAGGAAGGAACTCAGAGAAATGGTCTTTGCTAAGATCATTTATTGCAACCGCAAGTTTGGGGATTTCTAAGGTTTCTTCATGTGTCAAAGTCCTTACAAACCTAGCTGGATTTCCTGCCCAAAGTTCACCCGATGGAATTCGCCTCCCTGGAGGAACTACTGACCCAGCTTCAAGGATTGAGTGTGTCTCCACTAATGAGCCTTCCATCAGGATGGAATGCTGGCCAATAATGCACTCTGGCTCAATTGTGCAAGACCTCAAGAGGCTATATGCACCAATTGTCACATATCTGTCGATCAAAGACTCAGCAGGCAGGCCTGAATTACAGAAGGATGCATATATAATAAATGAGAATAGATGCATTCATGGTTAATTGTATATAGGTATACCCCATTTGCATTTTATAAAGGATATTAAGTCCCATTTGAAAATTAAATTAAATTCCATGAAATCTGATACAAGAAAAACACCTGCAAATAAGTATGCTGCGTACTAACTCCATCAAATAATAGTCAAAATAGATCATGGTAAAACTAAATGGAGGAGAGACTCAGAAAGCTTGTTTCAGGGAAATCACAAATAAGAACATAAGATCAAGCAAACCTCCTTGAGAATAACTGATCCATAGAAGGAGGAAAAATATCAGAGATTACAAACTTAAGAAAATAATACGGGGAGCTTGTAGCTATTTAGAGAATGAGCAACACTAAAGAAGATTAATGCAGCTAACTAGTACACTTCCGACCAACAAAACTAAATTTTTGAACTACCGCCAGGGAAAACGAGATTAACAAGAAACAAAAATCTAAAATTAAAATAGATACTAAATAATCAACCATGCTACAGCGGTTAAGCCGAAGTGATTAAGAAAAAGCAACCAGAAATAGGGAAAGAATGGCAGGGCACCCGGCCTAGAAGCAGCAACTATAAAGTCCTCGAGAATTCTCAAGCAGATCTTTCAACATAGAATGTGCCCAAGCTATTAAACCTGCCTCTGGATTATTTATTACCATTTCACTTAAATTAGAATCTAGAGAGCCAAATGCCTAACTATAATAGACTCAAGCCTTCTATTCATAAGAATTTTAGGAATTTGATACCTTGTCATATTAGATTTTATTTTATGAGAAGACTAAGAACGCATTAGGATTCCGTGCCCAAACAGAATTTCCTCCTTGGCGTCACATTTCCTCCAATTGAGATAGGAATACGAATCTAAAGCTAAAATACACAATCAATCAAAATCATTAGGACAAACCTGTGGGAGAAGACCAAGCGGCGTGAATAACACAGCGCTCCTGAACATTGGAGCAGAAGCCGACAGTGATCTTATTGAGATCGCCACGGAGGACGCAGCCTGGCCAGACGGAGGCTCCATCATAGACGGTAACTTGTCCGGCAAGAACCACGTTGGGCGCCACGTAAGCATCGACGGCGACTTTAGGGTTCCACTGCCCCAATGGAATGATCTTGCGCTGACCTCTGTAGTCCCATTTCACGCGATCTGACGAAGGCGTGATGGCCTTTGCCGCCTCGGTCGAGAGGGCATGACCTAATATCTGCTGTTGTAGATGGTGTTTTGACACAAGCACGGTTGCTAGAGCTCTTCTGGAGAAGCGACCGAGAGTTGCCATGAGTCACAACTGAAACACACAGGGGCCAACGGAGCAACACGGCATGACAGGGAAGTGAAGGGACCCGTTTCTGGGCTTCATCCATGAACCACATGGGGCTTGAGCCCAATATTAAGCCTTATAAGTAAAGAGAATATGCCCGCCCAATTGGTAGGCCCGACAAGCTTAACGGTGCTCCAAGAGTCCAATTTTCTTCCGAAAATGAGAGACAGAAGGGGGATTTTCTATAATAAAAATATTCAAAATAACCCAAAATTTCTTTTAAATAACATAAAATTTATTCGTTTAAGTAATTGATTGATGTGAGATGAATGAGACATCATATTATTTGGAACATTTCACACAGTCAGGTGATTATTTTGAATGATCGGGTCTCATTTACCATATGCTAGCAGCTCTATCCGGGAACTATAAATTTTGCCCAACAAAAAATGTTGGTTAGATTTTGTACACGCTTGAAATATATAGTCAAACACGCGCACACATATCATTCTCATAACGCAAGTTGCTGGTCTATCCTAGAGAGCTTTATGGCTGAGGAATCATCCTTGCTTCGTATGTCTGGTGAGAAGACGACACTTTTGAAGCTTATCTCTCTACAAACACACACCCTAGAAAAAGCGTCAGATGGCTGCCCATACTGGCGAAGCTTTGAAACTGCTGGTGGCATAATCTTGGAGTACATGCAACTTCAATGATAGAGTAGTCGAATGTCAGATATTATATATAATGGGCATCGCCAATGCCTCAAGAAATATTAATTCATATTCATCAAGAGGAGCTTACTCTTTTGTCAAGACAAGCGTTCTCCTCCTGCAGCTCCCTCACCTGCATGTATATATGTCAACAATACTCAAGAAGCATCCAAAATATTCTGCATGTGAGTATTAGTGCTTGTAGATAGAATGCGTGCCAGTTTCCATCATCAGCTTACCCTTGTTTTAAGCGTCTTCATGTTCTCTGCATTGAGGCGTCTCTGTGCAGCATAACCCACATCCATGAAGTGTTTAAGGCTTAAGTATTTCCTATTGAGTTTGCATTGATGATTACCTTCTGAGAGACGATGCGTTCAACACCAGTCTTCAACTGCCGCTCCAGTTGCTTCAATTCTCTCATGCCCAACCCCGTCAGATCTTCTCCTGCCAAATGCCTGTCATGACACCCACAAATGAGTTATTATGGTTTATATATATATACAGTACATGATAAAACTGTTAGAAAATAAACATCTCAGAAGTAATACAATCAATCCAGATTGTATCATACTCAAATATAAACACATATGAGATACAGCGGAAGACTTAAAGTTACCTCTTGCCATTAGCTTTATTGATCTGAGGAGAATTGGAATCAAATGAGATACCTGTCAAAAGAGAACACTGTCAGATAAACAACAGGTTCTTCCAACTGGTGATTAGGCACAGTGATAGCAACTTGTTCTTAGCCGTCACCAGTGGGGAACCTTCAAAAGCGAGCAGAAAATAGGTTTCGTTCTGGACTTAGAGAATGAGATCTCACACTCAAGATGGATTATTAATTTCCACCATCAGGAAAATAACCTTAAATAAACTGAGTCAATAACCCTCCTGGACTGGGCCCAATGACTACGGGCCACACTCAGAATTATTTATTAATTATCCTAATTAATATCTAAATATGTCATAATAAATAATAAATATCTAACATTCTCCCACTTGGCCCGTATACTCAATGTCATCGCCCTGTCTAGGTAAACTGATGTCGTGCTACAAGAATCAAGGCGATAAGTCCCCTTTTATCGGGTATTACCTTCCAAGTATTACATGTAGCACCATCACATAATGGGTATCACAATATACATGAACTCAATGTTCATAGGTTCCTGTCTCAATGTTTATCAATTCAATAACACAAATGTATACAATCACAAATTGAAATGATAAACCACAAAATATAATTTCATTGCTCATACCTCCACTAATCAAAAGTAGGACGAAGTCCCATATGAGGCACATGTGTGACAAAGATATTTGGCTTCAACCCTTTCGTCAAAGGATCAGCCAACATGTCTAATGTACTGATATGCTCAACTGAAACTTGGCCATCTTGAACCCTCTCTCTCAAGCAAAGGAACTTAAGTTCAACAAACTTGCTGCGACTTTTATTCCTTTTGTTGTTCGCTATGGCCACCGCAGCTGTGTTATCACAGTACATCCTGATTGGCTTAAAGACTGAATCCACAATCTTAAGCCCACCAATGAAATTCCTTATCCAAATAGCTTGTGAACTTGCTTCAAAACACGCAATGTACTCAACATCACCGGTAGAAGGAGCTGTTTGAGTTTGCTTAGCGCTTCTCCACGATATAGCTCCTTCTGCCAATAGGAAGATGTAGCCAGATGTAGACTTGTTCGAGTCTACGCATCCTCCAAGATCTGAATCTGAGTATCCAATCACGTCCAAACTGTCTGTTCTCCTGTATGTGAGCATGTAGTGTTTAGTGCCTTGTAGGTACCTAAACACCTTCTTTGCAGCTGTCCAATGTGCTTCTCCAGGATTACTTTGGTATCTTCCCAACATACCCACAGCAAAAGCGATGTCAGGTCTTGTACAAACCTGCGCATACATCAAGCCTCCTACCGCTGAGGCATATGGGACCCTTTCCATCTGTTTCCTATCAAGCTCGGTTTTAGGACATTGACTTAGACTAAACTTGTCTCCTTTTTCAATAGGAGCCACGTTAGATGAACAGTTCTGCATCCTGAAATGTTCTAGAATTTTGACAACGTAAGCCTCTTGAGATAAGCCTACAAGACATTGGGTTCTATCTCTATGGATCTTTATGCCAATGACATAAGAAGCCTCACCCATGTCTTTCATGTCAAAGCTCTTGAACAGAAACTGTTTCACCTCACATAATAGTCCCAGATCATTGGTAGCAAGTAGTATGTCATCCACATATAAAATCAAGAATATGATTTTACTCCCACTAGCCTTGTGGTATATATAATCATCCATGATGTTCTCAACGAACCCAAATGATGTGATCACTTCATGGAACTTCAAGTGCCACTGCCGTGAAGCCTGTTTCAAACCATATATTGATTTCTTCAGCTTGCACACCAATTGATCTTTACCTTCTGCAACAAAACCCTCAGGCTGCTTTATGTAGACTTTTTCCTCCAGTTCACCATTGAGGAAAGCAGTCTTAACATCCATCTGGTGCAACTCCAGATCAAAATGGGCAACCAACGCCATGATGATACAGAATGAATCTTTATTAGATACAGGTGAAAACGTTTCACTGTAATCGATTCCTTCCACTTGAGTGAATCCCTTTGCAACCAACCTAGCCTTGTACCTATCGATATTACCTTGTGAGTCTCTCTTGGTTTTGTAAACCCATTTACAGCCAATGGCCTTAGACTCACTAGGCAACTCTACAAGTTCCCAAACATGGTTGTTTGCCATAGAATTCATTTCATCAATCATAGCATCATGCCACAACTTGGAGTTCACACTCCTCACAGCCTGAGTAAACGACAAAGGATCATTCTCAACACTTACATCACAGTCAACCTCAGCAGAATACACTACATAGTCATCAGGTAATGCCGATCTTCTCTCTCTAGTTGACCTCCTCAATTCAACCTCTTGGGTTGAACCAGGTTGCTGAACAATGACATCCTCTATCACAGCTTGTGGTGGTTCCACTTGTGTGATAGGTTGACCATCAGGTATGTGTCCATTTTGTTCAGCACCGTCAACTTGAGCCACAGGGTCTATGTCACGTTCAATGTCAATCTCAACAGTGGGATAAACATTGACTATTGACGTCCCCTCATGAATGATATCAGTGGTTCGCTCTATGTGATTATCTGATAGACAATCACTCCCACTAATCACATCATTCTCAAGAAACTTGGCATTCCTAAACTCTACAAACCTTATAGAAGGTGGAGGACAATAAAACTTATAACCCTTAGACCTCTCCGCATAGCCTACAAAGTAAGCTCTGATGGTCTTAGGATCCAACTTCTTCTCCTGTGGATTATACACTCTTACTTTCGCAGGACAACCCCATACCTTGAAATGATTTAAATTGGGTTTCCATCCTTTCCAGATTTTAAAGGGTGTCTTGGACACTGCCTTTGTTGGAACCCTGTTCAATATGTATGTGGCTGTCTTGAGTGCTTCCTTCCACAGAGAAGATGGCAGTTTGGAGCTACTCATCATGCTCCTAACCATGTCCAGCAAGGTCCTATTTCTTCTCTCAGCTACACCATTCATATCAGGTGATCCAGGCATAGTGTATTGAGCCACTATACCTTGCTCTCGAAGAAATTCAGCAAATGGACCTGCTGCTTGTCCTTCACTAGTGTATCTTCCGTAATACTCACCACCACGATCGGATCTCACAATCTTGATTGGTTTCCCAATCTGTTTTTCTACTTCTACTTTATAATTCTTGAAAGCATCTAGTGCCTCACTTTTATTATAAAGCATGTAAACATACATGAATCGTGAGTGATCATCAATAAAGGTGATAAAGTACTTTTGACCATGCGCAGTCAAATCAGGGCAACAAATATCCGTGTGTATAATTTCTAGCAACTCAGAACTTCTTTTAGCCCCCTTATGTGACTTATTGGTCTGTTTACCCCTTATGAAGTCCACACAAGAATCAAACTCTGAATGGCTTAAAGACGGAAGAATTCCTTCTTTGTTTAACCTTTTGATTCTGTCAACGGAGATATGACCCAATCTCCTATGCCACAGGCTATAAGAATTCTCATCGATAACACTTCTCTTAGTACCATGCATAACAGAAAGAGATTGAGGCGAATCAGAAACAATTTTAAACAAACCATCAATCATAACCAAATTCGCAATCAAAACTGAATTCTTTGTCAAAGTCATACGTTTCTTAGAAAGAACTAGATGATAATCAAATGGAATGAGCTTTGACATAGAAATCAAATTCCTCTTGTAAGAGGGAACATAGAAAACATCATAGAGTTTCAAAACATTTTGATTTGAAAGATGAATGCGAAAGGTTCCAACATCTTTCACAGGATCTCCTCTCCCACTTCCTGAAAGGACAGATTCCTCATTGGGATGTGGAGACCTGCTTGACAGAAAGCCCTGCATGGTAGTCAAAATGTGGATCATCGAACCAGTGTCAATCCACCAAGTGTCATCATTAACGCTAGAAAAGTTAGACTCAAAAGTAACACACGATGAAAGCATACCTCTCATTTCCATAATATGTTGCCTCACACTGCCAATACCTGTAAGCCTCACAGCACATAGTTCAGACGTGATGGCACCACCCATCTGCTCGTCTGTCAGCTTGAATTGCTTATCCAAGGCTTTCAGGTACCCTTTGGCTGTGTCATACTTAGGGACTGCTGCCCTAATGCTCCTAGAGATCCTTTGTCTTATAAGCAGAAGAGATGAGCGGTTACTCCGCCCCCACATATTATACCTTTCCTTTGCCTCTCTATCATTGGAGGCATCATCAGGTCTCAGAGGTTTATCAAACCTCAAGGCATAATCTAAGTCTAATAAACCAAGCTGCAACAAAATATCGTCTCTCCAGTCAACATAGTTAATGCTGCCATCTAAGACTGTTTTATCACTTACATCATACATAATCCTGGGAGCAGCAATTGGATCTGCAAAATGAGAACAGACAAATACACAAATAACCTCACATTAGTAATTTGAAGCAATCACAAGTCACTGTGCCATGTATGCATGCTTAGCTCAAATGTAGCATGCAAGCAATATAAATACGTATCACTAATGTCTACCTGTAGGCAAAGACATTAGCATAACCAGGTATTTATCTCAGATGGTAGAATTAGAACGCATTTGTAATTTCCCAATGCCTGTGGGCTAATTAGAAAACAACGAGGCCATTCTATCCCACCCTAATTAAATGTACAATTGTGAGATATCTACCTGTGGGCAAAGATAAATCACAGCTATACATTTAATTACAAATGATATTTTCAATCCAGATGTGATTAATGAATGCATACAACAAGTTCAATAAACAAGGATGCTGTGGCTACTCCTCAAAGAACTGCACGCTAATCACAAATATCATTCAAGTGCATTGAAAATCCAAATATGCACAATTTAATGGGGAAATTAATTCTCCCCCTAATTAAATGTACAATCATGATATATCTACATGTGGGTAAAGATAAATCATAACTATACATTTAATTATTATTGATATTTTAAATCCATATGTGATTAATTAATGCACGCAACACAAACAAATGAGGATGCTGTGGCTACTCCTCACAAAAATGCATGCTCATCACAAATATCAATAACGTGCATATAAATCCAAATATGCACAACAAAATAGAGCATTTAATAAATTAATATTAAAATTCTCCCACTATTTCATGCACCTAAAAATGTCTAACAATTAATTTCAACTCAAAAGATTTTTACAAAATTAAACCGTTAATTTAATTGCCAAGGGAGAAATTAAAAACAAAATAGGCAATTAAATAACATAAAAATTAAAATTTGTAAATACCTTTTCCCAAAATAATAAAGAAATTAATTTAAACATTTACTGTGTATGGAATAATAATTTTGATTTTATGGAAAAATCAAATTGGATGGCCAAAATAATTTTCTGGAAATAAAACCAAGTGGCCCATATACAAAAGTCCAAAAATAGGGCCCAAAATAATTTCCAGAAATAAAACCCAAAATTCAGGCCCAAAACCTTTTCTGAAAAAAAAAGTATATCTGGCAGCCCAAAATAGTATGGCCCAGAACCTTGATTTTTGTTTTTGACAGAAAAAATTTTCGTCGGCCCAAAAGGCAGTTTTTCAAAAAAAAAATTAATAAAACAGAATAAACTCCTCCAGCCCAAAACCTAGGCGGCCCAAACGCTGCAAATTTATTTGTTTTCCCTTTTTTTTTTTGAATATTTCTTGGCGGCCCAGCAGGAAAAAGAATACATTCTTGCGGCCCAAACCTGCGCAGCCCAGAAATCTGATTTCCTTTTTTTTTTTTGAAACGCAGGGGTGTCGGGTCAGCTGACATGTGAGTCGGGTTAACCTAACCTGACTCACGACCCGTTTTGCGGGACCAACCCGCCACAGTGGCTGTGCCACGAGCCTTTCTCCAGCAGGCGACGCCGGGGAGTGTTTACCACGGCGGCTGTGGCACCGGTGAACTCCAAAGCCGCCGTGACTTCACTTGCAGAACACCGACGGGTGCTCTTCCTCTCCATCTGACGATGAGCCATGGCGTCGCTCACGGTGAATCAACGACTTTGCAGAGCATCTCACCGTCGGTGACCCCTTTCTTTCTGTCTTTAGTTTCTGGCGACCTATGGGGTTTTCTGACTCTTCAGGCGACGACGCAGTGACTCTCTCCCACCGTCACCGTGGATCGCGACTCTCCTCTGGGTTCAGTCTCTCCGTCGCTCTCGCAATTCACCGTGGGACACAGTGAAGAAGACAAAATCAAATGGTTAAGGAATAAAAATAAATTGTGATATTTATATATCCCATATTCCTCTCATTTTGATATCTATGAGAAGAAAATGATCAATAAAAAAGGCAAGGTGATCTCAAACAAGGCTCTGATACCACATGTTAGAAAATAAACATCTCAGAAGTAATACAATCAATCCAGATTGTATCATACTCAAATATAAACACATATGAGATGCAGCGGAAGACTTAAAGTTACCTCTTGCCATTAGCTTTATTGATCTAAGGAGAACTGAAATCAAATGAGATACCTGTCAAAAGAGAACACTGTCAGATAAACAACAGGTTCTTCCAACTGGTGATTAGGCACAGTGATGGCAACTTGTTCTTAGCCGTCACCAGTGGGGAACCTTCAAAAGCGAGCAGAAAATAGGT
Source organism: Leucaena leucocephala (assembly GCA_037074615.1). Taxonomy (NCBI): domain Eukaryota; kingdom Viridiplantae; phylum Streptophyta; class Magnoliopsida; order Fabales; family Fabaceae; genus Leucaena; species Leucaena leucocephala. The sequence continues at coordinate 16,224,490 of CM073534.1, read as the reverse complement.
TTCACTCTGGACTTAGAGAATGAGATCTCACACTCAAGATGGATTGTTAATTTCCACCATCAGGAAAATAACCTTAAATAAACTGAGTCAATAACTCTCCTGGACTGGGCCCAATGACTACGGGCCACACTCAGAATTATTTATTAATTATCCTAATTAATATCTAAATATGTCATAATAAATAATAAATATCTAACATTCTCCCACTTGGCCCGTATACTCAATGTCATCGCCCTGTCTAGGTAAACTGATGTCGCGCTACAAGAATCAAGGCGATAAATCCCCTTTTATCGGGTATTACCTTCCAAGTATTACATGTAGCACCATCACATAATGGGTATCACAATATACATAAACTCAATGTTCATAGGTTCCTGTCTCAATGTTTATCAATTCAATAACACAAATGTATACAATCACAAATTGAAATGATAAACCACAAAATATAATTTCATTGCTCATACCTCCACTAATCAAAAGTAGGATGAAGTCCCATATGAGGCACATGTGTGACAAAGATATTTGGCTTCAACCCTTTCGTCAAAGGATCAGCCAACATGTCTAATGTACTGATACGCTCAACTGAAACTTGGCCATCTTGAACCCTCTCTCTCAAGCAAAGGAACTTAAGTTTAATAAACTTGCTGCGACTTTTATTCCTTTTGTTGTTCGCTATGGCCACCGCAGCTGTGTTATCACAGTACATCCTGATTGGCTTAGAGACTGAATCCACAATCTTAAGCCCACCAATGAAATTCCTTATCCAAATAGCTTGTGAACTTGCTTCAAAACACGCAATGTACTCAGCATCACCGGTAGAAGGAGCTGTTTGAGTTTGCTTAGCGCTTCTCCACGATATAGCTCCTTCTGCCAATAGGAAGATGTAGCCAGATGTAGACTTGTTCGAGTCTACGCATCCTCCAAGATCTGAATCTGAGTATCCAATCACGTCCAAACTGTCTGTTCTCCTGTATGTGAGCATGTAGTGTTTAGTGCCTTGTAGGTACCTAAACACCTTCTTTGCAGCTGTCCAATGTGCTTCTCCAGGATTACTTTGGTATCTTCCCAACATACCCACAGCAAAAGCGATGTCAGGTCTTGTATAAACCTGCGCATACATCAAGCCTCCTACCGCTGAGGCATATGGGACCCTTTCCATCTGTTTCCTATCAAGCTCGGTTTTAGGACATTGACTTAGACTAAACTTGTCTCCTTTTTCAATAGGAGCCACGTTAGATGAACAGTTCTGCATCCTGAAATGTTCTAGAATTTTGACAACGTAAGCCTCTTGAGATAAGCCTACAAGACATTGGGTTCTATCTCTATGGATCTTTATGCCAATGACATAAGAAGCCTCACCCATGTCTTTCATGTCAAAGCTCTTGAACAGAAACTGTTTCACCTCACGTAATAGTCCCAGATCATTGGTAGCAAGTAGTATGTCATCCACATACAAAATCAAGAATATGATTTTACTCCCACTAGCCTTGTGGTATATACAATCATCCATGATGTTCTTAATGAACCCAAATATTGTGATCACTTCATGGAACTTCAAGTACCACTGCCGTGAAGCCTGTTTCAAACCATATATTGATTTCTTCAGCTTGCACACCAATTGATCTTTATCTTCTGCAACAAAACCCTCAGGCTGTTTCATGTAGACTTCTTCCTCCAGTTCACCATTAAGGAAAGCAGTCTTAACATCCATCTGGTGCAACTCCAGATCAAAATGGGCAACCATTGCCATGATGATACGGAATGAATCTTTCTTAGATACAGGTGAAAATGTTTCACTGTAATCGATTCCTTCCACTTGAGTGAATCCCTTTGCAACCAACCTGGCCTTGTACCTATCGATGTTACCTTGTGAGTCTCTCTTAGTTTTGTAAACCCATTTACAGCCAATGGCCTTAGACCCACTAGGCAACTCTACAAGTTCCCAAACATGGTTGTTTGCCATGGAATTCATTTCATCAATCATAGCATCATGCCACAACTTGGAGTTCACACTCCTCACAGTTTGAGTAAACGACAAAGGATCATTCTCAACATTTACATCACAGTCAACCTCAGCAGAATACATTACATAGTCATCAGGTAATGCCGATCTTCTCTCTCTAGTTGACCTCCTCAATTCAACCTCTTGGGTTGAATCAGGTTGCTGAACAATGACATCCTCTATCACATCTTGTGGTGGTTCCACTTGTGTGATAGGTTGACCATCAGGTATGTATTCATTTCGTTCAGCACCGTCAACTTGAGCCACAGGGTCCAGGTCACGTTCAATGTCAATCTCAACAGTGGGATAAATATTGACTATTGACATCCCCTCATGAATGATATCAGTGGTTCGCTCTATGTGATTATCTGATAGACAATCACTCCCACTAATCACATCATTCTCAAAAAACTTGGCATTCCTAGACTCTACAAGCCTTGTAGAAGGTGGAGGACAATAAAACTTATAACCCTTAGACCTCTCCGCATAGCCTACAAAGTAAGCTCTGATGGTCTTAGGATCCAACTTCTTCTCCTGTAGATTATACACTCTTACTTCCGCAGGACAGCCCCATACCTTGAAATGATTTAAACTGGGTTTCCATCCTTTCCAGATTTTAAAGGGTGTCTTGGACACTGCCTTTTTTGGAACCCTGTTCAATATGTATGTGGCTGTCTTGAGTGCTTCCTTCCACAGAGAAGACGGTAGTTTAGAGCTACTCATCATGCTCCTAACCATGTCCAGCAAGGTCCTATTTCTTCTCTCAGCTACACCATTCATGTCAGGTGATCCAGGCATAGTGTATTGAGCCACTATACCTTGCTCTCGAAGAAATTCAGCAAATGGACCTGCTGCTTATCCTTCACTAGTGTATCTGCCATAATACTCACCACCACGGTCTGATCTCACAATCTTGATTAGTTTCCCAATCTGTTTTTCTACTTCTACTTTATAATCCTTGAAAGCATCTAATGCTTCACTTTTATTATAAAGCATGTAGACATACATGTATCGTGAGTGATCATCAATAAATGTGATAAAGTACTTTTGACCATGTGCAGTCAAATCAGGGCAACAAATATCCGTGTGTATAATTTCTAGCAACTCAAAACTTCTTCTAGCCCCTTTATGTGACTTATTGGTCTGCTTTCCCCTTATGCAGTCTACACAAGAATCAAATTCCGAATGGTTTAAAGACGGAAGAATTCCTTCTTTATTTAACCTTTTGATTCTGTCAACAGAGATATGACCCAATCTCCTATGCCACAGGCTATAAGAATTCTCATCGATGACACTTCTCTTAGTACCATGCGTAACAGAAAGAGATTGAGGCAAATTAGAAACAATTTTAAACAAGCCATCAATCATAACCAAATTCGTAATCAAAACTGAATTCTTTGTCAAAGTCATACGTTTCTTAGAAAGAACTAGATGATAATCAAATGGAATGAGCTTTGACATAGAAATCAAATTTCTCTTGTAAGAGGGAACATAGAAAACATCATAGAGTTCCAAAACATTTTGATTTGAAAGATGAATGCGAAAGGTTCCAACGGCTTTCACAGGATCTCCTCTCCCACTGCCTGAAAGGACAATTTTCTCATTGGGATGTGGAGACCTGCTTGATAGAAAGCCCTGCATGGTAGTCGAAATGCGGATCATCGAACCAGTGTCAATCCACCAAGTGTCATCATTAACGCTAGAAAAGTTAGACTCAAAAGTAACACACGATGAAAGCATACCTTTCATTTCCATGATATGTTGCCCCACACTGCCAATACCTGTAAGCCTCACAGTACATAATTCAGACATGATGGCACCACCCATCTGCTCGTCTGTAAGCTTGAAATGCTTGTCTAAATGCTGTGTCGCATTTAGGGACTGCTGCCCTAATGCTCCTAGAGATCCTTTGTCTTATAAGCAGAAGAGATGAACGGTTACTCCGCTCCCACATGTTATACCTTTCCTTTGCCTCTCTGTCATCGGAGGCATCATCAGGTCTCAGAGGTTTGTCAAACCTCAAGGCATAATCCAAGTCCAAGAAACCAAGCTGCAACAAAATATCGTCTCTCCAGTCAGCATAGTTAATGCTGTCATCTAAGACTGTTTTGTCACTAACATCATACATAATCCTGGGAGCAGCAATTAGATCTGCAAAATGAGAACAAACAAACACACAAATAACCTCACATTAATAATTTGAAGCAATCACAAGTCACTGTGCCATTTATGCATGCTTAGCTCAAATGTAGCATGCAAGCAGTATAAATACGTATCACTAATGTCTACCTGTGGGCAAAGACATTAGCATAACCAGGTATTTATCTCAAATGGTAGAATTAGAACGCATTCGTAATTTCCCAATGCCTGTGGGCTAATTAGAAAATAACGAGGCCATTCTATCCTACCCTAATTAAATGTACAATTGTGAGATATCTACCTGTGGGCAAAGATAAATCACAGCTATACATTTAATTACAAATGATATTTTCAATCCAGATGTGATTAATGAATGCATACAACAAGTTCAATAAACAAGGATGCTGTGGCTACTCCTCAAAGAACTGCACGCTAATCACAAATATCATTCAAGTGCATTGAAAATCCAAATATGTACAATTTAATGGGGAAATTAATTCTCCCCCTAATTAAATGTACAATCATGATATATCTACCTGTGGGTAAAGATAAATTATAACTATACATTTAATTATTATTGATATTTTAAATCCATATGTGATTAATTAATGCACGCAACACAAACAAATGAGGATGCTGTGGCTACTCCTCACAAAATTGCATGCTCATCACAAATATCAATAACGTGCATATAAATCCAAATATGCACAACAAAATGGAGTATTTAATAAATTAATATTAAAATTCTCCCACTATTTCATGCACCCAAAAATGTCTAACAATTAATTTCAACTCAAAAGATTTTTACAAAATTAAACCGTTAATTTAATTGCCAAGGGAGAAATTAAAAACAAAATAGGCAATTAAATAACATAAAAATTAAAATTTGTAAATACCTTTTCCCAAAATAATAAAGAAATTAATTTAAACATTTACTGTGTATGGAATAATAATTTTGATTTTATGGAAAAATCAAATTGGATGGCCAAAATAATTTTCTGGAAATAAAACCAAGTGCCCCATACACAAAAGTCCAAAAATAGGGCCCAAAATAATTTCCAGAAATAAAACCCAAAAATCAGGCCCAAAAACATTTTCTGGGAGAGAGAAAAAATATTGGCCCAAAATCAGCCCAAAACGCAAGGCCCAGTTTGTTTCCAGGAAAAAAAAATATTAGAGCCCAAAATGTGTTCTGGCCCAGCGCCCTCCTCTTCTTTTTTTTTTGTTTTTTTTTAAACCTAGACGCAGAAGCCCAGAACGAAACTAGAAAAGAAAATTCCTCTGGCCCAAAACGCTGAAATATTTTTTTTTTAAAAAAAAAACACTCGGGTCATCTTTGCGTGAGTCGGGTTGACCTAACCCGACTCACAGCCACGACCCGAGATTACGGGAGACGAATGGCCGCGACGTTCTGCGACAGAACAGCGTCGCCATGGCTGCCGCGGCCATCAGCAACAGAACAGCGACGGCTGCTCCCTCTCTCCATCTGTCGGTGAGTCACGGCGATCCTCACCCAGTTTCTGGCCGTGCTCGCGACGGCTGTCTCGCGGTGGTTTTGTCGCCTTTGGTTTCCGACGGCTCCCTCGGCAACGATTCCACTCTCGCCATGATCGCTCGCAATCGCTGTCACTCTCGCCGGTCACAGAGATGCCTTCACGGTGGAGTGTCTCTCGCCACCGCAGGACTCTCTCTTTCTAGCGACGGACACAGTGATCTCTCTCTCCGCCGTCCAGAACAGAGGTGAAAAGAAAATGGTTAATGGAATAAAAGAAAATAAATCCTGGATATCCCATATTCATCTCATGTATACAAAAGATCAATAAGCAAGGTAGAGGTAATCTTAAACAAGGCTCTGATGCCACATGTTAGAAAATAAACATCTCAAAAGTAATACAACTGAAACACACAGGGGCCAACGGAGCAACACGGCATGACAGGGAAGTGAAGGGACCCGTTTCTGGGCTTCATCCATGAACCACATGGGGCTTGAGCCCAATATTAAGCCTTATAAGTAAAGAGAATATGCCCGCCCAATTGGTAGGCCCGACAAGCTTAACGGTGCTCCAAGAGTCCAATTTTCTTCCGAAAATGAGAGACAGAAGGGGGATTTTCTATAATAAAAATATTCAAAATAACCCAAAATTTCTTTTAAATAACATAAAATTTATTCGTTTAAGTAATTGATTGATGTGAGATGAATGAGACATCATATTATTTGGAACATTTCACACAGTCAGGTGATTATTTTGAATGATCGGGTCTCATTTACCATATGCTAGCAGCTCTATCCGGGAACTATAAATTTTGCCCAACAAAAAATGTTGGTTAGATTTTGTACACGCTTGAAATATATAGTCAACCACGCGCACACATATCATTCTCATAACGCAAGTTGCTGGTCTATCCTAGAGAGCTTTATGGCTGAGGAATCATCCTTCCTTCGTATGTCTGGTGAGAAGACGACACTTTTGAAGCTTATCTCTCTACAAACACACCCTAGAAAAAGCGTCAGATGGCTGCCCATACTGGCGAAGCTTTGAAACTGCTGGTGGCATAATCTTGGAGTACATGCAACTTCAATGATAGAGTAGTCGAATGTCAGATATTATATATAATGGGCATCGCCAATGCCTCAAGAAATATTAATTCATATTCATCAAGAGGAGCTTACTCTTTTGTCAAGACAAGCGTTCTCCTCCTGCAGCTCCCTCACCTGCATGTATATATGTCAACAATACTCAAGAAGCATCCAAAATATTCTGCATGTGAGTATTAGTGCTTGTAGATAGAATGCGTGCCAGTTTCCATCATCAGCTTACCCTTGTTTTAAGCGTCTTCATGTTCTCTGCATTGAGGCGTCTCTGTGCAGCATAACCCACATCCATGAAGTGTTTAAGGCTTAAGTATTTCCTATTGAGTTTGCATTGATGATTACCTTCTGAGAGACGATGCGTTCAACACCAGTCTTCAACTGCCGCTCCAGTTGCTTCAATTCTCTCATGCCCAACCCCGTCAGATCTTCTCCTGCCAAATGCCTGTCATGACACCCACAAATGAGTTATTATGGTTTATATATATATACAGTACATGATAAAACTGCGTGCTTTGGTCAACAAAATACATGCTTGAGTGATTGCTTCAAGCTGCCAACCGATCTCCTCAGTTCATCTATTTCACTCCTCCAACTCTTCATGTTATTCATCAACACACGCAGTCAATTGGGGAGGATGAAACATAAAGGTGAAAATGTTAAAGAAACAGAATATATATACCTCGAGGGATCTGAAAGTATAGATATTAGAATGAGGAAGTGCTACTTGGCAACGATACTTGCACATGGTGCTGTGGATGCTGCAGAGAGAGGATGCTATTAATGAAGGATGATATATAGTAAGTAGTAGTAATAGTAGTTGCATAAATGATATATATATATATAAATGGAAGTGGAAAAAAGAAGGGAAGTAGGTACTCGCGGCTGGCAAAATGGTAAGACTTGCCGGAGGAAGGGAAGAGGAGAAGAGCGACTTCAGCGTCGCATAAGATGGAGAGCTCAGTCGCCTTCTTCATCAGCCCTTTCCTTCTCTTGCAGAAGCTTATCTGCCTCCTCCTTTGGTTCTCTCTCTATTCTCTTCACTTCCACTTTCCCTCTCCCCATCACTTCTCTCTCGTTTTTCTCTCCTTCTCCCCTCTATTTATACTCCTCCTGCATTGCTCTTTATATATGAATGTCGAATTGGTGAGGAAGACAAATCAGAAGTTGACACGTTAAGGCTGCACTGCCGAGGACAATTCAGCAAAATTCCACAAGGAACGTCCTGATTCTAGCTGACACGTTCGCCCGCCCACTACGAAAGTTGCTTCGGACTGATCTTTTTATCACTCATTGTTATCCCGACCATTTTATCAATAATCACCCCCGCCATTTTTGACTCTGTATTCTTTCGTTCTTTTTCATTTCCAAGCACTAGTTCTGTATATATCACGTAATTTGGAGGCCTTCCAAAATTTGTAATTGCAGTATCCTCACTACGACTCATGGAGTCGAACTCGATCGAAACCATCTAATGAGGTGTCCGCCACATTTAAACGCTCATATCTCCATGTATATCAAGAGTATAATTTTAGCCATATAAGTCCCGACTTAATATTGATCAACTGAATCGGATTGTCACTCTGCAGTTTAACATCAAATGGTGTTGATGTTACGTTTTGTTTGAACTCTGAAGGAATTAGGATTAGGAGTTGGTAAAAACAAAAAAAAATGGACACAGAATCTTGCGAAAAAATTGGTTAGTCAGAGTTTCCCTGCACTGTCATGGTCAATGGGCAATTCTTTTCCTAATTAAAAAAATGCCTTTTGTTTCCGTTAGACGGAGTGAGAGCGGATGAACAATTTATTTTATTAGTTGAAAAAAAAAAGCAATTTATTTTATTAACATTTTGTGAGAATCTACTACTAAAAGACCGAAACATCCCTAGCTCTACCATAAACTTGCACTTTTATATAATTTTAATTCAATATTTTTATCAAGGGCAAGTTGGCAACTAAGAAAATATTTGGCACTAAGAAAAGTATTCATAAATGAATTAAAACATAAAAGACAAAAATATTCATAATTTTATTTTGCAATAGCAAACATATTCAAAAATGTATTGCATAGGCTAACATAAGCATATAGATCAAGTCTCGCCTGTCAGTAATATACAGTTTTTTTGGGAGATAGCCTCTAACAACCTTTTCTTATTCCTCGACGATCTCTACACCAAATAATTTATCAACCTTTTTAACTAGTTGTGCAACTGAGTACTGGCATCATTTTCACAAAAGTTGTTTTCTCAATTTTTGTTTTTTTTTACAGTGAAACAAGAAAAATGCAAAAGGTGTACAAAAGAGAATCCAGATTCTGGGCAATAATCAAGATCCCTTTTAAGTTTTTAATTTAACCGACTAATATTTTTGACTTCTTAATTTGCAATATATTAGCTAAAAGTTACTTTATTTTACCTTTTAATACCATCAGGAAATGAGAATTAAATATCGTGGAAACAAAAAGACGAGAAGGTGGTGGGCCGCAGGCAGAGTCCGGATTCAGAATATCGTCAAAAGTAAATCCGATGTTACAACATGTTTCTTCATACGATAGTGTTCTAGTTTGATGACAAACGATGGTGTTTAAAGTTTAATGCACGCCACACAGTACTCGCAAATAGTGGAGTACCACTTAACTTCAATTAAACGGAATCCTGCACTCATCTCAATCGCAAATTCGTGCCCACAAAAGGAACAGCGCACCACGCTTAGACCAGCTTTGATTTGAGACCCGACACATTTCGAGAAGTAGCAATAAATAAAAGTTCAGAAAAGTGAACCACCATCGTAGCATCTAATCTAATCAAACCTCTTTTTTTGAATGAAAGTGAAAACCTCTATTAACGAAAGAACTGCCAGAATATTTACATCGAAGTCCTAAAAGTATTAGTATTCCTTCCATTTTCATCAACCCTGAAATTGGACCCGCCGTCTTGACGCAAGGCACTATAAAACGGAAGATTATATAATTTGGTGAAAAATTGAAAGCAGAGTAAAATAATAAGAAAGCCAAGCATCCAGATCAAGCAAGCTAGCAAACAAATACGCCTTTCATTGAAATCAAGGAGACGTAATAACAGTAGCAGATGAAATATATGCAAACTTCAATTCATGATCCTTGCCAAGTTTAGAGCCAAATAACAAGCATATACAGTTAACTAGCCAGTGTAGATGTGAACGCCGATGGCGATGAGGAAGATGGTGATGAGGCCGAAGTAGATGATGGCGTGAACGAGGATAGAAGCGCCACTGGTATGCATGTTGCCGAACTCAACAACCCTGCCTCTCGCCGGAATCTGAAACAGAAGACCTGGGCTCAGCAGCACAAACAGGAGCACCGCAATGATGACTGGACCCCAATCCGCCATATTCTTCGAGCTTTTTGAACACGGCGACAGAAAGGATCAGGAGATCTGGCAGAGAAAAGTGGGCGATGAAGGATAATAGATGAGAGAAGCTTTGAGAAGGAAGGATCTGAGACGCAAGAAGAGGTGGGTTACAGTTGTTGAAGAAGACACGAACTGACAAGGGCATCGATTACTAGGAAAGAAGAGGGGTTTCGCGTGACACGTCAGGTCAAGAGTGAGCGCTCAGCGTGTCAATTGTGTCGCATGTGACTTCAACGCCAAAAAAGGTCAACCCACTTTAAGGATAGGTTGGGACGGGGGCGGGTTAATATTTTATCAGCCCGAGTCCGCCCCATTTTAGAGACAGATCAGCCCGCAGCCCGCCCCTCTTTTTTTTTTTTTTTAATTTTTAGTATTTTTAAAAAATTATTTTTAAACTTTTAAAATACTAATACAAAATTTCTAATATTATATTAGTATAATTAAAATATAATTAATATTATACTCTTAAAAATTTTTACTTTTTATAAAAAATATCAAATTTTATAACTATAAATCTAAATAAATATTAACATAATATTAATCAATTATAATATGTCAACACATATTAACAAATAGGTAATTATTTTTACTAGTATTCAATATTAAAAGTATTCAAAGTAATATTTGGGTAAAATAAATAATAATATTAAAAAAAAAGCGGGCTGGCGAGCGGACCGGCATTTTGCCAGTCTAAACCCGCTCCATTTTGATAGGGGTTGAACCCATTTTCTCAACTCTACTTCATACAACTCTTATTGGGATAGATGATCCCAAACTTCAACAACCTTTTTAGAGTAGACGTAACTTTTTTCTTTTTATTTTTTTTAATATAATTTTCTTTTAAAAGCGGTTAAATTTAAATAAAATAAAATCTTATTTTTTTAAAATAAAATTAATATTAAACTAAATGAATTATATATTATTTTTAAGTATAAATTTAAATATTTAGAAGTTAGATTAACTTCTCAAATATTATAATTATAATTATAATAAAATAATATTTTTTAAAAATTAAATATATTTTAAATAATTATATATTTTATTTATTTAAAAGTTGAATCAGATAGACAGTAACTTTTTTCTGATAAAATGTTCCGGTGGAACCGGGCGTTCATTTCCGAGTTCCGCAGGTTGGTTCGGCTGTCCCCCAAGCTAGAGGGGATAGGACCGTGACGAGGTCGAGATCAAATCGATCAATTATGGCCCAACTAAAGATTCTGGGCTTTGGTTTGCGCTAGAATAAGAGTTTCCTCTCGATCCTTCAGAGAGTCTATTAGATCATGTTTTTTAAGAGTTTACCAGGAGACAACAGTGCCTAAAAAAGGATTGGGAATTATTTTTCATCCTTAATTTTTTTTATAATTTGAATTTAACCCTCACTTTATATATATATATATAAATCCTTCATACTTACTGTCTTTTTATATTTGATTTAAAAATATTAAAAATAATCTTATGACCAATAGATTTAGATATAGTACTGGGCTAATATCTCTTAATATTATGGATTAATATTTAAATTTTTATTAAAAAATGTGTTCATATTTAATACTTAATAATATTTTAAATATAATTTTTTATAATATAATGATAACTACATTTGATCAAAAAAAATAATCTCAATGTTACAATGACATATTTAGATATTTAGCAAGGCAGATAGATTGAAGAGAAAAGAAACTTGTTATCATCAGCAATCAATTTCACCATCCGAACTCGAACATTATTTGACAGGGACACATGGTTTTGCTACGAAATACAATGCCATGGGATATGGAAAGACATAACAGAGGAATTGGCAAACACAGGGAAAAAAGAAGGGAAAACGTACAAATTAAAACTGACATGGTCTAGTTGAAGAGTCGGGTTAGTTACATAATTAGAGTGGCCAACATGGATAAAAAAACCTGAAAGCCTGTGGGATGAACATGAATGAGCATGGGAGTAAAGCTAACTAGCCAGCGTGAATATGGATACCAATGGCCAAAATGAGAATGGTGAAGACGACAAAGTAAATGAGAGTGTGAACCAGTATGGCCTTGCCATTAGTGCGAAAGCTGCTAAATTCCACGAGGCGTGCGTTTCCTGGAATCTGAAACAGCAGCCCAGGCGAGAGCAGTATGAACAGCAACAAACCTATCACAATAGGACCCCAATCCAGCATGGCTCTCTCCTCTCCTATTCTCTACGCTCTCTGCTCAATTCCCACTTTCTCAGCCCCAACACTTGAATTATCAACAGTTATTACTTGTATTCCTATTTATGCGCATCCATGCCTCTGCTTTATTTATCAACATTCTCACGCAAAACCCTTTCGCATTTTTCTTTCTATCAAAGAAATGGATCCGCTCACCAAAAGAGTGCCCTCCAAGTTTAGCACATATATCGTTTTCCATTTTATACCTTTTTAGCTCAAACGCTAAATTCCTTTTAAGCCATTGCAAAAGGCGACCGATTACTCTATTATTTGATGGAGAAATTTGCCAACCAAATACTTATTCTATCATAAA